>BDMV01000005.1:13743413-14343413 GCA_008326285.1 Oryza officinalis
TCGTCCGGACAAGCCAGTCGATTCCCTCAGAGGGAAAAATCTCACCCTCAACGCCTCGATAGCCGATGCCTCCCTGCACTGTGCTAGGAATCGGCTGACATGCTCGTACGTCGAGACGTTGTCCTGTCCCGAAAACTTGGAGAAGTCTGGGATCTTGTATTGGCCTGGCAACGGCACTCTGTCAAACTCCTCAGGATACGGATGCCGATACACTGTAGAGTTCTCCTTGGGCTTCAAGCCGAATTGATCTCGCATCACTTCAGCTATCATATCGGCCCAGTATCCTGCGGGCCAATGTGGGAGGTCTTGCTGATATGATTGCTGCAAGCCCTCTGCCTAATACTGCCTGGGGGAGTACAGTTGGTAGTGGTGATCAAGATTTTGCGCGCCGTACTGCCCTGCGGTGTGCTGCTAGTAGCCTTGCGGCACATTGTATGCAGCTTGAAGGGGAGGATTGCTGAACACTGGGGCTTGTGGCTGTCCGGCCGATGGTTGGTGAACCGGAACTTGCTGCATCGGCTCGACCACTGGTTGCTTCCCCTTGGCCCATTGAGCATATTGCTCCTCCGTAATGCGCTGAGGGCTCTCCCCTGTCTGATTTGTGAGGACCAGTGGCAGTGTTGTTGTTGGCTGCGCCGATGGGGGTGGCATCGGCGCTGTCGGCTAAGCCGAGCTCAGGTCGTTTCTTAGGGTTCGATAGGCAGGGAACTTATTTTCTGGTAAGAAAATCGGCCCCTGAGGCTTGTACTGGTGAATCGACCCATCTAGGATCGATTTGACCGTATTGGTCAATGTGTTCACCAGGATCCCCGATTGGTTGACTAGCGCAGAATGAACTGCGGAGTCAATCCTATCTTGCAGCGTCGGCGCTGTAGTGTCTTCAGTCTTGACGGTGTGGTCGTGCGCCGCCACCGACATGCCAGCTCCATCTCCAGGACTCGGCATAACTACCTTGGATTTTTGGATCAAGGTACCTTGCCGAGTCCTAGAATATGTTTGCAGGTACATATTCTCGAACTGCTCGACCAGACTTTCCATCTTAGCCTTCTGCTCTGCATTGAGCTGGTCGGCGGTTACAGGGACGATGTTCTCCTCGGAAATCTTGACCTGCTTCGACATCTTGAGGAAATTTGTTGTGGTTGCAGAGTTTGCGTTCTGTGTCCCACCGGGCGTGCAAAAAGCGTGTTGGCACAGAATTTGGACCCGTTCGACCACAAAACGGGTTCCGCGTTACCACGGCGGCCTAGGAGATCTGCTTAACTCCAGTGCAGGTCCAAATTGGCTTGCCTGATCGTGCGCGGAGCGTGCCAGTTGATTTGATCTGCAATCAACAAGAAACAAGTAAACCATATCAGAAAACAATGGTCGATCGGCCGGTAGGCCGATGTCACATTGTAATAGCCCAGCCGATAGGGCAAATCTGTATCGGCTTACTCGAGATAATAAGCAAATTGAAACAAATCTAATCTCATCGGCCTATTTTGACATGTCTAAAGCAAATTACTAGAATCAGCCGATGAGGGTTTCGTGAAGATAAATACACTAGCTATTACCCTAATGCAAACCTATACAAGCCAATCGGTCAATATAAACACACCAATCACAAAGACATCTTGAAGACACCCTGCAACCGATACATTTATACTCATCGATCCACGTGCATAATTGGCAAACACATGCAAAAACATAAATAATCACATGCATTAGGTAAGACCGGCTGAAACCCCGGCGCTATCCTTAATTACAACCGAAAGCAAGCTTCGTGTTAGGTCTCGAAACAGGACTAAGGTCGATAGCAACTCAAAGTGTGAATCAAGACTTAACACAAAGAAAATCAAGCCGTCGATTGCTTTTGGGGATGGTAAATGCCTTAGATAACCTAAACAAGTAAACCAATTCAATCATCGTCGGCAATAAACCCTAAAACGAGTTAACTGCTGGCGAGATGGAATCAGCAAACCGCATCTAGGTTAGCTAAAAACACGATAAACGACGATCACATCATCAGGGCTTAACGTGCCTAAAGCGACACGCTAGCCCCGACGATGCAAATCGTCGGGTACGAGTTCTTACCTTGCTCTAGGGAAGCAAGAACTCGTCAGGATTCAACCTCTTGCGAGGGTTGGCGATGCGCCGAAAGTAGATTAATTCGATTGTGTGATTGATTGAGAGCCTTTACATGTACAAACTATCGGGATATTTATACCCGAGGTTACAACAGAACCCTTGTAGGGCACGATCTTATCTACAACTAACAAACAAGTCCTTGCGGCAGACTTAAGCCACAGACTAGATCTAAACTACTTAATTCACAAGATACAATTGCCTAAAACCGAACTTTATCTCTTTTTGGCAACTTCCTTGAAGCTTATTCCAAGCCCAGACCAAGCCCACGTTGACGCTGTCAACTCACAACCCATATCGGCCCATGACCAAACCAAATCCGTATCGGCCCACGACCAAACCAAATCCGTATCGGCCGATACGCTCTCTATAGCAACACCTCCCCAGTCCGATACGGTTACCGGGTCCGATACGAAGCCTGGTCCGACTCCAACTCAATCCTTCCTCTCTGCTTCGGTTTCCTCTTTTCTCTCCAAGTCGATTACCAAAATCTGTCGTTAACACCAGGTAATGAAGGATTGGTCCTATTTAAATGACAATATGGCCGCTTATCGTCAGGAGGTTCATAAGCTCGAAGATAAGTTTGATGGGCTGGAGTTATCTCACATCTTAAGACATCATAATGAAGCCGCGGATCAATTGGCTCAGGTTGGTTCTAAGTGAGAAGCTGCTCCGTCAAATGTTTTTGTTGAACACCTCCATGAGCCGACTGTCGCTAACAAGGAAGCCGCTGGAGAGGACATTCCAAACCAGGTTTCTATGATTGACACAAATTGGAGAGCACGTTTCATCAAGTTTTTGACTCAGCAGGAGTTGCCTCATGATCGAGATGAAGCTGAACGAGTTCGACATCGAGGTCAGAGCTATGTCATGGTGGATTCCGAGTTATATAGGCGAAGCCCTTCTGGAGTCTTGCTAAAATGTGTTGCTCTTGAAGAAGGACGAGAGTTGTTGCAAGATATTCACTCGGGAATTTGCGGTAGTCATGCTGCAGCACGCACTTTGGTGGGAAAAGCTTATCGGCAAGGTTTTTTCTGGCCCACGGCGGTCACCGATGCGGACAAGGTTGTGAGGACTTGTAAAGGTTGCCAATTTTTTGCTCGGCAAACTCATGTTCTAGCTCAAGAGTTGCAGACAATTTCACTTTCATGGCCTTTTGCGGTTTGGGGTTTGGATATGGTCGGCCCTTTCAGAAAAGCTCCAAGTGGTTTTACGCACTTGTTTGTTGCAGTTGACAAGTTCTCCAAGTGGATCGAAGCTAGGCCGGTTGCTATGATTACGGCTGATAAAGTGCATGATTTTATTCTTAATATCGTGCATCGGTTTGGTGTCCCAAACAGGATTATTGCCAACAACGGGACTCAGTTCACAGGAGGAATTTTTAAAGAGTTTTGCGAAGATTTTGGGATAAAGATTTGTTATGCATCAGTAGCACATCCTAGGAGCAACGGACAAGTTGAACATGCTAACGGTATGATTCTTCAAGGTATTAAATCCCAAGTCTTTGATAGATTGCGTTCTTATGTCGGGTGATGGGTTCAAGAGTTGCCATCGGTTTTATGGTCTTTGCGTACCACACCCAGTCGGGCTACGGGTCAGTCACCTTTTTTCTTAGTGTATGGGGATGCAGCTATGTTGCTGAGTGAGATGGAGTTTGAATCCCTCCGAGTTCGTAATTTTGATGAAGAGCGATATAATCAAGACCGCAGCGAAGATTTGACTCGACTGGAAGAATCTCATGAGGCAGCACTTGTTCAGTCGGCAAGATATCTACAAGGACTTCGACATTATCATCATTGCAATGTACAATCATGGGCATTTATTGTCAGCGACATGG
Organism: Oryza officinalis; assembly: GCA_008326285.1. Lineage (NCBI taxonomy): Eukaryota > Viridiplantae > Streptophyta > Magnoliopsida > Poales > Poaceae > Oryza > Oryza officinalis. The sequence continues at coordinate 13,747,375 of BDMV01000005.1, forward strand.
TTTTGAGAAAAATTCAAACGACGAAGGATAGACATAAATTATCTCTGTTATGGGAAGGGCCCTTTATAATTGCTGAAGTTACTTGGCCGGGGGCTTATCGTTTGAAGCGTGAAGATGGATCGATCGTGGAGAATTCTTGGAATATTGAACACCTTCGTCGGTATTATACTTAGCATCAATCTTTGTATCTTGCTTTTCTCGACTGCCGACTTCAAGTAAGTTGTCTTCTTGAGTCGCCAGTTGAGGGCTATCAGTATTAATGAAGTATGATATTTCTTTTTGAAAACAACTTGTTCATATCAGGCTTATCATTATTTTTTTGTTCTGATCTGAGTCGAGTGGATAAGGACTGAGAATTTTTTGATGACCTAATCAAGTTTTAGGCTTGGTGACAGTCGAACGAAAATTTTTAAGAAATTAAAAGCAAGATTTGGATCAGAGCATGAGCATAAATAAATTGGTATTTACATGTTGAATCATAAGAGTATTTTACATCAAGACATCTACCCCTGGAAGTTTTCTATTATGTCGATAGCTATCTTCTTGTCGAACTCCTATACTTCATTTATCAACTCCAGGGCCCGCTCGTCAGAAGTACCGTCTGCAAAATCAACTCCAGGGCCCGCTCGTCAGAAGTACCGTCTGCAAAGCCATCACCTATGGAGTTTATATCCACTTGGGGATACAAGGATTTGGTCATCGCAAGAGCCTGACTTGCGCTCATGCTTGCCGCGTCATTGATGTTATCCAGGTATCGCTTGGGAGCTGTCCTGAGCTTATCAAATATTTTGGAAGTGTCCTCAGCACTTGTCCCTAAGCCATTCTGGAATATGGCGTTTAGGATTGGAGTAGCAGCATTGGCAATATCGTCCCTGATGCTTTCGGCTCTGGATTCTTTCGGTGAAGACTTCAAATTGAGCACAGGATTTCTTCTTGTTGGCTGTAAAGATGATGGTATTCCAAATGCATCAATGTTATGGATGAGTTGAATCAGGGATCTAAGTTTTACGAAATTACCTTCAAGTTCTGCTATAGCATTGGCTTTATCTGCCTCCAATTTGGCATTTTCGTTCTGGTCTTTCTTCAATTGAGCTTTAAGTGTCTCAATTTCGTTTGAGTTGGCTGATACACGAAGACAGAGGGTTAGTAATGATAAAGCGCCTAGTCAAGGATAGATGAAGTATTTTCTTACCGCTGATGGAGCCGCGAAGTTCCAAGTTTGTGTCCCGTAGTCTGTTGATTTCGTCTCGAAGGATGGCTTCCCTGGTGATGGTTTTCTCCCTGGCTTCTTTTAGTTCTTGCTGGATATTTTCCAGGGAGTTGACATGGGGCACAAGCTTCTCCAGTGTGTCGGATTTAGCTTGAGAGTGTCTATATATTCTCTGCATTATAAAAGACGAGTTGGTTGACTGCAAGGTAAAACAGTGGTTGAAGGATGAGGGGTTTTTCTTATGTTCATCAGCCGAGTAGCTTCGTTTAGGCTGGCGATGAGCATATCTCGTTCTTCAGCTTCCTTCTGTTTATTCAAGATGATGCCTTGTTTCTTACCTTCGGCATCACACCACTCAATCTTGATAGGAGGCAGTGAATCTTCTGCTGTTTTCAGTCAAGGGATTTCTTCATCTTCTCCAATTATTGGTTCTGAGAGAAATAGATCTGACAAAATTCAAGAGGCATACTTCAAGACAAAAATCTAATAGTTGAGTAACTTACCTGTTATTTTCTCTGGACGGCCACATAGAGGGTTTTGCTCTTGGTCTGTGTCAGGGATTGGGCAATCTTGGTCTCCTTGAGCGGTGATGTCTTTAGTTGATGGACCCTCCCTTGGCGTTTCTTGGTGGTCTGGGGCTGGGTTTGCTTTATCTGACTGGTTTTCAGTCGGGAATTCCTGTCTTGGTCTTTGTTCAGATGAGCTTGACTGATCTCCAGTCGGGAGGTCTTGGTCGGCAGTCGGGGGCTCCTTTCTAGGAGATGTACTACTCGGAGGTGGGTTCTGGTCTCCCGTATTTACGGATCCTTGGTTTCCTGGCTCAGCGGATGGTGTCTTTGTTTCAGTTTGGCCAGTGGGATCGATATCTTGGGGTTTCCTTTAGAAGAAAGAGATCGTGGATTAGGATAAAATCAAATGAGTTTACTTTGACAGAAAGGCAACATATGTTGTGAGCAGGGTACCTGTTGGATTTTCTTATCTTTGGAGCCGACCAAGTGGCTGGCCTAGGCGAGCTGATGTTGATTCTCGGAGTTTGGACTTCTTCGGCTTCTTCATCCGAGTCATCTATGATTAGTTTCCTCTGCTTGCTCGCCCGCTTGCTAGTTTCTTCAACTGCAACCCTTTTGGTCTTTGCCTGGGGTTCGATCTTTGGTCCTCTAGTTGGCTTCTTGCTGGACAGCTGTACTGTGGAGTTTTCATGGTACACTTTGAATGGCCGAGAGAAAATCAGAGCATTTGCCTGCAGAAGATGTCCTTGTCTTAGAAGCATCAACAAGTGTGTCATAAAAGGAAGAATCAGAGCTGCGGAGTTTACATACCGAAGGTGGTGGCCGAAGGAGGCTGTACGGGAGAATAGACAGTTTGTTGTTGTAGTCGACCACAATCCCAGCAGAAAAAATCTTGTACATGCGGGAGCACAAGACTTGGAAGTCGAGTGACTCACGGTCTTCTCGGTTAGGGTCACTTTGTCCTTCATATTCAAAGGTCGACATAGATCTTTCCTTGATGGGCGCCAGTCGGGACTGGATGAAGTGCCGAGTGATTTGTTCTCCCCATAGCTCTTTGTTCTTCATCTCAAGGATTTTTGACAGAAGGTTGTTGGCTTCGAGCCAGTTTGTGCCCTCGGGCAAGGCGTTCCAGTTTGGTCGGTGCATAGGAGGAAGACCTATGAAGTTGGGCAAACTAGGGGCAGGATTGGAGATGTAGAACCAATTGGCATGCCAGCTCTTGTTGGAGGTGTTCAGGGGAAGGGGAAAGTAGTCTCTGCGGAGTGTACCGCGGAGTTGAAATCCTGCGCCGCCGACAACACAGGGATTATCTTTGGTTGGATGGGCTTTGAGTGAGAACATGCAGCGGAAGAGATCGAAATGAGGATGGATTCTGAGGAAGGCTTCACAAATATGGATGAAAATGGCAATGTGAAGGACAGAGTTTGGATTCAGATGATAGACCTAGATGCCGTAGTAATCAAGGATGCTACGAAAGAATTTGGAGGTCGGCAGAGCAAACCCGCAATAGAAGAAGTGGGTGAAGACAACGATCTCACCGGTGTTTGGAGTTGGGAACTCCTCGCCGTGAGCCGGACGCTAGTTGATGATCTCCTTTGCTGGGATGACTCCGTCTTTCACCATATCCTTCAAACTCGATTTTTTAACATCGGAGGTCACCCATTGCTCAAAGGGGATTTCTCTCTCCTCCACCATGAGTGAGATCTGGGATGGACTGAGGACGGGATTGAAGGCTGAGATTTTTGAAGGGGATGGAAGGCGGGGTGAGCGCAACAAATCTAGAGGGGATCGAGAGGGGCTGGATAGATGGATTTTGTGGATTTCGCGTTCTAGGTTTCTCTGGTGGTGTCTGTGAACAGGAGCGCGAAAGAGGAATTTTTTTCGAAAGATGAAGCGGCGAGGAAGACGACAGCGCTTCGTCTTTTTAGGGTATCAGCAAACATTTCCTTGTTTGGGCCACGGCCCACGGGATGCTTGCAGCCCAAATTTTAGGTGTGGCTTGTCACGTGTCTCTAGGGACTTAAGCAAATTTTCCTTGGCAATATGCACGTGCTTTATAGCCCAATACCTTCAAAATCCTCTCATATAGTAGTTACACAACTTTTTAAGAGTTGGTACGATGTAATTTGGGAGGTGGCAAACAGTATGATTTTTATGACCGTCCTAGTAACTTTTTTATAAGTTGTAGGAGTTGTTTGATTCTTTATAAAGGCATTTCATTTTATATGATTATATCAATACTATATTGACACTTTGGTGTGCTTTTCTGATTAAGACCAATATTATGGCTTAGGTTGATTATATCTTGGTCATATTGTTCAGGCAGTTGATAAATCTATTTATGGATTTTATTAACTCGGATTTTTTACCACAGATGCCCTATGTTTCTGAGGAAGGTGAAATTGTGTGTATCAAGGGGACTCGGGCATGTTTGCTTTGGCAGCATGTGCACAATATAGAGCCAGAACTCGGGGTCATTATGCACTATACCTTATTAACGAAGTTATGTGTTATGTGATTTTTTAGGATGCTTTTGGCTTTGGCTAGGCATTCATTTATATAAAATTACTCGGATGGATAAGATTATTAAAGTTCTTGACTATATACTTAGTTTGCTCAACTGAACACATAGTCGGGGGCTACACCTAATTAGGTGCATCTAGTCGATGCATCTAGATATATTTTTATGACTTTTCAGCCCTACTAGATGCATCTAGATATATTTTTATGACTTTTCAGCCCTTCACAGCCTCGAGATTGAAGCATTCGGGATCAAAGCACTCGGGATTGAAGTACTCGAATTGAAGCACTCGGGAGGCATTCGGCTTTGGGCCAGTTTGGTTCGAGGTGAAGTTATTTGGTCAACAGTGAAGGTTTCAGGGGCTACTGTGGAGATCGTGGGTACCACATACCCACGTGACAGGCCTATCCGACTGATATAGGGGATAGGCTACAAGGGATGATTATGTAACGGCTTAGGACTTAAGTGTTACGTTGCCTTGTGTATCAAGGGATGGCTTATAGTCTTAAGTCGGTAATATTTTAGATAATACTTAGGAGCCCTATACCGTATGTGGGTAGGTCTCCGGCTTATGAGCCTGTCTTCTGAACCTATATAAGAAGGGCAAGACGCTCCTTGAGGGGCATATGGCAATAGCAATTAGCTTAGCTTTTATTCATAAATCACCAGATCGTGAGATCAATAAATCATTCGGCGGATATAATCCCCAAAACAGGAGTAGGGTGTTACTTCTTTATAGAAGGGCTAAACATGTTTAAATCCCTTTGTCTATTAATCCATCGTATTTGGCTCTTGTGCGTTACCCCTTTTCTCATTGTCAAAATCAGGTTTCGACAGTTACTACGGTTACATGATAGAACAAGATCTAACAAAGGCCAAACTTCAGTCTTCAGCCAACATTTTCCCCCAAAATCTGACTTCATGATTGCAGCGCCATCCATATGAACCATTTCCTATACTCTTGCACAAAGAATGAGAAAGGCTTCGGAGAACACCAGAACAGCTACGACCTGTTAAATTTCAGAAACATGGAAAAAAAAACAGTAGACATTAGATTCATCAAATTCATCATGTAAACATAGTGAATGAGATGAAAGACTTTTCTTGGTTTATTATGAACACAAGCAAACAGAAAAAATCATATTTTACCATATTACTTCTATTTTTTTAAGTAGATTGTATATTTATTTTCTGTATACCATTCCTTTATTCCAGCAAAAAATTGTCAACAAACAGAAAGCCGTACACAAGCTTTATTTCGATTTTACTACTAAATATTTTTACTGGGCCAACACAAACTTTGTATAGATTGATAATCGCCATGTGGCAACTACAAATCTGTTCAGCTGGTGGAAGGTCAAGGCATAAAAATCTGGTGTACATGTTGGAGTTCTAAATTACAGGATCTTATTACTTAAACCTATAAGCAATCACCTTTACTCGTATTACAAATTAATCTACTGACCTGCACTAGAAGCCATTAAAATTGATTCCTCTGTTTTTCTTCTTTCTTTTTAATTCTTCTTCCTTCGGTTTTGCTTCTCTTCTTCTCGCTAGATCACGCCGGTGGCTGAGATAGCGTCACGAACCCCTTCTAGTACAATTGTCGATCGGAGGCTATTAGGGTTTAGGGTTTTGGCCGAGAGATTAGAGTGTCCTCTCCTCTCACGTGATTCTTCTATTTATAGCAATGGTGGGCTCAGGAGCTTATCTCGAATTTAGATTCGAAATTAGTTTTAACCGATCACAAGACTAACTCCGTTCTTATCTCTTTAGATCGGACTCGTGGGCTCAATCCGAAAAAATCAACCAACAATACATACTCCTACGACATGGTGGAATAGCATCACTGTTTGGCTTAAAACAGACATCAATTTTGTAAACTGGCCATTCATGGTCAGCAGCAAATTAACACCTGATTATTAATTGTTAATACGGTTTCCTTAACTCAGGATTTGAGGAAATAGGCGATGAATTAAACAAGAATAACAAAGGGAAGTACACAGTGACAGAATTTTCTTCACCTCAATTCTTCTTGTCCCTGTCTACACGAAACAATATGTCTGATAAGGTCCTCCTTTTGACATCACCCTTGTTGCTCAAAGAAGTTCCTTCAATTGAAGGACATGAACAATTATACGACAAGAACAAAACTAGAAGATAACATTTTGACATTACATGCAAAAGCTGAACTGTCAAAAAACAAATTAAGAGCATTACATTCTCATATCTGATATACCTGACATAGAAAAATGGATTTCCTTACTAAGACCACGACCACGACACCACAAAAGAGAAGAAATGGACAAAAAAAAAATGAGCTAAAGCCAAGGAAGTAATTAAACAACTCAAGCGAAAAGGCCAGGAAAGAAAAGCTATAACCTGAGTCAAAAAGCCAATAACTAAGATAAGAAAGGCTCGGCGAGCGAGAAGTTTAGGTAAAAGACACTCAGGTAAGGTAACGAGCAGGGAAGTTCGATTTTTAGAGGGTCATTGTACCTGCTTGCCAATTCGTATTAGCGAATAACCTACTTCTGAATTTCAGTTTATCAGGACATATTCTGAAATTTTATTCATGAATCATGATTACACTGCTAATATATATTCATAGGCTATGGGTCAGTGGCTCAGCGCCTTAGTGGGTTAGTGCAATCATTCTTCACCGAGGCCATTAACAGGCCTACCTTATACCTAAACTACAAACAGATAGCAGATCATCCCATCACCAAGAGCTTGAGGTTTGCAAACAGAAATCATAACTGCTATGCACAAGCTGCCTCTAACAGTACGATTAAATTTCAGAGAACGTGAAAAAGAAAAGGCACTACGGATCTAACAACTATAGTATCCTTAACCACTTATTTAAATGCATCATCTTAAATAGAAGTAAAACATGTGCGAAAGATGATTTACCTGCAGTGGGGATTTTGCTTGATGCAAGCCACGGTGAGAGCACGCAAGGTTTAAGGGACGTGGTGATACCCCATGCTGGGCCTTCACAATCATCCACTGGTGAACAACCCAGCACCTTCCCCACTTCCATGTCTACCGCAACATCGTTGCCAACGATGACACAAATGACGCTTGCGTTCAGTGGATCAAGAACACCAATTCGCGGGGTGTCCCACGGGCCTTCTCCCTTCACCTCGCAGATTCGACCAAGCGCCACCTGATGCTCCAGCGTCCAGCTGCTGCCACCGTCGTCTACGGCAAATGAGCTGAGCACGAAAGGATCCTTCTGGGACACTTCGATGTAGCGCAGCCTCCCCTCGCTGACCACCAGGCGCCGGAGCATACCCTGCTCTTGTACTATATTTGTGCTGGGCACTAGGCACGCACTGTTCCTCGGGAGCTCGACGAAGTGGAGCTCCGGCCGGTCGCTGAACGGGTCGGCGGAGACGATGCCCCATGTCAGATCGGCCCACCACAGCCGTCCGGCGAACGCCACCGCCTCGGTGTACATGTTCATCCGCCGCGGGAGCGGGAGCGGGGACGGCAAGCCCAGTATACTCTTCCACTCCCCGGTTCGCGAGAGGAACCGCCGCATGTTGAAGGTCCCGCCGTTGCAGTCCTCGAGGAGCACGGCGACGGCGTAGCTGTCAGGCGGGCCGTAACCGGCGGCGGACCGGGTGAGGAGGCCGGTGTTGCGGAAGCCGGGGAACATGGTCTTCTGCTCGGTGCCTTCGATGTCCGGGAGGCGGAACAGCTCGCCGCTGAGCGGGTTGCAGACGAATCGCGTGTATTCTGGTTCTGGGTCGGCGAGGTCGCTTCCCCGAGTGGCGCCGGCGGCGGCGACATGCTTGGAGAGGCCGTTTTCCCGAGTCGCGCGGGCGATGAGGTCGGAGATGACGGAGGCCGGGACCCGGGCGTCCATGTAGATGAGGAGGAGGAGGCTCGTGGCGTAGACCTTGCCGCTTACGAACCCCATGGTGTCGCCGTACGGCTCGGCGGAGGGACGTCGGTCGATGAGGTGGTCCGGCACGAGGAGGTAGGAGGGGTGCAGTGGCTCGGCGTGCAGAAGGGACGCGCGTGGCGAGGGAGATCTGACCGCCGGCGCGTGGCGGCGTCGGCGGCGGCCGAGGAGATGGCGCGCCGGACGAGCGCGGACGCGGACACGGCGGAGAGCCCACGCCGGAGCGGGAGAAGCATTCTGCGCGGAGGAGGCGGCCGGCCGCCGGTGAAGCGAACGGCGAAAGGGGAGAGAGAAGCCGAGGAGGTGCCGGTTGCTGGTTCACAGTGGACCAGGTTCAGGGCAGTAGAGCTCTGACAGCAGCAGCGCAGAGGGGAACCGAGCGGGCGGGCGTAGGCTTGTTCCATGGAGCGCCGGTCATCTGCAGCGGGGGTCGTGACAAGCGGTGTATGTGGACTTGGTGCACCCATTCCATTTGTACTACTCGCTTGCCGTGTGCTTCTGACCTTCTCTTCTTTTGGGTCCACATGTCAGAATCAGGCGAAAGATCTCATTGAGACCCTGAGGGGAAAAGTGCTCGTTCCTTTTGGAATGCCGGTTGCCATCTGGCAATGGGCTGTGCTAAATTTTCCCGCCAAAAATAAACACTGTCTGGGTTTAAATAGCCCATCAGCCAAGGGCTATTTTGCCTTCCTCATTTATAGGCAAGGTCTGATGCCTGGTTAAACACTCTCAACCGCGAAGCTAGACAACTAATTTAATAATGAAACTCAGGTTCATTTTGCATCTTTAATGGTTTGAACGGTGTTTTCGTTCTATGTGATATATATATATATATATATATATATATATATATATAACCTCCATCGTCTCCATTTCTCAATCTCAAAAATAACCAAAAATACCCCCTAATCCCACGTGTCATCGTCTTCTCTCCCTTCTCTCTTGCCGGCGCATTCTCCCTCCTCTGCCTTTTCGCATGCCATGGCCACCGAGGAGCTACCGCCTTCAACCAATGGGACTTTGGTGCGCCACATGCACCTCCTCCTCCTTCGTGCATCGTCTGTCATCGGGAAATCACGGTGCTGGGAAGGCAAGACACATGAGAAAGCAAAGCACGAGAGGGAGGAGAACACAGTGGAGTGAAGCTCGAGGCAGGAAAGCACGATAATGCCACCCTACGAGCTTGACGATTAGAAGGCGTCATGACCACTAGGTATTCTGTTCGAATGATTTATAAAAAACAAATAAACATATTTTACTGAATTTGAATAAATTATGACCAAATTCATAAATATTTAGAAAAATCTGAAAATTTGGATGAAATATTTGCTTGTCGGGGTGTGGAAATTATCACGTTTCAAAATTTTAATCCTACGTCTATCTAATACTGAATTGTTATATTTTAATCCTTAGTCCCATCTAGTACTCAGTAGCTTTCTGTGCCACCAATGCACCAGAGCCCAACACTGTCGCCACCAGTAGGCCACGTTTGCTGGACAACAAGAGGGTTGTGCCTTTTTTCTACAATGCACTCGAGCCCAACACTGCCGCCACCAGTAGGCCATCGTTTGCTGGAGAACAAGAGGGTTGTGCATTTTTTCTACTATCATTTTTCTTTTCCTTTTGCTTTCATCTGGCAGTGACATCTGGATAGTCTAGACAGATAGGTGTATTTATCTTTTTGCCCTATTGTTCACCACGTGTATATCTCCTAAGTTATTTTTAGCAACTCAAAATGACAAATCCTCATTTTTCATAACACGTTTTTTAATTGTTAAGTATTTTATTTCCTACAAAACTCTACAAAATTTTGTTAAAAAATGAATTATTTATATTTCAAAATTATAATAGTTAATACTGTACTAATTATCTCACTAGTACACAAACCCTAATAAGTGTCGGTTTGCAAGGGTTTGTAGATGTCGGATGAAACCAATTTGTCGGCACTAATAGAAGATACCGGCACCTATGAACCCTATAGAACCGGCACCTATAGATTCGCACGAGCCAAAAAAAAGAGCTGGCTCGAATTGAGCCAAACTGACAAACGCCATCATCATCCTGCTAGGTCTTCATCCGCCGTCGTCTCTGTCAATCCCGGTCTTTGCCACCACTGTCTCTCCCTACCAGATATGACAGCGGAAACAAAGAGGCCGAGGGGGAGAGGGAGAGGGGGAGGGACTTACGGCTGTCACTACGCCATTGCTGCCATCGTCGCGCCGTGCCGGGCTCCCTACCGTTACCGCTGGCCACCGGGCTTCTCTGCTCCACCTTCTGCTTCCTCGCCGGCGGGGAGGGAAGGGTGCCACACCCCTGCCACCGCCTTCCCATGGGGAGCCCACCATCCTTGCTGCCGAATCTGGCAGAGGGGAGGGCGCCGCAGCCACCCACCACCTCCCCCTCCCACCGGATCTGGTGGAGGACAGGGCGCCGCCACCACCCACCACCTCCCTATCGGGCGTCGCCGCCTACCGCCTCCCCTCCCGTTGGATCTGGCAGAGGAGAGGGCGTTGCCGCCGCCCGCCGTTCTCGGTAGTGCCTGCATACGGAGAGGAGGATGGACAGAGAAGGGGGAGGAAAGGGAAGGAGAGGAGGAGGACGGACGGAGGAGGAGGACGGCTCGATGGGGGAGAGGAAGAGGACGGGATATTTTTATGTGGTGGGCGCGCTAATCGATCGGCTCGATGGGGCTTGGCTCGGTCAGTATTGATGGGTTTTTTTTTAAAAAACGGCACCTATAATATATGACAGAGTGTAAACTCCTCAACGGGGGACAGCAAGGCCCCCCCTTTTAGTGAGTTCGACCGGGGACGCAGGGTGAGATTCGTGCTCCAACGATCGAGAGAGAGAGAGAGACTCAGGCGTTTATATAGGTTCGGGCCGCTTGGAAGCGTAACATCCTACTCATGTGTGAGGTGGATATGCAATTGGAATGTGGGGGAATGCAGGCGCTCTCCTTTCTCCCCTCCTCTTTTCTTTTTTCCCCCTCTCCTCAGGCCTGGGCCTCCTTTTATATCTCAAGGGGCTACCACATGGGCCAAAAGGCTACCTAAGAGAGAAGGAAAACATTATTTGACATTTAATGGTTGTCTTGTTGCTTGACTCGGAAGCCACACGCACAGTCGCTGCAGCATGGCCCTCGTCCAGTTAACTAGCTGACACGGGGGACGCCCGTGTCAATCTCCATTAAATGGGCGAAGACTTCAGTGTTCCATTCGTATCGGGAAACGGAAACCATCTGACCGGAGTTGGCACCAACTACGGTTGAGGGACGAGAGGCAAAAAAGCTCTCATCATTCTGATGGGAGGCAGGGCATGCTGCGCGCCGCCTGACATGCGGATGGTGCACAGGCACTCCGATGCCGTCCCACCCGTCATCTGACCGGTCATAGACCGGTCAGTTGTCGTGACCGATCTGTGTGACGGGTCATGCACGCCACACGCCGCATTAAATGCGACGTGGTGCGCTCGCCTGAGCTGCCATTAATGCGATTAGGTGGGCGCTGGATGTAACATACCGTCAAAAACCCTTTTAGAAGGTTATGTAATATTAAATGGTTGTTGAAAATAAAAATCTCCCCTTTTGAGTTGATGACAAATTTTCTTTTCCTGGCCCGTTTATTTTAAAGCATATGCATTGTAGCTATTTGAATAAATGAACCCGACAATTAAGTTATCCAAATAAAAAATTTAAAACATTACAAATAGTGGAATAACTCAATTGGCTTGACCCATGGGTGTGGAGTAAAACATAAATTTTGCTAGATTTTATTTTTCCATGAAATTGTTCAAACAAAGAGTTTAATTAAAATCAAAATCTGAAATTTTCAGATTCTCTGGAACCCACTTTGGCACTCCATTAAAATTTGATCAAAGACATTTTGGTTTGGGGAATTTGACCAAATTGTACAGTAAATAGTAAGTTACCATTTTGCCATTGGGATCCTTACCAAAATGCCCTTGGAAACTATATTAAAATGAGGGCAAAGCTGGAACTCCAACATTAGTTTTGGACTTGGCCAATTTTCCAGTTTCTTCTCCTCCACACACACTCAGCTCTCACACTGCCAGGTGGGCCTAGGCATTTGTGGGACCCGCTCGTCAGTAGCACAGGCGTGTACACGTCAAGCTAGAACCGCTCTCCCGCAGACGACGCGTGCAACACGCGTCGACGGCACCGAGCGCCGCTCCATCGCCACCTCACTGCCGCCACCATATTTAACCCTACCGGCCGACACACATCCTCTTCCTCTCACCAGTGTTCCATTTTCGCGGAGAAACCGAGGGCGACCGATCCAGTAACTCGAGCAGCGAAGGAGTCTTCTTCGGCGCCGGTGAGATCGTTTCCGCCGTCCCGCATCATCGGGTGCGTTCTAATCCAGGTTAACCCGCGTTCCAAGGTCCCTGTTCGATGCCGTTGCTAACCCCTCAAAGCCCCATTGATTTGGTGTAGCCTGTCTCCAGGAACGCGAACCGCGTTAACTCGAGCCATCGGTGAACTCCGTGCGCCGCCGTGGGAGCCATCAACGCCGCCAGGCTCCAAGACTTCAAATCCGCCCGAGCCACTTCGCCAACACATTCATCACCTCAAGATGATCTCGAAGCCCAGAGGAATCGAGTTGAGAAGCCCTCAATCGGGAGATCCCTTTCATCTTCTTCACCTTCGGCCGCTGGCGTTCTCTAGCCCTACCTCTCTCTCTGGTGAGTCTCAGGGCGATTCCTCGTGCACAGAGCTACTCCATGTCATCACTAATCGATGCATGTACTCCTCCTGACCGCTTGGACTGGGAGCACTCCGTCGACGACGACCGCCAAGCTGTGACCGCCATCGGGACCGAACCGAGCACTTGGGAGGTTGCCGAACACCGTCTATGCTTTGGTGAGCATCCTGGACATCCCTAGCCTCACATGCATGCATGCGTGCGCGCTAAAGAAGTCCCGAGCTCATATTGCACATGCAAGCTGAGGCAAGTCGCCGCTTCTCCTGTTACTGCCGTCGCAATACACCGCCGTAGCTTGCAAGATGGACATCGTTAGTTTCGTCTAGGATCCTCCTACCATTTTCTCCATAGCCGCATCGTCTGTAACCTATCCATTCGCTGCCGAGATCACCACGAAGCTCGCCGCCGCGCCGCTGCTCTGTCCGAACAGCGCTAAGGGGCTAGTCTGCGATCGGATAGAATCTCCAGGGAGGTTTTAGCAATTTAAACAGCCACTTACATGTGGGGACAGGACCATGTTATAAATAGACAAGAACCTGAGTACTATTTTGCTTAAATGTTTAGTCCACGTGCTGAGGACTGCGGGATCCATTTGCCGAAACCCTAGGGACCATTAAGCAATTGTACAGTCACTGACTAGTGGACCCGAGCTGTTTCAAATTTTGTAAAATTCATTATAATTGAGGAAAATGTTTTCTGATAAACTGAAATTTGGCTTTAAATTTGGAAATTCATAATAAATTCATTATAACTCCAAAAATTTCAAACTAAATTTTGTTGGATTCATATTTTTATGCTCTATTATTTGAAAATGCTAAACATAGTAGAACTTTAGAAATTTATGTCTTAAATATTTAAAATTTGTATATAGGCCTTAATTAATTATTTTCCAACTTTAAAAATTTATAACTTTTGAATGGAACTTGATAAAATAGAAATTCTTGCACTAAATGTTCAGTCAACACAGTATCACATCATCCTAAGAATAACATTTAATTTAGAGCATATTAAAATTTTCTTTTACACAAATATAATTCGGATTTTACGTATATGTTTAGACGACGATCAGGTTCTCATTGAGGAGGTGTATTACATAGCTGAACCAGGGTTGGAACAAGAGCAAGGCAAGCCACCTTCCTCTCTTCCTTTGACCATATTGATCCTATATTTGAAGGTTTAAAATATTGTTTGCAAAGATGCATGGTTAATTTACAACTAAAAAGATGGGTAGTTTGAATGAGTATAGTTATACCTAAACTTGCATTGTTTCATTTGAAAAACTCCACTTATTATTTGGCACCTTAGGATACGTTAAATACTATTATCTTTCGACAATTTGATTTATGTCAAGCATCGTCATGACAGCTTAGCAATGCTTAGATTAAACTATTACTATCATTATGGGCATCCTATTATTTCTAAAACTTACTATTTTTAAGTAACCACTCCTTTAAAGTGAACGTGTAATTATTTGTGAACTAAAACGAGAAAAAGGAATATTTAAGTCTTGGGCAGCAAGTGGTACACATATGGTATTTAGTTGTGTATCGATAGGGGGAGTGTATGCCTGAGATATTTAAGGACCTCACTCAATGTCAGTCACTTGTGTTTATAGTACAACCACATGTGCTGATTAAGTTGTTCATTGTTTAGTCTTGCATTAAGGTAGGCCGTTGTAGTATGAATTAGTCTTAGCGATAATTCATAGGAACTACCTATTTACCTGTATGGTAGTTTAGGCGTCTAAGTCTATCCAATACAACGATATGGTGCCTCATGGTAGGAAAGGATGTTTTCGCTATCATGGTGTTAGGCTCAGGCGTGGGCCCGCCTCCTAACGGTTCTAGGTCATATGCCTAGGACGGAATCACACCTATCGTGCTGGTGCAAGGCTAAATCATGAGTAATGTAAAGGCTATGTTGTGAGTAGTAAATCGGGTACTTCGGTATCGCGTGGCATGTTTTACATGATTACTATTTTACATCATGTGGGTACAGTGTACGAGCTCTGCAGAGTTTTAAACTAATCGATTAGCCGCGCTCACGGTTATGAGCGACATAAGGATATGTGTTGAGTATAGACGAATGATTTTTACTCTATGATCTTACTACTTTTACAACTACATGCTTTGGGATGTTGCGATAAATAATCTGAGATGATTCATATACTTGATGCTCTGGATAGTGCCAAGTATTATATAATGTGAGTTATACTTTGCAAATATGATGCCATGATGATAATTCTAGTTTTTCTAAAAGTGTATTTGTTTCACATTACTTAGAAAATGACTTATGGAAATAAAACTTGCTTTATGCTAAAAATAAGCCTACTTGAGCCTTTCCTTTGATTATGCCATGCATGTACGATAGGATTGGCGATGCCAGTACATTATTCGTAATGTACTGACTCTTGCTATTATCGTTGTTTTTTTTCTGTTCCAAATGTTTTCTTTTAGAATCAGACGCAGGAGAGTCCTTTAATGATGATGAATGCTTTGATGGGGATGCTCCTGAGTTTCAAAATGGTTCTAACTAGGGTCTACCCTGGTCGGTTGCAAAAACGATTTTGGGTAGAATAATGCTTCCGCTGAACCACTAACTATTGGGCCGGTCGGTCATATGTATAGTTAAGACAAAGTTTATGTAATAGTTAAGACTCTGAACTCCCTTGTTAAGATATCAACTGCTAGATGAAAGTGTGTTAGTAAGTTTTATAATTTTGCGACTTGCTAGCACATGAGTATGAATCTTGAACATTGGAAATGTTGTACAGCTCATGCAATTTGGTCAAGTCTCCTGGATGTGTAACACATCTGGTCGCCACCTTCGAGTGGTTTGACGGGCACATACCAGGCTGAAGTTGACTGGCACGCGTGAGTCCCAGCAATATTTCCTTTGTTCAATATTTGGTACCTCGGAATTTATATTGATGATGTTACTTGTGATTTTTCCTTCACATAGCGGTTCGAATGGCTACTATGCGTGTATGGATCCCATTCATCGATACTATGTGGAAATCACAATTAGCATTGGAAAATATAAGTTTCGGCGTGCTCGACACTGGAGGTGCCCACCTAACCCCGCACACGCGGCGCAAGCGCAAAGGGGTCAAGGTGGCCCGACCCTCGGGGCAGCGGAGTGAAGGGAGAAAAGAGGCTGGGGAGGGCAGCCGTCACCTCACCCTCGGGCCCAACCCCCCTCTTGGGGGAGTGCCACGTGGGTGCAGGGGGCCGCCCATACCTTTAGCCTCGATACCCCCAGGCTTGTATCACCGACAGTAGCCCCCGGCGTTACGCCTGGCCAGGCCCCCTCGAGGGGTGACCAGGTTTAACACCATCCTCTCGGTCTAGTGACACCGGCTTCCCCGTGGTAAACTCTAATGGTCGTGATCCCGCGCATAGTAAAAAGCCGCCTCACGGTAATAATGGGCGGTCACCTTGTAACCACCACATTATCTGGGGGCGGGACACGTTGGCCCGTTTTTCCAGGGAATATGATGATGGCGCTTTTTACGGTAACCGTGTGCAATTAACACGGACACGATTTGCCCTGCCTCAACCGCAACGGCTACACGACTGGCACGCGTGCCAGAAGCGGGCGAGTTGGGCGAGTGGGGAAGTGAGCGCGATAATCGAGGGGGCGAGTTAGTGGGCACGGGAAATGAGGAGCCGGGCGCAGCGGAGGTGAGGATATAAAGGGCGTCAAGAAAGGGATTCGTTTCCTTCCTCTCGCCACTTTCACCCAACTTTGCCAACCGTGCCCTAGCTCTCTCGGCTTCCTCGCTACCTTCTCACCGCTCACGCTCGTCTTCATGTCTCCATTTTGCCAGCGACATGACGCAGAGCTTCGTGCTGCTGGATGGCAGCATGCTGTCGCCCTCCCGCATCACCAGTGAGAGGCAGGCCGGGCTGCCGCACAGGTTCATGCCGGCGTCGACTGACCGGGAGGTGGTCATGCTGGGCGAAGGGCGCCTAGCGCCGCGCTACCCAGATCGATCGATCTTCTTCCTCTCTTTTGCTATGGCGGGATTGATCCCATCGTTTTCCACCTTCTTCATGGATGTCTTGGAGTTTTACGGGATCCAAATGGCGCACCTCACCCCCAACGCCGTGATGACGCTAGCCATCTTCGCACACCTGTGCGAGATGTTTGTTGGGGTGCACCCGTCCCTTTGGCTGTTCTGGTGGTTCTTCACCATGCAGCCGGTGTCATCGCCGACGGAGGTCAGGGGCTGCTACTTCCAGCCGCGCGGGCAGGTGGCGAATCGCTACATCTCTTGCGTCCTGTGCAAGAAATGGGACGACTGGAAGAACTAGTTCTACACCGCTCTCCCCGACGAACCGCGCCTTCGACTCCCGAGCAGGCCGCCGATGCTGGTGCCGAGCTAGCGGGCGACGGTGGAACTGGGGGACTCTTACGATGCCGTCTTGGATTGCCTGGCCGGCCTACGAACCCAGGGGCTCACAGGCGCCATGGTGTTCGGTGACTACCTTTGCCGCCGGATCGCGCCACTCCGGCCGCACGCTCGGGGCGCTTGGGAGTACACCGGCTCCGCGACCTCCTGAAGACGCACTAGGGCCGCCAGTGGGACTGGGACCCCAAGGACCTCAGGATGGTGATCCAGCGCTTGCTAAATCTCGGCGCCGTGGAGTCGTCTCTCATCCCTCCGGGGATCCTCCCCCTCTGCAGCAACCCAGACCGCGCCAGCATCTTGGCCATCATGCAGGCGGTCGGTGCCTCGGGGGACCGGGCCCGTCGTGGCAACGACAGCGCAGGCGGCAGCCGTGGAGGAGGAGAGGAGCAACCTTACCCCGGAGGGGGCCGTGCAGTGGGGCCCCGCGGCGGGGGTTCAGGGAGCAGCCGCCCTACCGATGCCAAGGGGAAAAGGAAAGAAGAGGAGAACCCTCCCCCGTCCCCCCCCATGGAGGCGGGGCGGAGCGTACCACCGACAGGCGCCTGGCGAGCGCCGCGCCGACGTCCCCGCCTGAGGTCGAGAGGAAGAAGAAGCGGCTTCGCCGGATGGGGGAGACGAAACCGTGCAGGGGGAGCTTCATCAAGCCCCCAGAGTGGTCTTTCAACCGCCCACCCCGCAGGTACGATCTCACCACCAAGGCAGACAATCTTCCATTCCCCCCGGCCCCTCATTCTGTTTGTTTGCCTTCTGTGTTTCAGCGAGATCCTGTCTCGCGACGCCCACGGCGGCGACCGCTCCCAGCAATCCAAGGCCGGCCGGCCTGCGAGCGGCGAAGCCAAGGAGCCGACGGTCGAAGAGGCGCGGCGGCGGGAGGCCGAGGAGGCCACTCGGTAAGCGACACGCGCGCGGCAGGCCGAGGCGGTGGCACGGGAGGATGAAGCAGCCGCACGGGCGGCCGAGGTGGCCGCGCAGGAGACCAAGGCGACGGCGGGGAGACAGCGTGCCCAGGAACCGACGCCACGGCAGAGACCGAGGAGGAACAGGCCCCAGGGGGAGGCCCACGTTCAGGCAGGGCGCCGGAAGATAAGCCCGAGGCCCGCACGCCCACCGCTGGGCCGAGCCAAACTCCGCCACCACAGGGACGGTAGTCCCCCTTCTCCGTCTCCACTCCGCTGAGTGCGGAACCCCTCGTGCAAGCACTAGCGACAGCAAACAACACCATGCTGGAAGGGCTGAATGCCCAGATGTAGGCCTTGCTGGGAGAGCGGGCCGAGCTCAAGGCAGCGTGGGAGCGAGATGCCGAGGGACAGCGCTCGGTGGAGGTGATGGTGGAGGCCGGCCGCACGGAACATGGGAGGCATCTCGCGGAGCTCGAGGCTCGCGGTGAGGCCCTGGCCGAGGTGGCCCGTGAGGTAGAAGAGGAGAGGATGATGACCCTCGTCGCCACTGCCGTCATGGACGAGGGGCTAGGCGACCTCCGTCTCCAGCACGAGGCCTACACAGTGGACATGGAGCGGAGGCTCGACGCCACGCGCAGGGTGACCAATGCTGCCGCGGCTCGGGAGCGGAGGGCAGCGGAGGCCGAGACGTTGGGGCGCCAGCGTGAGGAGGCCTTGGGGGCCCACACCAAGGCGCTGGAGGAATGCACCGGTGAGCTCGAGGAGAGGGCTTCGCGCCTGCAGGCGGAGGAGGCCGCCGTGTGCCAATGGGCCGAGATCCTCGACTAGCGCGCCCGGGCGCTAGAGGCACTGGACGAGCGCGTCCGAGCCCTGGACGCGTGGGAGGTGACGCTGGTGGCGCATGAGGCCACAGCCGCGGAGATGGAGTCTGCACTCCGCCTTCGCGAGGACGCGGTCGTCGAGCGGGGCCGCGACACGACGCCTCGCAGAAGATCTGCGCCTCCGCGAGGAGGCGTGGAAGGAGCGCGACGGGAGGATCGCCGAGCATGAATCCGACATCTTCCGCCGCGAGGTGGCGGCACCGACGTGAGAACCAACTCACCAAGCGCGAGGAGGCCATCACAGCGCGCAAACTTCGCCATCTAGAGAGTGCCCATGCCGAGAGGGCTACGCTGGAGCAGCGCGCTTCCGAGCTCGAGGCATAGGCGAAGGAGCTAGACGCGCTGCCGCGTGGCGGCGGGGCGGCCGCGGGCCAAGACGACCAGGCCGACCGCCTCACGGCGGCCGAGGGCACCATCGCCGAGTTGTAGAGGACCCTAGACTCATCCGTCGGGGAGCTCAAAGCCCTCCGGTTGGCGAACGAGGAGGGGCCCGGCATGCTACGGGACGCCGTCGCCCGACAGGACCGTGCGGGACGTCGGGCAGGCATTTGGCGCGGCCGGCACCCCAAGTTTGCCGCCAACCAAGGGGGCCTCGCCCATCGGATCTCGGAGATGGCCGGGGACCTGGAGAAGCTCCCCGAGGAGACTAAGGAGACGGTGAAGTCCTCCTCGATGGACCTCACGCGGGAGGTGGTGGAGCTCGTGCTGGCAAGCTACCAGGCCCGCGACCCCGACTTCTTGCCGTGGGTCGCATTCGACAAGTTTCCCCCGGGACCGAGGCCAGCGTGCGCGCTCAGGTCCGGGAGACTGCCGAGGAGATCGTCCACAGCTTCGAGGGGACGACCCCTCAACTTGTCTTCGCGTTGGCCTCCGACGACGAGGACGACGACGGCGACAACGGCGACAGCGGTGGCGAGGTTGGCGGCCCGAGCACCTCGGGTTGAGCGGACGAGGCCAACCCACGGGCTGCCACAAGCCTCTTCCTTTTCTTCTTTTGTCTCAAGGCCTCCGGGCCATTCTTGTATATATACTTCTGTTATCTTTATTTTCCTGTGTTAATCATCTGCGTATATCTGCAATGAAAAATTTTCAATCCTATGTTAATTGTATCTTTGTGCGTGATGAGACCGGCCTGTCTTGTGATCCCGCCGGGTTTAGCTTGAGCGGGGGTTCGGGCCCAGGTTGCGGCCCCAAGCAACAAGGGTCGATGCTAGTGCCTTGGGGAGTTCCGCGTGACGAGGCTGGCCAGGCCGGGAGCGCGGCGACCGGGGGTTAGTGGCGGCCCGATTATGGGCCATTGCCGATTCCTCCCGGAGTTCGCCGTGTCCCGAGGCACGACTCGGTTCTGGGCCCCGTTGGCGTCTAGGCGACCCAAGCTGTTGAGGGCAAGAACGAGCACGGATGACCCAACTCAAGCCAAAACACTCAAAAGGGATTCAACAAAGCAGGCATAGCCTTAGATAAATGACAGGAAAGCTTGCTATTTTGAAATACGAAAAGGAACATATATATTGGGAGCCCTTGGCCAAGCCCGTATGCCCGTGGGGTCATGCGGGGTTGGCCCGAGCCCAAGGTACGACTCTCGACCCTTTTATGGGTAGAAGCGGCTAAGATGCTAGATGTTCCACGGGTTAGGCAGCTCTGTGCCGTCTTCCGTGGCCAGTCGAACCGAGCCCAGCCGAGGGACGCCGATCACTCTGTATGGTTCTTCCCACATGGGTGAGAGCTTGCTCAATCCGGCACGTGTCTAGATGTGGCGTAGGACGAAGTCGTTGACGCTGAGTGATCGGGCCTGGACGTGGCGCTAATGGTTGCGCCGCAGGATCTGCTTGTAACGTGCAGCACAAAGGATCGCGTGCCGCTTTCGCTCTTCGTGGTAGTCAAGGTCGTCTCGGCGGAGCTGATCTTGGTCAGCTTCGCCGTACATGGTGACCCGAGGGGACCCGAGGGTGATCTCGGGTGGGAGGACCGCCTCCGCGTCATAGACCAGGAAGAAAGGCGTTTCTCCTGTTGCTCGGCTTGGGGTAGTCCGGTTTGCCCAGAGCACTGCTGGTAGCTCCTCGATCCATGAGTCCCCATGTTTCTTGAGAACATTGTACGTCTTGGTCTTAAGACCCTTGAGGATTTCCGCATTGGCACGCTCCACTTAACCGTTACTTCTGGGGTGGGTGGGTGAGGCGAAGCAGAGCTTGATGCCCATGTCATCGTAGTAGTCGCCGAACAGCTCACTGGTAAACTGGGTGCCGTTGTCCGTAATGATACGGTTGGGCACCCCGAACCGGGCAGTGATGCCCTTGATGAACTTGAGGGCCGAGTGCTTGTCGATCTTGATGACCGGGTAAGCCTCGGGCCATTTAGTGAATTTGTCGATGGCGACGTACAGGTACTCGTACCCGCCCAGGGCCTCTCTGAAGGGACCCAGGATGCCCAGCCCCCAGACCGTGAACGGCCATGAAAGCGGGATAGTCTGCAGGGCCTAGGCCGGCTGATGCATCTGCTTGGCGTGCAACTGGCACGCCCTGCATCGCCGGACCAGGTCGACTGCATCGTGGAGTGCCGTCAGCCAGTAGAAACCCTGGCGAAAAGCCTTGCCGACCAAGGTGCGCGAGGCGGAGTGAGCTCCGCACTCGCCTTCATGGACATCGACGAGGAGCTCAATGCCCTGCTCCCGACGAATGCACTTTAGGAGGACTCCGTTGGCTCCGTGTCGGTAGAAGGCCCCCTCTACCAACACGTACCTTTGGGAGATTTGAGCGACGCGCTCGCTCCCCTCGCGATCCTTGGGTAGAGTCTCATCTTTGAGGAACGCCTGGATCTCAGTCATCCAGACGATCTGTCGTGGGGAGTCGGGCTCGACCCCCCTGGGCCCCGAGGCCTAGACTTCGTCGGGCCACGGGGGTGGCATGGCAGCGTCCGGCTCCCTCGGGGGATCGGGACGCGCCGACGGATGGGCAAGCCTTTCTTCAAAGGCACCCAGTGGGGTCGGGGCTCGCGAGGAAGCGAGCCTTGAGAGCTCATCGGCAAGTGCGTTGTCCCACTTGGGCACATGCCGAAATTCTAACCCGTCGAAATGGTGCTCCATACGCCGCACCTCGTGGACATAGGCGTCCATTTGCAGGTCGGAGCACCGGTACTCCTTGAAGACCTGGTTCACGACAAGCTAAGAGTAGAGATGGCAATGGGGACCCGCGACCCGATACCCAATGGATTTTTACTCTATTAGGAGCTAATCATGTTCTAACTCTTATACCCATGGGTCTACTAACGAGCAAAACTCTTACCCGTTGGGTACGCGGGTATGGGTCCGTTCTTTATCCACCCATACCAACCAACCCGTGGGTGAAAAAACCCGTAGATTAAGCCTAAAATTATGAGTAACATAAGTCCCAACGACTACTAAATCATAGCATAAAACCCCTTTCACCTCTTAAGCATTGTTCTATTCTAGTTATATGAAATTATTATTTGATATATTGATTATGTAATGTGGTTGTAGAATTTTTTTACTCGCCTTTGAAGGCTAATGTTAATAGCATTGTTGTCGAAGAAAATATCGATGGTTTACAATTCTAATAGGACTAATTATAGTATAAAACTATAAGTAATACAAATCAATTAAATGGGTATGGGTACCCGTTACCCGCACGGGTGTGGGTATGGGGACAATTTTGTACCCGTGATAGGTGTGGGTATTTAAACGGGAATATTTAGTCATCGTGGGTATGGGTATGGGACAAGGGAACCCGATGGGTATGTACCCGTTGCCATCTCTAGCTGAGAGTCGCCTAACACCAGGAGGCGGCGGATCCCCATTCCAGCTGCTGCCCTGAGTCCCGCAAGGAGCCCCTCGTACTCCGTCATGTTGTTGGTTGCCTGGAAATCTAGGCGAACCAGGTATCTAAGGACGTCCCCACTTGGCGAGGTCAAGGTGACCCCAGCGCCGGTGCCCTAGAGGGCGAGAGAGCCATCAAACTGCATCACCCAATGGGCGGCGTGAGGCTGTCGTGAGGGACCTACCTCGGCCTCGGGGGCGCAGGGCCTGAGGTCAGGTTCGGGAGTCGGGGTCCACTCTGCCACGAAATCGGCGAGGGCTTGACTCTTGATAGCGTGGCGTGGTTCAAAGTGTAGGTCAAACTCAAAGAGTTCGATCGCCCACTTTACCACCCGTCCGGTACCCTCTTGGTTGTGTAGGATTTGGCCGAGGGGGTAGGACGTGACCATGGTGACCCGATGCGCCTGAAAATAATGGCGCAATTTCCTTGAAGCCACCAGAACCGCATAGAGCATCTTCTGGGCCTGAGGATACCGGGTCTTGGCGTCCCGCAGCGCCTCACTAACGAAGTAGACTAGCCGCTGCACCTTTTGGCGGGGCCTGGCCTTTTCATTACGGGCGCTGGGTTCTGGACGCTCATTGCTAGAGGGGCCTCGTTGGGCCCGCTCGATATCTATGCCAATGGCCTCGGGGTCAAAGGGCGTCGGGCCGCTCCTTCCCCCAGTGGCCTCAGGGCCCTCCTGGGGGTCGGGGGCACTTGACGCCGCCCGACGAGCGGGCAGAGGGCCACATCTGGCCGGTAGGGGCCCTAGGCTGCAGCTTGGCTCAGGGGCCTTTCCTTCCTTCTCTGGCCCGGGTCGGACCGACACAGGATGGGGGCGCGCGGGCCAAGGGTCTTCCTCGTCGCGCTCCACAACCAATGATGTGCTAACTACCTGCGAGGTCACTGCTAAGTAAAGCAGCGGCGGCTCCTTGGGCTCCGGGGCCACTAGGACTGGGGGAGCTGAGGTAAGCCTTCAACTGGTTGAGGGCCTGTTTGGCCTCCTCCGTCCAGACAAACGGCCCAAAGCGCTTAAGGAGCTTGAATAGGGGCAGCGCCCTCTCTCCTAGCCTCGATATGAATCGGCTTAGGGTGGCCATGCATCCTGTGATGCACTACACATCCCTAAGCTTGCTGGGGGGCACATCCGCTCGATCTCTCGTATCTTCTCGGGATTGGCCTCTATGCCTCAGGTCGAGACCAAGAACCCGAGAAGTTTGCCTGTCGGCACACCGAACACACACTTTTCGGGGTTCAGTTTCATGCGCGTGGAGCGGAGACTTTCAAAAGTATCTGTTAAATCTGAGAGCAAGGTATCTTGGTCGCGCGTTTCCACAACCAAGTCATCAACATATGCCTCAACATTGCGCCCCATTTGAATACCCAAGGAAATGCAAGTAGTACGCTGAAAAGTAGGGCCTCCATTTTAAACCGAAAGGCATAGTTGTATAACAATAAGTGTCTACAGGAGTAATGAATGCAGTTTTCTCCTCATCCTCCCTAGCCATGCGAATCTGATGATACCCTAAGTATGCATCCAGAAAACACAAAAGGTCACACCCCGCAATGGAGTCGACAATCTGATCTATGCGTGATAGGGGATAAGGGTTCTAAGGACATGCCTTGTTGAGGTCGGTGTAGTCGATGAACATCCGGAGCTTGCCGTTTGCCTTGGGGATGAAGATCGGGTTCGCGAGCCACTCCGGATGGATGACCTCTCGGATGAATCTAGACTCCAGGAGCCACGCCACTTATTCACGGATGAAGGCCTGGCGCTCTGGGGCCTGCCGTCGTACCTTCTGCCGGACGGGCCTTGCATGCGGCCGCACGGCTAGACGGTGCTTGATCACCTCCCTGGGGACCCCGGGCATATCCGACGGCCTCCACGTGAAGACGTTGGCGTTTGCTCGCAGGAAGGAGACGAGTGTGTCTTCCTATTTGCCACCCAAGTGACCGCCAATCTTGGCGGTCTTGGATTGGTCGTCGCCCAACGCGACCTCCTTCACGGGGAGCTTGTCGCTTGAGGCCATCCGCCGCCTCGGGACGTGCGAGGTGGAGGCCTCGAGCCTCTCATCGCCGCCCGCGGGCTTGGAGACCGCAGCGAGGCTGCTCACGCACTGCTCCGCGCAAGCCAACGCGACCTTGAGATCGCCGTGGATGGTGATGGGGCCGCTAGGGCCCGGCATCTTCATCTAGAGGTAGGCATCAAAATGGATGGCCGCCATGAACTTCACCAACGCGAGCCTTCCCAGGACCGCGTTGGGCCTTCCCAGGACCACGTTGTAGGGCAAATTGAGATCCGCCACATCGAAGTCGAGCCGCTCGGTGCGGAAGTTGGCGGGCCCACCAAAAGTGACCGGGAGGTCAATGTGACCTAAAGGCCACGTTATGCCGATGATCGGCAGGGACGATTGGAGCTTCATCCCCGAAGCCTTGATGATATCGAAGGCCATGGGGGAGAGGATGTTGAGGGCAGCGCCACCATCTATCAGGATGCGCCTCAACTTGACGTTGCAGATGGTGGGGGAGACCACCATTGCGAGCTGCCCTCCCCGGGCAACACATGGCGGGTGGTCGATTTGATCGAAGGTGATCGTGACCTCCAACCATCGCGCCCACCGTGTCGCTTCGTGGGTGGGGACAACGGCCAGAAGCTCTCGCTTCATGGTCTTGAAGCTGCGACGGGAGGCGTGAGCACACGCTCCCCCATCAACGGTGGAGATAGTGGCCTCGGGCTCCTGGAAGCCCAAGTCCTCATCGTCTGTGTCCTCGGCGAGGGCCTTTTGCTTGGCCACACTTCGTCGGTTGCCGACAGAGACTGCCGGGGCCTTGCCCTCGCGGCGTCCCTGCCTCCTCTCCTCTTCCCACTTCCTCACATGCTCGGCCAAGTTCTTGATCGCGCGGCAGTCAGCGAGGTCGTGGAGGAAGGTGTTGTGCACGATGCAACATTTGCCTATCGGACGCTCTCCGCTGGGAGCGCTGGCATCCTTCTTCTTGTCGCCCGCGGGCTTCCCCTTGCGCTGGGCCTGCGAAGCGCCCTCGGCGGCGAGGACGTGGCCCTCGTCGTCAGAACGGGCCGACCTATTCTTCTTCCTCCTTTCCCGCCACCCGGAGCGGGCAGCGGACTCGGGGGCAGCTGCAGCCGTCGCTCCAGAGCCAAAGGAGTTCCAGGTCCAGGCCTCCTCCTTACGGGCCACATGGTCCGCGAGCTCAAAGAGCTGCGCGGTGGTCTGGGGCTCCTTCGAGGCTATCTTTTCGAGCAAGCGGTTGTGCCGCACACCCCCCCTGAATACGTAGATGACCGCATGAGCAGGGATGCAAGGGATGGTGTTGCGGACCTGGCAGAACCGCTGGATGTACAATCGGAGGGACTCATCGTCCCTCTGCTCTACCGCGTGCAAGTCCGCTTCTTCTCCTGGGCGTGGATATGTGCCCTGAAGGTTCGTGGTGAACTGTTGGCACAGGTCCTCCCATGAGTGAACCGAGGCGGGTGGCAGGTTCATCAGCCAACTCCGCGTTTGGCCTTTTAGGGCCATGGGAAAGAAGTTCGCCATGACCCTATCGTCACCCCCGCGGCCTCTATCCCAGTCGTATAGATCTAGAGGAACTTGGCAGGGTTGACGCTGCCGTCGTATTTCTCGGTGATGCTAGGCCGAAACCTCGGGGGCCATCGCACATTCCGAAGACTCGCCACGAAGGCTCGGCAGCCAGCACCACCGACTGGGGACACGGGGGGCCTGCCCCCATGGCTAGAGTGGGGCGGCGCTCCAGAGGAGGAAGCGTCTTCCTCCACATGGGCGGCGCGACGCTCGTCGCGCCAGCGCTCGATATTGAGCCGGGCATCCGGCCCCCCATACATGCTCTCGTGACGCCCGCGGCTGGCCGAGGGCGTCGACGAGGGGGTTGAGGACGAGCGGCGGGCGTTGGCCGCCGCTCGTCGAGCTCTTCGTCTTGACGATGAAGAGGCGGCAGTCGCGGCGCCAGACGTCCCGGCCATGGACGATCGCCCGCCGGTGCCTAGCCGCTGCTGCGCCGCCATGACCAAACTGGCCACATCGTCCAGCCAGCGCTGGACCGGAGTCTTCCGGTCGGGGACGATGGGCGGGTGGCGCAGGAGCGCACCCGCAGCCTGGAGCGCGCCCTGAGGCGTGCCACCGTCCCCGTAGCTGAGGCAACGACACACCCCGCCACGGCGTCCCTCTCCGCCACCAGCCGGCGGCGAAGTCGTGGATTCCTCCGGCTCCTCAGGCGCCTTCCCCCGCCTAGGGCTTCGGCGGGTGGGAGGCGATGGAGCGCGCGCTTGGCAACGAGGGTTCAACTCCTCGCTGTCATCGCTGACACTCGGAGTGGGGGTGTACACCACCGTCTCTTCAACCATAGGGCTTATCTGGCGGAACTTGGCGCACACCAAAGAGAGTGGAGTCAGAAGAACACAACCCCGGCCCCTACCTAGCACGCCAGCTGACGGAGTGTAAACTCCTCAACGGGGGACAGCGAGGCCCCCCTTGTAGTGAGTTCGGCTGGGGACGCAAGGTGAGATTCAAGCGTTTATACAAGTTCGGGCCGCTTGGAAGCGTAACACCCTACTCTTGTGTGTGGTAGATATGCGATTGGAATGTGGGGGAATATAGGCGCTCTCCTTTCTCCCCTCCTCTTTTCGTTCCTCCCCCCTCCCCTCAAGCCTAGGCCTCCTTTTATATCTCAAGGGGCTACCACATGAGCCAAAAGGCTACCTAAGAGAGAAGGAAAATATTCTTTGACATTTAATGATTGTCCTGTTGCTTGACTCGAAAGCCACACACACAGTCGCTGCAGCATGGCCCTCGTCCGGTCAACTGGCTGACACCTTGGACACCCGTGTCAATCTCCATTAAATGGGCGAAAACTTCGGTGTTCCGTTCGCATCAGGAAACGAAAACCATCTAACCGGAGTTGGCATACCAACTCCGGTTGAGGAACGAGAGGCAAAAAAGCTCTTATCATTCTGATGGGACGGGGCAGGGCGTGCTGCGCGCCGCCTGACGTGCGGATGGTGCACAGGCACTCCGCTGTCGTCCCACCCATCATCTGACCGGTCATAGACCGATCAGACACCGTGATCGGTTACTGACCGGTCACACGATGCGCCCGCCTGCGCCGTCATTAATGCGGTTAGGCGCCCACCTAACCCCGCACACGCGGCGCAAGCGCGGAGGGGTCGGGGCGGCCTGACCCTCGGGGCAGCGGAGTGAAGGGAGAAAAGAGGCTGGGGAGGGCAGCCGCCATCTCACCCTCGGGCCCGATCCCCCCCCCTCTCGGGGGAGTGCCACGTGGGTGCAGGGGGCCGCCCATACCTTCAGCCTCGATACCCCCGGGCTCGTATCACCGACAATATATTATTGGTGTCAATTCTTTTTAAAAAAGACACTT
This sequence comes from Oryza officinalis, assembly GCA_008326285.1. Taxonomy (NCBI): domain Eukaryota; kingdom Viridiplantae; phylum Streptophyta; class Magnoliopsida; order Poales; family Poaceae; genus Oryza; species Oryza officinalis. Next base: position 13,775,664 of record BDMV01000005.1, read on the forward strand.
ATAGTATCGGTACCGGTTTTTCCTCTAAAACCGGCACCTATAGTGCTTCAAGGTGCCAGTTCTCTATTTTTTCATCGTGCGTAGATAAGAAAAGATTCATAGGTGTCAATTTTAAATGAACCGGTACCTATAGGGCCGACACCTATGAAGATTTTTGTAGCAGTGTCTATCTCATTTTACATGTGGCTAATAGGACTGTAGTAATATGTCATCCCAAACGCAGCCTGAGTTAGGGGCTGTTTGGATGCTTGTTTCAATTTACCAAACTTTTACAGCTAAGATATGGCATGACATAATTTGTGTAGCTAAAAAATCCTTGGCCATAAGTTAAGCAAGTGTTGGCAAAGATATGTACCTATGACAAGTGGGGATACAAAATTAAAAAGGGTGGCACGACAAAGATATATATGATAACCAAATAAACATTCGAGTAAGTTGATCAAAGTAGCTTGTCAAAGTTATGACAAAATGTGGTCACCATCTAAACTCCTCTTTAGTATGCGGCCTATATCAGCTGGGGCTAGTATCTCCCGAACAGCTCAAGCCAAGATGCGGCCTATCTCGACTGCACAGCCCCACTGGTCCAATTACAAATATATTAGGGTATCTCCAGTGTTTTTTTTCCTGCTGCAGTAAAAAAAAAAGGTTTGGTTTCACATTGTTATGAGACCCACGTTAAAAAAGATCGTCTCAATCACCAACGTTCATCCTTACTCGCAGAAAGACACCAACGGCTGCAAACCATTTTTATTTACTGCTCCCTCTGTTTCAGTCCTTTGACTTTTTTTAGTCAAAGTTATTTATGTTTGACTAAGCTTATAAAAAAAATTAGCAATAGTACAACACCAAATTAGTTTCATTAAATTTAATATTGAATATATCTTGATAATACGTTTGTTTTGTATTGATAGTATATTTTTCTATAATTTTGGTCAAACTTAAAAAAGTTTGACTAATAAAAAAAATAAAATGACTTATAATATGAAACAGAAAGAGTAACTTCGAGTTCGATTTTCTTCTCTGACAACAACTGTCAATGGCTGCTATGTCACATTCAGATTTTCCGTGCAAGGTTTAAATTCATGCGCACACTAGAGCTGCTCTTAGGCCATTCACAGTGCTCCGACATGTTGTTCGGCCATCCCTTGACACGTCGAAGATTCGTGGCCAGTTAGGCTTCGCGCGTGACCAAACGAGGCCCGCGAAGCCTAGTTTGGGCACTCGTTCTTCTGACAACTCTCTGACAACTTGAGGAACGGAGGCATGGGTGAGAATGGCGCGGCCACGTTGTGGAGCCGGTGGTGGCGTTGGAACCATGGAGCAAGCAAGAGGTGAGCGGGAGGCGTACTAGGAAGACCGGCGAACGACGGTGACGACAACCTCAACCTCACCCATCCTGATCTGCGCCCCTTCTAGGAGCTCGTTGGCTCTATCCCGTCTCGATTCGTGTCGCCAGGAGCTCGCCAGCCGCCTTGATCTCACCCATCCTGATCTCTACCTCCTCTAGGAGCTCGTCGGCTCGGTCCCGCCTCGACTTGCGTCAACGAGAGGAGGACAGGAAGCAGCAACGGATCTGAAGCAGCGCGGTGCGAAGGTTGAGGAAGGAGTGGCGGCGTGGTGCGATAGGTGCGTGAGATTTGCTCGGGGAAAGAGATGAGTGGGGAAAGTGATTTCGTAGTGGGACCGGCCTGGAAAAAAATTTGGTGATAGGCCCATCCAAAGCTACGCGCGCACTAGGGAGTTAAAAGCTTCATTTGCTTTTTGCCTACATAGAGAGTTGGGCTTCTTGTTGAGACCGAACGCACTGCTACTGCCCTTAGGGCACGTTCACAGTGGAAGCCACACAATAGCAGGCCTCGGCCGACCAAGTGTCCAAGTCGGCTTAAGCCTCGCTTAGATCATTCACTCCACAATGCAACTTACTTTGGTTGAGTTCATAAGAATCTAAAAAGCTGGCAAGTTAGTCAGAAATTCAGAGTGAAGCTAGGGTGCAAGAGCACAAAAACGAAAGCCACAAGCTCCACAGCGCGTTCCTTGATAGACCCCAGCTTGACAAGTCGCTCGCTCGAGTTGAGGAACGCGACCTTCGCAGGGGCATGCGGACTTTAGGTGGGTGCATAGAAGCAAACGTGGCACTGAATATTCGTTGAGAAACGCTTGAGCTGAATGTCAACTCAGTGCACTATGAACGCCCTTAGAGCAAGTTTAATAATATAGCCAACAACTAGCTCCAAATCATTTATAGCCAATCTAATAGCTTATTCATACAATAGGTACCTATGTACTACATAATTCATACCTGGTCTCACATCTCATACACACACGTTGTCTTGAAGTCCGTGTTGCAACTCTGTAGCCCGTTTTACTTCTTTCTCCTCTTTTATCTACTCCACATGAAGAGAGGGCCCTCTGCAATACTAGTGCAGTACTACTTACTGACATGTAGGCCTCACAAACTCTTGGGCCCACATGTCAATGAACAGTACCACACATGCAGTATTGCAAAAGATCTCAATAGATTTCACCAATGTTTATAGTTTGCTATAGTATTTGTTCTTGGCACGAAATGCTGTACGCTACTCCTAAGGACACGTACGATTGCCCAAAGACCTAAGGACACGTTGCGGAAAAAAAATGACAGCGCAAATCAATCACCTCCTGCCTGGCAAGGGACCCGCCGACATAAGATATAAAGATAGGTAGATACTAGTAGATATGTCGGCTCAAATTTTTCCTTTCCAAACCAGACAAGATAAACATCACCAACAAGCAAAACACTCGTGTCTGCACACAGAGGCGTATTCGAAGGAATTTCTAGCCATCTGCCTCAAATAAAAGAGACTTTTCATATCTTGCCAGTAACAATAGATTGGCACCTAGTGCCAAGATAAAAAGGAAGCTGATACTGAATTGTTTGCTACCAGAGACAATGTGATCGCAGGTATCTGAAGATAATGAGTATGCAGAGAAGATGCCTAAATAAGATGCATGGTAAAGTTATACAACTAACCCAACATGTATAATCTTACGCGATGGTAGTTTAATGTTGACTGAACTGGGTCACTTTTACAGTTTACTGCAATGTTCTCAATTTGCTTGCAAGCAAACCGTCCACCAAAAAAAGAAAACATAAAACAGTTACGGTTTCTCACAAAATAAGACAGCAGGTAAACTGAGACTTCTCCAAGCTACCATTCATTAGCTTTCTATTAAAACCCCTGTCAGTTCGTTTTTACATAACCTGGATCAAATAGAAAACATTAGGATGTATGCCAATAATTATATGAAGAGAATGACTGGTATACAAAAAAACAATTTACGCTGTTCAACATAAACGCAAGAAAACAGGAAACTATGACAGTCCATATAGTCAGTTTTACTCATGAAAATTGAAAGATAGTGTTTTATGTTTTATTGGTGTCCTGATTCAGCAGAGTATTAAAGAACATATCTATTTTTTGATATTCATCCCTTGATTCGACACAAGGTTACACTATGATCCTTATTATGAAATAGCAAGCTTCATTTCAGTCTGATAGTTCATGATATTTTAGGACTAAAGAATGACAATGGCTCATCATGATGACAACAATGCTGGGAAAGCTCGTATACAGTACTAGTGTGCACTTAATAATGTCTGCTTGTTCAGTATACTGTATACACACAAGCCAGCAGAAATACCTCCATAGTGCCCTATAACCTCTTTGTATTTTCTTTAAAGCAATGAACATGATATGCTTATTACTTTTTATAAATTTATTGATCCCAGGAAAAATATCAGAACAAGATCACTTGTCACAAACAGAAAGCTCTTAATTAGTTGCCCATAGTATTATATGAGACAATAAATCATAATGATGACAAGATCAATCACCTTTAAGGCTTTTATACTTAGTTGGTAATTTGGTACCTTTATTGGCCTAATTTGGAGTATACTAGTAAGTCATGCAATGCTGTTCAGAAAAAAAGCTATAATCTGCGCACTGATGCAAGGTCAAGGCTCAAGAGTAGAACATGGTTGTGATAATTTTTAGTGTAGTGATGTAGTCTACCGCTACCCTAAAGACTGCAGAAGAAGCAACAGTTGCTCAACTATTATCAACTAAACAAATCCATCTTATAAACTGTTCTGTCATGACTTGAAAAATGATGATGCTCTGCATCTATGTTCTTGAGTCCTGACTATGGTTGCATGCCAACAGAACTGTATTATCCTACTAAAAAATGAGTGTAATAGAAGCAATTAAGTGAAGCACAATTCTGTGTGATACCATTGTGACGATCACAACATCAGTCTTCAGCCAACATTTCCCCCAAAACGAGAGTTCATGATTGCAGCACCATTGACATCCTAATATGTGCTATCCAAACAAGAAAGAGAGCTTCCTAGTCCACCAAGGACATTTTTCACCTGTTAAATTTCAGAGACGATAGATGATTATCTAATTGATCATGTGAAGAGAATGAGCGGAGGAAATTATAACAAGTAAACAGAAATGATGGTATTGTATTATATGCCTGTTAGCTTTTTTTTCCTTAAAACACACTACATGTTGATTTTCTATGTACAGTTTCTTTATTTTGACAAAAAAATTGACATGATAACTTATCAACAAACACTAAGCAATATAGACAATAACAAGACAACTACAAATCTGAATAAGATTTGTTTAGATTTTAATACTAAATAAGATTTACTGGAGCAAAGCGAACTTTGTATTGAGTAAGAACTACCATCTAGCAACTACAAATCTGTACAGCTGATGCAAGGTCAAGACACCAAAGTTTGACATACCCTTATTTTTTAGAAAATAGAAATAAAATCTGGCCTCTACATCAACAAAGGATGCAAACGTACAACACCAGAATTTGAATCGGGTGGGTGCAATCCACAACTCCACCACCACACAAAAGGTGCTTCCCATCTAAATTCTGAAGTGATATTACATGATCACAGATAACATCGTTCGTTTGCTTAAAACAGAAGTGCCAATTTCAATGTAAACAAGGCTATCATGATCAGCAGAAAATTAAAACTTCTTAACTAGTATTTGCTAACACGGTTTCTAAACTATTTGATAAGGAAATAGATGGTGAATTAAACAAGTACCAAAGGAGAGTACACAAGTACATAATTTTCTTCACCTCTTGTCGCTGTCTGCACGAACCAATATGTCTGATAAAGTCTTGCTTTTGGCGTCACCCTTGTCGCGCGAAAAAGTTCCTTCAATTGAAGGACATGAAAAATTATACCACAAAAAAGAAAAGTAGAAGCTCGCATTTTTCTACATTATTGCATATATTGAGGCTTTATCAGACAACAAGAGCATGGCATTCTCATAAGATATGTACTTAAAACAGAAATGTGAATTTGCTTACTAATACCAATATTCTATTCTGAAATTTTAGTTTTTTAGGAAATATTCAAAGATGTTATTCATGGCTACACTGCTAATATTCATAGGCGATCAGTTAGCGGCTTAGCACAATAATTTGCCAAGACTACCAAAATGCTATATCATAATATGTACATCTTTTTTTAGGACAGCTACAATTAATCCATCCTTTTGAGTTTGAGGTTTCTAAACAGTAATCATACAAGACGAGCCATATAAAGAACAAAACATACTATGCACAAGCCTCTGACTAACCACATAATTTAATATTAGAGAACATGCAAAATAAGTACTACTACAGATCTAACAATTCCACTATCCCTAAGCACGTATCATCTTAAACAAGACATGAATATGTGGAAGATCATGATAACCTGCAGCAGGGATTTTGCTTGATGAAAGCCATGGTGGGAGCACACATGGTTTAAGGACAGAGGTGATAGCATATGCAGGGCCTTCAGTTTCATCTGCCAGTGAACAACCCATCACCTTCCCCATGTCCATGTCAACACCAAGAACATGTTTGCCAACGATGAGATAAAGGACGCTTGCGTTCAGTGGGTCAATAACGGCAATTCGTGGGGTGTCCCTCGGGCCTCCTCCCTTCACCTCGCAGATTCGACCAAGCGCCACCTCGTGCTCCAGCCTCCAGCCGCTGCCGTCGTCGTCAAGGGCAAATGAGCTGAGCACGAAAGGATCCTTCTGGGACACCTCGACGTAGCGCAGCCTCCCCTCGCTAACCCCCAGACGCCGGTGCATACCCTGCTCTTGTACTAGGTCTGTGCTGGGCACTGGCCACACACTGCCCCTCGGGAGCTCGACGAAGTGGAGCTCCGGCCAATCGCTGAACGGGTCGGCGGAGACGACGCCCCAAGTCAGATCGGCCCACCACAGCCGTCCGGCAAACGCCGCCGCCTCGGTGTATATGGCCATCCGCCGCGGGAGCGGGAGCGGGGACGGCAAGCCGACTAGCTTCTCCCACTTCCCGTTTCGCGAGAGGAACCGCCGCATGTTGAAGGTCCCGCTGTCGCGGTCCTCGCCGAGCACGGCGACGGCGTAGCTGTCAGGCGGGCCATGGCCGGCTGCGGAGCGGGTGAGGAGGCCGGCGTTGTCGCAGCCGCGGAACATGGTCTTCTTGGTGCCGTCGATGTCCGGGAGGCGGAACAGCTCGCCGGTGATCGGGTTGCAGACGAAGCGCATGAAGTCTGGGTCGTTCAAGTCGAGGCCGGCGAGGTCGCTCACCCGAGGCCGAGCAGGAAAGGCGCCGGTGACGATCTTGGAGACGATGGGGGCCGGGGTGTGGAAGTCCACGTAGACGACGAGGATGAGGCCGTCGCCGCTCGTGGCGTGGACCGTGCCGCTTAGGATTCCCAGGATGTTGCTGCCGGGGTCGGGGCCGGGACGCCGGTCGATGAGGTGGCCCGGCACGAGGAGGTAGGCGGCGCGCGGGGGCTCGGCGAGCAGGAGGGACGCGCGCGGCGACGGAGATCTGACCGGCGGCGCGTGGCGGATCATCGCCCACTGAGGGCGCGAGGCGGCGGCGGACGTGGAGAGGGCGCGCCAAACTGGCGCGGCTGCGGCGGCGGAGAGCGCGCGCCGGAGCGGGAGACGCATTCTGCGCGGCGGAGGAGGCCGGCGAAGCGAAGTGGGAAAGGGGAGAGAAGCCGGAGAAGAGAAGCCGAGGAGGTTGGTGTGGGTTGCTGGTTCACGGTGAGCCAGGTTCACGGAGGTAGTACAGCTCTGACAGCCGTAGCGCAGAAGGAAGGAACTGGGCAGGCATGGACTCGTTCCACGGAGCGCCCGGTCTTCTGCAGCGGGGGTCGTCAAACCCGGTACGTGAACCTGGTGCACCCATGTGTGCACATGAGCGTCTCTTCTTTTGGGGTCCACATGTCAGAACGTATTGAGATCTTTTTGGACGACCAGTTGCCATCCAGTCACTAAGTTTTCCCGCCAAAATTCTAGCTATGTGGCCCACCATCGATGGGCTATTTCCCCTAAACCTCAAGGCCCAATATAACAAGCCTTTTGTATGATATCCATGGCCCAAGGGCTATCTGCAGTAGACCTCAAGGCCCAGTATAACAAAGCATTTTGCATGAATATCATACAAACTTCATTTTGGAATTTTTTTTATTTTTAATTTTATTTATTAAAATATTTACAAAAATAATTTTTTATTTCAAAAATTTACAAATCTAGTCGCCCATCGTCCTCTGGGAGGACGATTTTTCTGACGTGGCAGACGGCCGTTGGCCCTCGCCTAACGATCGGCCAACAGGGGAGAGGCATTTTGCAGGCGGCCCCCTTGCCGCCCTCCCAGAGGTGATTTTTCACTGTAGGAGCCGCCTACAAAAGGACTGGGAGGGCGGCCTAGCATTTTTGCAGGCGGCCCCCTTGCCGTCCTCCCAAAGAACGATTTTACACTGTGCGGGGGTGTGAGCCCCCGGTTTTGTATACCGGGAACCCCATGTGTATTACAATACCATTCCCTGGATCAGTAGATGGTACACACATGGCACAGTTGTATATCTCAAGCTGACATCGTCTTACAGGTCTTACAATATATTAATAATACAAGGGTAGCCCCAAATGGAACCCGAATAGACCAAGCATGGTCGATAGCAACACAAAATACCAAAACAACTAAATGAAGCAGCGGAAGCGAAGCAGCGGCGGTCCATCTTATCCCACACGCATCGACTGGTGAACCTAGGTCCCTATTCCACCGTCCTCGGTAACTCCTTGCCAGCATAGCACATGTACAGGTCGTCACCAACACCTTTCTAAAAGATGTAAATAAGCAAGAGTGAGTACCAACCGTACTCAGCAAGCCACCACTACAGAATGCATATAATGTTCATAGGGGTTCAAGGATGGCTTGGTTTATTTGCATAAAGCTAGTTTTCACAAATTATTTCACAAACCTATTCCACAACAGTTTTAACTGAAAACCACGTTAAGTTGAAGTTATCATTAACCTGCGAGGGTTCATCCACCTTCCCCAAGCCTCGCTTGGTCCGGTTTACCCTCGCATCCAATTTCCACAATTTTAACCACTATGACCTTTTTGCATATCAGGCAAGGTCACACCTTCCACACCCATCATATTTTAAGCAATATTACAAATTGACGAGGCTAGTCAAGAGTAATACAAGTCCCGGCGCTCATTAACCGCGAGCACGGCTATTCGAATAGTTTAATTTACTCACACTGCAGTGGATGTACGCTTTTAATCCCACACTCCGTGACGCACCCAACACATGAGACTTGTCACGGCCCGGTTTTTCAGTTACCCTCGCATGGCGGCACCCGCTCCAAGGACTATGAATCCCCATTGCACCCCCGGCGCCACATTCCTACCTCGAGCCGGTTGTGAGGGGAGTCCTGGCGCTCCCGAGATTGAAGGTTACATCATACATATATAAAGCTTGACGTCATTAAACCACACACTTCCACATTTCCATACCGATATCCAGAACCTACCATGTCTGGGGTGCCACCCCACGAGAATAACCTAGTCCACCGGGTCTAACCCCACTCAAGAAGTGTGGTCGTACTCGGTTCGTTTCCTGCTTAGCTTCTTGACTCGGTCCTTAACTGACCAGGGTCGGCGGCTTACCGTTCCCAGAACCACCCATATTCTATCCGTGCCGCCCCAGTCGAAATCACTTTTGTTTAATTAAGTTTTTGGGTTTTCACAAAGGTTTTCATGCTGTGGGTGGCGCTTATGTCTCCACCCGATCTCTATCAATCACTCCCATCGAGTGATCAGTGTAACCACATCCACATATCCCACATATGGAGTGTATAACGTCTATGTAAGCAGGGCTAAGCAGTGAGTAAATAATCACGCGTAAAGTAATATACTCAGGTAACAAAGGTGTGTAAATACATAAGGATAAACAATATCAAAGGTAAGGCTTTAAGCAAATGTAGGTACGCGTTTTATAATTAGCATGCAATTTTATTTGCAATCAACACATTTATAAAAATAGGATCAACATGTTCGAGGAAGGGGGCGTAGTGACTTGCCTTGCTTTTAGGTTCCTATATCTTCCAACAATCCCGCGTCAGTAGAATTTCCGGATCATCCACTACGCGATCGAAAAGAGAAAAACATCCAAAACCCTATAAAGCAGATAATAACTATTATAAACTAATTGTGCCATTGGATAGATCACATTTTTAGAAAAATTATGGAAGTTGAACGGAGTCAATTGGACTTACGGTTGAGGAGATATGAATTTTGGAAGATTAATGGATTTTCTGGAATGCGAAAATGAATTTATTAAGTTGGAAAGGAATATTCCCAAGAATATTCTTTTGGCTGTGAAGTAAGAGGGAGGCAATGTGGACTTGGTTTTGGGAGGGCTTGGGCTTTAGCCCAGAGATGAGGGAGGTCGGCTAGGGAGTTAATGTCGACTTTTTAGTCGGCAGCCCAATGGATGAGTAGGGACGTTGTATAGACTTCTATAAGTGACTTCATGGTCTTGGTCCGAGGAACCAAAGGGAGGTTACATGGACTTGTGGATATAATATCAGGTCGGCTAGCCCAATGAAGTTGAGGGACATCAAGTAGACTTGTAGGGATTTTCATGGGCTTAGCCCGACATCGTGAGGGAGGCAATATAGACTTTCGCAAGTTCTAGGTCAAAGTGGGGCCCGCGGGGAGAGAATAAATGTGGGGCCCACTAGTGGGTCCCACCTCCTTTTCCTTTTCTTTTTCTTTTTCTTCCTTTCCTTCTTCTCTCTCCTTCTTCTCTCTTTCTTTTCTCCTGCTTCCTCTGCTGTTCTTGCCGGGAGGAGAGGAGGGTGCCGAGCGAGAGGGCGCCGGCGGTGGGGCGGCTGGGCGCGTCGCGGCCGGGGGTGGAGCGGCGCCGGCGGCGGCGCGGGCGCGCGGCTGGGAGCGCGCAGGCAACGGCGCGGCTCGGCCCAGGCGGCACGGCGGCTGCGGGCGCGCGGTGGCAGCATGCGGGTGGCGCGGCGCGCGCGTGCGGCGGCCGGGCGGCGCGGCTCGGCCGGGGGCGGCGGCGCGCGGCTCGGCAGGGCGGAGCGGCGCCGGCGGTGCAGGCCGGGGACAGCGCGCGGCTGGGGATGCGCGCAGGCGGCGCGGCGGCTGCGGCCAGGCAGGCGGGTGGCTCCGGCCGTGGCGCGCGGCAGCGTGGGTGCCGGCCACGGCGCTCGGCCGGGAGGCTGCGCCGGCCGGGACGGCACTGCTCGCGTCGCGCGGCCAGGAGGCGGCGCCGGGAAAGGCGGCAGTGGTGGCCGGGCTCGGCCAGGGGCGCGGCGCGCGTGCGCCGGCGCTCGGCCGGGCCAGGCGGCTGGAGGGGCGGCCGAGCATGGCGGCACGGCGCGGCAGTGCCACGGCAGGGGCGGCGGCGCGCAGCCGAGGCGGCCGGGAGGCGGGTCGGTGCTGGCTCGGTTTGCGCGGCACGGCCAGGAGGTTGGTGGCGCGCGGCTTGGCCGATGTCCGCGGGAGGGAGGTGGTCGGCCGGGGCAGCTCGGCACGAGCTGGGCCACGGCATCGGCCGGGCGCAGGGGTGACGCGGCTCGGCCGGGCTGGAGGAGGCCGGGGGCGGCTGTGCGGCAGAGCGCGCGCGATGGCCGGGCGTAGCCGAGGTTCACGACTCGGCGGCCGCGGCAGGAGACGACGTGCTGGCCACGACGTCGGCCGTGCGCGAGCTGCTTGGCACCGGACGGCACGGCGGAGTGGAGGCCGAAACGGTTCACCGGACAGGGGCGACGCCGGCCGGGGTTTCGGCCGAACGACGACGACGCATATGCATACACACGGCTAGCTAGCTGCATGCATGTGAGCTGCTTGCATGCATGCATATGCATACACACGACTAGCTAGTTGCATGCATGTGAGCTGCCTGCATGCATGCATGCACACGGTTAGCTTGTTGTATGGCGCATGCATGGCCGGTGGTGAAGCGGCGATCGTTGCGGAGGGCGGCCGCGCAAGGAACGGGTACGGTGTTGCGCCTCACGACGTCACCGCGCCGCGGCAACAACGGTAGACGAGGAATGCGGTAAGGAAGCAAAAGCAAGAGGAAGAGCAGGAGAGGAGCTCACCTTGCGGCAGCCGGGTAGCGGCGTACCGGGCGACGGTCCTCGCACGAACTACGGTCGTCGAGGTACAGCCTGGGGATGGTCGACCCGCGGATCGTCCTCGCACACCACGTGTTCGATCGATGGTAACAAACGAACACACAGTGTTAAGGAATAAATGTTAGCGGGTTAGTGCAAGTTAGGGGTCAGGGGTTAGCGAGTTAGAGGTCAGCGGGTTAGTGAGTTAGAGGTCAGCGGGTTAGTGAGTCAATGGGTCGAATGTTAGATGTTAGAGGTTAGCCGTTCGATAAGTTAGTCGTTCTCGGGGTTCAGATGACGGCGCGGCGGCCTACCCGTCCTCTTGCTCAACTGAGGCCCAGCCGGAGCCGGCCGCGGTGGAGCAAGCGGAGAGACGGCAGCGCGTGCGCGGGAGGAAGTGGCTGAGAGGATGCAGAACGAGCAGGAGGAGAAGAAAGAATGGAGAGGGACGGTTGCGTATTCGGCTATGGTTGCCCTTATATAGGCTTCACCGCACGAGCTCGTCTTGAATGGCCATGAAGACAGGGACGGGGTAGTTGCAGCGGCCGCGCGGGTTGGTGCGCATGCCAGCTTAGGCTCGACTAGCCGCTTGCATGCAGGCATACGCATAGCTAGCCAGCTGCATGGTGCATGCTCGTGGCTGACTTGCTTGCATGCATGCACATGCACAACTAGCTTGTTGCATGGCTGGCGGCGGTGCGAGGTTGAGCAGGATGCGCGTGGAATGGCCGGCAAGCTCGCCGGTGAGACGGGAGCGGAAGATGGCAGCCGGTGGTGTCGCAGCGGCCTCGTCGTAGCGGCGCGGCGTGCGGCGACGTCGCCACCGAAAACAGTATGGGGGGAGAATTAGACTTTATTTTTACTACCAACCCAATAGGAATGAAAGGGCTCGGGGAGGCAACATGGACTTTTCCAGAAAAAGCCCAGCAGGAAGGCCACGGTAGAGGGAGTGGAAATGAACTTGTTTTGCGGAATGGGTTGGGCTAACAGAGGGAAATGTGGCCCAAAGAAATAGGATGTTCGAATATTTTCTTTGGGATATGAAATTTGGAAATTTGAAGGGGGTTTGAGATAGAATTTGTACAGAGGACAACCTTTTCGGTAAAAGGATTTAATCGAGATCTTTTGGCACAGATTCTAGACACACACAAATAAACAATAAACAAGCAAACTAAAATTATGCCTGAGGACTAGACTTTGTCTGAGGAGGTCATATCCTTGAAAATAGCCTATTAGGAATTTATATTTCGCAATTAAGGTTTCTAGTAAATACTTTACCAATAGACATTATTTTGCAAATAATTTCCAAAAGCTTATCACTCTATATAAAGGTGCATAGAAAATAATCAAAGCTATTTCTTTAGTGGAACAATATTTGTTTTAATAAACTATCCCTTAATGGGTTTTATCCAAAATGGTGATACATTTAGATATATAGCTTTATTTATAAAGTAAATATGCTCAAGGGTTTTTGTTTTTCGAAAATAATTGGCATATGCAAATCATAGCTCCTTGAATAAATAATATTTGAAATCAAATATCGACGTATCCTCAGACGTTCGTCTATTAGCCCACGTGTAAACGAAAAACGACAGATCGAATTGAGTTAGTTCAGGCATGAATGTATTTTGAAAAAGATTTTTGGTTATTCTGAATTTTTAATTCCGTATTCCAAAGTCGAAATATTCAGGATGTTACAAACCTACCCCCCTTAAAATAATCTCGTCCCCGAGATTACTTAGGGGTTAGAAAAAGAGAGGGATGGTTGCACTCCGGGAGACTTCTGAAGAAACACAGAGGCTGAGGTACCATGAATTTTCCAAATTATACAGGTTCGGTGCTGGGCTGGTGAAGAACATCCTGGTTCACTGTCCTGACCATTTTAAACTCCTTTTTCACGCGGATAAGCTTGCACTTTTTCTGGGGACAGGCGTCGGTACCTTTATCTTCTTTTTTTTTTGTGATTCATATGCATGCGCATGTGGCAGTGGTTGTAGCGCGCAACGACTGGTTGTCGCAGTGGTACCTTGTGTACTCTGCGAGGTTCATAGCCATTAACCGGGGCATCCAAATATTCAACGGCTCGTTTCGAAATACACCGGTCTATCCAAAATTTCAAATCGCCCTGTACACTTGGGTAGTTGCTTTGCCAGGCGTGCAACTTTTGATAAAAAGGGGAAGAGAGAGGGGGCTGCTTTACGCCTCTTTGCGCGGTAGCCCCGAGCGGAGTGTGAGTGGAGGGTGGTGTAGCTCAACTAAGGGAGGAGATGGAGCGGCGGCTCGGCGGTGGAAGCGACCTGGATGGCGGCGAGCGCGGCGCTAGCTACCACGGTGCCGGTGGCGGCGCGGAGCGAGGCGCTGCGGCGCAAGGTGCTCCGAGCGGGGGCGTTGCGGCCAGGGGTGAGCTACGCCGGCGGTCGGGGTCGGCGACTGCTGCGGTTGAGTCGCAGCGGCGTGCTTCTTCTCCGGCGCAGGCGGCAAGCGACGCCATTGGGGGCGGGGCTGCTGTGATGATGGCGCGGGGACATCCCAATCGAAGAGGGACCTTCTTGTCGTGGGTGTGCATTGCCTTGTACTGGGTGTGGGTATGGTCCGGCCTACAGTTTGTTAGCGCAACTATTTGCGCCACTTTATCTTGGTTGGTGCGTCCAGTGGTCATCCTTTGGGGGTGGTGGCGCGTGCTTGTTGCGGACGAGTATGCCGACCACCTATGTGAGGCGGTGTTCCTCCTCATAGTGTTGGCGCCCATCGTCTTCATTTCCGTTCTGAAGGCGATGTTAGAGTAGGTAGTTGACGACATGGTTGCCAAACCTTGGCATGTATCCCCTATGTATCGATCTTCATAGTCCATCTCTTTAATCTTTGGCCTCTCGTGTCATTAGTATGGTTGTCTCTAGTTTGTACTTGTGCCTGACTTGGCTTATCCGTTGATGAGGCTTGATTACTAACGGCATTATGGGTTTTCCGAACAGGTTCATGCCTGTTTTAACTTTGGGTATCTAGGGGTTGCTTTCTCATTAGACGAGATTATCGTTCAATCTTGAAATAGTTCAATCCGTCGGATGGCTTTCTATGGAAAGGGCAGGTCAGCCTAAGTGTGGACACAGACGACCCTTTCTGAACAATGGATTCATGGCAGGCAAAAGGTTGTGTTACCCTTCATCCAATTTCTCCTTTGAACGAGATAAAAGGGGAATACATCCTTAGTGAGGAAAAGGGAGAGTTGCTACTACTGGATAAGACATTTCCCAACAAGGGTCTACACACATAGCTTGCTCATGGTGACGGTGGAGGCGAGAGTGGATCGAACTCCAGCGGAGGCTTCCTGCGAATCCTGGTCAACTTGTGGCCTTGGATGCGGCGAACTATCTCAGATGCTTGCAAGAGTTGTATGGTAGTGCACTCCAGAGATAAGCGCTGGTAGCGGGCTTCTAGATCGGCATACCGATCTCGAAGTTCATCCAGTTCTTCGAGGGCCTGCTCATAGGCGTTCTCAGTGGTGCAGGCTAGCTTGGAGAGGAGAGTGCACCTGCTCCCTTCGAGTTGTCCAGTCGAGCGGAGGCGGCACCGGTTGTCGTCTTCTTCGCGATAGGGGTGGAGACCAAAGCTGTCGGCTACACCCAAGGGGACGCAAATCTTGCAAAGCCGTAGGAGGGCCTCACGAAACACATCCTTGATGGCAGCTTCAGAGGTGATTCGAGGATGGCGAGTCTGGAAAGCGACCACTTCATCTCCTTGGAAGTGGAGGAAGACTTTCACCTTCCAGCTCTTCTGGGATCCCTGGACGATTTGCTCGCCACAGTAGACGGGCTCCTCAAAGAAATCGAGTTGCCGGAGTAGGTGGCCTAGTTGTTCGGCATACCCGTTAGGGTTTTCCATGGCATGCCCCTCCATGGTTACGGGTGGGTTTTCCATGGGCTTGGGTTTCTGGCTAGCTTAGACCAAAAGAAGGGTGCCCTTTATCGTGGTTGCTTGGGGTTCCTTTTGTAGGCACCATCTTTCGGTGGCTCCTGTTATGGGGTCAGCATCTCCAGTGTTTGTGCTTCTCACGGTAAGTCCTGTTCCACTTACTGGTGGTGGACAGTATCTTGTCATGTATTCCCGAGGACTGGTGGTCATGGTTCTTGTCAGCCTTGGTTTGACGGGTCTTAAGGCGATTACATGCCCATAAAACTGGATTATCTTATGGCTGGGCATTTTGCTGCAGAGTCAGTCCTTAGAGTGTCCAATGAAATTTTCTTGTTCTTCCTGTCATGGGCATGGCTACTTCGGGTCCTTAATGAGTCGTCTGGGGCCGCTTGTTGATGAGGGCTTGAATACTGATTTTATTATTAGTTCATCGCCGTACTTACATCGCTTCCTGCTCGGGTAACGGGGGTCGCTTCTTTCTGTTAGGTGTGCTTATTAACCAAAACTTGGAATAACCCATACTGACAACAATGGGCTTCCCAGAGGAAGGCATGATGATCTAGCTACGAACAAAATGTTCAGCTGCAAACCATGAACTTATGACGGACCAACGGTTTCATTCCATTCATAACAGGATACAGGGGTACAACTCCAGGGGTAGGGTACAATTCAAGGGAAAGGGAAAAGGAACTACTACGCTTAACAGTGCAAAGCCTAATAGAGGTTTGCACACCTAACGGTACTCATGGCGATGGCGCAGGGGAGACTAGATCCATCCCTAGGGGGGACTTCTCGCGTTTCCTGCTCATCTCACCGGCTTTCATCATACTGGCCGCCACATTCGCCTGTGCAAGCAGTGCAGAGGTGTTCCTGTGGGTCAGCCGCTGGTAACGGGCTTCCAGGTCTGTGTACTGGTCTCGAAGCTCGTCCAGCTCCTCGAGTGCCTGCTCATAGGCATTCTCGACAGTGCAGGCTAACTCGGAGAGGAGAGCGCACCGGGTTCCTTGGTCCTGTCTGGTCACGCGGAGGTGGTACCGGTTGTCTTCTTCGGTGCGGAATGGGTGCAAGCCATAGTCATTGACTATACCCAAAGGGGCGGAGATCTTGCAAAACCGATAGAGGGTTTCACGAAGCACATCCTGGAAGGCAGCTTCAGGGGTGATCCGGGGATGACGTGTCTGGAAGGAGATCGCCGTTCCTTCTCCTTCTCCCTGAAAGGAAAGAAAGATCTTCACCTTCCAGTACTTCCGGGATCCTCGGACGATCTGCTCACTATGGTAGATGGGTTCAGTGAAACCACCTAGCTGCCGAAGTATGCACTCCAGCTGTTTGGCATATGCATTGGGGTTGTCCTGAGGTGGACAATCTGTGGTTACCATGGGGTCACTGTGAGGGGGGTTCTCTGTGGTTGCCATGGGGTTGTTCTGAGGGAGACTCCCTGTGGTTACCATGGGGTCTGCCATGGGGCTAGGGGTTTTTTTTTTCTGGCTAGCTTGGTTCAAAAGAAGGGAGAGGAGTGATGCATTTCCCTGGGGTAGCCTGGGGCTCCCTTTATAGGCATCGACCACTGGCTACTGTGATGGGGTCAACAACTCCAGTGCTCGTGTGTCCCGGTGTGGCCTGTTCCAATTATTGGCGACGAGCAGTATGCTATTGTGGATCCTGTCAATCGAGGCTCCTGTTGTGTTCCTGTGGGTACTGTTGAAATATGGCGATTCCCGGGTCTTCCGGAGTCCTTGGTCGGTACTGTTTGGGTCGCCGTCCTTGTGGTCGAAGCTTTCGGCTGAGGTCGCACTCCTATCTTCGTAGGTTGCCGAATTCCCAAGTGGTTTTGTTGTGGTCGGCTTACTGTGGCTGTACCGGGTGGGGTCTTAACTTAACACTTGTCGATCCTAATTGTACTCATGTTGGTAATCATCCTTCATCCTGACAACACCGGTATTTGGAAGATTAGGGAGGCATGAGAAAGTCCATCGGGAAGAAAGAAATAGAGTTTTCTAAGAAAGGGCTGCTTAATGGGAAGTTTTAATTGTTCGGGTGATGTGTATCATATACTTGGTGAGCACACAAGGGAGGGGGGGTGAGTAGTTAACTGCTTAAGAGCTACTACACAACAAGAAAATCAATGCACAAAACGATGGGTTGCCACCCCATACTGCAATAACTCACAATAGGAGGTGGCTTATGCACAATACAACGTCTACGACACACATCTAAGGGTATTTAGTCAGATCGGTTAGTGGTTCATGAGGTCCTAATAAACCAGCTATCTCTTCATCCTTAATCCTTATAGTCTGTATAGGAGTATTTGAAATTAGAGTGGTGAGTAGGGGTTGGATATAAATGAATTTTCAAAATTACTCGAGAAAGAGGAGTAGTAAGAACCCATGGCTTTATCAAAATAGTTTTTGCAAATATATAGCTTGAGGGTAATAGGCTGCACTAAACCAGTCCTAGGTTTTAACGGTGGTTACAAGGGTCCTTAGGTCCTGCAGTCGTCTTGCTCTGATACCAACCCTGTGAGCCCCCGGTTTTGTATACCGGGAACCCCATGTGTATTACAATACCATTCCCTGGATCAGTAGATGGTACACACATGGCACAGTTGTATATCTCAAGCTGACATCGTCTTACAGGTCTTACAATATATTAATAATACAAGGGTAGCCCAAATGGAACCCGAATAGACCAAGCATGGTCGACAGCAACACAAAATACCAAAACAACTAAATGAAGTAGCGGAAGCGAAGCAGCGGCGGTCCATCTTATCCCACACGCATCGACTGGTGAACCTAGGTCCCTATTCCACCGTCCTCGGTAACTCCTTGCCAGCATAGCACATGTACAGGTCGACACCAACACCTTTCTAAAAGATGTAAATAAGCAAGAGTGAGTACCAACCGTACTCAGCAAGCCACCACTACAGAATGCATATAATGTTCATAGGGGTTCAAGGATGGCTTGGTTTATTTGCATAAAGCTAGTTTTCACAAATTATTTCACAAACCTATCCCACAACAGTTTTAACTGAAAACCACGTTAAGTTGAAGTTATCATTAACCTGCGAGGGTTCATCCACCTTCCCCAAGCCTCGCTTGGTCCGGTTTACCCTCGCATCCAATTTCCACAATTTTAACCACTATGACCTTTTTGCATATCAGGCAAGGTCACACCTTCCACACCCATCATATTTTAAGCAATATTACAAATTGACGAGGCTAGTCAAGAGTAATACAAGTCCCGGCGCTCATTAACCGCGAGCACGGCTATTCGAATAGTTTAATTTACTCACACTGCAGTGGATGTACGCTTTTAATCCCACACTCCGTGACTCACCCAACACATGAGACTTGTCACGGCCCGGTTTTTCAGTTACCCTCGCATGGCGGCACCCGCTCCAAGGACTATGAATCCCCATTGCACCCCCGGCGCCACATTCCTACCTCGAGCCGGTTGTGAGGGGAGTCCTGGCGCTCCCGAGATTGAAGGTTACATCATACATATATAAAGCTTGACGTCATTAAACCACACACTTCCACATTTCCATACCGATATCCAGAACCTACCATGTCTGGGGTGCCACCCCACGAGAATAACCTAGTCCACCGGGTCTAACCCCACTCAAGAAGTGTGGTCGTACTCGGTTCGTTTCCTGCTTAGCTTCTTGACTCGGTCCTTAACTGACCAGGGTCGGCGGCTTACCGTTCCCAGAACCACCCATATTCTATCCGTGCCGCCCCAGTCGAAATCACTTTTGTTTAATTAAGTTTTTGGGTTTTCACAAAGGTTTTCATGCTGTGGGTGGCGCTTATGTCTCCACCCGATCTCTATCAATCACTCCCATCGAGTGATCAGTGTAACCACATCCACATATCCCACATATGGAGTGTATAACGTCTATGTAAGCAGGGCTAAGCAGTGAGTAAATAATCACGCGTAAAGTAATATACTCAGGTAACAAAGGTGTGTAAATACATAAGGATAAACAATATCAAAGGTAAGGCTTTAAGCAAATGTGGGTACGCGTTTTATAATTAGCATGCAATTTTATTGACAATCAACACATTTATAAAAATAGGATCAACATGTTCGAGGAAGGGGGCGTAGTGACTTGCCTTGCTCAATTGGGGGTTTGTTCTCGATTAGCTCAGTTTCCTCCTCGCAGATGTACCCTGTCCGGTTGAATACTAACGTCACAAACTACTCGCTAACACAAAGAGTCAAAAATTCTAGAACAATCAAAAATAACCAAACTAGTGCCATTGCGTAGATCTTGATTTTAGAAAGATTTTGACGAAAGTTTCGTTCAAATCCGACTTAAAACGAGGGAGATATGGAATTCAAAAGATTGGAAAAGTTTTAAAACAAAGAAAAGGGAAAGGTCTGACGGGTGGAACTGCCCTTAACTCCTCACGTACAGGTTTTGTTTTTAAAAGAGTGTGCGCATGGTGAGGTGAAGGGCGTGGGCGAGTTACAAGCAGGCATGCATATGCATACACACGGCTAGCCAGCTGCATGCATATGAGCTGCTTGCATGCATGCACACGTACAGCCAGCTAGCTGTGTGACGCATGCACGGCCAGCGGCACAACGGCGATCGCTGCGGAGGCATCCGCGCAAGGAACGGGTACGGTGTTGCACCTCACAACGTCACCGTGCCGCGGCAATAACGGCGGTAAGGAAACAAAAGCAAGAGGAAGAGCAGGAGAGGAGCTCACCTCACGGCAGCCGGGTAGCGGCACACCGAGTGGCGGTCCTTACACGAAACTATGGTCGTCGATGTACAGCCTGGGGACAGTCGGCCCGCGGATCATCCTCGCACACCACGTGTTCGATCGGTGGCAACAAACGAACACACAGCGTTAAGGAATAAAGGTTAGCGGGTTAGTGCAGGTTAGGGGTTAGGGGTTAGCGAGTTAGAGGTCAGCGGGTCAGTGAGTTAGAGGTCAGCGGGTTAGTGAGTTAGAAGTCAGCGGGTTAGTGAGTCAATGGGTCAAATGTTAGATGTTAGAGGTTAGCCGTTCAATAAGTTAGTCGTTCTCAGGGTTCAGATGACGGCGCGGCGCACGGCGACGTCGTTGCCGGAAGTAGTACCGGGGAGGAGCATTAGATGTTATCTTTTTATTACTTAACCCAATAGGAATGAATGGCTTGGGGAGGCAAGATGGACTTCAATAGAGGGGATTGGGTGCGTAGAGGGATATATGTTAGACTTTGGTGAGGAGGATGGCTTGTTGGTGGACTTCGGCCCGAAGAACAAGAGGGATGTAACTTGGACTTGTGGATAGGTTGTAAGGCTGTTTGGCTCAATGAGGTAGGGGGAGGCGTTGTAGACTTCTTGGCGGACTTTATGGGCTTCGGCCCGACAAAGAAGAGGGATGCGATATGGACTTTTGTAAAAGATTTCATGGACTCGGCCCGATGGAAGAGGAGGGAGGTCTTATAGACTTCCTAGTTGGGTAGTCCAAAGAAGAGGGACCTGATTTAAACTTCTTCAAAGTTTGGGGGCCACGGAGAGAGAGAAAGGGATGGGTCCCACTGGTGGGTCCCACCTCTCTCTTTCTTTTCTTTTTCCCTTTTTTTTTTCTCTCTTCTCTTCCTTATCCTTTCCTTCTCTTTCCTTCTTCCTTTCTCTCTCTCTCCTTTCTCTTCTCTGCTGCTGCTTCCTGGGGAGAGGAGGGTGCCGCGGGAGGGGGCCGACGGCTGGGGAAGGCGGCCGGCCGGGCGACGGCGCGGCACGGCCGGCGGAGCGGCGCCGGCGTGCAGGGTGGCCGTAGGCGGCGCGCGCGGCTTGCGCGCGCTCGGCCGGGGTGGCGCGGCGGCTGGGAACGGCGGCGCCGGCTCGATGCGGCAGAGCGGCGTCGACGGCTGGGAGCGGCGGCGCCGGCTCGGGGCGGCAGAGCGGCGTCGGCGGCTGGGAGCGGCGGCGCCGGCTCGGGGCGGCAGCGCGTTGGCGCGGCGCGACGCGCTGGCGGCGCGGCCGGGGACGGCGCGCAGGCGCGGCGCGATGGCAGGGAGTGGCGTCGGCATCCCAGGGCAGTGCCGGCCGAGACGGCTCGGCGCACGGCAGGGGCGGTCGGCTGGCGTGTGGCGCGGGCGCGGCTGGGAGGCCGGCGGCTGAGCGGCGTGGCACGGTGCCGACCACGGCGCTCGGCAGGGAGGCCGGCAAAAGGGAAGGGCTCGACAGGGGAGGGCGACGGCTTGGCCTGGCCGGCCAGTGGTGGCGCCGACTCGGCCGGTCGTGGTTACGGCAACAGTGAGCGAGAAGGACGGCTTTTATAGCCGTCGCGGCCAGCGGATGACGACGAAGGCTGCTCTGCCGAGCGGGGCCGAATGCTCTGTCCGGCTGACGCCAATGGCAGGGCCGCACAGGGGCGAAGACGGTGGACGGTGGTCGATGGAGGACGGCATGGACTCGGCGTTTGCTTTCGGTGTGGACGCTTGACACCGGCAAGCTCGTCGCGGTGCCATGGCGCACTGGACCGTGTGCAGAGATGGTCATATGCTTGGCGGAGAAGGCGGCGACGGTGCCTAACTATGCTTAGTGTACAGTGCAGGACGGTGCCTAATCTCCGATTTGCAGGGAGCTCAGGAAATAAAGAGCTAAAGAACGTGTGCATGCATGCATGCTGTGAGTGTAATAGAGTTCGCTTGTTGCTATGCCTTGTGTGTTGGAAAAATAAATTTGCTTGTTGTTGTTCTGTGTATACAGGGAGGTAGATAAGTATTTTGGCTTGCAATGAATGGAGTGAGTAGGAAGCAAAATAATTTAGAACTGGTAAAAATTGGACGAGCGATTTAGGACGCATTTCGGATTCCAAAATCCAAACACGAAGATTTTATTTGGAGAAAAGATGACTGGAGGAAAAATTCGGCTTCTGCAGGTTCCATCGGTTCACGATTAAATTCGACGAGAAGGTTCCATCGGTTCACGATTAAATTCGATGAGAGAAATGGCCGTCGAATTTTGATATGTATCTGCACAAAAATATTTGTTGGCGGTAGGATTCCAGAAGAAATATTGCTAGGATCTCTGGATAGAAGGAAAATTATTTGGAAAGATATTTTGGAGGGAAGAGAAGTGTGAGTCTACAAGGAAATAATTAATTGGGATCTTTGGCACAGATTCTAGACACACACAAATAAACAATTAACAAGCAAACTAAAATTATGCCTGGACTAGACTTTGTCTGAGGAGGTCATATCCTGAAAATAGCCTATTAGGAATTTATATTTCGCAATTAAGGTTTCTAGCAAATATTTTACCAATAGACATTATTTTGCAAATAATTTCCAAAAGCTTATCACTCTATATAAAGGTGCATAGAAAATAATCCAAGCTATTTCTTTAGTGGAACAATATTTGTTTTAATAAATTATCCCTTAATGGGTTTTATCCAAAATGGTGATACATTTAGATATATAGCTTTATTTATAAAGTAAATATGCTCAAGGGTTTTTGTTTTTCGAAAATAATTGGCATATGCAAATCATAGCCCCTTGAATAAATAATTTTTGAAATCAAATATCGACGTATCCTCAGACGTTCGTCTATTAGCCCACGTGTAAACGAAAAACGACAGATCGAATTGAGTTAGTTCAGGCATGAATGTATTTTGAAAAAGATTTTTGGTTATTCTGAATTTTTTAATTCCGTATTCCAAAGTCGAAATATTCAGGATGTTACAGGGGGGCGCCTGCTTAAAGGGCGGCGGCCTGGCTTTTTTGTAGGTGTTGGCGTAGAATTTAGACCCGCCTCGCAACAAAACGGGTTCCACGTTTCCACGGCGGCCTGGGAGGTCTGCTTAACTCCAGTGCAGGTCCAATGGCTTGCCTAGGTGCGTGTCGGGCGTGCCAGTTGATTTGATCTGCAATCAACAAGAATAAACAAGTAAACCATGTGAGAAACGATGGCCAATCGGCCGATAGGCCGATGCTGCATCATGGAGGCCTGGCCAATAGGGCAAAGCTATATCGGCTTACTTGAAGTAATAATATGATGTAACTGATAAAACAGATCTAATCCCATCGGCCCATGTTAATATGTTTATAGCGAATCACTGGAATCGACCGATGAGGATTACATAAAAATAAATACACTAGCTAATACTCTAGTGCAAACTTATACAAGCCAATCGGCCAATATAAATATACCAATCACAGAAAGATCCTAAGAATACCTTGTAATCAATATGCTTATATTCACCAATCCGTCTGTATAAGTGGCAAACACATGAGAGAACATAGCGGATCACATGCATTAGGTAAGACCGGCTGAAACCTCGGTGCTATCCTTAATTACAATCAGAAAACAGGCTTTGGGTTAAACCTCGAAACACGACTAAGGTCGATAGCAACTCAGAGTGTAGATCGAGAATTAACGCAAAGAAAATCAAGTCGTCGATCGCTTTTGGGGATGGTAGATGCCTTAGATAATCTAGACGAGCAAACTAATTCAATCATCGTCGGCAATAAACCCTAAAACGAGTTAGCCGCTGGCGAGATAGAATTAGGAAACTGCATCAAGATTAGCTAACACACGATAAACGACGATCACATCGCCAGGACTTAACGTGCCTAAAGCGACACGCTAGCCCCGACGATGTAGATCGTCGGGTACGAGTTCTTACCTCTGCTCTGGGGAAGCAAGAACTCGTCAGGAGTTAACCTCTTGCGAGGGTTGGCGATGCGCCGAAGGTAGATTAAACTTGGTTGATTGTGTGATTGATTGAGAGAGTTTCTATGTACAAACTACCGGGATATTTATACCCGAGATTACAACACGGTCCGTGTACGACACGATCTTATCTCTAATTAACAAACAAGTCTTTGCGGCAGACTCTTGCCAAAAATTAGATCTAAACCTACTTGATTTACAAGATATAATTGCCTAAAACCGAGCCTTATCTCTATTTGGCAACCACCTTGAAGTTTATCTCGAGCCCAGACCAAGCCCACGCTGACTCTGTCAATTTCCAGTCTCTATCGGCCGATGACCATATTGAATCTGTATCGGCCGATACGCTTTTTCTGGTAACGCCTCTCCCAGTCCGATACGAAACCTGGTCTGACTCCAATCCAGCCCTTCTCTCCGCGCCGGTTTTTTCTCCCTTCTCCGGGCCGATTACGAAAATCTGCTGTTAACAGTAGGCGGCCCCTTGCCGTCCTTCGAGAAAGCGATTTTATCTTGTGCGAGAGGTCGTCCTCCAGGACGGCGATTTTGTAGTATTGTATTGTGTAATATTGAACTGTTCGTTTAAAAAATTAAGTGAATCATCGTTTTAAGAATGAACAAAATAGGAAGAATTTTTTAAAATTTAAATGATTTATTGTTTAGTCGGATTGGAGCCCGAGGAGGGGGTTTTTACATCGAAATATTGAACTCTTCGTTAAAAAAATTAGGTAAATCATCGTTTTGAAAACGAACAAAATAGGAAGAATTTTTTAAAATTGCAAGGATTTATTTTTTACTCAGATTGGAACCCGAGGAGGGAGTTTTTTATATCAAAATATTGGACTGCTCGTTCCAAAAATTAGGTAAATCATCGTTTTGAAACGAACAAAATAGTTTTAAAATTCCAACGATTTATTTTTCACCTGGATTGGAGCACGAGGAGGGTTTTTTTACCTCTAAAATGCAAGTTACGTAAGTTGCGTATAATTCTCGCGTATGTTGAATCATGTAATCATGTACACAATTGAACGTAAAATTTACGAAAATATAAGCACGTATCTTATAAATTATAAGAAATACAACGTATCGGGGCGTCAAAGGAACTTTGCAAATCGAAATGATACAATCTCATTAATTTATAATTCGTGACACATACAACAACACATCATCATAATTAAACATTATTATGATAAGATAGTTAAGAAGTGTCATGGATACACGATACAAATTTGTCGGTCCTGACGAATCGAGCCTGAGCTTATCGATCGACCCCTTCTACGTCGTTCAACGTGTATTGCATTTTCGTGCTCTTTCAATCGCTGGTACTCGACTTGTGTTTTAGACTCAGTTATCTTTTGGCCATGATATGTTGGATTGACATTGTCGATCCACAAAGTGAATCCACACCTTCTTGGATTGCCCTGAGAAATAAACGTAGTTAGTAAGTTAGGATAGTAATATTATGCAGATGCTAGCGAAATTGAAAAAATGTAAGACGTACAACGAAGTTGTTGTCTATGTTGGGGCAGATAAAATATCTCCTGCCAAATGTTTGTTTTGCAAAGGAGGTAGCCAGCTGGCAGCGATATCTACAACCACACTTTGGACGCTTCAACCATTTAGGTAAACCTAATGGATTGTTCCTCCACTCTAAGTTTGCAATTTGTATCTGACGTTCGTACTCCATCCATGCCTGAATGGATTGTATGGTCGTCTCAGGTTGCGTTATCATTTGACTGATGGAAATAACTCTGACCGTATCGATCCAATGTACGAATTGACATTTCCTTACATCTTCCTATTTGTACAATTTTGTAAAGAAGAGGTAAGTGCATGAAAGTAGTGAATAGTGGTACCAAAAAAAATGATACTTACGACGAAATCGTCATCGACAGTGTTAGAACACACGAAGCATCTTTGTCCTCGAGTTCGTTGTCTTACGGACCTTATCACCTGACAACGGTCACCACAACGACACTCTGGACGTTCTCGCCATGTGGGGAGTCCCAGGGGATTTACCTGCCATTCTAAAGCTTCTAGAGCAATTCGGCGTTCATGCTCATCCTTTCGCCTAAGGTAGTCCGATCTTGTTTCACTACATGAATATCCACGTGTTCCGTCGTTTTGTAAGTTCTCCGTATCTACCCACTCAATGAAGTTGCACAACATACGGTATGTCTGTGTAAGATGTTATGATGGCGCTAAAACCAGTTAGTGTTTTATGTATTGAGTATAGTTAATTCAACTTGGAACAAATGAATCATACCTGATCAATGTTTGGACATTGGAAGAATCTCCTGCCTCGAGTTTCTACCATGAGGGATGACTTAAGTATGCATTGATCCTCACAAGGGCACAACAGATGGTCACACCATGGTGGAAACCAACAGGCGAAAGGATCGCTTTGCCAGTTGAGACGCTCAATAAATGGAGCTTCCATTTTCTCTAGATTTGTGGGAATTTGAAAAATGATATGAAGAGTTTGTATTCGGCTTGTCTATTTTATAGTGGAGCAACCAGTGCTAGAACTGGACTTAATGAGAGTCAATTTTTTCCACTGTATGTGACAACACGAGCACGCGTAAGCAGGATTCACTTTATCTTACAAAGCAGCGCCGAAAGTTGATCATGACAACTCGAACTGGCAGTGTGTCTGTGTACTGTGGTTTACTGTACGACCCAATGGACTCGATCCTGACACGCCGAA
Source organism: Oryza officinalis (assembly GCA_008326285.1). Taxonomy (NCBI): domain Eukaryota; kingdom Viridiplantae; phylum Streptophyta; class Magnoliopsida; order Poales; family Poaceae; genus Oryza; species Oryza officinalis. Next base: position 13,802,446 of record BDMV01000005.1, read on the forward strand.
AGTTTATTGTCATATGCCTAAGTAGTTGTTATAGGGTTTCTGTAGTGTACCGATGACACGAGCACACGCGAGCAGGAATTACTTTACCTAACAAAGTTGCGGGGAACGTTGATCGCGACAGCTTGAGCTGGCGCTGTGTCCGTGTACTGTGGTATACTGTGCGATGTAATGGACCCAAACCTCAAGCGCCGAAAGTTTGTTGTCATATGCATAAGTAGTTGTAGCAGCGTACAGACGACAGGAACGAAATATCAGTGAGTAAAGACAATGGAACTATAGTAGTAACTGCAAAAGTAGTGCTGGTCCACAGAAATATAAACCAAAAGAACAGTGTGCGCAAGCACTCAAGAGGTGGACCACTACTGCCGAGCCCTCTTACCCCTGTCCCTCCTACCCTGGGCCCTAACTTGTCCCTGGGAGTACGTCAGACGATCCAGTGGTACGGCACGGCCTGCCTCGCCCTCCGGTACTAGTGTGATCGGTGGCTGCTCCTGGGTCTGCGGTGGTGGAGTTCTGCCAAGCTGTGAGGAGCCAAGTATTTCCTAGTCTGGCGCGTCCTCCAAGTCGTCGTCGTAGAAATGGTCAATACGACCAGCGCCGCCGGTGTGTGAGGAAGAGGCTCCTGCACCAAAGATCCCCGCTTGAAACCCTGTTGGAGAAAAAACATAAGGTTCATCGAAGTAAATAATACTTGTAACAACGAGTACAATTAACGTAAGTAACAAATGACGCATGCTTACCTAGAGGGACTCGCGGCTGCATGTCTGGACGAGGGATCGACGCTCTATGTGACGAAGTGCTGGCTTCGGCAAAGGCGCCAGAAGGAGAAGCGGGACCTGCGAGCCATGCATTTTGTTATGACGTGGTCATGTTACCGAAAATAAATTACATATTATGGAACTACCTCTAGGCGGAGCACTACCGTGGGAAGCCGTTGCTGTAGGTCGCACAACTTCGAGCGTAGGGGCTATTCCTCTGGGCAATGCTGGCTAATAGACGAGGCAAATTATCATAGGATCCTTCAAATATGCCATACCTCATTTCTAAAATCTTTTGTTTGGCTCTCTAAGCCTTGGCATAGCTTATGGTATACTTGAATTTGTCTTCAATGTGGCTAATAATTGATCTTGATTCAAAGCCATTGTTGCAGACAACATTGCTATACATCTTACTTGCAATAAAAGCTGAAGTGATGTTGCGGTGATACTTCTCCACCCCTTGTAAGTGGCAGTGGTGCTCGGTCACAATGCTAACTTTTCAATAATCATTCCATTTACCCTTATATGCATGAACACGCCATGGACAATCTTCCTTCACGCACCTCACTTCGTACACATAATTGGTTGACTTAATCACCCTAAACTCTATTTGCAATGAGACCGCCCAATGCTTCACCGCCTCCTTCATATCCTCCTTATGAGCATACCTAGCACCCTGAATTACCCCGTTCTCCTTGTCTTCCTAGGGTACATGATGCCCATCTGAGATAACAAGTCCCAAGAAGTCCTCGTTTGTCCAATCAGTGGGCATTACATCATCTTCCTCATCGGATGATGCGATGCCCTCCGCTTGCTCGTTATCCAATCTTCCCTCTCCATTTCATCAATGATTATACCGACTCTCTCCCCCTCATCCGTCACGCCCATGGCCTGCACCACCCTTGTTTGATTTTCCTCATTTTCCATCGATGGTCCAACACAATCCCCCACATAGATTGGACCCTCAACATCTTCGGTTTCCATTGCAACATTTCTATCATTTTCATGCACCGACACAAAAATAACAAGGGGCCATGACCGTTCAAAAGCCATCTCTATATACCGTCTGTAAGCATCAGTGCTATCCATCGGCATTAGGTCCAAAAATAACCTTCTGTTGCACGACTCACTACAACACATACTGACATTGTGTTGACTCTTGGGTCTATTCTAAATCCTCCCATCAACCAACTATGGGAGGACGATTTCAGTCAATTTATAGTTGGTTGATGGGAGGATTTAGAATAGACCCAAGAGTCAATACAATGTCAGTATCTGTTATAGTGAGTCGTGCAACAGAAGCTTATTTTTGAGAACTAACACTGATGGATAGCACTGATGCTTGGAGACGGTATATGAAAATGGCTTTTGAACAGTCACGGCCTCTTGTTATTTTTGTGTCGGTGCATGCAAAAATGCTAGGCCGCCCTCGCCGTCCTTTTGCAGGCGATCCCCCACACAGTCAAAAAACGCTCTCAGGGAGGGCGACAAGGAGGCCGCCTGCAAAAATGCCAGGTCACCCTCACCGTTCTTTTGCAGCGCCTCCCATAGTTCAAAAACGCCCTCCGTGAGGACGGCAAGAGGGCCACCTGCAAAAAAAACCAGACCGTCCTTCCAGCCCTTTTACAGGTGACCCCTCGCACAGTGAAAAATCGCCCTCTGTGAGGATGCAAGGGGGCCGCATGTAAAATGCCCCTCCCCGTTGGCCGGTCGTTAGCCAAGGGTCAACGACCGTCTACCACGTAAGAAAAATCGTTCTCCCCAAGGATTATGGACCACTAGATTTGTAAAATTTTAAAATAAAAAATTATTTTTTAAATATTTTAATAAATAAAATTAAAAATAAAAAAAATTCCTTCATTTTGAACCGTGGAGTACACATGGATTTTGTGCTGTGCGAGTGAGAAAAACAATGAGCCTCGACTCAATTTTTCTTTTCCGAATGTCTTATAAACACCACCAATGCAAGCAAAACACTAGAGTTTGTACACAGAAAATAAATCACTGAGATATATTCGAAGGAATTCCTGACCTTCTGCCTCAAACAATAGAGGTTTTTCTTTTCTTTTGCATATATTGCCTACCAGTAACAATAGATTAGCACCTGGTTGCTTATGCAGGGGAACATATCCTATGCACTATACACCGTGCACACCAACTAACAATTTTAATCAAAAAATCTAGAATACTTTTAGTAGTTGAAATTTATTATATATAGGAAGCAACCAAAAAGACAAAATTCAAAACTATCAGATTTTTGTTGTTACGACTAAAATATAATGAATTTAAGGTTAAAACACATAAGTGTAATACTATTGAAAGTACCAGTATAATTTTTTCTAGATTTTTTGGTAAAATTTGTTAGTTGATGTACACATGTATACACGAGAAAACTTGTGTGCATATAATATTTTGTGTGCATATAATATGTTCCCCTGATGCATCCACATAACCAGAGACAATATATTCTGTTACCATCAGCAAGCTAATACAGTAATACTGACCTTGCAAAAAAAAAGAAAGAAAGAAAGCAAGCAAGCAAGCAAGCTAATACTGAATTGTTTGCTAGCTGAAACAATGTGATCACAGGTATCTGACGAGAGAGAAGATGCATAAATAAGATGCACACGGTATGTTCAAGAACTAGGCCTCCTCTTTTTCATGTGCAAAGATGAGCCTATTGTCCTGCAACTAACAAAATATTTATAGTCTTGATGGTAGGGACATGCTTGACTGAACTGGGTCACTTTTTACTGCAATGTTGTCAATGTGCGCAAAGCCTCCACCAAAAAAAGAAACATAAAACAGTTCCAGTTTGTCCGAAAAATAAGACTGCAGGTAAACTGCGAGGGCCAAAACACTCAACTTCTCCAAGTTTCCCGAAACGAGAAGCTTCCTATTTTCATTAGAACACATGCCAGTTGATTTTTACGAAACCTGAATCAGCCAGAAGATTAGAATCCATGTCAATAATTATACGAAGATAACAACAACTGGTATATAAAAGAACAGTTACGGCGTTCAACATAAATGCAAGTATACAGGAAACTATGACAGTCCATATGTACTCCTTTTTACTCATGAAAATTGAAAAGGTAGTGTTCTACTATGTTTCATTCATGTCCTCATTCAGCAGAATATTACACAACAATTTTATCTTTTTTAATATTCATGTCTTGACTCGGCAGAAGATTTACACCCATGATCCCTTTTCTAAAATACCAAGCTTCATTTCAGGCTTGACAAATCCTAATATTTTAGGACTAAAGAATGATAGTGGGTCATCATGATGACAATGCTAAGCATCCTTTAAGCTCTTATACAGTACTAGTGTGCACCTAATAATGTCTGCTTTTTCACACACACAAGCCAAACAGAAATACAATAGTCCCCTATAACCGCTTTGTATTTTCTTTAAAGCAATGAACATGGTATTCTTATTACTATCTACTATCAATTATTGGTCCCAGGAAAAATATCAGAACAGGATCAGGATCACTCATGAAAAAACAGAAAGCTCTTATAATTAGTTGCCCATAATATTATATGAGACAAAGACCATAAATCGTGATGATTTGTTTGATGAAACTAAATCAAGATTATGACAAGACGAAGCACCTTTTACGCTTTTATACTTGGTATTTTATTGGCCTGATTTGGAGTATGTTAGTAAGTCATGAAATGCTGTTCAGAAAAAAAAGCTATAATTTGCACACTGATGCAAGGTCAAGACTCAAGAGTCACATAATTGATAATTTTTAGTGTAGTAGTCTACCACTACCCTAAAGACAGCAGAAGACGCGACAGTTGCTCAACTATTATTCTCATCTTTTTTTTCTCTCGAAAGCACAGGAGGACTGCGTTTCATTTCATTAAAGTTCAAATATTTACAAGAACAGGCGAGCAAAAAAAAAACCCCAAAGAACACCCCCCACACATATCATCCAAAGGCATAATTGCCAAGGTTAAGGGTGCATTCGAACGTCAAGGTTTCGGAACTTCTCCCTTCGCACGGAAAACAAGATAGCTCATTAGCACTTGATTAATAAAACTGGAAAAGTGGATTATTATCGTTTTTTAAAGCAAATTTCCTATAGAATTTTTTTGCAAAAATGCACCGTTTAGCGATTCGGGAAGCATGCGCGCGGAAAACGAGGTTGGAGAAGTTGGGAAGGTGGACAATCGAACACAGCCTAAGTGACCTGCACAGGAACTCATGGAGCACAGAAGCTCCAGCTAAACACCACAAGCCACATTCATTCTCTACCATATTATAAACTGGCCTCTCATGATTCAGAGTAAAAACACTTCAAAATATGAGGACACTTCATCTATGTTCTTGAGTCTTGACAATGGTTATGTGCCAACAGAACTGAATTATCCAACTAAAAATCAGTGTACTAGAAGCAATTAAGTGAAGCTAAAGAAGAAGTGAATTTTCTTGGTTAATTATAACAAGGAAACAGAAATGATGGTATTGTACTATATGCCCTGTTCCCTTTTTTTCTTGAAGCACACTGCATATGGATTTTCTGTATACCATTTCGCTAGTGCAACAAAAATTAGCGACATGATCACTTGTCAAGAAACACTAAGCAGTATGTTATATAGACAATAACAAGACTATAGGCTTTTACTACAGAATAAGTTTTACTGGACCAACGCGAACTCTGTATCTACTATTGAGTAATAACTACCATCTGGCAACTATAGACCTTATGAACCATATTCCTGTTTCCATTTCTTTAAGTGGACTGTTTGTTTATTTTCTGTATACTATTCCTTTATTGCAGCAAAAACTTGTTAAGAAACACAAAGCCAGAGACAATAACTTCAGGTGTAACACGATTAGAGACTTTATTTCGATTTACTGCTAAATATTTTTTTACTGGGCCAGCGCAAACTTTATATTGATTGATAACTGGCATCTGGCAAATACAAATCTGTTCAGCTGATGGAAGGTCAACGCATTAAAATTTGGTATACATCCTCCTACGACATGGCAGAATAGCATCATTGGTTGGCATAAAACAGACATAGCAATTTAGTAAACAGGCTTTCATAGTCAGCAGCAAATTAACACCTGATAATTAATTGTTAACATGGTTTCCTTAACACGGTATATGAGGAAATAGACGATGTATATTAAACAACACTAGCAAAGGAAAGCATACAGTGACAGAATTTTCTTCACCTCTCAATTCTCCTTGCCCCTGTCTACGCGAACCAATATGTCTGATAAGGTCTTGTTTTTGGCGTCATCCTTGTTGCTCGAAGAAGTTCCTTCAATTGAAGGACATGAACAATTATACAGCAAGAACAAAACTAGAAGCTCACATTTTCGTACATTGCATGAAATAGTGGAACTGCCAAAAGGCAAACTGAGGTATCCAGAACATGTCATTGGCATGTCAAATATACTTGAAAGAGACCATGATACCACACTTCTATTCTGAATTTTAGGTTTCCAGGCAATATTCTGAAATTTGTTCATGTTTATACTGCTAATATATATTCAGATGCTATGGGTAAGCGCCTTGGTGGCTTAGTACAATCATTCACCAAGGCCTAACCTTGTACCTAAATTACAAACAGCTAGTGAATCATCCCACCACTAAGAGTTTGAGGTTTGTAAACAATAATCATAAGAAGTGGTCCATATGCTATCCACAAGCTGCCTATAACCATACAATTTAATTTTAGAGAACATGGAAAAATATAAAAGGTGCTATGGATCTAACAATTCTAGCATCCTTAACCACACATATCATAAAAGCATCATCTTAAACAAAACATGAATGCGTGAAAGATGATTACCAGCAGCAGGGATTTTGCTTGATGCAAGCCACGGTGGGAGCACACATGATTTAAGGACAGAGGTGATAAACCATGGTGAGCATTCACTTTCTTGTACCGGTGAAGACCCAAGCACCTTCCCCATAGCCATGTCTACAGCAAGAACATGTTTGCCAACGATGACACAAACGATGCTTGAGTTTAGTGGGTCAATGACGCCAATTCGAGGGGTGTCCTTTGGTCCTCCTCCCTTCACCTCGCAGATTCGATCAAGCGCCACACGGTGCACCAGCGTCCAGCTGCTGCTGTCGTCGTCAAGCGCAAAGGAGCTGAGCACGAAAGGATCCTTGTCCGACACCTCGACGTAGCGCAGCTTACCCTCGCTGACCCCCACGCGCCGATGAATACTCTGCACTTCTACTAGTAGATCTTCGCTGGGCATTGGCCAGACACTGCCCCTCGGGAGCTCGACGAAGTGGAGCTCCGGCCGGTCGCTGAACGGGTCGGCGGAGATAACGCCCCAAGTCAGATCGACCCACCACAGCCGTCCGGCGAACGCCACCGCCTCGGTGTCAATGTCCAGCCGCCGCAGGAGCGGGAGTGGCGACGGCAAGCCCTCTAGCTTCTCCCACTTCCCGGTTCGCGAGAGGAACCGCCACATGTGGAAGGTCCCGCTGTTGCTGTGCTCCCGGAGCATGGCGACGGCGTAGCTGTCAGGCGGCCCGTGCCCGGCGGCAGAGCGGGTGAGGAGGCCGGTGTGGCGCCAGAAAAAGGTCTTCTTGGTGCCGTCGATGTCCGGGAGGCAGAACAGCTCGCCGGTGATGGGGTTGCAGACGAAGCGCGTGAGGTGCTGATCCTGCGGGTCGAGGCCGTCGAGGTCGAGCTCGCCTGCCCGAGTAGGCATAGCGCCGGCGAAGGCCTTGGAGAGGATGGAGAGCGGGAAGTGGGAGTCCACGTAGGCGAAGAGGAGGAGGCCGTCGCCGCTCGTGGCGTAGATCACGGCGTTTAGCAACCCCAGCATGTCGATGCCGGTGCCGGGTTGGGGGACGGGCCGCTGGTCGACGAGGTGGTCAGGCAGGAGGAGGTAGGAGGAACACGGCGGCTCGGCGAGCAGAAGGGACGCGCGCGGCGACTGAGTTCTGACCGCCGTCGCGTGGCGGATGCCGCGGATCATCACCCACCCAGGATGGCGCGAGGCGTCGGCGTCGGCGTCGGCGGCGGTCGCCGTGGAGAGGGCGCGCCGAACGGGCGCGGTGGCGGCGGCAGAGAGGGCGCGCCGGACAGGCGCGGACGCGGAAGCAGCGGCGGAGAGCGCGCGGCGGAGCGGGAGATGCATTCTGCGCCGGAGGAGGCCGACGAACTGCGAAAGGGGAGAGAGAAAGAGAGCGCGTGGCGTGGGTGACGTGGTGTCCGGGAACCGTATAGGAGGAGAAGCCGAGGAGGTGGTGGTTCACGCGTTCACGGTGGACCAGGTTCACGGAGGTGTGCTCTGACTCTGACAGCGGCAGAGGGGAGCCACGCGAGGGTGGACTTGGTTCCACCGAGCGCCAGGTCATCTGCAGCGGGGGTCGTGACACCCGGTGTACTTGACTAGGTGCACCTATTCAATTTGTACTTGCTTGCAGTGTGGTTGTAGCTTCTGTCTTCTTTTGGGTCCACATGTCAGGCAAAAGGCCGCATTGAGACTCGGAGGGGAAAAGTGCTCTCACTGGTTTTCCCGCCAAAATTCTACTCTACGTGGGTCGAAAGATGGGCCCAACGACTATGGGCCCAAATATGACCATCCTTTGGGTACGATCGGAGTTGAGGGCCTTAAGATTTTTAAGTTGGACCTTGAGGATGGATGATAGCCCGTTGGACTATGACCATCTATGGCTCCCAGGCCCACAAAACATGAGCATTTTTGGCGGGGGACCATTGGCCAGCTGCCGACGGATCGTTCAAAATGAGACATACAGATACAGGAGTAGATAGAGGTAGAACAGGTTACGTGTACAACTACAAGTAGAACCGAAATGGTATGCGTGCACCGAGTCTACGTGCGCTGGGTGTCACCCTCCCGCTGCAGAGGCCCGGGCGCACGGTGCAACAAGTCCACGGCCGGACCGGACGGCTTCCTGCCCCTCTGCTGCTCTCGTCAGAGGCTCAGAGCTCCAGCTGAGCTCTTCCATGGATCTCATCCACCGTGAACCAGCAACCCTGCCAACCCACAACCTACGCCTCCTCGGCTTCTCCGGTAGGGGGCTAGGGGGCTAGGGCGCTAGGCTAGCCACACCACGCCACAGGCCCACGACACGCGACCGCCTCCGCCCAAAATGCAGCGGCTCACGCTCCGGCGCGCCCCCTCTGTCTCCGCCACCGCGTCCGCTCCCTTACGCCGCGCCCTCTCCACGGCCACCGACTCGGCCTCGCGGCGCCCTCCGTGGGCGATGGTCCAGAAGCTCGTGTCGCTCGGATCTCCCGCACGGCGCGTGTCCCTCCGCCCCTCCGGCTCGCGGAGCCCCCGTGCGGCTCCAGGCTGGTCGCCCCCGCCCACCTCGTCGGCTACGCGCCGCGCGTGCCCGACCCCGACACGGACGAGCTAAACGCCTTGTTCTGCGGCTTCGTCAAAGCCGCGAGCGGCGACGGCCTCCTCCTCCTCAGCTTCATGGACGTCATCGGCACGGCTCCCCTCGTCCCCGGTGGTCGGAGGCGCGTGCTGACTGGCCTCAGCATCGACCCCGACATGACGCGGTTCGTGTGCAACCCCATCTCCGGCGAGCTGTTCGGCCTCCCGGACATCGACGGCACCAAGAAGACCGTGTGGTTCTCGCACATCGGCATCCTCACCCAATCCGGACGCCCGCACGGGCCGCCGGACAGGTACGCCGTCGCCGTGTTGAGGGAGGAGTGGGAGGACAAGGACGACAGCGCCGTGCGCCGGTTCCTCTCAGAAACAGGCAAGTGGGACAAGCGGGTGGGCTTGCCGTCCTCGCTCCCGCTCTCCCGGCGGCGCATGGACCCATCCCAGGAGGAGGTGGTGGCCTTCGCCGGCCGGCTGTGGTGGGTCGATCTGAGCTGGGGCGCCCTCTCCGTTGACCCTTTCATCGACCGGCCGGATCTCCGCTTCGTCGAGCTGCCGAGGGGCAGCGTGACGGAGCCCCCTGGAGAAGGAGGCGCGGGAGGAACTCCGCAAGTACCGGCGCATGGGGGTCAGCGAGGGGAGGCTTCGCTACGCCGAGGTGTCCCAGGAGGAGCCATTCGTGCTCAGTTCGTTCGCCCTGGACGACGACGGTGGCTGGACGCTGGAGCACCGCGTGGCTCTTCGCCGGCTCTAGCCGCATGATCAAAACCTCTGCAAGAACACGCCGCAGATCGCAGCCATTGATCCATTGAACGCTGGTTGCATGCACCTCATAATTGGCAAGCAGGTTCTCTCCATAGACATGGACAGTGGGGATTTGCTTGGGTGCACGCTGGGAGGTGGAGGCGAACCCTCCTGGATACACTTACACCATGTTTGCTCCCACCTTGGCTTGCATCGTGCCGGATCCCCTGTGCAGGTGATCATCTTTCATGTGATTTCTCCGGTATACATGCATGCTTGACACACCAGATTTGTGTGTTAATTAGATCCATGAATTTGTTCGTTTTACATATCTGCTGAAACTTGAAACGGTATAATGTTGGTGGGAGGCTAGCTTGTGCGTAGTGGTACTGGTAGAGTGGTAGTATCATTTGTTGTCACTTCAACTATTATATGCAATGTTGGAAACGTGTATCTACTTACATTATTGTTTTTTCTCTAGTAAAATTTTGAAAATCCTTCTGTTTGTGATTGAAGAAGCTCTTTTGAGGAACAAGGCGGATGCGAAAAGCGAGACTTTATCAGACATGTTGGTTCGTGTAGACAGGAAGACGACGACTTGAGACCAAGCAGCAAATGGGTCAGCAGGTACTTCATTAAGCTAACTATATATTGTTATTCAGTCTGTTGTCTTATTCATTCTTTTCACCATATATGGATGCTGCTCGATTACCACTTCCTTTTCACTGCTTGTATTCCTCATTTTCTTGAAGTGTGTACTCCGAATCATGAAAGGCCAGCTTATAAGATAAGATGGATATTTCAGTTGAACTAGCATAATACTTGAGCAAATATTGCTTTTTCTTCCATCTTGTGGGGCAGATCTAGCATATATTCAACGGGGTCATCTGGTGGATCAAACAAGAAGCAGTAGTGGAGGGAGAGTACCCAAAGATTGTTTAGATGATAACCTGGTACATCATCTGTTCTAATCACTGCCCGAACGAACCAGGATGTCTGCCAAAGTCCTGTTTTCAGAACCTTCCTCCTTGCCTGAAGCGGTACATTTAATCATTTGTACAAGTAAAACATTGATATTTAACACAATAGTAACACAAAACATACTAAAACAGTTTTGAATTCTGTATTTAAATATAAGGTTTGAGCTAGCAACAAAACTCTTCTCGTAGGGTAGGTAATGGAAAATTCAGCACAGAATCTATAATTGGCTTAATTAGAGGAATAAAATTGTTATACTTTCAAATGGACAGTCTTATGTGTAATACAATCAACATAGACATACCAGATATATGCAAATAAGTTAGCTTGCTAATTTTTGGTCCAGGGTTACACTCTTTAACTAATATAGTTCTTGATAAGTTGGACAAATAAAGAAGTAAGAGAAATGCTTAAAAGAATGAGTTCATTTGCTAATTTTAGGTCCAGAGTTACACCCTATCTGATAAAATACTTGATTAGTTAGACAAATAAAGAAATGCTTAAATGGACATATCATCTGTATTAAACTATTAATTGTAGTCTATGAACACAAAATTATAGAAAGATGGAAATAGAATGTGGATCATGTAGTGTAAATTCGCAATTCACAAACATCAGATTATTATGAGTTCCAACAAATATATCCTCAAACATACATGGAAGGGTTTGAACAATTATACAACAGAACAGCAACAGAAATATGTATAAGTTGATAGTTGAACTACTAAATTCCACAGAATGTGAGGTCATTTTCCTATTCCATAACCAAGATAACGAGATTAAGGGCTGGTTTGGTTTGTGGCCTAAATTGACCTTACCAATTTTTGTCCATGCTAAATTTTGGCAAGTTTTAGCATGGCTAATCTTGGCAAGGCAAAGTTGTATTTGATTGAAACCAAAATAGCCTAAGTTAACTATTCAATTTCTAGGTTTGCCAAAATTTGACTTCAAACTAAATAGACACTAAACACTATTGAAATTGCCAAATATTGTAAGGTCAATTTAGGCCACCAACAAAACGATCCCTAACAGACTATATGATGTCAGTTTGACGAAGAATACTGAAAATGCATGTAAAGCAATGCTAGAATGTATAAACTAACAAATGACCAGCACGGAGAACAAATTATAGCTGGAAAATAAAGAGGACACTTTGAACATCACCTGCAGAAGGGATTCGACTTGACCCAAGCCAAGGTGGGAGCACACACGGCAGAAAGGTGCCAGTGAGAATTGTTCGCTCATGGAAGTCACATTCCCCCAAATCAGAACACCCCACCACCTCCCTCCTGTCCATGTCGACGGCGAGAACATGATCTCCGACGGCGACACACACGACGCTGGCATTCATCGGGTCAATTGCACAGATCCAAGGAATTCTATCCTGCCATGGCCGTCCAGCTGCCGCGTTCTCTAGTGGCCGGCCAAGCGCCACCTGATGCTCAAGCGTCCAGCAGCCGCGGTCGTCGTCGAGGGCAAAGGAGCTGAGCACGGATGGCTTCTTCTGGGACACCTCGACGTAGCGCAGCCTCCCCTCGCTGACCCAATGCGGCGGTACATCCCCTGAGGCAGCACTGACGCCATGAACTCCTCCCCCGTGGTTGGCGCTGGCAGCACGCTGCCCCGCGGCAGCTCGATGAAGCGGAGCTCTGGCCGGTCGCTGAACGGGTCGGCGGAGACCACGCCCCAGCCCAGATCGACCCACCATATTCGTCCGGCGAAGGCTAGCACCTCGTGGTGCGAGTGTACGTTCAGCTGCCGCGCGAGCGGGAGTGGGGACGGCAAGCTCTCCAGCTTGTCCCACTCGCCTGTTTGCGAGGAACCGCCACATCGCGAAGCCCCGGTCGTTGCCTTCGCTGAGAGATGCGACGGCGTACTCGTCGGGCGGCCCGTGCCGTGGCCGTGCGCCGACCGGGTGAGGAGGCCCGGGAGGAGGCAGAACATGGTCTTCTTGGTGCCGTTGATGTCCGGGAGGCGGAACAGCTCGCCGGTGATGGGGTTGCAGACGAGGCGCGTGATGTCAGGGTTCATGTTGACGCCGGCGAGCTCGCGTTCCTGGGTGTCGCCACGTGAGTTGTAGAGGTTAAAGCTGAGGCCAGTCAACTTCTTGCTTTGCTGAGCCTGAGCCTGCGCGCTGGCGCGGCGGTTGGCGACGACGCGGGCCGTGGCGCGGATATCGATGAAGTCGAGGAGGACGAGGCCGTCGCTGGTGGCGCCGGCGCTCCCGAAGACGGCGCCGAGGATGTCGCTGTTGGGGTCGACCGGGAGCTCGGGGTCGAGGCCGACGAGGTGCTCGGGCACGACGAGGTGGGAGATGTCCGGGGGCTTGGCGAGCTCGATCGACGCGCGCTCCGCCGAGGACGCGCGTATCCTGGTGTACTGTATCATCGCCCACGGAGGCAGCGATGCGGCCGTGGAGAGGCCGCGGCGGAGGCGGCCGGAGGCGGCGGCGGAGAGGCGGGGGGGCAGCNTGCATCTCGGTGAAAAAGTGGGGTTTAATTTCTCTCCTCTCCTTCGAACAGAAAGAACGTGAAAGGAATTTTTGCAGCGAGGATCCTTGTGCTAGTTGGGTGCAGCTTGCCTGGGCTACTGGGCTCGGTCCAGGGATTTGAACGACATTTTACGGCAAGGTTTGCTGCACCTCTCCCTGTTGGTGCGGCAAAGTAAGTAAATTTTGGGAAAAGTAAAACAATGTGTATCACAAAATATTAAAAAAGGGCAAATGCACAAAAGTTTTAAGCTACGCAGCAGACCATCGTTTTGTCGTTTTTTTAACTTTGCAGGTCGAGCTTTTTCTTTCTTTGGCAAAGCGTCTGTACAAACCAAAAACTTTAACTGCTATTTTCAGGGGTTAGCAATGACTAATATTCTCAGGACTACTGAAATTCTGCAAGACCCTGAAATCGTAACACATTTGCATATACTTCCTCAGTCTAAATATAAGATGTAATCATTTTTTTTATGTTTCATAATACAAGATACGTATGTGACGGAGCGTGACGCTCCTCACCGGGAGACCGCGCGGGCCCCCCTTTGCCAGTTCGGCCGGGGGCGCTAAGTGAGGTTCTTCGCCCTCGATCTGAGGAACGTCAGCGAGAGAGGAAACGCACAAGACACGGGCGACGTAGACAGGTTTGGGCCGCTGAGAAGCGTAACACCCTACTCCTGTGTTCTGGTGGATCTGGGGGTCTCCAACAATACAAAGTGAGTTCGGTCTCCAGAGCGTATTCGCCGGAGTCCTTCCCCTTTTTTTCCTAGGCCTGGGCCTCCTTTTATCTGGCCAGGGGTCACCACATGGGCCTCAAGCTGCCTAAGAAAAGAAACATTCTTTTTACAATGAGGGCTAGTCTACAGCCGGAAGTGACCTCTGACAGGCACGGTGCACGCCTCCTGCCCCGCTCGCCAGCTCTCCCGGTGGACGCCCGTTTCAACTTTCATTAAATGGCCAGCGACTTTCTTGCCACGCTTGCGCTGAAGTCTGGAATGGATCTGACCGGGACTGACATACCAACTCCAGGAGCTAGCATGCCGGCTCCGGCTAGGGATGAGAGCCAGGAGGCTCTCATCATTCTGACGGGACGGGGCGAGGCGTGCCACAGGCCGCCTGTCGCCACCTAACCCGCGATCTGACCGGTCTGTGACCGGTCACACACCGCGACCGGTCATGGACCGGATAAGCGTGCGCTGCGTCGCATTAAATGCGGCGTGGCGCGCTCGTCTGATCCGCTATAAATGCGGTTAGGTGAGCCCTGCTGTGCTCACCTAACCCGCACACGTGGCGCCAAAATCACAGGGGGTCGGGGCGCCCCAGCCCTCGGGGCCGAAACGGGAGCGGCCCGACCCCTCGGGGAGACAGAGGGAGGGGCGGCCACGTCACCCTCGGGCCCGACCCCCCCGAGGGGGTCGGGCCACGTGGGTGACCGCGACTGCTCAAGCCTCTAGTCATGACACCCCCGGTCCCATGTCACCGACAGTAGCCCCCGGCGTTACGCCAGGGCGACCGCCCCCCTCGAGGGAAGCGCTCGGGCGTGACGCCACTCCTTAGGCCCGGTGACAGGTGGGGCCGGTCCCTACAGGCGGGCAGAAACCCAACGGTTGCGAATCGCGCGCGTCGGCAAGAGAAAAACCGACCAATAATAATGAGCGGCCTCTTTAAGACCGCTACATTACTCGAGCAGCGCGGGAATCGGGACGAGCCGGTTCGTTTCGCCTGGGGATATGATGATGGCGTTTTTCACGGTCGGCGAGCGCAGTTAATGCGCGCACGATCTGCCCCAACTCAACCGCCGCGGCCGCACGTCTGCCGCGTGCGCCGCAAACGGGCGAGTGGGGTTAGTGGAGGTGTGGGCGCGAGAAACGAGGGGGCGAGGTAGTGGGCGCAGGAAGCGAGGAGCCGGGCATAGCGTTGGCAAGGGTATAAAGACGCCGAGGAAGGGATTCGTTTCCTTCCTCTCGCCATTCTTCCCCTTGCCTTCGCCACTTGTGCCCTAACTCTTCGTTTCCTGTGCCCTATCCTTGCCGCACGCGCTCGCTCTCAAGCTCCTCCTCCGCCGGCGCCATGGCACGGGGCTCCGCACCGCTCGACGGTAGCGTGCTGCCGCCTTCCCGCATCACGAGCGAGAGGCAGGCCGGGCTGCCGCGCCGATTCATGCCGGAATCTGCCACCGGCCGGGAGGTGGTCGCGCTGGGCGAGGGACGCCCGGCGCCACACTACCCGGGGCGGTCCGTCTTCTTCCTCTCTTTCGCAATGGCGGGGCTGGTCCCGCCATTCTCTACTTTCTTCATGGATATTTTGGAGTTCTACGATCTCCAGATGGCGCACCTCACCCCCAACGCGATAATGACGTTGGCCATCTTCGCGCACCTGTGCGAGATGTTCATCGGGGTGCGCCCGTCTCTCCGGCTGTTCCGGTGGTTCTTCACCGTGCAGCCGGTGTCGCCGCCGACGGCAGTCGGTGGCTGCTACTTCCAGCCGCGGGGGCAGGTGCTGAACCGCTACATTCCCTGCGTCCTCCGCAAGAAGTGGGACGACTGGAAGAGCGATTGGTTCTACACCCCCCTCGCCGACGAAGCGCGCCTCCGACTTCCGAGCCAGCCCCCGGCGCAGGCCTCCAGCTGGCGGGCGGCGGTGGATCTGGGGGACGGCTACGACGCCGTTCTTGACCGCCTGGCGGGTCTGCGATCCCAGGGGCTCACGGGGGCCATGGTGTTCGGCGATTACCTCCGTCGCCGGATCGCGCCGCTCCAGCGACGCGCCCGGGGCGCCTGGGAGTACACCGGGCCCGAGGACCACCTAAGGACCCACCAGGGGCGCAAATGGGACTGGGACCCTGAGGACTTCAGGATGGTAGTCCAACGGGTGCTAAATCTCAGCTCCGTGGAGGCATCCCTCATCCCCCAAGGGGTCCTCCCCCTCTGCTGCGACCCCGAGCGCGCCAACATCCTGGCCATCATGCAGGTGGTCGGGACGTCGGGGGAGCGGGCCCCCCGAGGCCACGATGGCGTGGGCGGGAGCCGCCGGGGGGAACAATCTACCCCGGGAGGGGGTCGTGCTTCTGGGCCCCGCGACGGGGGCCCGGGGGGCAGCCGCCCTGCCGACGCCAGGGGGAAGAGGAAGCAGGGAGGTACTCCTCCCCCATCTCCTCCCCGAGGGGGCGGGGCGGTGCGCGCCAGCAGCAGGCGCCCAGAGGGTGCCGTGCCGACGCCGCAGCCCGAGGGGGAGCGAAGGAAGAAACGGCTCCGCAAGATGGGGGAGACCGAGCCATGCCGGGGGAGCCTCATCTCGCCCCCGAGGTGGTCGTTCAGCCGACCTCCCCGCAGGTTCGTTCCCGCGCCCACTGCGGCCGTATTCACACCTTCATCTCCCAAGGCGAGTTTTTACTCACCCGTTTCTTTTTGTCTCTGGCTTTTCTTCTGCCTCAGCGAGATCCCGTTGCGCCCCTCACGCCATTCCAAGTCCGGAGGCCCGGAGGCGGGAGACTGACCGACGGGAAGCCGCGGACCGCCTTCGGGAAGCCGAGGAGGCCGCCCAGGAGGCCGCCCGGGTTCGCCAGGCCGAGGAGGCCGCTCGGGAGGAGGCCAAACTCCGCCGGGCCGGGGAGTCCGCCCGGGAGGCAGAGGCGGCGCGTGCACGCCAGGCAGCCTGCCAAGCCCCCGACCCAACTCCGCCCGAGGCGACGACGACCTCCAAGGCCACCCACGACGAGGCCGCGGGCGCGCCGCCCGGGCCTGACGCCCCGGGCGACGCTCGGGACGAGCCAGCTTCGGGGGACGCCCCCGAGTCCGGCGCGCCGATCAGCGGGCCGAGCCGCGCGGCACCCACACCGAGGCGGCTCTCCCCTCTGCCTTCCGCTGCCCCACTGAGCGCGGAGCCCCTCCTGCAGGCCCTGGCCACCGTGAACAGCACGGTGCTGGACGAGCTAAGTGCCCAGATGGAGGCCCTGCAAGCGGAGCGGGCGGAACTCGACGCGGCGTGGGCGCGCGTCGAGGAGGGGCGGCGCTCGGTGGAGGCGGGCCGCAAGGCACACCGCCGGCACGCCTCACAGCTCGAGGCCCGTCGTAGAGACCTGGCGGAGATCGCCAGGGAGGTAGAGGAGGAGCGGGAGACCGCCCTCATCGCCACCGCCGTGCTCGACGAGGCGCGGGACGACCTCCGCCTCCAATACGGGAGCCGGGCGGCGGAGCTAGAGGAAAAGCTCGACGCCGCCCGGGGAGTCCTCGACGCCGCCGCTGCCCGGGAGCGGCGGGCGGCGGAGAACGAGGCGGCGTCCCGTCAGCGGGAAGAGGCCCTTGAGGCTCGCGTCGCGGCGCTGGAGGAACGCGCCCGCGCCCTGGACGCGAAGGAGGGCGCCCTAGCGGACCGCGAGGCCGCCGTCGCCACCCGGGAGGCAACACTGGCGGCGCACGAGGCCGCCTCCGCCGAGGAGGAGTCCGCACTCCGCCTCCGCGAGGATGCGCTCGCCGAGCGGGGGCGAGCTCTCGAGGAGGCCGAGGCCGCGGCGCAGCGGCTGGCGGACAGCCTGTTCCTCCGCGAGGCGGCGCGGGAGGAGCAGGCGCGCCGCAATCTGGAAGGCGCCCGCGCCGAGAGGGCCGCGCTGGACCAGCGGGCCGCTGAGCTCGAGGCGCGGGCGAAGGAGCTGGACGCGAGAGCGCACAGCGGCGGGGCGGCCGCGGGCCACGACGACCTAGCCGCCCGCCTCGCAGCCGCCGAACACACCGTCGCCGAGCTGCAGGGCGCGCTGGACTCGTCCGCCGGGGAGGTCGAGGCCCTCCGCCTGGCGTGCGAGGTGGGGCCCGGCATGCTTCGGGACGCCGTCTCGCGTCTAGACCGCGCCGGGCGGCAGGCGGGCCTCTGGGGCGGGCGGTACGCGAAGTACGCCGCCAACCAGGGGGGCCTCGCCCAGCGCCTCTCGGAGATGGCCGGGGCCCTCGAACGGCTCCCCGAGGAGCTCGAGGAGACGATCAAGTCATCCTCGAGGGACCTCGCCCGGGGGGCGGTGGAGCTCGTACTGGCAAGCTACCAGGCCAGGGACCCTGACTTCTCCCCGTGGGCAGCGCTGGAAGAGTTCCCTCCCGGAACCGAGGACGGCGCGCGCGCGCAGGTCCGGGACGCCGCCGACCACATCGTCCACAGCTTCGAGGGTACGGCCCCTCGGCTCGCGTTCGCCCTCGACTCCGACGAGGAGGACGGCGACGACGGTGCGGACGACAGCGACGACGAGGCCGGCGACCCGGGCGCGTCGGAGTGAGCCCCCAGGCCCCCGCCGATCTTAATAATTTTTCCTTCTTCTTCCGAGGCCTTCGAGCCCCCTTCTTGTATAGACTGGTTTAATCTGCAATCAAATAAAGAGGAAATTTCTATGTCAGTTATGTTTGTTGTGCGTATGAGACGAGGATGGTCTGTGCCGCGGTCCTTCTGAGTCTTGGCTTGAACAAGGGCTCGTGCCCAGGTCCCAGCCTCAAACGGCGCGGGTCGGAGCTAGTGCCTGGGGAGATCCGCGTGTCGAGACTGGCCAGGCCGGGAGCGCGGTGACCGAGGGTTAGGGGGACCCGATTGTGGGCCTTTGCCGATTCCCCCCCGGAGTTCACCACGCCCCGGGGCACGGCTCGGTTCTGGGCCCCATTTGGCGGTTTTAGCCGGCCCGGGCCACCGAGGGCAGGGTCGAGCACGAGCGTACTAATTCAAGCCAAGATTCTTCGAAAGGAAGCGATGGCACAGACACAGTCCTCAGGAAATCGAAAGTGCTTTTATTGAAATACGACAGAGAAAAAGGATAAGTATATGCATGTGGTAGCCCCCGGCCAACCCTGCACGCCCGGGGGGGTGCAGGGTTGGCCCGAGCCCGAGACATGACGCCCGACCCCCATTAGGGGTAGAAGCGACGAAGACGTTCGATGTTCCACGGGTTAGGCAGCTCTGTGCCGTCGCCCGTGGCCAATCGAACCGAGCCCGGCCGGGGGACGCCGATCACTCGATACGGACCCTCCCACATTGGTGAGAGCTTGCTCAGTCCAGCACACGTTTGGACGCGGCGTAGGACGAGGTCGTCGACGCAGAGTGATCGGGCCCGGACGTGGCGCTGATGGTAGCGCCGCAGGCTCTGCTGGTAGCGCGCGGCTCGAAGGGCCGCGCGCCGCCTTCGCTCTTCCAGATAGTCGAGGTCGTCTCGGCGAAGCTGATCTTGATCAGCCTCGCAATACATGGTGACCCGAGGGGACCTCAGGGTGAGCTCAGATGGGAGGACCGCCTCCGCGCCGTAGACGAGGAAGAAAGGCGTTTCCCCGGTTGCTCGGCTTGCGTGGTTCGGTTCGCCCAGAGCACCGCTGGCAGCTCCTCGATCCACGAGTCGCCGTGCTTCTTAAGGATGTTGAAGGTCTTGGTTTTGAGGCCCTTGAGGATTTCCGCGTTGGCGCGCTCCACCTGGCCGTTGCTTCTGGGGTGGGCGGGCGAGGCGAAGCAGAGCTTGATGCCCATGTCTTCGCAGTAGTCGCCGAAAAGCTCACTAATGAACTGGGTGTCGTTATCCGTAATGATACGGTTAGGCACCCCGAACCGAGCAGTGATGCCCCTGATGAATTTAAGCGCAGAGTGCTTATCGATCTTGATGACCGGGTAAGCATCGGGCCACTTAGTGAACTTGTCGACAGCGACATACAGATACTCGAACCCGCCCGGGGCCCGCCTGAACGGTCCCAGGATATCGAGCCCCCAGACAGCAAACGGCCACGAAAGAGGTATGGTCTGCAGGGCCTGGGCCGGCTGATGGGTTTGCTTGGCGTGGAACTGGCACGCCCTGCACTGTCGGACCAGGTCGACCGCATCGTTGAGAGCCGTCGGCCAATAGAAACCCTGGCGAAAGGCCTTGCCAACCAAGGTGCGTGAGGCGGAGTGGGCTCCGCACTCGCCTTCATGGACATCGGCGAGAAGCTCGACGCCTTGTTCCCGAGGAATGCACTTCAGGAGGACTCCGTTAGCCCCGCGCCGATAGAGGGTCCCTTCCACCAGCACGTAGCGCCTGGAGATGCGGCGGACGCGTTCACTCCCTTCGCGGTCCTCGGGTAGAGTCTTATCTGCGAGATACGCCTGGATCTCAGTGATCCAAGCAATCAATCTAGGGGAGCTGGGAGCGCTCCCCTCGGGTCCCGAGGTCTGGACTCCGACGGGCCTCGGGGGCCGTTCAGGCGCGTCCGTCTCCCCTAGGGGGTCGGGTCGCGCCGACGGCTGGGCAAGCCTTTCTTCAAAGGCGCCCGGTGGGGTCTGGGCTCGCGAGGAAGCGAGCCTTGAGAGTTCGTCGGCGACCGCGTTATCCCGCCTGGGCACGTGCCGAAGCTCTATCCCGTCGAAATGGCGCTCCATACGCCGCACCTGGCGAACGTAGGCGTCCATCTGCGGGTCAGAGCACTGGTACTCCTTACAGACCTGGTTAACGACCAACTGAGAGTCGCCTAACACCAGGAGGCGGCGGATCCCTAGTCCAGCCGCCACTCTGAGTCCCGCAAGGAGTCCCTCGTACTCCGCCATATTGTTGGTCGCCCGAAAGTCGAGGCGGACCAGGTATCTGAGGACGTCTCCGCTCGGCGAGGTCAAAGTGACCCCCGCACCGGCGCCCTGAAGAGACAAGGAGCCGTCGAACTGCATCACCCAGTAGGCGGTGTGAGGCAGCTGCGAGGGGCCCGGGCTGGCCTCGGGGGCGGAGACGGGCTCGGGAGCTGGGGTCCACTCCGCTACAAAGTCGGCGAGGGCCTGGCTCTTGATCGCGTGGCGTGGTTCAAAGCGCAAATCGAATTCAGAGAGTTCGATTGCCCATCTCACCACCCGTCCAGTACCCTCTCGGTTATGCAAGATTTGGCCGAGGGGGTAAGACGTGACCACCGTGACCCGATGCGCCTGGAAATAATGGCGCAACTTCCTCGAAGCCATCAGAATAGCGTAAAGCATCTTCTGGGCCTGAGGGTATCGGGTCTTGGCGTCCCGGAGGGCCTCACTAACGAAGTAGACGGGCCGCTGCACCTTTCGGCGGGGCCTATCCTCTTTGCCAGGGGCTGCGTCTCCAGGGCGCTCTCCGTCCGAGAGGCCGCGCGGGGCGCACTCGGCTTCTGTGCCGACGACCTCGGGGTCAGAGGGCGGCAGGCGCGGCCTTCCCGCAGTGGCCCCGGGGCCATCCTGGGGGTCGGGGGCGCCTGGCACCGTCAGACAAGCAGGCGAGGGCCAGCTCCGGCCGTCAGGGGCCTTAGGCCGCCGTTCGGCTCGGGGGCCTCTCCTCCCTGCTCTCTCCCGGGTCGAGCCGACACAGGGTGGGGGCGCGCGGAGTGAGGGTTGCCCTCGTCACGCTCCACGACCAACGCCGCGCTGACCACCTGCGGGGTTGCCGCCAGGTAGAGTAGCAACGGCTCATCTGGCTCCGGGGCGACCAGGACTGGGGGAGAACTGAGGTACGCCTTCAACTGAGTGAAGGCCCGCTCAGCCTCCTCCGTCCAGGTAAACGGCCCGGAGCGCTTGAGGAGCTTAAATAGGGGTAGCGCCTTCTCTCCCAGCCTCGATATGAACCGACTTAGGACGGCCATGCAGCCGGTGACGCACTGCACATCCCTAAGCTTGCTGGGGGGGCGCATCCGCTCTATAGCTCGTATCTTCTCGGGGTTGGGCTCGATGCCTCGGGCAGAGATCAAGAACCCGAGAAGTTTGCCCGCAGGCACGCCGAACACGCACTTATCGGGGTTCAGCTTTATGCGGGCGGAGCGGAGACTTTCGAAAGTTTCCGCTAAATCCGAGAGCAAGGTCTCTTGGTTGCGTGTCTTTACAACCAAGTCAT
The DNA here is from genome assembly GCA_008326285.1 of Oryza officinalis. Taxonomy (NCBI): domain Eukaryota; kingdom Viridiplantae; phylum Streptophyta; class Magnoliopsida; order Poales; family Poaceae; genus Oryza; species Oryza officinalis. The sequence continues at coordinate 13,824,597 of BDMV01000005.1, forward strand.
CAACATAGGCCTTAACATTGCGTCCTATCTGACTACCCAAGGAAATTCGAGTAGTACGTTGAAAAGTAGGACCTGCATTCTTTAACCCGAAAGGCATTGTCGTAAAACAATAAATTCCTATGGGGGTAATGAATGCAGTTTTCTCCTCATCCTCCCTAGCCATGCGAATCTGATGATATCCGGAGTATGCATCTAAAAAACACAAAAGGTCGCACCCCGCGGTGGAGTCGACAATCTGATCTATGCGTGGCAGGGGGTAAGGGTCCTTAGGACATGCCTTGTTGAGGTCGGTGTAGTCGATGCACATCCGAAGCTTGCCGTTCGCCTTGGGAACGACGACCGGGTTCACCAGCCACTCCGGATGGATGACCTCACGGATGAATCCGGCCTCCAGAAGTCGCGCCACCTCCTCGCGGATGAAGGCTTGACGTTCCGGGGCCTGCCGCCGCACTTTCTGCCGGACCGGCCTTGCGCCCGGCCGCACGGCGAGACGATGCTCAATCACCTCCCTGGGGACCCCGGGCATGTCCGCCGGTCTCCAGGCGAAGACGTCGGCGTTTGCCCGCAGGAAGGAGACGAGCGCGTCTTCCTATTCGTCGTCCAGAAGACCACCGATCCGTGTGGTCTTGGACGGGCCGTCGCCCAGGGCAACCTCCTTGACCGGGACCTCGTCGCACGTGATCATCCGCTGCCTTGGGGCGGGCGGGACGGAGGTGCTGAGCCTCTCGTCGCCACCCGCGGGCTTGGACGCTGCGGCAAGGTGGTCCGCGCGCTGCTCCATACAAGCAAGAGCGACTTTGAGGTCGCCATGGACGGTGATGGGGCCACCGGGGCCCGGCATCTTCATCTGGAGATAGGCGTAGTGGACCGCCGCCATGAACTTCACCTACGCGGGCCTCCCCAGGACCGCGTTGTAGGGCAGACTGAGGTCCGCCACATCGAAGTCCACCGAAGGTGACCGGGAGGTCGATATGACCCAGCGGCCAGGTGTGCCCCGGCGTCACGCCAATGATCGGCTGGGATGGTCGGAGCACCATCCCCGGGGCCTTGATGGCATCAAAGGCTGCGGGGGAAAGGATGTTGAGGGCTGCACCCCCGTCTACGAGGACACGCCCCAACTTCACATTGCAAACGGTGGGGGAAACCACCATCGCGATCTGTCCTCCCCGGGCAACGCACGGCAGGTGGTCGGTCTGGTCGAAGGTGAGGGCAACCTCCGACCACCGCGCCCGCCGCGTCGCCTCATGGGTAGGGGCCGCGGCCAGAAGCTCGCGCTTCATGGCCTTGAGGCTCCGGCGAGAAGCGTGAGCGCACGCTCCCCCATCGACGGTGGCGACGGTGGCCTCGGGCTCCTGAAACCCTAGGTCATCGTCGCCATCGTCGATGTCCTCGGCGGGGGCCTTCTGCTTGGCCTCACCTCGCCGATTGCCGCGGGAGCCGCCGGGGCCTTGCCCTCACGGCGCTCCTGCCTCTTCTCCTCCTCCCACTTCTTCGTCCGCTTAGCCAAACTTTTGACCGCGCGGCAGTCCGCGAGATCGTGGAGGGAGGTGTTGTGCACGGTGCACCACTTGCCGGTCGGACGCTCCCTGCTGGGAACGCCGGCCTCCTTCTTTTTGTCGCTCGCAAGCCTCCCCTTTCGGGGGGCCCGCGAAGCGCCCTCGACGGCGAGGACATGACCCTCGTCGTCGGAACGGGCCGACCTCTTCTTCCTCCTCCTGTCCCGTCGCCCTGACCGAGCGGCGGACCCGGGGGCGGCCGGAGCTGCCACGCCAGAACCGGAGGAGTTCCAGGTCCAGGGCTCCTCCTTGCGGGCCGCACGGTCCGCGAGCTCAAAAAGCTGCGCGGTGGTCTGGGGCTCCTTGGAGGCGATCTTCTCGAGCATGCGGTTGTGCCGCACGCCCTCCCTGAACGCGTAGATCACTGCGTGTGCGGGGATGCATGGTATGGTGTTGCGGACTTGACAGAACCGCTGAATGTACGAGCGAAGAGACTCATCGTCCCTTCGCTGTACCGCATGCAAGTCCGCCTCTTCGCCTGGGCGCGGATATGTGCCCTGAAAGTTCGTGGTGAACTGCTAGCACAAATCCTCCCAAAAGTGGACCGACGCGGGTGGCAAGTTCATTAGCCAACCCCGCGCCTGACCCTTCAGGGCCATGGGGAAGAGATTCGCCATGACCCTGTCGTCACCCCCCGCGGCCTCGATCCCGGTCGTGTAGATCTGGAGAAACTCGACGGGGTTAACGCTTCTGTCGTATTTTTCGGTGATGGTGGGCCAGAACCTTGGGGGCCAACGGACGTTCCGAAGGCTCGCCACAAAGGCTCGACAGCCGGCACCGCCGACCGGGGACACGGGGGGCCGGCCCCCGTGACCGGACCGAAGTGGCGCTCCGGACGAGGAAGCGCCCTCCGTTGCGTGGGCGGCGCGACGAGCGTCGCACCGGCGCTCGATATCGAGCCGGGCATCCGGCCCCCCACGCACATCTTCTTGGGTCGGAGGCGTTGACGAGGGAACGGCGGACGAGCGGCGTGTAACGGCCGTCGTTCGCCGCGCCCTCCGCCTCGACGACATGGAGCCGGCGGCGGCAGCGCCAGAGGCCCCGGCGGCGGAGGACCGCCCGCCGGCGTCTAGGCGCTGCTGCGCCGTCATGACCAAGTCGGCCACGTCATCCAGCCAACGCCGGGCTGGAGTCTCTGGATCGGGGACGACGGGCGGGTGACGCAGGAGCGCGCCCGCAGCCTGGAGCGCGCCCTGGGGCGTGCCGCCATCGCCGTAGACGAGGTGGCGACGCGCCCCGTCTCGCCGTCCTCCCCCGTCGCCCGCGAGCGGCGAGGTCGCGGATCCTTCGACCTCCTCGAGCGCCTTCCCCCGCCCAAGACTTCGGCGAGAGGGGGACGGCGGGGTGCGAGCCCGACGGCGCGGGTTCTGCTCCCTGTCATCACCGCTAGCGCTCGGAGAGAGGCTGTGCGCCACAGCCCGTTCGGCCATCGGGCTGACCGGGAGAAGCTTGGCCCACACGAAAGAGGATGAGGGCTTAGAAAGACACGCGCACCCCCTACCTGGCGCGCCAGATGACGGAGCGTGACGCTCCTCACCGGGAGACCGCGCGGGCCCCCCTTTGCCAGTTCGGCCGGGGGCGCTAAGTGAGGTTCTTCGCCCTCGATCTGAGGAACGTCAGCGAGAGAGGAAACGCACAAGACACGGGCGACGTAGACAGGTTCGGGCCGCTGAGAAGCGTAACACCCTACTCCTGTGTTCTGGTGGATCTGGGGGTCTCCAACAATACAAAGTGAGTTCGGTCTCCAGAGCGTATTCGCCGGAGTCCTCCCCCCTTTTTTTCCTAGGCCTGGGCCTCCTTTTATCTGGCCAGGGGTCACCACATGGGCCTCAAGCTGCCTAAGAAAAGAAACATTCTTTTTACAATGAGGGCTAGTCTACAGCCGGAAGTGACCTCTGACAGGCACGGTGCACGCCTCCTGCCCCGCTCGCCAGCTCTCCCGGTGGACGCCCGTTTCAACTTTCATTAAATGGCCAGCGACTTCCTTGCCACGCTTGCGCTGAAGTCTGGAATGGATCTGACCGGGACTGACATACCAACTCCAGGAGCTAGCATGCCGGCTCCGGCTAGGGATGAGAGCCAGGAGGCTCTCATCATTCTGACGGGACGGGGCGAGGCGTGCCACAGGCCGCCTGTCGCCACCTAACCCGCGATCTGACCGGTCTGCGACTGGTCACACACCGCGACCGGTCATGGACCGGATAAGCGTGCGCTGCGTCGCATTAAATACGGCGTGGCGCGCTCGTCTGATCCGCTATAAATGCGGTTAGGTGAGCCCTGCTGTGCTCACCTAACCCGCACACGTGGCGCCAAAATCACAGGGGGTCGGGGCGCCCCAGCCCTCGGGGCCGAAACGGGAGCGGCCCGACCCCTCGGGGAGACAGAGGGAGGGGCGGCCACGTCACCCTCGGGGGGTCGGGCCACGTGGGTGACCGCGACTGCTCAAGCCTCTAGTCATGACACCCCCGGTCCCATGTCACCGACAGTATGCCTCTTTTTTTATATATTTGTTTTTTTAAAAATCATTTAGCTTCAACATCTCTAGATGATCCAAATTAGAGAGTGATAATTTTTTTTTGTCTTTGACTATGTTAATGATAGTTATGCCTTATATAGTTATATTGGATGGAGAAAATAGTTGGAATGGCGCCTCCATACTACCACATGCTCGTAAGGTAATTGCAACAATCGCCTCCAACACTTCAACAAGCCACCAATTTACGTACAATAATCAGGCAGTCACACATGCTGAATTTTGCATTAACAGACAGAGTTGTGAATCAGCATCAAAGACTTGCTCAAAGACATGGCTTTTTTGCCCGGATTCCACCTTCAAAACGGACTCACAATCTTCTGCCAACGTCGTTAGCCCGCAGCCCAAAGCCACAAACTCATTATTGTCTATTGGGAACGTCTGCCTAGCTGCTTTTAAGTACAATATTAATTAGTGAAACCCAAAATTCAGCGTTCAGCCAACGTTTAGCAAAAAAATGGGAGTTTGTGATTGCAGCACCCAGTTGCATCATAGCGTCGCTCATAAGAAAGAAAGACTTCCTAGTTCATCATAAGTTCAGAACAGCTTTCACAAAACAACTTCAGAAACCATCAGAACAGATCTCGCCTGTTAAATTCCAGAGACCTGGAGAGAATGAAATAAGCATTAGCACGTCTCATTGATGATGCCAAGAGAGCCAGTGCTATGAGAAAGAACCTATTTTTCTTGTTACAATATGGATGCATGCAAACAGAAATAATACTATAGTCCCATATACCTTTTCTCAATTTATATAAAAATAGGTGTAATGTTTATTTTCTATATACCATTTCTTTGTTCCATAACAGCAAATATGTACATCAGTTGCCAATGGCATTTTATTCCATTATGGGTGGCGTAACATATATCGGCTTAATTATTAGAATCTATGTAGTACTTTTAGCATGTCATCTGCTTTTATTTTTGAAGGGTAGCTGGGGATTTGTCCCACCACTCTTTTTATTTATTTTCAATAAGAACTAATTGGCTTTGTGCCTTATGGTAGAGGCCGGGGATGTAATACATTTCCATTATCTAAAAACAGCAAATACGTACATCTGATTGGCAGATCTAAAGTAAAACACGATAGCACTAATATTTAGTATGCTCAACATTTAAATTCGAAGTGCTACTAAAAGACCACAGTATAGGAATCATGGACTATTCAAAATTGAAGTAGCCATCTGGTAAATTAGGCTGTCTTGATCTGAGGTAGCACTTAACAAATGACAATGGGTAGCAAAAAATAACTAATCAGGAATGCAGTTTCCTTAACACAGGAAAGAATGAAATGGATGATGGTTTAAACAATAATAGCTAAGTACCAAATATACATTATATATACCATTTCTATGGTGCAACAAAAACTAATGATTTCAGTCCCTTGTCAAGAAACAGGAAGCAATGAAGTTAATAACTCATGATAACAACAACAGTTATTTAGTTTTTTTAATACACAAGCTTTATTTAGGTTTCCATCTAGATAAGTTTTACTGGTACAACGCGAAGTTGATTCTCGGTTATAATGGGCAGATCAAACCAGACAAATCTGTACAGTTGATGCAAGACAAGAGTGCACAGTTACCATAATTATTTGTATACTATTGCACATTGAAATTTAAAGTACTTATACAAGACTGCCGAAAGCAATCATTGATGCTTCAAACTGAAGTAGTATATCATGTTCTACAGTACACACTACAGAAGGACTCAATTGGCGCTACAAACATATAGTATGGAATGGATGAAGAGGTGGGACTACATACTTAAGTAGGTAAAGAGCAGAGTTGGAAATTTAAGATCAATCTAATCTAATGGTTTATAATATTTGATCTACCGATTTAAATAAAAATTGAGGTATAGATGTTTTGTTTTTTTCTCAGATTTTCTAGGATTTTCTTTAATTTATTAGCACGTCACGTGGCAACTTGAGAGCATTTTGAAAAAGTTCAATGGACTTTTAGTATATAATAAATAGATTCTGAAAAAGTTCAACGGACTAGTCATAATTCTTGTTCATTAACAGAGGAAAGGATGAAATAGATAATGGATTAAACAAGAATAGCAGAATAAAGTACCATATGTATTTGCCTCTTCACCTCAACTCTTCATATCCCTGTCTACACGAACCAATGTGTCTGCCATGGTTTTGCTTCTGATATTGGCCTTGGTGCTTGAAAGTGTTCCTACAGTGAGGAAGTTGAACCATTATAACACAAGAAATGGAAATATACACTTCCCTACATTTGTTTACAATATGAAAGAGCATAACATCTCATATCAAACACATTCAAGATAACCATATAAACTAAAAGACATTCAGCTTAGCCCCATTAGGTTGGCGTAGATCACACAATATGCATCAAGAAACAAAATGGAATTGCTATACATATTGATTGCAATTTTAGCAAATCTCAGCATTTAACATTGCACATTTCCATTTAATGACTTCGTAACCAATTTAACAGCAGAAGTGGCTCATGAAACAATACCATTCTCACAAGCCTCCAATCACATGGTTTAGTTTTCAAGGGCATGCAAGACAGGGCTTTTTCCCAGATTCCTCCCAAATGGAGGAGATTCCAACAATCTGATTCCAATGAAAACAAGCAACCCAAACTCGTCTAGGGAATCTCTGCTCAGCCAACTTTATGTTCGGTATGCATCAGCAAAACCCAAAATTAAATGCACATCCAATGTTTCCCCAAAATGACAGTTTGGAGTTGCAGCACCAATTGGCAATTGCATCATAATACATCACCTCATAGAAAAGGGGAAAAAAAGTCCTAATCCATCAGAACAGTTATCACTGTTAAATTTCAGAAACCTGGAAAGCAAAAGTTAAGATTTGGGAACATCTCATTGATCAGGCAAGGGGAGCGAGTGACAAGAGAAAGAATCAATATTTATTGGTTCATCACGAACACAAGCAAACAGAGATGATATCATAGTCCCATATAGCTGGTCTTGCGGTGAATATGAGACATCCATGTGGTAGATAAAATGGATCAAAATCACCCATGGTAGCATGAATAGAAGGAGTGAGAAGATAGTATTGGAAAAAGTTGATTGGCCATACAAATCAATAGCTTCTTAATATACTACCGATATTGCAAAACATAGTATAAGGCACCAAAAGCACTCGTCCTTGCATTACCACAGATCACACGATGCAATCATCTCGAAACATAATAAGATGGCTAAGCACATTGACTATTGAAATTCAACAGGAATTCAGGCAGTTGGCAATTATTACTTCTGTTTTTCGAAAGATCAACATGCCTACCTAAATTCCCAGAGATTATTCATGAAAACAAACCAACCTACCATAAGATATGCATAATCATGTCGCATGTAAAACATGCGTCTCAAAGAAAGCATGAGAAAGAAGAGAACCTGCAGAAGGGATCTGGAATTCCCCAAGCCACGGTGGGAGAACACATGGTGTGAGGAAACCAGAGAAAGGCGAAAATGGGCCAGTGCTGCAACCTATCTGCGAACGTCCGAGCACCTCACCCCGCTCCATGTCCACGGAGACACAAGAGTCGCCAATTGTGAGGTACATTGTGCTCGCATTGAGTGGGTCAATGACGCCAATCCGTGGCGTGTCATCCTCCTCCGGGTTTGTGTGGCATCCATCCACCCCGAGCCGGCTGAGCGCCACCCGGTGCTCCAGCGTCCAGCTGCTGCCATTGTCATCAAGGGCAAAGGAGCTGAGCACGAATGGCTCCTTCTGGGACACCTCGGCGTAGCGCAGCCTCCCCTCGCTGACGCCGACGCGGCGGAACCTGCCTAGCTTCCGTATCCCCTCCTCCACGGGCTCCGTCACACTGCCCCTCGGCAGCTCGACGAATTGCAGCTCCGGTCGGTCGCTGAACGGGTCGACGGAGACGGCGCCCCAGCTCACGTCGACCCACCACAGACGGCCGGCGAAGGCCACCACCTCGTGAGTGACGTCCATCCGCCTGGCGAGTGGGAGAGGGGACGGCAAACCCACCGGCTTGTCCCATTCCCCCCTTTGCGAGAGAAACCGCCGCATGGCGATGCGCCGGTTGTCGTCCCTGTCGTTCACGCTGAGCCACGCGACGGCGTACCTGTCTGGCGGCCCGTCCGGGCGGTCGGATTGGGTGAGGATTCCGGTGAATTGGCACCACGAGGTGTCCTTGGTGCCGTCGATGTCCGGCATGCGGAACAGCTGGCCGGTGATAGGGTTGCAGACGAAGCGCGTGACGTCGAAGCGCTTGTCGAAGCCGGTGAACTGGCGCGCCAGGCCGTCGGGGTGCACGCCGACGACGGGGCCCGTGGCGAGGCCGTCGCTGAAGTCGAGGAGGAGGAGGCCGTCGACGCTCGCGCCGCGCACGCAGCCCCCGAGGAGGCGCATCTGGCTCCTGGGGTCAGTGAGGGGCCGGAGGTCGAGTAGGTGCGCGGGGACGTGGAGGTTGGAGGCGCGCGGGGGCTCAGCGAGCTGGAACGACGCGCGCAGCGCCGCCGGGGAGCTTCTGGCCGCTTCCGCGTGGAAGATCATCGCCCACCGTGGGCGCGAGGGCGGCGCGGCCGTGGAGAGGGCGCGGCCGGCGGCGAACGCGGCGGCGGAGTGGATCGAACGGCGGAGGCGGAGCAGGTGCTGCATTTTGGCGGAGGACGGTGAGGTGAAGGTAGGGGGAGAAGAGGAGGAGGGGGTTTTGCCTTTGTTTGCGGCGACCGGAGAAGCCGAGGCGGCGGTCGGTCCAGGAAGGCTTGGTTCATTCACGGGTTGGTGTCTAGATGTGGGCCCATCTGGGGCCACATGTCAGTGCAAGGACGTGGCTTACGACTGCAGGAGGCGGAGACCGGAGGGGAAAAGCTCGCCCCTTTTTGAACGCATTTAACAGCTAGATGGCGGCTGCCGATTGGTTGTTGTGGGTGCTTAATCCCGTCAGTCACTAAGCTCCCGCCAAAACGCTCTGGTCCTTGGGCCCATAGAGTAGTCATGGGCTCCGTTCATCTCTTCGAGCTTTGAATTTGCCTTTTTTTTTTTCCTAATTGCAAAGTACCCGTGCGTTGTAACGGGATAAAAATATAGGTATAACCATATCTTTTTTCTTTGTGAAATAGAGAGCAAGTATAACCATATCTTTTTTCTTTGTGAAATCAGATACTCTCTATGTTGAACTATTAATTTACAATTTATGTTCAAAATATATGAGCATTCAGGATTAAAGAATAAAACGATTATACTTCAATGTCGAAGAAAAACATACATAATTGAGATTATTTACGGTGTCGTGAACATCTATATCATGAAGCTTTTCAACAAACAAGTCAAACAACTTCCTGAACACACTTGAAATAAATTGAGCGACCATATAGAATAATTGGTCTTTTTTTTCTCATGAATTCTAGTTATACTTTTTTTTAGAACTCTAGTTATACGTTCGTCGAGATATTTATACACTACGGCAAGACACTGAAAAAGAGATTTCTAGAGAGAATTATATGCTATGATTTTCTTTAGAAGATTAAAAATAGAGATCACAACTGTATTTTGTCCATGTATAGTATTTACGAATAATAAAACAAACGCATACATCTTGTTGCCTTACTTAAAAACAAATGAAGATGATGACAAAACTAAGTTTGTTTGATGTGTCATATGCTGTGATTTTCTTCAGAAAATTAAAGATAATAAATATGAACCAAGACTATAATATTTTTATCTATGTAAAGCAATCATCTTATTCCTAGAAATGAAAACTCAAGATATCAAGATGGCAAGAAAACTAAACTAATTTGTTTGATACGTATCAACCTACACAATGAGTAGATGCAACAATATCTTGTCGTTGCTGCTAGCTGCTGCTTGCGCTTGATGGTTCGCCTCGCCATGAGTGAACGCCGTCGGCCTCAGGCTTTGGAGCGCACCCGGCCGCTTCCTAGCTGCTAATCGAAATGCAGCCACAACCAATTTCTGCGCTCATCGATGGTCGATCGATCTATAGGTGTACGTACGATACTCTTTCTCATCTCTAGTGCATATATATACATCGATAGGTAGGCTCTAACTCAGACGGCACGATCCTGAGTTGTGTAAATGGACCAGATTTTGCATGATTGCGTGGAAACGTGATCTCATCCATCGTGCATCGTCTCGTGGCTTGTGAGAGTTGGGGAATTGGACAACAGTCTTAACTGAAATGAATTGAACTTGTAGGACTACGGATGAAAAAAAAACATGAGAAAATAGAGGCGTGGAGGGGTCGTGCTGAAGTTGAATGATGTACCAAAACATGAGAGCATCGTGTGGTATGCTCTCGTGTGGTATACGGTATATCAGGTGAGACGACAGAAACACTATGAATCTTTTAAGTAGGCAAAGATAAAGATAAAGATTTTTCGTTCTTTTCAGATTTTCCAATTTTTTCGATGAGCTACTTCCTCTTATTGTAAAAGCACTTCCTGAACAACAATATGTATTTTGCAAAAGCTTTTTATATAAAGTTTTTCTTAAAAATTAAATAAATCTAATTTTAGGTTTACAATAGTTAATACTTATTTTTGTGTGCCAATAAAAAGCTCTGTTGTTCCTCCTGTTCAAAAAGCCCAAGCCTAGCAAATTTGCGCTATCACTTTCCCCAGAGTAGTCATCATCTCGGGGCAGCCACCGTCTATCGTTGCTCAAGAATTGCTCTATTTCCCTCAGCCTCTCCACCGATCACCATGAACACCAACCATTTTCTGGTTTATGGAAGCTGCCTATGTTGAACGATACAAATAAAATAGGAGTGTAATGAAAATAGATGTAAAGGTGGCACTGATTTTTGATGTAAAAAGATTCTTACGGAAAAAAAAACTATGGGCGTCAATTGACAATAATCACTATAAAGGATTTGGTTACAAATGCTAGCGAATAGCAATAGTATGTCACTCCTTCCTATGCCATTTACAAGAGATATAAAGATATATAAAAGGACAAAAAGATTAATAGTTCAATTAGAAAACTAATCCAAATGTATTACATCCTTATAACAAATTTCCTCTTTTAGCTTAAAAACCATCAATGACCAAAAATACCTCGTGTTTGTAAATTCATCGTGTGCCAAATGATTCGTAATACTAAGTTGTAATACCAACTAAGCTTGAGCATCATAGTTCAAACCAATTGGATTATCAGTAGCACTTATTTTGCATATCTTGAATCAGTTCACCATCAGCAATGAGCCAATAACACTTCGAACAAATTGTATCTCACATAAATGTTTTTATTATCTCATGAAATATTTGTTTCTTTGTTACGCATATCATACACTAATTATAAAAAAAATATCAATACAAGACATATCTCGGTGGAAGCTCAATTCAAACCTCCAAATCAAATAGTTACTTTACAAGCTTTGGAAAATAGTCATATATTCTATTTCAATGTAGTAAATAAAGTAACAATTGCTTGCAAATTTACCTTTCAAGTTCCAACTAACAGTAAAACCTCCAATATTAAGAACATGACCCTTCTTTCATTTAAATATCCAGCAAAATCTAAATCCATAACCAACAAATTCATCTCTAGAACACCTAAATTGCAAATAAACATTAGAAGTACTACGAATATATCTAAAAAATAAAAAACCACTTAACTTCCTTACAATGTTCTTTGCCAGGATTAGCAATATATCTACTGATAACAATTGATGCATATCATAAATCAAAACGAGAACATACTATGTCATACATAAATGAATCAACTGCATTTAAATAAGAAACTTTAGACATATACTCCATATCATCATCTGGTGGTGGACATAAAGCTGAAAAATCTAAAATGTGCAATTAATAGCCTACTTATGGGTTTTGCATCATGTATACTAGATGACACCCCACACTTTGTTGTGGGATATTCTTGTAGAATTAGATAGAATAAATAGGAAATAATCATATATATTCCATGGGGCTGCATTCCAAAAGCCCAGTTAAGGAATAGTTGCTACATATGATTATGTGGTGTCAATTGATTCACAAGCAGTAAAGCACCTATAAGACAAATGAGAAACATATACCATTGCATTGCAGTAAATAAACTTGCGCAAGTGCGAATTGAAATAACATACCTCCTTTGCAGCCAAGAAGGAGATTAATTTAGAAGAGTTATGTTTCATTGAAAAAAAATCCATGGAAATTAAAGCAAGACTGGAGAGAAGTACGAGGGCATTCAGATAGAGAAAAATGGAAAAATAATAAGGCACATAGAAGTAATTGAATGTATACAGAATATAGTTTTACCGTTGCACATTGTCAAAACGAAATTCTGCAACTTTGTTAGTTGTAACCACATGTAGTTTCTTTGGCAGAATTTTACAGAACTAAAATCATTGGGATTTTGCAGTGTAAGTTCCATGGGAAATTGAGAACTTGATTTCCAATCATTGATACAGATTGATGGGAGAGAGGGATAATTATATTAGGGAACTTGCCCTCAACTTGTAGTTTGGGGATGAACCTGAACACTCGAAGACATGGCACCATTCGCTTGCAGCATTTCAGCATTTGGCTACCGACGTTGAGTCAATTGAAGCCTTACATTGTGTCGCTGGAAGTTGGTGTCGTCATAATCTGCTTGAGGCCTATGCACCTTGCAGCTGGTGTCGGCATCGATCTTTGGTTGATTTAGAGCAAGTTTTATAGTGAATATGATAGTCATCTCTAATTTTGTTCACATCATCAACTTAATAATTAAGAGGTAATGTATGCAATAAATTATTTCTAACTCACTTGCCCCAATACATCATATTAATTTACTTTATTTGTTTCCTATCAATTCATTGGCCTCTTGCTCTCATCTCTTCTGAATTTTTGTTAACGCCAAAATTTGGTAAGCCCCGAAAAATCATCATCGGCTTAGGAATCGTATAGACTTCAGAGTCCTATGATGAGCCGATGGACATATCAAGTTGTTGGCAGTTGAATTTTTGATAGATTCGGTTAAGGAAATTAATCAATTGAAGAAAACTTATCCAAAGAAGACCGAGTTCGAGGATGATGCAGCATGGCAAGTTATCTATTAATTACGCAGAGTCAATTAGTTTCCTTTTACTTTTAGAAAATATTGTTTAGAGTCGAATAGGACATGTATCTTTTACTTTATCTTTAAGAAAGTTTGTGTTTTGTCCAATAAGAACTACTATCTACTCATGGGTATAAATATGTACACCCGGGGTCTATGTAATTTATCTCTCGATCAATATACAACTTTCGGCGCATTGCCACCCTCTTTCCCGAGGTTTTTACTTATCAACCGACGGAACTTGGCACCTGACGCGGGGCTACATCGGCTTTCGATCTCTGGCGAAGGGGTAAGTCCTATGTTCCGTCGGCCCTACCTATTTATCATATATCTTAGTTAATCTAGTTTGGTAGCTCGATTTACCTGTATCGGCTAGGATCTGATTTAGGGTTTTTGCCGGTATCGGCTAAATTGCTTTGCCAGATTAGATTAGCTAAGATATCCACCTCTTTTAAAATCAGTCGAATGCTTGATTGTCTAGACATTATGTTTCTTTTCATACTTTGCGCTGCATCAGCCCTAGTCATGCTTAGAACCATACTCTCTAGCCTGCTTTTTGATTGCCAATAAGGGTTTCATCGGGATTTCAGCCGATGAGTTATCGAGACGTTACATCGGCTCACAAGGATTACATAAAAGTTGGATTTAGCCGATGACAACAAAGGTTTCATTGATTATCTAATCGTTTGGATTTAATGACATCGGACCTCCAGCCGATGTATGCTTTAACCTTCGGATAAACTCTTATTCTATCATATGATTATTAGCCGATTGGTTTCTATTGGATTATATTATTGTTTTAGTACATTATCATCAACCGACTGTCTTTATATCGTTATTTACATCAAGTGTCAGAATCTACAGCCGATTGTTCAAAACTCTATCGACATCGGTTGGTATCGGCATCAGCTGGAATTACTCCATCGGCTTGTCAGCCGATCGGCTCTTTGATGTGCTGTTTATATATCTTGTCAATTGCAGGAACAAACTGACTGGCACGCCTGCATCTCATCAATTTTAGGACCTGCACTAAAGCTAAGCAGATCTCTCAGGCCTTCGTGTGCCACATGCAGGATCTACGTCAATACATCTATTGGCACGCTCGATGGGACAGATTTTGCGTCAACAATTTTGTGTAGAGGTTGACCCTTGCGTGAGAGGTGACTCCTCTCTCTTTTCATTTCTCTCATCCACCTCATCATGTGAGCTTATATGGCATATAGGGACAAGTGCTTAGAGGTTTATAGTACTTGCTCTTATAGATGTAAAGTTTAATGGAAATTATATTGAAGGTGGCGCCATAAACACACACACAGTGAAGTAATGGACATGCGTTACGGCCGAAGATGAGACGGCGGGTGAGACGAGAGATAGCCGTTGAGTTGACATGCAACAACCGGCAGCTCGCATCGCGTAATGATGGCGCTTGTGCTGCTGTGATGATGGCTTCTTGGCGCGCGACGCGTGGACAGGTTTTACAAAACCATACGGTTATCGTGCGGTTATCACATGCAGTAACCTTATCAGTTTTTAAACCACGGTATACTTCGCACTAACCGTATGGTTTTTCGTGGTTATGCACGGTAATCGTCAAATCGCGTGGCAGCGGTAACCCCACCCAAAACGGTTTGATGAACCCAACACGTGGGGCAACGAGGGATCAAGTGGACATGGGACGATTTACGATGGGTGAGAGGTTCGAAGCTCGGGTGAGCTAGGCCATTGAAATATATGGGCATGGTTTGCATCAACATTGGAGAGTACGTTCTATCTGACGGTATATATCACATATCCATATTAATCAAAAGACCCCATAAACTATCGTGATCGATCAAATTACCCCTAAATTCGAATACTAGACATTTTACATCCTTAAATCCGGGCAAATAACTTCTTGGCTCAATTTGGAGTGATTTTGGTCCTACGTGACAGTCCAATCAATTTTCTTTTAAAAAAATCAGTGGGCCCCACATGTCATACTCCCTCTCCTTTGTCTCTTTCTCTTTGCAGCAGCACACATTCGCCCTGGTATTGCACTTCGAATTTGGAGGAGGTGATTGAGTCCCTGTTCGGAGAAGCTTTTCCTAAAATTTTCAGCTCTCCTAAACAGTTTAGTTCTCACCCAAATTTTTATATATAATTATTGAATCATAAAATGAATTAGGCTTTGTTCGGCACTCAGCGTTCGGAACGCGCACGGTGCCGCACAGTGTTTTTCCTCCCGCGCACGCTTTTCAAACTACTACACGGTGAACTTTTTTGCAAAAAGTTTCTATACAAAAGTTGCTTAAAAAAATCAAATTAATTCATTTTTGAAAAAAAATTTAGCTAATACTTAATTAATCACGCGCTAATGATCGCTCCGTTTTCCGTGTTTACTGCGCGCGTTTGTAACTCAAATGCCAAACAGACCCTAATAGAAGCCAAAGTAAACTCAATTTTTGTAACATAAACCCAACAACCGGCCCACTCAAATTCCCATCGTCCCCTTGGAGTCTCGGACGGTGGGACTCCTCCGCACGCAGTACGCCCCTCCGAAGCCCCCCAAGTTTGAAATTTCGAACGGTCGGCGGCGCGGAAGGATGGAGAGGGCTACCACCTCCAGAGGCGGCGGCGGCAGCCAGCAGCCGCGGGGGGTAGGGCTGCCGCTGGTGGAGGTGCAGGCGGTGGCGGCGTTGCTGCGGCGGTCGGAGGTGTTCTACGTCGTGAAGGAGCTCCTCGGCTTCGTCCTCTACATGCACCACCAGATCCCCGCGTAATCCCTCTCGATCCGCTCCCCTCCTGTCCCCCTCCCTTCTCTTTTTCAATCTCTCTCTCCGAAATGCTGGGTACGTGGTCGGTGTAGGGACGGATTTGGTGGGTCTCGGTGTGAATTTTTAGCTCTAGGTTACAGTCTAAGCAATTTGTTCGGGTTCGAATCTATTTTTCTATAGTAATCGAGGTGGTACACTGGTACTGCACTTTGGATTTGGTCGTCAGATTTTGATGGGTTTGTTCTAGCAACCTTACTGCCCGTGGATCTAATTAGGATGCAGGTTGCTCAGATGTTGCTTTGCATGACATAGGCAATGGTCCGACTGAATGGTCGTTCTGCTGTAGCAGAGTTGACAATTCCATTAATTCGAAATGGCTCTAGAAATATGCGTGGCGTTCTGGGCCGTACTGTTGAGATTGAATTGGGCAGCTTCATCGATGATGATTTAAAGTTTCACTTTTGTAATAAGTTGCTTGCATTTCCTTTGCTTACTGGAGATGTTTGGTATTGCTATGTGGCCTTAGCTTGTGCATTCTCTGTTAGATGAAAATGAATGTTGATCGTTATGTTATTATAAACTGTTAATTGACGAGATATTTTAATTTACCTTATTGTAGCATGTTATCTGCTCCTGGTTCCATATGTTGGTGCAGGTGTGGTGTTCATGTGCTTTCGTTCTTATGTTTTATTCACATAATAAAATGGAGAAAATGTTTTCCCTGGAAGAATTCAAAGTATGCACGTTTGTTCATCTTGTAGAAACTTCTGCTGTATGACTGTTTTTTCGCGAATATGCAAAAGACTTGGTGTGTATTTGTATTAAGAAGAAGAAATAGTCAGAGACCAAAGTAGCATCAAGTATATATATAGAGCTTCAGACGAACAAATGGTCGGAGACTTGATGTATAACAATTTGGTTTCTGTATATGTTCTCGCTCTTCATTTGCAATACCTGAGCACCTACACATGTCCAACCTAGCGTGTCCAGTGCAACAGAGATAATGTTGATGCATTGCTGTGAGTCAGTTATTCTGTTTATGTGGAGCTAATTTTCTGGGGCTTACGTTTGGCACACATATGTAACATTGTTATGTTATGCATTGGTGTGTGACTTCTAGGATGCATACATCACTGAAGATGAAACCTTTGAACAAATCTCCTGCTACCGTGTTGTTTAAATTTGTTTGTTGCACATCTGCACCACAATCAAAGAAAAAGAATATAAGTGAACAGCATGTAGCCTGGATTATGTAATTATCCATTTAGTTGATTATACTAAGTTTGGACAGTTATACACTGATCCATGTAAAATTATCACATGAATTTGATGTTCATTTTATTTTTCCACATTTTCAGGGTATTGCAGAATCTTGAAAATGAATTTGCAAGTTTAAAGGAGGAAATGGTAAGTTTGGTTCTCAGAAAGCATATTCATGTTAGCATCTATTTCTGTAACTAACCTATTAATAATTTGTGGGTATTTATAGACGGAGATGGGGTTGCCACCTGCAGAACTGAAACCATCTGATCAGAGAAAGTACAATACACGGACAAGGGAAGTTAGACGGAGGATCAAGAAGCAGGAGAAGTTAATGAACGGCCTTTCCAGCGTATTTTCTGCTCTTCAGAAAGCACTCGATGAAGTTCCTAGCATTGAAGGAGTTCTCTTCATCCTTGGCGGTAGCCTTGTCAGGCCTCTGTTTGTCTATGACATTACAATTTCTCATGGTAGATTTGATGCTGGAAGTGCCAATGAGCGTGGTACAAGCAAATTAGCACAGTCCGTTTCTCGGAAGGTGAACTACTTTCTTGCTTAATACTCCATGAATAACTAACCTCCCTTAGATCCTAGGGTGACTACATTTCTTTAGAATTTGGTAGTTTTTGTTGAAGTACTATCAAGTTGAGATCTGAATGTTGATGAAGTTCACAACTTTTCATACCTACTTTGGACAACAATATGGCAAAAGCATATCTGAAATGTTCTAGCGTAGTACTTTTGCTCTGATGTTTGGCCCTTTGGCATATGACCAAACAGCGCAAGGAGAATCTTGCTATGTTTGTTGCCCCATTGTCAGGCATAATTCTAACTGTTTTTACTTATCACTGTGCTTGTTTTTATGTTCATATGGTGGAAGCTTGGTCCTTTTTGAATAATAACATGCACATGTGTATGTATAGGCCATCCGTGCTCTTATATCAAGTGGTGCAGGGAGTTTATCTTACACAGGTATTGGTTCTTCTGTTTTACTATGTACTTGATTGGGAGTGCCATCATCTTTTTTATCTTAATGTGTTCCCTCCAATTGTTTTAAAGGCCCTACAAAGCTATTTGTTCTAGTCAGATGTCCCTGTACATTGAACTTACCACTGGACTTCCTGCCAAAACGTGATTTTCGTTACAGCAAAAAGGTATTGTTCTTTTCTGAAAGTTAGTTTGTCAGCCTTCTTTTGTAAAAAACCTAATGTCCCCCTGATTAATACATGAGCCTTATCTTTTCGCCACAGGTTGTACCCCTCCAGATGTGTATAAAATGCAATACAGCAGGCGTCCAAATAGATAATCAACAGATAACATCGATTGTTGATGCTTCAAGTTGCACTTCAGAATCTTCTATTTCTGATGTTATCTGGTAATATTTCTGTCCTCTGTTCCCAACTTCCCATTGATCACTATTTGCTTCCTGCTGCTAATTCCCATCCTTGTGTAATGGCAACCAATAGTTCTATATTGTCTTAGTAAGGCAAACCTTCCCTAGTACTCTGCCTCTGCAAGATAACTAAGGCAGGAGTACTGCTTAATTCTACTAGAAGAGGTGAAATTATGATTATAAAGAAGCCCATTAGCGTGGTCTTATTAACTGCTTGTTATCTTGAAGGATAAAATAGATTTAATTTACCATTGAATTTTGTGCTTTTGTGTTTTGTTGGCATCAAGTATCCATACCACCTTATTTTCTTGAAACCAAGGCAGGAGCACTGCTTAATTCTACTAGAAGAGGTGAAATTATGATTACAAAGAAGCCCTTTAGCGTAATCTTATCGAACTGTTTGTGATCTTGAAGGATAAAAGAAATTTAATTTACCATTGAATTATGTGCTTTTGTGTTTTGTTGGCATCAAGTATTGGGGAGAATTATTTTAAGGCCAATACTGTTAGGAATTTCTCACAGATATCTTGCCCATTTTGGTTTGTAATGTATACACTGATTTCCTCCTCTTTTTTTCCTCTGAAAAGCCATCCTGCAAAGGAGGATGTAGAGCGAATAGAGCGCACATGTTCTGTTTTAAAACTTTTGAACTCCACCCCACCTTTTCAATCTATTAGGCAGAGCTCCTGCCATTTTCACTAAAAAAGAAAAGAGCTGATCTCCACAAGACCATTCTTTTGAACTTCAGTAAATCCAGTTAAGGAATATGCATTAATTTTTTCCAGGTTCCAGTGTAAGCACACGATAAGAGGCCTACCTTGCAAGGCGTCACTAGAAGAGTAATATGGCCCAAGCATGTTGAAGACGCCTAGAAAACAGTGGATGATGTAGCGATATGACTCCTGTTCTGACTTTGTAAATGCATACGGCATACCGCGAAGGATCATCATTCCATTTGTCCATTTGTACAAAAATGCATGTGCTATGAAGTTCAGTTCGCTCCATTGCCTCTCAAAGAAGAATAAAAAGCAAGAACATTGTGCCACTTAAATTTAATCTATAAAGTATATTTACTTCAGGAATCAAGAGTTGCAGCCATGCCAAACAAAAGACAAGGGAGCAAGCTTATCAATTTCATTACGGACTCCATTCCTGTTTAGCTCTTGAATAGAACATTCTCGTACTGGGAACATTTCAGGGATTAATAAAAAATATAAATATACTGCTATACAACATTTCATCAAGATCTCAGATGTAAGTATATTTAAAAATAGTAGTGATGAGAGAAAATATAATTTAAGAACCGACTAAGCCAAATTTGATGATGCTTGGAACGCTATTGTAAGCAGTACAAGGGGTTTCTTAGATAAAACATAATGAAACATCAGTTGGTTTGAGGACATATGTGATGTTTCATGTAAACGTGAGGAGTTCTTTTTTCAAAATAGCCATCACACGTCAAGTTTTCCTAGAAGAAAAAAAAAATTCAAAAACCAAAGAAAATTGCAACCCTAGGAGGTAACAGTGGCTGGGATGTTAATTCTGATCATTTCGGTTAATTGGCCGGTATATAAATCGGAATGGTTATGCCACTTGCTACATACTGTATTTTTTATATAGTGGAATGGTACATATAGCCTTTCCGGCCAATATTGAAATAGAATTGATAAGCTCGAGGCACATAACTATAGCTACATACCGAGACACCAAGGTATTGAATAGCTACAGTATAATATTGTAGAAATAATAGCGATATCATGGTAATACCGCAACTGCAATACTCCAGCTCCTATATCCTACTCCCTCCGTCCAAAAAAAAATAAATTGTCTTGTATTGGAACAAAATAAGTTTGTCCAGAGTCATCCTTAAAAATTATCTTGTTTTGAGACAAATGGAGTATATCGTATTAAGTATAGAATAGTAATTTTAATGTTTGAAATTGGATTTTGTGGCTAAATGTTGTTTACTTCTTACCAGAAAATTTTTATTTAACGATTGAGATATAAATACTAACTTATCAATTAGAACTATGTTTCATGTATGTGGTAATGTTTTCTGTATATTTTCATCTTTTGTGTTGATTTTAGACTTCTACTCTTTTTTTTTACATTGTGATAGTATTAATTGACTTGATACTGAAAATTTTTAGTCTTTTAATCCGCTATCAGAATCTTGAGAAATCGTATCCTTATCCAAAATTGAGTGTTGTCAACGTGTTTATCGCAGATTCGCAAATTTGTGTGAATTTGTTATTTTAAGTTAGCATATCATCTGAATTTTTAACTTTTTTGAATTTTTTTATGAAAAATATTATTTTTTTGGCAAAATTTATTACAGGACACTGAAAGTTTATGACATTTACTGTGAAACACCCAAAGAACACTTATCTTCTGGTGGACATCATAAAAATATAATAATTACCTGCTAGACACCTACCATATTATTTTATTATTTTCGATGAAAACCGAGAGAGAAACTTTCATAAAAGACAATTTTTCCCATGGGGTCATCCTGTAAAACCCGACCAGGTCTGGTTCCAACAAGATCCATTCCAGTCTCGCTCCTCTTATCTCCTTTGCTCGAATCCTAGTTCTTGGTGAAGAGCGACGCGGATGGTGTGGCACGAGCGACGGTGACGGTGGCGGCGGATTGAAGCAACGGGAAGGCTAGGGTGGCTTCGAGCAGTGACGAGAAGGTGGGAGGCCTGGATTCTAATGGCAAGTGGCTGATTCGAGCTGCAGGCAGGCTGCGTAGTCAATTACAGAAAGAGTAGAGACGGATATGGGGACTGTAGCTCCGACCATGTCAACTATGATGCTCTCGCTACTGCCAGTTCTTTCACCAGTGAATGCCGTCATGCGCTACTTACCGAACCTTCGTGTCTAGGTCCTCGGATTCGAGCAGAGAGGGTAGAAGCAAGCGGTGAGATGGATAATTCGGAGTATGCGGGCTCTTCCTCAGTGCGAAACCCACACAAACGGACCGTGGTTTTCTTTACCGCCACCTTCTTCTTCCAGGGTGACCCCACCCCAGGTGACTTCCCCCCTGGGGACGATATTACAGTCGTCGCTGTTGTAACCTTGAGCTCACTGCTGCATTGACTTGCCGTTTCAATCCGTCGTGCCCCAACAAACACTCGCCGCTTCAATCCTCCGCCTTCCCCCACAGACACTCTTGTCTGCGACGCAACTCGCTGCCGCCGCCACCAAAACCTAGGGTTCAAGGAGAGGTGATCGGGAACCATAACCTAGGGTTCAAGGGGATCGGCCTGGTTTGAACCGAGCATAGTCGGCTTTACAAGCCTATCAGCACGGGGGCAATTCGATACTTTCAACGCTCTTTCTCTCTCTATTTCCATCGGAAATAATAAAATAATGCGATAGATGTCCAGCAGCTAATTACCATATTTTTACGAGGTTCACGAAAAGATACACGTTTTTTTATGTCTCACGGCAAAAGCCATGAACTTTCCATGTCCATTAACAAATTTTGTCTTTTTTTTTTACCGAACCCAATTTCCCCCTTTTGTTACTCCTGAGCACGTAATAGGAGCGTTGCGTTTTACTCCCTACGCGTCTCGCTCCGCCCAACCGGCCTCCTCCCCCGGCCACGGCGACGCCTCCCCCGGCCACGGCGCGAATACTTTGGGTCTCTGTCCAATCCCGATCTGTGGCAGTGGCAGCTCACCTTGTGGAGGAGGAGGAGGAGGAGCCGAGGAACCACCGCCGGAAGCCGGAAGGCCGGGTAGCGCCATGGTGAGATCCCGAGAACCCTATTCCTCTCCGATGATTGGATTCGATGGATCTAGCGATCTAATTCGTGTTTTTTTATTGTGGGGGGGGGGGGGGGAGCGGTGGTTTAGTCGGCGCTGTTCAACTTCAATTCGTTCCTGACCGTGGTGCTGCTGGTGATCTGCACCTGCACCTACATCAAGATCCAGTTCCCCGCCATCCTCAACGACCGCACCGGGTAATTTTTCTTCGTCTTCGTATTATTCTCCTTGGTTGCTTCTTTAGTGGCACAGAATTGGAGGATTTCACTGCGGACGCTTCCTGATCCGCGCAATTTTTCTCTTCTTTTTTGGTCGTAGAGACAAATAATCTACACACTGAAAACTAAAACAATGAGCTGGATGAGAAAAATCTATGTCTTTACAGTGGAAATTTGGTCTTGGAGGCGTTGTGTTAACATGAGACTGTTGTGTGTGCGCTGACAAAAACAAAGCTTATTGTGGATGAATTGCATAACTAGTTTGTCTATATACCTGTTTCTCTACTAATTCGGTTTATAGTACCTTTACACCCAATTGAATTATTGTTCTTAGACGTAGTTCAGAATATATACAGATGCACTTGTAGGTGCTAGTTATGCAGAAACTGAAAGTTTGCCTGTTCATGAATGGTTGTGGACAACAAAATGACCTAGCTTTGGTGACTCCAACTTGATTTGGGCACGATTAATCTGTGTAAGAAATCAGTCAAATCAATCACCGACTTATATGTCGTGATAACACCATGTGCTAACTGAATGCTGTTTATTTGAAACAGTTAGCGACGACTTGTAGTTCTGTACAATTAGTTCTTAAAATTTCTTAGATTTGGAATGCCAAACGGCCAATGGATCCCGTCACTTTAAGAAAATAGAACTCTGGAAGGATATCAATAATCAATTACTATGTATGTGTCTTAAGCTGATATATTCCTTTTTGTACTTGAATTTCTCCACAGATTCCGGGGTTTCTTTTGGAAAGCAGCCAGAATAGGTACAATTCCTTTCTTCTTCCAGCTCAAATAGCATCACCTAGCTTGTTTCTATTTTGCTAATATCTCCTGCATGTTGAATTGGCCCTTTCATTTTTCACTCCGCATTGTTGGGCACTAGTTTTTTGTTGGTATATAACATAGTTTCGTCTATCAACCTCAATTATAAATATTGATTCAGATTCGAACTGTCAATACCTAAGTTCAGTATTCGGTGTTTAGCTGACCTCTTAATTTTGCCATAAGCTTATTACATTCTCTATAGAAGAATTGTGTATAATCCTTTTCTATTTAGAAAATTTTGAAATAAAATAAGAAAACGAAAATAAATTTGAATTATCTCAATTTGTATAAGAATGTTCATAAATACATACTATGTTGTTTTCATTTATCTGTTAGACTCATAACGTTAGCAAACAACGTTGTGTCAGCTTGATTAACTAGTAAGTTATGTCCTAATTAGTCAAGGACAGGTAGTGGTAATAGTCAGTAGCTTCATGTAGCTGTTGCTTTACCAGTTTTTACTAGTGTCTTATAGTAGTTACTACGGCTTACCAATGACAGATAGGCAATTAGTTTAATGTGAGCTGTAAAATTCGGTACTGTAGCAGGTTGGTTAATATAGCAACCGACTCAAATAGGTATAAAAGGAGAGGTATACCCTTGCAAAGTCTTAGCTTGTGCAATATATGTGAGACTTTCAAGCAGGTTCAGTGACTCGCTTGTGAGGTGGTTGATCCCTAACACATAATGGTCACTTTGATATTTAGAAGCATGGTGTCCTTAGGGGGTGTTTGGATAACGGGTTATGAAGGGTGGGATAGGGAAATGGTAATGAATGGAGGGTTGAGATAAAATGAGGTGAGATGAATTAATTGTCTAGATTAAAACTTATCCTTGGGAGGGTGGGATAACATTTCCCTAATCCATTTTCCAAACATGCCCTTAGGGATTTCTATGATGTAAGGACAGTGAAAACTTACTAAAACATTTAGTGATGATAATTGGAAGTTTGGAACTTTAATGGTGTTGCCTTTCTCGCTTCATTCAAAATCCCAGTAAACATTTAGTAACTTCGATATTTACATTAACACACAAACTGATGGTTATATGCTGTGGGCTGTGGAACAAGGCCCAGTAAAGCTTTGCGACAGACCTGGCCCTGAAGACCATGTGGTTATTGTAGGCCTCAAGTCAATTAATTGAAAAGCCGATTCTTTAGATAGCTGGCTCCAAGAATATATATTTCATAATTTGGTAGACAATCATGTCAGTTACATTATTTTTGTACAGAGAAAAAGTTTCTTCATTGTTAATCCACCCATCTTTCTATCTTCCCACTATCTACTAAGTAAGAAAGAATTAAGGCCGACGAGTTCTAGTAGGGGTAATTGTGTTCTAGTTAATCTCTCTTGATCAACTTGTCAGCCTTGAAGCCTTGTCATTGCCACAGTTGGGAAAGAGCTCTACTAGCAGCATGACCATGGTGTGTGCATAACCCTTTGTCTTTGCCTGCTTGCCCAACCACACAGCATCTCGCCATGTCCAATATATGAGGGATTATTTCATTTGATTGTCTGGTTATTAATATACATGGTGTGTGAACAAGCTTTTTAATTACTCAAACAGTGACATGATGTTGCCAAATAACATGGTGGTATATATATATATATTATAAATTAATGCATCACTTGTTTCCTAAGCATTTGGAATTCATTTATTGTATTTCTTCTTTATCAGGTGAGCGCTTGAGCCCGTGGGTAGCTCTTGGGTGCTTTGCCATGGGGATATCCACTATCTTCTTCTAAGGCCTTCATGATTTTAATCCAGGCTGCAGAAGATTTGTAGGAAGAACAGTGTGATACTATTGCATTGTTTTGTGTTTTTGGAGGAGCTTTTGTTTCAATTTTAGCTGGGATGTGGAGATACGAGTCTGGCAAGTGCCGATTGTTACTGTCAGGTTGGTGCCCTTGTCAGGAAAGCAGAAGTGATACTATGGTTGCACCATTTAATGGTTATGTTGTGTATTGAACTGTTAATGTGTTCTAGTGTCAAATTCAGGAACTATAAGTGCACATAACATGTTCAGAAAATGCTTAAATGCTCCAAACACGGTGTTGCTTAAATGCTTAAATGCTCAGATTCTGCTTAATGCTATATAGATGTACTGTCAGCATTATTGATCCGTTCTGGCACATGGGGACCACCAATGTGCAAGTGTGATTTTGTCAAGGATGCACAGACCTGTTCTTTTCTTCCTCCAAATCTATTAGATTATTAAAATAGCCTTGAAGTGGAGGGGAGGCTAGAAATTCTTACATTAGTTGAAGGAAAAGGAAAAAAACGAGTTCAAGGAGAAATACATTTAGAAATAACTGAAATTCGGAATACTGAAATTCTTTTCTCCCGTGTACACGAGATGACAAAAACGCCGCTGGCTGAATGCCCAAACAGATCGATCGATCCCATCTATGCGTTCGTGCCACAGCCGCCACCGGGGAGGAGGCTCAGAAGGGCGTCCGCTGTCCGGCTTGGCGAGCATCTCTGGGTGGGGCGGAGGCTGGGGATGCTGCACGTGCAGCGGATAGCAATGCGGAGCGCATGCACCATCTCCTCCTTGAAGGGCTCCCCTCGAGGCGCTGCTCCAGCGGCCAGCTTGCCGAAGACCCACGTACTGCGCACGATGTCCCTCGTGTTCCCGTCCGGCCGGTGGAGAGAGAGAGAGGAGGGGAGGGCCGAACCAGACAATTTGCTACACGAAATGAGTGTCATTTTATCAAAATCACATGAATAGAGTGGTATATTGTCCGTTTTCTCAATAATTTATCATCGAGAACAAAATAACTAGTCTGTGGGTTAGTTGGTTGGTCTACTTAGGACTTATTTGGTAAAACTCCAACTTCTAAATTTAGCTTCAGGAGTTGGATCTGAAGTGAAGTTATGGAGTAGTCTAAACCCAGCTTCATCTTTCTAGTTTATTTTTTGAGAACGCTCCATCTAGCTTCGATCTTATTTTAGGTGGAGCTGAAACTGTTTGTCTGGGCTTCAACTCCAAAAAAGATGAAACTGAAGCTGGAACTATGCCAAACAGGCTCTTACTATCTCTAGATACTTTGTATTATCATATATATCCAGAACAAAATAACTAGGCCATGGGTTAGTTGGTTGGCCTACTTAGCATTTAACATCTCTAGATACTTTGTATTGTCATATATATCCAGAACAAAATAATTAGGCCGTGGGTTAGTTGGTTGGCCTACTTAGCATCTCTAGATACTAGTGTATTGTCATATACTTATATGGTAGTTGGCTGGCCTACTTAGCATCTCTAGATACTAGTGTATTGTCATATACTCGAATGGTTAACTTTACAGGAGAGCATGATCTGTTGCTGTTAAGATGTTAGTCAGGCACGGTAGGCATGGGATCGTTCATACTCATGCCTATTATCAGTGACCACTAGTGCAGATCAGGTTATCTGTGTCGGGCAGGATCTCTTATCTATGTCAGCAGGTGACTTGGTCATGGAAAAGTCTCTAAGTCAGCGTATTTCTTATAGTATAATATGTAGTCGTTTGGACAAGAGTGAATTCTACAAATCTCTAACCTCAAGGGACACTAAACTTGTTTTGCTTCATATGTCATCTTGGGCAGTGTGTTTTTCTCTGAAAGTAGGTCCTTCAATAAATCCAGCAGTTTTGTGAAAAGTCTTATCTGTCCATTCACTATTTACCTTTAGCTTCATTAGATCTAGGGTAGCAGCTAACTTTATGTGTTTTGTCTTGTATCCGGCGTATAGAGGTGTCTTTGAATCACTGACCAACCTGATGAATTTTATTCCTCAACATCACGTAGCATTTGTCACAGAAAATCATGATCGACATTAACCATTTTACCGTCCAACGGAGAAGGAACAAACATGCAAGCTTCATCTTCTTTCTGATTTTGTCCACCACTCGCTTCATCTGCAATATTGACTGATTCTTGCTATCCATGCTTCGTTCAACATGTATAGCAAACATCTTCTCATTTTTGCAATCTATACATGAACAAGTCATATAATCGTCGTTCCTTCTTTTCCTCTCCTTCTCCACAACGTTTATAAAATTTGTAGCATCACCTCTATACTCTTTGCTATGTCGATCAATTCCGTACATCTAACTTTTGTCCATCTTTGCAATTGCGAACAATTAATATTAGATATTATTTTTTCGCAATATAAATTATAAAAATTATAGGGATGGTTTATTTATTATTACCTAGAGAGCCTTTTTCTATATTTTTTAAAAAGGTAAAATTCGTCCCTCTAACCCTCTCACCACAAATGTGAGCAGTACACATGGTCAGGATAACCATTACACGAAGTGGTTGGGGGTATTTATAGTGTGAAATATCAATAATGGGCAATAAATGGAGCTCACCAATAACCTCATCATTTGTGACATGGTTTAACATTATTTTTGCCAGACTTGTAGACCAGGCCTGATGGCCCTGATCGATGACGATGTTTGGTTACGACCCATGATAGTTGATCTTTGACAGGCCGAAACCTAACCCTGTCATCAATGAGGGTCATCGATGATGGGCTAGTCATGAGGCCTCATGTGAGAGTCTCTATGGGTGCTTCTGTATTAGGGATTATTCCAAGCCATCAAATGTGAGGCCTATGTGACAGGCTGCATCCCCCGTCACAGATGTGTTCATGACGTCGAATTATGTGCTAGTGGATGGGCATGAAAATGCCCATGCCAATTGTCCACAGGTATACACGTCTATGAATCAACTATATGCACATGAAAGAGACAATAGAAAAATCATATAGTTCATGAATTCATTGGGGTATTGAGTAACTATAATGTTATTTTTCCCCGCTATATGAAAGACACATAGCAGACACCACTATGTATGAACAATAAACTCCCGTGCATGCAAAATATGAAGTACATACTCAAGACATGGGACTATTTTTCAAATAACAAACTTAAATTGATTCTTTTATAAGTCTATGCAATACGATGCATATGCACACACAGCATTACACATCGACACACCCGTGAATACACCTACTAACACATGATAAAAAGACAAAACCATTTTTTAAATAAATTATTCATACACACACCACTATACATGTACACCACAACCGCACACATGAGAATGCACACCTAACATGCCTATAACCAAAGAGATGGAGACTTTTTTTTATTACAGGGAAGACGACACTACTACATAACCTAATATCCTAACCAGCCCATCATCTGTAATGAAGGTGTGTGGCCCATCACAGAGGCACTCACCTGTAACAGGCTAGAAAAAAGCCTCGTCACACAGGCATTCATAGAGGTACTCACCTATGGCCTCATGGCCAAACTCGTCACTGATGACCTTCATCAGTAACAGGATTTGGTTGTGGCCTGACATAGGTCATCTATCATGGGAAACAACCAAACCCCATCATTGCAAGATACCGGCCTATCAAAGATGAAGGTATGGCCCATCATCGATGAGGGTTGATCTTTGACGGACTCCATTTACAGCCCGTCACTGATAGCCTACACTATAAATACCTCAAGCCTTTCGTTGAATGGTTATACCAAACCAGTGTATTGGGTGGTAAAGGGGAGATTTTTTTTCATTTATTTAAAAAAAAAGTAAAAAAGCTTCCTAGATAATAATGAATAATCATGACTATATAATTCGTAATATATATCGCAAGAGATACTATATTTAATATTTGTTCATATTTGTATATGGACAAAAGTTGGATGTATAGAAGTGATCGAGTGAGCCCAAAGTATAGAAGTGTCATTACAAATTTCTTAAATGCTATGGAGCAAGAGAAGAACAGAAGGAACAATGAATATATGACTTGTCCATGCATTGACTGCAACAATAAGAAGATGTTTGCCGATAGAGTATGAATACACTCTCAATCTGATACATCAAGGATTTACGAAGGTGTTAACACCCAAATTTGGCACCTAAAATGAAATAGGAAAATATTCCCGAAATTTGGAAAGGCCCTAGTTTGCCTATGCGAGGCCGGTTTGACCACCGTCATAGGGTCAGTTAGATCGACGGTGTGGGGCTAGTCTAACTGGTGTTGTGTGGCCATTAGACCGGTGGAATCTGACTCCAAGTCCAATTTTGTTGGATCTCGGGTTTCCTTGCTTGGGCTGAGGTTTTTCGAATCCTAATTGGTTTCTATACCTAATGGGACATGGAGAGGGTCCCGTGGAAAGCAAGACCAACCCTTTTATAAGGGTCATGGCTTGTTCAATTTTGACACACGATCTACAACAACATAATTAGCCAATTAAATCATTCTTTCAATATTTCATCTACTTTTTGTTTAGTTTCTAACCTAGTTCGTCCATCCTCGTTGGTTTATGCTGTAAGCTATTCGTCTTCGCTGTGAGAGTGATCCTCTTTGTAGGTTTGTCCAGAAAACCTTCCGTTCCGTCCACGAGATGGGTGTTTTATCCCTATTTGTCTAAATCGGCTCAGTTAGCCAGTTTTGATCTCTGAACCCATGACCAGGGGGTTTCTCAAGGTTGAGGTGGTTGGAGACTCCATACACCGTAAAGCTTTTGGTGGATCCTGATCGTGTTGGTGGCGTGACCAAAAAAGACGCCAACACGATTTTTGGTGACTCCACTTGAGAAGACTACATTGACATCATGGCCTAGCGTGAGAGGTAGATCCAAGCAATGTCCTACCCATCACCATGGAGGATTTCACCAAGAAGCAGCAACATGATCTCGAGAAGCAGAAGAAAGAGTTGGAGGAAGTGATCCTTGGGAGCTACATGAAGACCTATCAAGGAGTTTTTAGAAGGAACGGTCCTCTACCCCGAATTGTCGTTTCCGAAGAGGTAAATCCCGATAACATATCCCTTCCTATTCAACAACTTGTAGCGAATTCTATAGATGAGACCGTAAATGCCACTTTTAATAATAAATTAGAAGCTACTATTAGTTCCTATTCTGATAGAAGGGTAGAAACCGTTATGAATTTCAAATTCGATTATCTCATGGCCGATTTGTCGCCACATAGTTCCATGCCCAGTACTAGTGAATCCCATGCGAAACATTCTTTTTAGTAAAATGGATAAAACGGGGAAGCGCACAACACGTTACACGGCGAGGGGAGGAGAGAGGAGCCAAACCCTAGCATTGTGGCCGGTCGGACCGACCAGGATCAAACTGATTGAAGGGGGAAGCACACAACTCATTACCCGTTGGGTGAGCCAACCCTAGACTTGCGGCCAGTCTGACCGGACCCCAGGTCAGTCAGACTAGCCCTGTCCTCTATGGACCGACTGTTTGCCAAGTTAGCCAACCGGACCCCTGATAATTGGTCTGACCGCCACTTTGACCGCCAGTCAGATTGGGCCCTAGGCCGGTTAGATTGGCGTCCTGGTGCCTATCCAGGAGATTGACCCAATCACAGATAATTCTATTTTGCATCATTATCCAACTCCAATTTCACCTGTCGCCCTTGTTACTACTGCCATTCCCTTATTCCTTCACTAGTTTACAACATTTACAATGATCCTAATCATGTTTATGGTGGATATCAGCAAGATGCACGTTATGGCCAACATAATCATGTTGCGTCGGTGCCACAACCTCTTAGGCCATTAAATCCACAACAAGCCCTTAGAATATGGAAGAATGTGTGAGGAATATTATTAGAGAAGCTTTCGGAGTTAAGCCAAGGAATCGGGCTAGGGTTTACCAAAAGTTGTATCCTGATTATTTTGATAAACATCTCATATCCTCGTGGTTTTAAGGTTCCTGAAATTACTAAGTTTAATGGTGAAGATGGTAGGACCATGGGGGAACACATAGGCTAATTCTTTGCAGAATATGGTGAAGCTAATAAAATGGATGCTTTTAAATTAAGCTAGTAACATAGGCTAATTCTTTGCAGAATAGGCTAATTGTTTGTCCGGTCCTGCTTTTACTCATTTTACTTTTTTATTTGCAAATTCTATCCATACTTGGGCTCAATTAGAACACAAACTTCATGATTATTTCTATACTGGTGAAAATGAGCTTAGGTTGTATAATTTAACACCAGTTAGACAAAAGTATAAAGAGGTATTTGTTACGTTCACAGATAAATCCGTAAGCACACGGATACCATTGTAAAATCACTCATGAGTATTCGCAAGGGTATCGTATTTATAATTCCACAAGGAAGGCGACAGTGTAAAAACATAGTTTATACATCATTAATCAATCTATAATTAACTCACCATAGTCTAAATAGGGGTTAGGATAAATATGATTAATGAGTAGTGTGACACACAAGAGATTCATTTCTAATTAATTAGTATAGTGGAAAAGGACATAAGAGAACTACGATACAATTGTACTTCTATATTAATCATGCTTTGTATATACTTAACATATACATGCTTACGAGGCTACGACTTAGTTTTAGGCACCCAGGTACTAACTAGAAACCACTCCCTACTGGTCTGTCAGCGTGGTTATGGCATTTACTCACTCTTACGTCATATCCGGACGTGGAGGATTACAAAGTACGAACATGACTATCACCACCTGCCGCCTAACTTATTTTTCGTGAGGTATACCCGCATCCAAAGACATTTATCTAACCTAAGCATCATGTTTATGCTCGTAAATAATATCACTAATTCCCCTGGGACTCCCACCCTATGGACGAACAAGTAAGAACTAGTGTAACCCATTAAGATCATTGGACTGTTACCGTAGCGTATATCGACTAACCAAATCAAGTGAAGCATGTAGATGAAGTATATGCTATTCATAAAGCATATGACTACTGAAGCAGCATATGAATTATGAACACAAGAATATAAATAATATAATTCTATTAATTCAACTATAGTCTTATAAGAAGAATAAACTACTAAAGACATATCGGAATCTCTGAGAAGACTATAGACCGAAGATACTCTAAGCCTATTTCTACTAATACTATAGAAGATACAATGTAAAGTAGAGAGAATAGCTCCTTAACGTGTGTGTGTGAAGTGAGAAGTTCTACTCATTAAATAGGCTGCTTATGACGGTTGTTAAGGTTGGTAACCCCCACAACCATCATTGGGGAGCAACCAGGAGGCGCCACATGGAGGACCAGGATGAGAGGTGGCCATGGCGGTTTGGTCGAACCCCTGGTCCCACCTCTCACAACCGTCTTTTCTTCAAAGTCTTTTAGGTGGGCCCCTAAGGCGGTGCACAGTTGTTTGGCCTCACTTTGAGTCAGTTTGAACTGACTTGTGAGCCCATCAATCCGTGTTCTCGCACGTGATTCGTCGAAGGTGTGTTTCTTTGCATGCCGGCTCATTTCTCATTCACTTTGGTGTTTGTTGTCTGCATCCATGTTAATTCTTCAAATATAGTGGAACTACATTATTTATTATTGACATACGTGTAATAAGTGTCAATTTTCCCTTTATTTATTATGGTAATTGACAGTCGAAATCGGTATTTAACGACTGTCAACAACACCCCCAAGCTAAACCTTTGCTCATCTCAAGTGAAGATAAAACTTAGGTTGTTGACCAAGAGTTGTTACTATATTTTATTTCACAATAATACTAATGCCTACAATATATCTTTCTACCTAGAATTTGAATAAATTGACAAAAGTACTTTTACTTTAAATATTAATGAGGGAGATTTAGATGACCTTGCATATAATGGATTGCTTGCTTTTATTAAAGAGAGATTAGATGTCTAATAATTTCTTGATGTTAGTCAAGTTTTGCAAAAGGCGCTTGCTCAAGAAAGCTATGCTAGAGAAACTAAAAGATTTGTTCGATCTAATGATAAGAAATATAATGTTAGCATCATTGATTGTTCTGATAACAATGAATCTGATGATGATGGTGTCAGTGTTATAGATAAGCTATACCTAATACTTTTGTGTTAGGCTTGGTGGGGCCCATTATATATCAAATCTTATATGGAATCAAGCCTCGTATATGAAAGATGTTTCGGATAAGGAAAGAGAAAGAAAGTTCTACTCGGACATGCCAAGACAGAAGACAAGTCAATATAGATCTAGATGAACCCAATGTAAAAGCCATAAAGGCCAACATGAGGGATCTAGAGCTACCTCCAACCTTGTCGAATTTATATTCGAGAAAGAAGACTACCCTAGCTGTCGACTATGTGTGAGAGTTCCATGTCGCCAAGTTGACAGAGACTAGATTAGGTCATCCCAAATATTGTGCTCGTGTGATACTGATATATAATGACAACACCGGCTTCGGTCAATAGAAGTAGGGCTATTACCTGTCAGTTAAGGGGCCCAAAACTGTATAAAATCCATGTCTTTCTTCTCTTTTATCTCAATCTCATGCATACCATGACACCAACGATCCCCATACTCTACAAATACCATAGGCGGGTATATCTTGTCGACAGTGATGCGCCAGGTAGGAGACTTGATGCTTCAAGATTTCGATGAGATGGGTTCAAGAGGCAGACTTTCTGATAAAAACTCTTTGACGACTTTGGACCTGGGAGATATGATCCGACCGAAGTGCGTACTATTCTAGATTAGGATACTTCGACGGCTTTGGCTCTGAGATATATGACCTGACCAAAGTACATCGTCGCCAATAATTCAATTTATCAAGATCAACCAAGCTTCAAGACGTCGCTATCATGGAGAACAACAGTTCTAACATTGTCGACCACAAGACATATTGGTCCGTGCCGACTACTCCCAACCAGCATCCGCCCCCAAAAAAATCTGTCCGGTTCAAATCGATTGACTATGAGGATGTGCACCGATCAAATCATCTATAATGAGTTTGTTGGGTTTTGCTATCCTAATTGCGACTGTCACCCGAGCCCTATTGTGATCATGCCAAAATCTGTTGGTTTGATTCTTCTTCCTACTCGGACGAACGTACTACGCGGAATATTCAAAGCCAGCCGAACACACGCATCCTGGGTGGCCCACCTTTGATGGCACAAAGCTCCTGATGTATCTGCATGATAGGAGCACTGCTACACATACACAACTGCACACTAGGAGGTTGCTACACGGTTTGGTCTTCAAAATCACCAAAGTTAATGAGTAAGGTTAATTATTAAATTAATCTACTAATTTCGTAGATATATTAGGTATAGTACGTAATATTTTATATATAATTTACAGTACCTACTATCATATCAGTAATTTACTATGCTTACATAGAGCACATTTTTTATACAAATATCCGTTGTACAAGCGTTTTCTATATTTGGGGCTTGCTCTGTTTTTTCTATATAAATCATGCTTATTTACAGTATGCATAGTACACGATATTCAATCTGTTCATTATATCCTGATAATACTAGAAAATTTATATAATTTTTCGAGTATGTGCTTGGTATTCCCTGTTATATATATATTGCCTTCTAGAAAATATTTTTAAGGAACAATCGAACACTCTAGTCGGTAGGGGTCGAGTACGCCCCATTGTCGAAAATGTTCTCGAACAAATGCGGAGTTGTCGGACCAAACCTACCAACAAAGACTGGCGGTCCATCTCATATCTAGTACCGGTCATGACTCAATCTATTTATGAAAAGGTTGCTACGTATAATCTCTTTGCGAATGTTGTCAGCTTAATCACTTGGCATGATTGCAAACAGAATATGCTTATAAATTAGGTATGTGAAGTCATGTTTCTCATATAAGATATACATGTAATAACTGACTCAAGCGTCCCTGCGAATGGTCAAGGTACGACTACACACCTGGTCCTCGACCAACGTGGTAGCAATCCTCCTACCGTCTCTACAAGTGATCGAGGTACGACTACACACATAGTCCTCGACCCGCGTGGTAGCAATCCCACCACCTCTACGAGTGGTCGAGGTACAACTATACATAGACCAACATAGTAGCGATCCTCTAACCACCTCTACGAGTGGTCGAGGTACGACTGCACATCTGGTCCTCGACCAGTGTG
This sequence comes from Oryza officinalis, assembly GCA_008326285.1. Classification (NCBI taxonomy): domain Eukaryota; kingdom Viridiplantae; phylum Streptophyta; class Magnoliopsida; order Poales; family Poaceae; genus Oryza; species Oryza officinalis. The sequence continues at coordinate 13,859,855 of BDMV01000005.1, forward strand.
GTAGTAATCCTCTCACCACCTCTATGAGTGGTCGAGGTACGACTATACACCTAGTACTCGACCAACGTGGTAGCGATCCTTCCACTACCTCTACGAATAGTTTGGATATGGCTGCACCTGGTCCTCGCTTAACCAATGTGTATAGCGATCCTACTATCTCCATGCATTAATCTATATAAGTTTTTATACATATCAAATGTACAATATTTGTCTATTAATCCTCTTTTCTTATGTTGCTACTGGTTGAAGTCGTTTCTTATTGTCCTATTACATTAAGCCTGACTAATCACCGGGTCTCAGAATCTTGGCCGAGGACGCCGACTCCTCTCAAGGATAAGCAAAGTGAAATTAAGTATACTTTTGATGTGACCAAATGTGATAAAATCTTTGATTATCTTTTGCAAGAAAAACAAATTAAGTTACCTAAAGGTCATGTCATACCACCTTGGGAAGAGTTTGAACGCCGTGCTTATTATAAGTGGCATGGTTGTCATTCTCACTCTACTAATCTATATCTATAATAATATAAAAATGAGAAGTTGGTTTCTTTGTTAAATGCACCCAACGAAATGTACACAAAACATCCCCATCTCTCTTCTCAGCCATCTGATCTATTCATTCGATGGCTCTAAACGGATGTAGGCATCTTTCTCTTGGGATGCTATGGTGAACTCACTGATTCCCTCAACGGGTGGACACGCTACTCCTCCCGCAAACACTGCTGCAGCGCTACTACATCGCGCTTTCCTCGCTGCTGTGACATCCGCCCCGTCATAACACCACTAAGCTCACTGCCTGCCCCGTCGCTCTCGATGCACCCATAATCAACCTACTCCCCTCTTGCAGTGGCGGCAGCAACCTCTAGCCAGTAGCCACAAACTGGCGAGCATAGCCTAGGTGATGGCATCCATCGGGTTCAGAGTCGGGAAGCAAGCCGATGGAGAGAGCAAATCGAGTGGTGAGCGAAGGCCGGAGGTAGAGGCTTTGCAGTGAAGGCCTAGAAGAAGGTAGTAGATCAGGCAGCGAGACCAGCGGTCAATGGTGGGATGATGGGAGACGGGGCTTACCTCTGGCTTCGTCAATGAAACATCACGACCGCCACGCATTAGCAACGTCTCTACCTGTCGATTCTAGAAATCAGCAATAAGAGTGCACGAGATCTAAAGTGGATGAGTAAAAAGGGATAAGGTTTAGACAGGTTCAAAACTTCTTGATGGCAAGTAATACCCTTATCACTTAGATGTGGGCCCACTTCTATTTTCAATTCCTTTGATGACTAGGCTACCACGTCATCACAAGTGGACTAAGTCAACCTGCCATGTCAGCAAGACCACCGAAGGAGTCTATTTGCATTGATTTTTGAAGTTGGGGGATGTGATATATCCAGTTTTACGGTTGAGGGATACGATTCGACCTAAGGCAATAGATGTGAGAGGTACAATAGACTTACCTTGGTTTTTGTTAGAAATGTTTGGGCCTGAGGATTCAGCCCATTGACTTCCGTTGGATGTCACGGTGGGTGGGTTCCAGGCTTCCAGCCCAAAATGTCTTCGTCCAAGTCCAATCCCCACAGTTCCTCTTCTCCTCGGCTTCCGGCCGTCTCGTCCTCCGTAGCGACGCCGCTCAGCCACGGTCGGCCTCGCCAGCGACGGTCGAGGGGAGGAGAGAGGTGGTTCGCTATCTTCCTCCCCTGTACACTCAGGCAGCAAACGGCGCCGCCGACCATGGTGAGAGCCTCCGCCTTGCCGCCACAACTCCTCTCTGGAGGACCACATCGGTGCCGGCGAAGCAGCCATCGCCGTCGTGGGGGCACGAGCGCCTGGTACCGCGGTGGAACCGCCGCTTCGTCCGACGGGAGTTCAAGGGGTTCTCTGCGGCTCAGCACAGAACTTCACTTCCCCTCCCTTAGCAGCGCCGCCCCGCCGCCGTTGCCGTCGCCGTGCAGTCAGGCACAGGCCGCTACCGCCACCGCCGCCCACGGGTGTTGATATAGCCATAGCCAGGTTCTCCGTCCTCACCGCCCCCATGGCCCTACCTCACCCCACCTTGATATCTTATCTGACGCCTGCTATGCTATCTCACCAGGCCAGGGGAACAAGATGATGTCCCGTCGCTGCCGGATCTGAGAAGCTTTGCCTCCATAGCTGGTGAGTTCCCGCTGTCTCCATCGTTCCCTCTGCCCGAGAAGCAGCACTCCAGGCCATGGATTTTCTAAAGGCTAAACTAAAAGCAGTTCACTAAGATTTGGTCGATAGACAGATGAATATCAAAGATGATTGTAATATATTTGCCAGTTTTCCCGTCAAAAAAATATATTTTCCAGTTTAGTGCCTGAGTTACGACAAATTTAATTTCCGATCTTACTCAAAAAACTCCATGTTCTAGTTATTATCTTCAGTTACCTTTTAGATGACAGTGAACTTCTCCGATCTCACTAAGATTTTCTAGAACTTTACGACTGTGGCACTTTCACTATATCAAGCATCTCCTACATGTTAACCAAGCTCGCTCACATGCCAACTCAAGTTACATGACATATGTAAAATATGTGCATCATTTACAATGATCATAGTCCACTTTCGACCAGTAAATCTTTGAGTGCATCTCTCATCATGTTCTGGATGTTCCCAAATTGTTCAAGAATGAGTTCGCTGCCTCAACTTCTTGGCCACCGGATAGGAACTTCATGCACATCGGTGGTTGCACCTTGAACATGTTGAGCAACGCTGATGGCAGTGTGAACAGCCCTTCTCCACATATCAAGCCTGCCGCAACGGCCGATGATAGCATCTCTGCACTTTTGGCATTGATTCTTGTCCAGACAAGAAGCAAAAGGCTCCCCACGCACATGTCGATGGTGAAGTAGGAGCCAGCGAAGAACGGCAGCGCAATCACCGTCATGCTGGGGATGTACCTGTGGATGCTCCACCCCCTCTTCTGCGAGACCAGCACGACAGCGTCAATGATGACCGTCACGCAGAAGGCAACGACACAGAATGTCACGCAGTGCTTCGGCAGCTCCTTCACCCCTCCAGTGCCGATCACCCCGATGGCGCGGTATAGACCCGCGAAAGGGCATGGGTAATCAGACTGCTTTGAACCCAGCGGCGCGTTGGGCTTCGTTGTGGACTGGAAGGCAAGGAAGATGCACGGGCTGAGGATGGAGCCAACGGCCACGCCGAAGATCTGTCCGGTGACCATGGCGCGTGGTGACGTTAGCGTCATGTGGCCCGACTTGAGGTCCTGCATCGCCTGCGACGAGATGTGGAGTGCCGCCACGATCACCCCGCTCGCGAGGAGGCTGGCCACGACAGCACCAGGCTTGGCAATCCATGCCGCAAAGACGAAGGTGGTAAACTTGGCGTAGGTTGGTGCCACCGACCAGTCGGTGAGCCCTGTCGCATAGGTGTTGCAGAAGCTCACAACCGGGATGACCATGTAAAGCACGGCCAGATGGTAGAATTTGATCTGGCTGAACATGGCTGGAATTGCAATCGTGCTGATGGCTGCACATGTGATATAGGCTGCCACTGGCACGGGGATTGGGATCCGGTTAGCCAAGAACACCTCAATCCTCTTGCGATCATCATAGTTGAGGCTCGGGTGTTTCTTGAAATAGTTGGACAGCCCTGAATCATGCTCTTTCCTTAATTGATAGAAGTTAATTGATGCTGTAGTGATGAGTGTTAGAAAGTTTATCATCCCGTCAGTAATGATCAGTGTCACACTGATGAACACCTGTTATATAAGTTATATCCATAGAAAAAAAAAAGCTTAGAAGAGTATGTCTCACTAGTGAAAAAGTAGCTAGCTAATCGATCACGACAGCAATATAGCCTACATCATCAAAAGTGATGCAATGACTATGCACATGTTTGCTAGTAGCAACAGACACAGCTCATGGTGAAGTTAAATTTAAAGGCGAAAAGCTTGATTGGAATCTCAAAATTCCTAGTCAAGTGTAATAAACTAAACAAAATATATGATATGAAGTATTTGCTCAGTTTGTTAATGAATGCAATACCACCCTGATCTGTATTACATAAAAGTGTATGTATGCATTTTCTCCTTTCTTCTGCAATGATGCCAACTTTTGAATTTACCATGTAAAGTGATGATACAGCCTCATTTTTGATGCAATGACACTAGTTACTATAACATATCATCATCAGCATCAACAACAATGTACAGGACCATGAACTTTGCATTGGTATAATGATAATGTGTAATTTTAACCCCAGTAAGGTGGTAAGATACATATACTTGGTCCAACTTATAGCAATTACCTAGTTTTCATGTATGTCTTTTTTTTCTTGTTTGCAGGTTTGCAACCAACTCACAGATAGAAGAATGGAACTTGTTGCATATTAAAAGAAGAGCAATTACACATATGTGGATATCATCGTACGGTTTGTTCAACTTAATTGGTTATGGGAGTGAGATATTGCCATGCTAGGACACCTTCAGATGCATTTTAGTAAAGTAGCTAAAATAATCGGTGGGAACAATATGTCTTTGCATTGATTAGTAGCAGAAAAGGACAGAAATTTTAGACAACCCTTCAATAGTATGCTTCATTTATTTTTTTTTCGTACATACCTTGTATCCATTTTGTCCATTCAAACTTGTAGGGCTGTCAGTTTGATACCATTGCCCACGTTTAGTTTCAAGGAAAGGATATAGAAATCCCCAAGAGATGATGGCCCCGAAAAATAATCCAAAATTTACTATATGTGGACAAATCATTCCCAGACCAATATACGTTGCAGAGAAATCAAAGTAGAACCTGTAGGTACAGCATATATATATATATGTAAGTACTTCACTTCGAGTGATATGCTTATCCTGTAAAATATATTCAAACCTGTACATGGATTGACTAATCATTGTCAATTCCTACAAGTGGCATCAATTCAATGATTCCGTAATGCATAAGATTCCTATGATCCATCAATGAAATTTGGACTGAGTTATTTATTTCCTACCCTTGTAGTAAATAAATCACATCGATCAATTCAATCTTGCCATTTCATAGGACGTGTATGATCTAATTGTCACTAGCCATTTTCATATTTGGTGCCACATCTTTTATGAGCATGATGATCTTAGACTTATATATGTCAAATAATTGTTTATTACATACTTGTTCTTTTTTTATAGAAATACATGACTTGCATACACACTATTGAGATAATTGTGTAATAAACTATTTACACAGTTTTCTCTATAACCATTCTAGATCTTTTGTGTATGATAAATTGATAATATGTTGATACTCGAAAACGTTGATTATATGCTCTCTAAAATGTCATCTTTCTGTGAAGGTGAGGAGGGCACAACTGTAACACATGTAACATCGTTCTTTAGCAGAATTGAATATATTTATCACCTGTGTTTGTATAATCCTAATCCAAATGTTGGAAAGTGTTGAAATCCACAATCATCGCCTGCAGTATAGAACCATTGGAACATAGACCAAGAAAAACTGCCAAAAAATACTTTGAAAATAGTCGCAACCTGCATTCTGGATTTCATGCAAATATTAGTGCACAATATCATGAATATAGTTAAATGAAATTCAATCTGTCAATTTTCACTATTCACTAAGAAAACAAGACTTCATTACTTTGCTACATAAGCTCCTTCAGGGGTATGAAAGCTATTAATAAGCTGAGCTATAACTGTTCCTGTTGGAAATAGTAATTTGTAGTCAATAATCATGACCTGCAGTATAAGGAAATCAACTTATGAGTTATATTTAAGGATGAGAATAATGCAAAATGATCTTAGAAATGTTAAGTAGAAACTTCTAAAATTACAAATATATATGATCAATCAGTGAAAGAAGAATTACTTGGTTAAATGGCACACTTGATAACACTCCCGTCATACCAATAAGGAATAGGTATACTATCCATTTTCCGATTGGTACATGGTCCATAATATCTCTTGGATCTGGATCATCAGCAAGTGATCTGGCCACCGTAGAAGTCATTCCAATGATATTGGTCGCAAAACCACCTAAAAGTGTATAACAAGAAAATAGGCCAGTTAAACTAGAAAGAGATACAAAATGTAAAAAAACTGGCTACAAATTATTTGAGTATTTTGTTTTGAAAAAATATTCCAATTTTGGGCTCTTAAATACCTTATTTGTCCAAATAGTTTATTTTTAAATATAAGTTATGGAAGGATTTAATTTGAAGTTAATAAAAATGGTTTCGAAAGATAAAAACAATTCTTGATAATTCAATCTCTCCTCTCCTTTCCAAAACCTATTTTTTAGGCACACAACTTTCCCAAAAGTTTGGTTTTATAGGTATGCTACTTTCTCTACTGAATGTTTTGTTTTTTGATATATCAATATTTTTTATTTCAAAAGGTATTGTGTGTATAAATGGATGGACCCAGGTGAATATGCATTTACAATAACCACAATAATCAATTTCATATCTCATATGACAAATCTCCAAGTTCACATCACATCTTTTATATCTCTTTACTCCTTAATTATAAAATTTCTCTAGGTTTTAGAGGCATGCAATTATCCTGTGGCAGTAATCGAGGAAATACAGTTATTACTGGAGATTTTAACTATGTGAGTGTGATCGTATGGTAATGGTCCTCTAAATTTTCTGTCTTTTCTGGCAGCACTCATGATATTCAAGATAGATGGTTAATTATGACTGGAACTCCTTGATATAGTAAGCTTACTTGATAAGATTAAATTTCATAGTTGTTTCCACCGGGCTCCTATGTGGAGTCTAGAGTGAGACTAGTAATAACTACTAACTGGATAAAAGGTTCATTTATGTAAGGAACCTTTGTTCAAAACATAATATATTATATATCTACTTCATATTTACTGTTCTTCATTATTTTTGTTAGCAATAGTGTTTAGGTTTTGTTTATGTCATTATTTCCTATGGAAAGTTAAATCTAACTACCTATATATTGATTCACTTATCTTCTGGCCTTCTTATCAAGCTTTTTAGTAATTTCCAAAGTTTTGATTTATGTTGCCCCTCCAGGTTATTCAAATAAATTCTGGAGAAAAGAATATTCTGCGTACTTTGCTTGGAATTTATTAATTTATCTTGTCATGACTCATGCATAGATAATTGTATTATTGATGTGAACAAAGGCCCGATACATTTAAAAGGAGAAAAAAAAAGAAAATTTCTTGGTTGCATTTTAATTTGCACATGTTTTTGGACATTCAAGATTTGTTAGACAACATCATTCAGAACAGTTTCATGGAATCTTTTAGGACCAGAAATTTGTTTTTTTGCCCTTAGACCAGAGAAATTTTGATTATCCGATAGTTTGAACTCTTTTTTTAAAATCTTTCTGGCTTTTGGAATAAGATTTTCAAGTTGGGATGGCTGCTTGAGAACCTGGTAGAAGATCAAGAATTTCGATGTACCATGTACCTCTTGACACCCTGAAGAACTACTATGGCTAACACTAATACTTTTAAGCTAGATTTGCAAAACTGTAACTCAACTAGCAGAATTTAAAGTAGTATAGTCCTTATTGAACTGCCAGAAAATAAAATAGTTACTGTTCTTGTTTCACATCTCACAAAGCCACAACTGGTTGAATGATAACTGTAAAGAAACTACTGTTTTGTCACCTCCCCAGTTTAGTTGGCCGATAACTTGTAAGATGAGGTGATTTGTATAAGGTCCCATGTTCTGGTGCTAGTTTTATGTGCCCTTTCATCTGTACGTGCAAGGGAGAGAGCCATGTGAGGCTGATGAGAGGGTCAGTCTGTCTAGGTTTTTTTTTTTTTCACAAGTAGTAGAACAGTTGTAGAGGCTTTTCCATCTAAATAACATGCGGTATTTCCTATACTTGTGGGAAAAGTATATTTTCGCAATATTTGCTCAGGCATATAATGCTAATGCTTACTTGTGAGGGCCAGGTTGAGGCAGGTGATGACGCAAGTCAGGAGGAACATGTTTTCCTGGCGTGTGAATGGCAGCATGGGGAAGCCGCAACTCTGCAGCAGCCTGATAAGCCACTTGAGGAGGAAGAAGCTGAGGATGCTGGCAGGCATGTTGAGTGCCGGCACTATCCCGGCCGTCATCTGGATCCTCATGCCGACGAAGCAGATGACGACGCTGAGCACCACCGCTACGGCCATGGCCCGTGGCGTCACCAGCTCCCTGAAGTCCGGCAATGGCTGCTTCTCGAACACCGCCTCCACCGATGTCGCTGACATGGAATCGCCGATCATCGCATCCATGGCGATCAAGCTCCAGGTCAATGGGGGCAACCTCCTCTCGAGGGTTTTTGGGTTGTGTTGTGATGGCACAAGTGGGTGGTCTTCTGGGTTGGCTCTCCTAGGAACAATGCATGGGTTGGTCTGAATTGGGAGGTGGTGAGGGAATGTAGTGTCGCTGTGGAGCAAAAATAGCGTGTGTTGAACCGATTTCGCTGATTCTGTTCCTTATTTCTATATTGATGAAACAGATGCTGTTGGGCGGGTAATGTACCTAATGTTTACAGGGTGGGAACAGTTACCATGAGTGTCCAGAAAAATAGTTTTAACCATTTGCTTTAAGATCTGTATTTTTTTTTCAAAACGAGGTGTATCAAAACTATGCCAAGGAGAGGCAATAATGGTCAGCGTTGCAACGTCGGTATCCAAACCTATTTGTTTATCTTCACTAATTTTGTCATCGAGAAAGTTGCCATGTTAACCAGAATGATTTGACTGTTGGTCAGGTTGATTACTACTATAACATGGCCGTAGGTTTTGTCTTGGGAAGTGTTATCTATGTTGTGACAAGGGATCGAAAACTCATTTTAAAGGAAACTAAATAAGCAGATCCTGAAGCTTGACAGATATATCCGTATATATCTCTAAAACCGATTTCAGGGTGTAGTATGTGGCCTCTCACTGGGCCACGTGGCACGCTATAAGTTTGTTTAGACTCCTTTAAAATTTTGCCACGTGGCACATTCCTATTCTAGAATCGGTCTCCACGCAAAATAACACACGAATTAGATTTTGCCTTTTTTTAAAACCCAAGCAAACTATTTGCATCTGGAGAGATTGAGAAAAGAAAAAAGAACTCTACGTTTGCGCTCATAGCCATAGGAGGGGCCTGACATTCAGTTTGGCCTTGCACACAAGCATAGGCCAACAATTCAAAAAAACTATAGCATATCGTTTCTCACATATCAAAGGGCATGCTCATTTTATTGCTATTTTTAACTCTACCAAATTGTCGAAACTTGGTTTCGGCAATATCAATCTGGAGGTAGCAATCAAGTGCCAAACACAATGGGTTAGTCGGGACAAAGGATTAGACAGGTTCAGGCCCTCTCTAACAAGAGGTAATACCCTATTCCTGTTTTGGGGATTCTATCCGCCGAGTGTTTATTGATCTCTTGATCTCTTTCAATAGGGGCTCTCGCAAGTTTTCTGTCTGTCCGTGTATTTTTTCTTATCCCTCAAGGGACGCCCCTACCCTCCTTATATAGTCCCGGAGGGTGGGTTTACAAGTCGGAGACCTATTCTATTCTAAGTCCGACTCCTCAATCTTACCAACTATAGACTATGAGCCGTTACCTTACCTCAATAGTAACGTAATACCCAAGTCATAGCCGGTTTACATAATCATGGAGCGCAACCTATCCCCTATGGTAAGTTGGATAAGCTAGCCGTGAGGGTATCCGGTACCCATAATCTCCACAGTAGCCCCCGAGACCTTCACAGTCGATGAGATAACTTTACCTCGAACTTGAATAACACGCGGTCGATTAACTTCTTAGCTGAGTGCTTCCACTGCCGAGTGCCTCCATCATCTCTGCCTAATTCTCCCGAGTGCTTCAGCATCCAAGAAAGACTGTGAAGGGCTGAAATCAATTCAAAAAATTTCAAACATAAAAATTTAGGTGCATCGACTGATGCACCTAATTAGGTGTAGCCCCCGACTATGTGTTTAGTTAAACAAACTAAGCATATAGTCAAGAACTATATTAATTATACTCTCCTGAGTTTATTATAAAAGATCATATAACACATGACCGTATAATCAAGGTATAGTATATAATGAATCCAGGCACTCGGCAAGCTCATGCTTATCCAAGTCAATTTACCTGAGTCATCTCAGAACAAAAATACTCAGCCGACCCTCAGGGGTAAAAAATCCGAGCACTCGGCAAACTCATGCTTATCCGAGTCATTGTGCCCGAGTCGTCCCGGAACATACAGCTCAATCAATTCTAAAAAATATGAATTAATAAATTTATCAGTTATCTGAAAAACACGACCAAAATATTAAATAACTCTTGCCATAATACTGGTCTTGATAAAAAGAGCACACCAAGGTGGCAAATCAGCATTGATAAATAAAAAATCAAATGCTTTATAAAAAACCAAACAGCTCCTGCAACCTATAAAAAAGTTACCAGGACAGTTATAAAAAACTTTACTGTTTGTCACCTTCCAAGTTGCATCGTACCAACCTTCAACAAGTTGTGTAACTGCCGTATGAAAGGATTTTAAAGTCATCGGGCAATGAGACATACGCATATTGCCAGAGCAAATTTGCTTAAGTCCTCATGGACATATGTCAAGCCATACTTATAAGATGGGCCGCAAGTTTCTCATGGGCTCGGCCCAAATACGAGAAAACCTAGCAAAAAACCCTAAAATCTTTCTCAAAGCGCCAACGTCATCCCTGCCGCTTCATCTTCCCGAAATTTTTCCCCTTTTCGCGCTCCTGTTCATCAGCCGCGCTGAGGAATTCGAGAACTCGTGCTCACGCAAAATCATCCATCAAAGAACTCAAGTTCCACCACAATCCATCATCCGCATCCGGCTGTCAGCATCCCCTCAAAAAATCCCTATTTCTGTGCTAGGTCCAACTCCACTCAACTCGCATCCATGGCGGAAGAGAGAGAAATCCCTTTCGACCAGTGGGCTACCTCGGATGTGAAAGAGTCAACCTTGCGGGAAATGGTGAAGAACGGAGTTCTTCCGCCCAAAGAAATCATCGGCTGGCGTCCGGCGGCCAGCGAGGAGTTCCCCACTCCAAACACCGGTGAGATTGTGGTCTTCACCTCTTTCTTCTATTGCGGATTTGGTCTTCCCACTTCCGACTTCTTCCGTGGTATCCTCGAATACTACGGCCTTCAAATCTATCACTTGAATCCCAATTCTGTCCTCCACATTGTAATATTTATCCATGTGTGCGAAGCATTTTTAGGCATTCTCCCCCATTTCAATCTTTTTCGCCGCATGTTTTACGTCAAGCCACACCCAAACAAGGATGACCCCTGCGTCGTCGGCGGTGCTGGCTTTCAGCTCCGCGGGACTCTTCGCAGAGACTACTTCTCTCTCCCCTTGAAATCTTCCAACAAGGGCTGGCACGCAAACTGGTTCTATATCTTGAACCCCAATCCCAGTTTGCCCGACTTCGTCGGCCTTCCACCGATCCAAAGAGCCAACTGGAGCACAATGCCGGAGAACCAAGATTGGGTAGAAGCGTGTCGGTGACATGGGACCGGGGGTGTCATGACTAGAGGCTTGGGTAGCCGCGGTCCTCCACGTGTCCCGACCCCCTCGGCGGGGTCGGGCCCGAGGGTGACGTGGCCACCCCTTCCTCTGTCTCCCCGAGGGGTCGGGCCGCTCCCGTTTCGGCCCCGAGGGCTGAGGCGCCCCGACCCCCTGTGATTTTGGCGCCACGTGTGCGGGTTAGGTGAGCACAACAGGGCTCACCTAACCGCATTTATAGCGGATCAGGCGAGCGCACCACGCCGCATTTAATGCGGCGCAGCGCACGCTTATCCGGTCCGTGACCGGTCGCGGTGTGTGACCGGTCACAGACCGGTCAGATCGCGGGTTAGGTGGCGACAGGCGGCCGATGGCACGCCTCGCCCCGTCCCGTCGAAATGATGAGAGCCTCCTGGCTCTCGTCCCTAGCCGGAGCCGGCGTGCTAACTCCTGGAGTTGGTATGTCAGTCCCGGTCAGATCCAATCCAGATTTCAGCGCAGGCGTGGCAAGGAAGTCGCCGGCCATTGAATGAAGGTTGAAACGGGCGTCCACCGGGAGAGCTGGCGAGCGGGGCAGAAGGCGTGCACCGTGCTTGTCAGAAGTCACTTCCGGCTGTAGACTAGCCCTGATGGTAAAAAGAATGTTTCTTTTCTTAGGCAACTTGAGGCCCGTGTGGTGACCCCTGATCAGGTAAAAGGAGGCCCAGGCCTAGGAAAAGGGGGGGGACTCCGGCGGATACGTTGAGAGAGAGAATTCCCTTTGTATTGTTGGAGACCCTCAGATCCACCAGAACACAGGAGTAGGGTGTTACGCTTCTCAGCGGCCCGAACCTGTCTACGTCGCCCGCGTCTTGCGTGTTTCCTCTCTCGCTGACGTTCCTCAGATCGAGGGCGAAGAACCTCACTTAGCGCCCCCGGCCGAATCGGCAAAGGGGGACCTGCGCGGTCCCCTGGTGAGGAGTTTCACGCTCCGTCAAAGCGAATAATCTCCTGGCCAATATTCTTGAAATGAAGAAGAAAGGCCTCCAAGGAGAACAAATCACCCGGCACTTTATCAAGAACCGACTAGCTCCCATCAAGGAAAGATCTAAGCCAACGTTCGAGTATGAGGGTGAAAGCGACCCCAATCGGGAGGACCGCGATGCTCTGAGTTACCAGGCCTTGTGCACTCGCATGTACAACATTTTCTCCTCTGGAATCACAGTAGATCGCAGCCACAAGATGCCGGTTCCTCCGTTCAACCTGTTCCGACCTCCTCCTCCGGTAAGTCGACTCGGGTCTTCAAAACTCTTTCAATCTTGCACACATCCTTCAATATATCTCAAAAACTCTACTTGCAGGCAAACGCTCTTATTATTTCCAAGCCATACAAGGTGTATCATGACGATATGCCAACTCGGCCTGCTGCCAAAAAACCAACCGGCGGCCCCAAAATCAAGGTTGAGCCTCAAGAGAAAAGGGCTGCCACCGACGAAGATATCAGCAGGCGGGCGAGTAAAAGGAGACTGGTCGTTGATGACTCGGACGACGAAGAAGTCCAGATTCCACAATCTAACATAAGTCCTCCGAAACCAACAGCCAGGTCCACTCCTAAAATCAGGAGGTCAAATAGGTATCTCACATAACCAGAGTCAGCTTCTTGCTAAAAATCGTTTTCACTTCCAACTCAATTGTCTTTATCTTCTTTTTTGCAGGAAACCTCAAGATATTGATCCCACCGGACGGGCTGAAGCCATCAATCCATCTGCAGCGTCAGAAAAGCCGAAGCCTGCAGAACCAAAAACGCAAGGCCCTGTCCCGAGTGAGGATGCTCCTGGGGCGGAATCCTTAAGCAAAAATACCCCTGAGGTTGAGCCCCCGACTGCCAGCCAAGTCTTCCTAGCTGGAAATCAGTCGGCTGAAGAAGAACAGCCACCGACCGCCAGGCAAGATGCCCCGACTGGAAACCAACCAGCCGAAAATCCACAGGGCTCACGTGGTCAAGAAGCACCAACCGAGGATCCAGCTCCTAAAACATGTAAATCTCTCAATAATCGCCAGACTCTTGTCTTCATCATGCTCTTTGCTCTTATCCTCATTTAGTTCCTCTAAATCAATCAGCCGAAGAGAAGGAAATCACCCGACTGAAGTCTTCAACTGACTCGGTCCCTCCTATCAAGATCGAGTGGCACGATGCCCAAGGCATAAAGCAAGGCATCGTGTTAAATAAGCAAAAGGAAAATGAAGAACGCGACATGCTCGTGGCTAGCCTCAACGAAGCGACCCGGCTAATGAATGTAAGTGTATCTCCTCTTTGTCTTGTCATCGTCGTCTAATGTGGTTGACTATCTTCATCCTCTTATGCAGAGAATATATTATCGCTCAATGGCCAAATCAGACACTCTCGAGAAGCTGGTCCCCCATGTAAATTCTCTGGAAAACGTTCATCAAGATCTCAAGGCCGCCAGAGAAGAAGCTGCAGCTCGAGGGGTCGTCTTGCGGGCAGAAATCGCGAAGCTCCGAGATGAGAACTTGGAACTCCGTGGCTCAATCGGGGGTAAGCCAAACCACCTTCGTACTTGCTCTGTCTTCGCATATAATCTGTTTTGATCCTAATGCTTGCAAACCTTCATGTTGCAGCAAATTTATCTGAAATTGACTCCCTCAAGGCCCAGCTGAAGAAAACAAGCACCGATAAAGCCAAGCTGGAGTCTGACAATGAGAAAATCCTGGAAGAATTTGAAGGTAAGCCTTTTGAGATAGCACTCCGTGACTCACTCGGTCTTGAATATTTACGTAATCATATCCCTCTTGTAGCTTATAAGGTCAAATCCCAAGCACAATTTGATGTTTTCGCCGAAAGAGTCCGAAGGGCTGAAAGTGTAAGGGATGACATCGCCAACGCTGCCGTGCTGATCCTGTCAGCACTATATAAACATGGACTCGGGACGAGCTCATTGGATGCCGTAGAAATCTTCGATAAACTCAGGACGGCCCCGGCTAAATATATGGAGAATATCTCTGACGCAGCCGTCATGGGTGCAAGCTTCGCTCTTGCGCAGACGAAATCACTCTATCCCCGGATAGACGTGGACTCTGTCGGAGATGGCTTTGCGGCTGGCACCTCAGATGAGCGAGCCCTGGAGCTCATAAGTGAAGCACAGGAGTCGGCGAAAAAGGTAGCTGGTGATGTAGCCGCAAACTTCCAGGAGTAGCTGACTTGTCTTGATGTATATGACTCACTGTAATGTTGACTTGTAAATATATAGCTTATTTATATTAATGCCCTGATCCGAGTCTTCATATATAATTTCTTAAGAATTTTCGTCCGTCTGTCACCAAGCCTAAGCTTGATTAAGCCATCAAAAAATTCTCAGTCCTTATCTATTGGACTCGAACCAAAACATTAAACAATGATAAACTAAATATAAACAAGTTATCAAAGAAAATAATGTTTTATTGATATATGTATAGCCCCCGACTGACAACCCAAGAGGTCATCCTGCTTGAAGTTGACAGTCGAGAAGAACTTAGAGACAAAAAATGCCTAAGTATAATATCGACGAAGATGCTCAATGTTCCAGGAATTCTCCACCATGGTCCCATCTTCATGCTTTAGACGATATGCTCCCGGCCGAGTCGCCTCAGCGATTATGTAGGGCCCTTCCCATAGTGGAGATAGCTTGTGGCGATCTTTGGTAGTTTGAATCTTGCGTAGAACCATGTCTCCAACAATGAAGGCTCGTGACCGAACATTGCGGTTATGGTAGCGCCGAAGTCCTTGAAGATACCGTGCCGACTGAATCAATGTGGCTTCACGGGCTTCCTCCAGTCGGGTGAGGTCATCAACTCTGTCTTGGTCGTAACGCCCGTCATCGAAGCTATGAACACGAAGAGACTCGTACTCCATCTCACTCGGCAACATTGCTTCTGCTCCGTAAACCAAGAAGAAAGGAGATTGGCCGGTAGCCCGACTGGGTGTGGTCCGCAATGACCATAATACCGAAGGCAACTCTTGAACCCATCTTCCGGCGTACGGTTGTAGTCTGTCAAACACTCGGGCTTTGATACCTTGAAGAACCATACCATTAGCTTGTTCAACTTGTCCGTTGCTCTTAGGGTGCGCCACCGATGCATAGCAAATCTTAATACCGAAGTCTTCACATAACTCCTTAAAAATGCCTCCAGTGAATTGAGTTCCATTGTCAGTTATAATTCTGTTCGGGACACCAAACCGATGCACGATGTTTAGAATAAGTCTCGCGCCTTGTCCGCAGTTATCGTAGCAACCGGCTTAGCCTCGATCCACTTGGAAAACTTATCAACCGTGACGAACAGATGCGTGAATCCACTTGGCGCCTTCTTGAACGGACCCACCATGTCCAAGCCCCACACGGCGAAAGGCCATGATAAGGGAATTGTTTGAAGATCTTGAGCTGGAACGTGGCTCTGTCGAGCGAAGAATTGACAACCTTCACACGTGCGAACTACCTTATCTGCATCGGTGACCGCCGTGAGCCAGAAGAATCCTTGTCTGTAAGCCTTGCCCACCAGAGTGCGCGCCGCGGCATGATTGCCGCAGATGCCCGAGTGAATATCTTACAATAATTGTCGTCCTTCCTCTGGGGTGACGCATCTCATCAAAACTCCAGAGGGGCTTCTCTTGTATAGCTCTGAGTCAACCATGACATAGCCTTGACTGCGACGTCGGACTCGTTCCGCATCATTTCGGTCGCCCGGCAGCTCTTGCTGAGTTAAAAACTTGATGAACGGTGTCCTCCAATCGGCGTCGAGCATGGAGACTTGGCTGGTAACTCCTTCATCGGAGGTTAGTGCTTTGGCAACAGTCGGCTCATAGAGATGTTCCACGAAAACGTCAGTCGGGGCTGCTTCGCGCTTGGACCCAAACTGTGCCAACTGGTTTGCCGCTTCGTTATTATGTCTCAAGACATGGGATAACTCCAATCCGTCAAACTTGTCTTCAAGCTTGCGAACTTCCTGTCGGTAGGCTTCCATGGTCTCATTCAAGCAGGACCAGTCCTTCATCACCTGGTTAACCACCAACTGGGAATCTCCTCGCACAATAATCTGTCGTATCCTGAGTGAAACGGCAAGTCGTAGGCCATGAAGGAGGGCTTCGTACTTGGCGACATTGTGTGAGGCGGGAAAGTGGATGTGAAGGACATACCGTAGCCTCTCCTCAGTCGGGGAGATCAGCACGACTCCCGCTCCCAAGCCGGTGACTCTTTTGGATCCATCGAAGTGCATGGTCCAATACTGCAGATCTTCTCTAGGTACATCTTCTTGTTGTTCGGTCCACTCGGCTACGAAATCTGCCAGGACTTGAGACTTTATAGACGTCCTCGCCTTGAAAGCTATGTCCAGCGGCATCAACTCCAGTGCCCACTTCGCGATGCGTCCAGTAACCTCCTGGTTGTGGATGACATCGCCGAGTGGAAAGGACGTGACGATGGTGACCGAGTGACCCTGAAAATAATGGGCTAGCTTCCTAGCAGTGATTAAAACTCCATATAACAATTTTTGTACCTGAGGATAGCGGGTTTTGGCTCCTGCCAGCACCTCGCTAACGAAGTAGATTGGCCGTTGAACCTTTTGGGTACGGTCTTCTTCCTCACGCTCGACGACCAATACCGTGCTGACCACCTGGTGAGTTGCAGAGACGTAGAGCAACAGGGGTTCTTGAGGGTGTGGTGATGCCAATACGGGTGGCGTCGTGAGGAACTCCTTGAAGTTTTTGAAAACTTTCTGGGCCTCGGTGGTCCATTGGAAATCATCAGTCTTCTTCAATAACCTGAAAAAAGGCATACCTCGTTCGCCGAGTCTGGAGACAAAGCGGCTCAATCTGCCATACAACCGGTGAGCTTCTGGACGTCTTTCTGGGTACTCGGGGGCTTCATGCTTCGGATAGCGTTGATCTTCTCTGGATTTGCCTCAATGCCGCGATGTGATATCATGAAACCGAGCAGCTTTCCTGATGGCACACCGAAGGTACACTTCTCCGGGTTCAACTTCATTCTGAAGGCCCGAATGTTCGCTAAGGTTTCTTCTAAGTCGGTGATCAGGTCTTCCTTCTGCTTGGTCTTGATGACGACATCGTCGACGTAGGCTTCCACGTTTCTCCCGATCTGGGTCTGAAGGCACCTCTGGATCATGCGCTGATAAGTAGCCCCGGCGTTCTTCAGGCCAAAGGGCATCGTTATGTAGCAATAGGCTCCAAACGGGGTGATGAAAGATGTCTTCAGGCAGTCGGATTCCTTCAAGCTGATCTGGTGATAACCCGAGTAACAATCCAAAAAGCTCAGAAGCTCGCAGCCGGCTGTTGAGTCAACGACTTAGTCTATTCGAGGTAGTCCGAAAGGATCTTTGGGGCAAGCTTTGTTGAGATCGGTGTAGTCTACGCACATGCGCCATTGCCCTGTCTTCTTCCGGACAAGAACTGGGTTGGCTAGCCAGTCGGGATGGTACACCTCTTTGATGAACCCAACAGCCAAAAGCTTGGCGAGTTCCTCCTTGATGGCATCTTTTCGGTCTTGAGCGAAATGGCGCAATCGTTGTTTTATAGGTTTAGCGTCATCTTTGACGTTTAAAGAGTGCTCGATCACCTCCCTAGGAATACCCGGCATGTCAGACGGTTTCCAAGCAAAAATATCTTTATTATTCTGAAGGAAGGTGACGAGCGCGTTTTCCTATTTAGGATCTAGCTCTGCGCCTATTACAGCAGTTTTAGAGGGATCAGATGGATCAAGGGGGATCTTCTTAGTCTTGGCGTCGCCGTCTCCCGACTTGGCTATCTTCTTGGTGGGGACTTCTCCTTCTCCAGATGTCGATGCAGCCAGTCAAACCTCTAATTGGCCGCGTAGTCTCTCGTGAGACTGGGCCATGTCGCAGCTTTCTTTGTCGCAAGTGAAGGCTTGTTTGAGGTCGCTGCGCAGGGTGATGACTCCATTGGGCCCGGGCATCTTCATGATGAGGTAGGTATAATGTGGTACCGCCATGAACTTAGCGAGCGCTGGTCTTCCGATGATCGCGTGGTAGGCCGCTTCAAAGTCGGCAACCTCAAAAGTGATGTTCTCCGTCCGGAAGTTCTCCCGAACCCCGAAGGTGACTGGAAGAGTAATGCGCCCGAGTGGCGTGGATGACAGCCCCGGGATGACTCCATGAAAGGGAGCTGAACTCGGCTTCAACTCGGATCTTGGAATCTGCATCTCGTCCAGCGTCTTGGCAAATAGGATATTGAGAGCACTACCGCCATCGATGAGGACGCGCTTGAGTTTGATGTTGCGAACCACCGGGTTTAGTACCAGGGGATACCGCCCTGGGTGAACCACTCGGTCAGGGTGATCCGAGCGGTTAAACGTGATAGCCACCTCCGACCATCGTAGATAATGCGGGACTTCAGGTTGCGTGGCGTTGACTTCGCGATCAGTCAGCTTTTGCTTCCTCTTGGACTCGTACGCCTGCGGTCCCCCGAAGATGTGGTTTAGCTCGCCCACGGGGTCTTGGAAGGGCTCCGTGTTGCTAACTGGGTTGTTCCTCTTGGTGCCCGATGGGCCGGCTTCGTCAGCCGGCTTTTGCCGTAGTTGTGTCGCGTATTGCTCAGCGAACTGTTTGTAGATGAAGCAATCCTTTGCCACATGCTTGTGGTTTGGATGGTGCGTGCACTGAGCGTTCATGATTTTGTCGTAGGCGGCGACTCGGGGACGCTGTTGCTGGTAGTTTGATGTCGTGGCGACCAGATCCTCGGGCTTGCGTTTGCGATCCTTTTGGCCCCCATTGTTGTTGCCGTTGTCCTTCTTAGGACGCCAGCTGCTTCCGGATGGCTTGTCGTCCCTCTTGTCGTGCCGGTCTTGTCGCGAGGCCTTGATTACGTCATCAGATTTGGCGTAGGAGTTTGCCGTCTCGAACATTTGCTTGACCGTCTTCGGTGGCTTGTGCCCAAACTTGCCGATAAGCAACTCGTCACGGACGCCTTTCTGGAATGCAGCAATAATGACGTCATCGGTGATGTTGGGAATCTTGTTCCGTTTCTCCGAAAAGCGTCGAATGTAGTCCTTTAGTGATTCGTCCGGCTTCTGGATGACGTTCGAAAGTGCCCTGGAAGTTGGCGATGAAGTGGTCCCGAAGCTCGCTCCACGAGTCAATCGAGCCTCTTGGCAAACTCGTGAGCCAGTTCCTGGCTGAGTCGGTGAGAGCAACGGGTAGGTAATTGGCCATAGCCTTGCTGTCTCCTCCTGCTGTGCGAATGGCGAGGGTGTACACAGTTAGCCAGGACTCGGGGTCGGTCTTGCCGTCGTACTTATCAATCCTGGTAGGTTTAAAACCACTCGACCAGTCCACTCGACGCAGGTTCCTAGTGAAAGCGGGCACTCCATCGTCGTAGTCGTCGGGTGATTTTCTTCTGTCTTCAGAAGAGCGCCGTTCACGTTCCCGGTAGCGTTGGTCGAGTACCTCCCGCAGATCACTCGGCGGGGGCCTTCGTGGGCTGCTTTGGTGGTTGGAGTTGTTGTAGCGACGATTCCGGTCGTGGACGGGTTGTTGGTTGTGTTCTCTCTCGTGAGAGTCAGCCGTATGAACTCGTGGCCTCGATACTGCCTCGTGGCGAGGGTCTTTAAATCTGACTGGTGTCTTGCTTTGCTCGGGTCTCTTGTAGTCCTTGGACCACAGCGGCGGCAGTCGGCTTCTGTCGGGTGTTTCAGCAACGGACTCGGTCGGCCTTCATGCGGAGCTGGAAGGATGGCCGTTAGCCGTAGCCGCGACGATGGTTTTGATCTTGTCCAGGAGCGGCGTCACCGCAGCCGGCGCCGCTTCGATGACGGTGTCGATGAGGGTGAGGGCAGCGACGGCGTTCTGTTGAGGCGTTTGGAAGATGTTGGCGTTGTCGACTCGTGTCTGCAGTATGGCCTCGCGGGCTGAGCGCCCAGTCGCCCTCAGGTCTCGTTTCTTTTTGTCGGCTTCTTGCTTCTTCCTGAGCTCCTCCTCCTCCTTGCGCTTATTCTCCTCCTCCGCACGCTTGCGCTCTTGCTCCAGCTTGGCTCGTTCCTCCTCCACGCGCTTGCGCTCTTGCTCAAGCTTAGCCCGTTCCTCCTCCGCGATTCTCCGGGCCATGGCCGAGTCGGTCTCAGCTACTTCGGCCATGAGAACGTTGAGAAGGTCCGGATCGTAGTAGTCTTTGTCTGCGTCGTAGCTGTTGATTTCGTCTGTGGAGATGTCGTAGAGGTCGTCGAAGTCGGTGGAGCTCATATGTTCGTCAATATCCGTGGATGAGTATGACCCGAGTCGTTCGAGTATGACCGCGACCTCTCGTGAGGCCGGGGGATAGCATGAAGGCGATGAAGCAGATTCTTCTGAGTGGATCGAGTCCAACTCAGGAGATAGAAGATTATGGTAGATTTTAGCGTCGTCCGGTAACCCGAGCGGTGCCAAGGGGTTTTCCCTTCTCGACTGGTTCGAATCCGAGTCGAGAAGGGAGAGCTTACCGAACTTGTCGGTGATGAAGTCGAGTCCGTCGAAGCGAAGCGCCTGTCCAGGGGCGAAGACAAAGTCGGCGAAGTTTGGTGGAGATCCCATTGCGCTTGTCGGCGAGAAGTTGAAGAAGAACTTGACGCAAAGCCCCTACCTGGCGCGCCAACTGTCGAAACTTGGTTTCGGCAATATCAATCTGGGGGTAGCAGTCAAGTGCCAAACACAATGGGTTAGTCGGGACAAAGGATTAGATAGGTTTAGGCCCTCTCTAACAAGAGGTAATACCCTACTCCTGTTTTGGGGATTCTATCCGCCGAGTGTTTATTGATCTCTTGATCTCTTTCAATAGGGGCTCTCGCAAGTTTTCTGTCTGTCCGTGTATTTTTTCTTATCCCTCAAGGGACGCCCCTACCCTCCTTATATAGTCCCGGAGGGTGGGTTTACAAGTCGGAGACCTATTCTATTCTAAGTCCGACTCCTCAATCTTACCAACTATAGACTATGAGCCGTTACCTTACCTCAATAGTAACGTAATACCCAAGTCATAGCCGGTTTACATAATCATGGAGCGCAACCTATCCCCTATGGTAAGTCGGATAAGCTAGCCGTGAGGGTATCCGGTACCCATAATCTTCACACAAATTTTGATAGGGTAACCAATTAAACATAGCCTTGTCATTATTACTTAACCAAAAATTGATAATTTTAGAAGTTTCTACTCACAAAAACACCATCAAATTTTGGCAAGGCTCCAAAGCAAACACATCCAATGCTACCAAAACTTGATGCCTATTAGATTGATGCCATTTTAAATCATACTATTTTTTATTAAAAATCATGTGGATGCAATTTAATTTATTATCAAACATTGGTAATGCCTAGGAAATTTTGACAAACACATTTAGCCTATTCTACTAAAATTTGGTGTTGGTCAACTTATCAAATTTTGACATCGTTAAATTTTAAAAATATTTATTTTGGCAGTAATCTAAACAAACCATTGATAACGCCAAAATATATTAAAATTTAGCATTACCAAATTTTGATAAGGTTCAAAATAGCAATAAAGTGAACAAGCCCAAACTCTGATAAAAATTCTCTCTTTGTGCACAAGGTGCGTGCATGCCCAGTAAACGTAGAACTAAAGAGAACTATATGAAAGAAAAATAAGTACTCCCACCGATAAAAAATATTTAATATTTAAAATAAGATTTTGTAAGCCATTTTTTATGAACTTTGGCTCCGATTGTTTGTGCACAGCCGCAGCAGCTGCATAACCGTAGCTCATTTTTTTCATTGTGGATATTGTTGCTGCAGTTGTAACAGCCACAAGTAGCACAAACGAACAACCCCTTTGATAATTAATTTCATTTTATAAGATATAATAGTACTTTACCAGTTAATTAATCTTGTACATATCATTTTCTTTGATAAACTATGCTGTAAGCTACGATAAGTTATTATTTGCCAAGTTAGAAAAGTTTGGCTAAATATTTATGATTAGATAGAGCAATTGAAAACTGGATAAATAAAAAAGGATTGCATTTATTTGGCCAAACAAATACAGTTAACACAAAAGAATTTTCCTACGATGTTGAAAAGTATGTACATAAATACAGTTAATACAAATACCATTACCATGTTCATATCTTATATTTCTGAAATATAGGAAACCGAAACCAATTGCTATGAAAATCAATAATTTAACAGTAAAATACATAGGAGTAATACACATATGGCTATAAATTTGTTGGCGTGCCACCCGGCACACTGGTTTTCTGGTTTTCTAGTTCATATCTAAAAATTCCGATTGAATGCTGTGTCCCTCTTCTACAGTTGATCGAGCAACATGCAGTGCATATAGAAGCAAACACGCAACGTGTAATGCCAGGGGAGAGGGGGATATGCAGGAAAAGAAAAAGGTGACCATTTATACGTAGGTCTCACTGTATTTCTTTTTATTTTTCTAAATAGAATGTAGGTGTCACATAGGATGAAATTACAGTCAATATCATTTTGGGAGACAAAATGAACCGATGTTGATAATTGAGGGAGGTTGTATATATCTTGTTTTGCATTTCAAGGAGAAAACTGGACTCGAGCCTTAGTCGAGGGATGTAATATAGACTTTTCCTAATATTTTGTTTTGATTACAAATTTTGAGCCAACATAGATACATCTGGATTTGTGTTGGATGACACATTGGGATACTATCAGAATCCAGAAATTTTTTGGTGGCCAATTAATTTTCTTGGGTTCAATGTCCATTAATCTGTCGTCTTGCGATCGAACTAAACTCTTATGCATACTACTCGAATAGTAGGAGTCACTGACATGTGGACCTTATAGTAAGTGTGACCCACATGTCAATCACTGGATCACGCTACTAAACTCCCCTTTGTAGAGACTCTGCCCAGCCGGTTCGCTAGCTCCCTCCCCTCCTCCCCACCACATGCACCCTAACTTCTGCACCGCCCTAACTCCCCAAGTATCACCCCTCAGGCTCATACTCTTCTATGCCCACCCCAAGCACCAGGTAGCAATGTGACACTGACCATGTCGAGGACTTCGAAGCCACATCAGGGATGCTGCTGGTGAAGTAGCCATCGCTTGTCCTGGGGCACATGCTGCCTCCTTAGCTCGTGTACTATATGTGTAAATGTTAGAGTGTGTAGCTCGGCTCACCATGAGTGGGCTACCGTAACCACAACATAAGGTCTTGGTCCTATACCTCAAAAGACTAGTCTAAGTTGTGCTCTTCCACCATCAATTTTCGATGTGGAATCAAGCCTAACAATTACCTTCGTCACAAATCGGGTCCAACATCTTTTCGATTACATCAACCCATATAATCTCAAAGATTTGCTCTGGGATAGGCCCAACAATCACTTTCGTTGGCATCAACCTATGTGATCCCAGATACTTATTCCAGTCTCCACAATTGACGGTTATATAAATTATTCTGGGTTTCTAGAATAGAGATTACCACTTATTTAAAAGTATGCCAATATAGTGAAACAATGACTAATCTTCCCGATTTTCTAACCATTGATCATCTCATACATGCCAGATGATGACACGGTAACACATGATATTTGTTAATGAAGTTTATAGCCAAAACATACATCTCGAGACTCTAATTGTGGACGCTCCTCCTGAATCAATATAACACACCTAACTCATTACGAGTCCATGGCCATGCTACCATCCTCTTCCTGAGCGCCTACACTACATTTTCGTCACCATGCATGGTTCCATCATGGTGTCCTCCTCTATATTTAAAGAGTTGACAAGTTATAGAGTCACAAACACTAATTCCATCCTATCACCTATATTACAACTTTAAGTCCAACTAAAACCTATTAGGACATACATTCAAGACCTCTTCTAATGGTAAGCTTGTTTTACGACAAATTTAATATTTGTTCTCAGTCTAAAGCTCTATGTTCTATTTATTCCAATTACCTCAACAGACGCTTAAGTATGCCTTGTTATAAGAAAATAGGCATATCACTTTGCATAGAAAAATATGCTGAGAAACTCCTGTTGAGTACCACAGGCTCTTAAAATTTTGTGCCTGTTAGAAAACAGTGAACATTTGTGGAATATAATTCGTTTTTCTACTACAACTTTATTCTCTGGCACGTAACTATATAACATGCATCTGTTACATGTTGCAACCAAGCTGGCTCACATGTCTACTTATGTTAATTACATGACATATGTATATGTAAAATACGTACGTGCATCATTATTTACAATGATGAATAACGATTCATAGACCACTTTCCACCGGTGTGGCAACCAATTAAGGATCGTATTAACAGTCAATCTTAATCTGAGACTCTGAGTGCATTAACTTGCCAACATCGATCATGTCTTGGGTGTTCCTCCCGAGCTGTTCAAGAAGGAGTCCACCACCTCAACTTCTTGTCCACTGGCTAAGAACTTCATGCACATGGGTGGAAGCACCTTGAACATGTTGAGCATCGCCGATGGCAGCGTGAAGAGGCCTTCACCACATATCAAACCCGCCGCGACGGCCGCCGACAAGATCTCGGCGGTCATGGAGTCGATCCTCTTCCAGAGAAGCAGCAGCAGGCCGCCCAAGCACATGTCGAGGGTGAAGTAGGAGCCGGCGAAGAAGGGCAGCGCGATGACCGTCATGCTGGGGATGTAGAGGTGGAGCCTCCACCCCTTGAGCTGCGAGACCAGCACGAGGGCGTCGATGGCGATCGTCGCGAAGACGGCGATGATGCAGAGCTCCACGCAGTACTTGGGGAGCCCCTTCACCCCTCCCATGCCGATGATGCAGATGGCGCGGTACAGCCCGGCGTAGGGGCACGGGTAGGTGGAGTCCTTGGAGCCCAGGGGCGCCTCCGGCTTGGCCGCCTTCTCGAACGCGCGGAAGATGCAGGGGCTGACCACGGAGCTGAGCGCCACGCCGAAGATCTGTCCGGCGACCATGGCGCGC
Organism: Oryza officinalis; assembly: GCA_008326285.1. Taxonomy (NCBI): domain Eukaryota; kingdom Viridiplantae; phylum Streptophyta; class Magnoliopsida; order Poales; family Poaceae; genus Oryza; species Oryza officinalis. The sequence goes on from BDMV01000005.1 coordinate 13,885,303, forward strand.
GGAGACGTCAGCGTCATGTGCGCTGACTTGAGGTCCTGCATCGCCTGCGACGAGACGTGGAGCGACGCCATGGTGATCCCGCTGACGAGGAGGCTGGCAACGATGGCGCCCGGCTTGGCGATCCACGCAGCGAAGATGAAAGGGGAGAACTTGGCGTAGGTGTTCGACACCGACCAGTCGGTGAGCCCCGTGGCGTAGGTGTTGCAGAAGCCAACCACGGGTATGGCCAGGTAGAGCACGCCGACATGGTAGAATTTGATCTGGTCGAACATGGCCGGCATCACAACCATGCTGATGGCTGTGCATGCGATATAGCCCGCCACCGGCACGGACATTGGGATCCGGTTGGACAAGAACATCTCGATCCTTTTGCGATCATCGTAGTTAAGGCTAGGGTTTTTGCTGATGTAGCTGGCCAGCCCTGAAGTTTGCTGTTGTTGTTGCCTTATATGGTAGAAGTTAATTGCAGCTGAAGTAACGAGTATCAGAAAGTTTATCAGGCCGTCAGTGACGATCAGTGTCACGCTGATGAACACCTGCCATAATTGAAAAAAAACAAGAAGTTTAGAATGGTTCGTGTCTCACTAGTGAAAAACTACCAAAATTGATGGCGACACTAATTTGGCTTTCATCAACCGCATGCATAGATCTGGAAATTATATCAGACGGTTTGTTCAAGTTAATTGGATACATGGATCATGACAAAAATTCTAATATACGGGGTACGTATTACTATACTTTGATACCTTCGTATGCATTTCAATTAGTACAGTAGCTAATAATTTGTGGGACAAAATTCTTTCCTTGCATTGGTTAGTACGTAGCACAAAATGAGTGAGATAAAATCTTATTAGATGATCCAACAATTGATACGTGCTTATTATTTTCGTATATATATCTTTATTGTTTCTCTCACTAGTACAGAAACCATCATAGGTGCCGGTTGGGAACCGGTTATAGGTGCCGGTTTTCCAACCGGCACCTATTGGTTGGCACCAATAGGGACAACCGACACCTATGTGGAATATAAAACCGGTACCTTTACCTTTGCTCAAGCCCAAAAAAAAAGAGAGCCGGCTCGAATCGAGCCGAACTCATGCCGCCGGCCGCCACCCTGCCCGCGTCACCAGTGTCCTTCTCCACCGTCGTGCACATGGGGGGGGGCGCGGCCGCCGCAGCCACCGAGGTGCGCCTCAGCTGCCTCCGCCAGGCAGCCGTCGGCCACGAGAGCCCACCGCCTCCCCACTGCCCCCTCCCCCCCCGGCTGGCTCCCTTCTCGCTGGATCTGGCGGAGGGGAGCGCGCCGAACTCATGCCGCCGTCACCCGTGGGGTTCCCACCGTCGGCCTTGGACCCCTCCGTCTCCCCTCCCGCCGGATCTAGCAGAGGGGAGGGCGCGGCCACCGCCGCCGCTGCCACCTCCGCCAGGCAGCTGCCGATCGTGGGAGCCCACCGCCTCCCCGACCACTGCCCCCCTCCCCGCTGGCTTCCCTCTCGCCTCCCCACCGCCACCGCCCACGGAGCCCGCTGAACTCATGCCACCGCTGCCCGTGGGGTGCCCGGCCACAGCCGACCGTGAAGCCCGTCGCCTCCCCTCCCGCCAGATCTAGCGAAGGGGAGGGCACGGCCGTCGCCGCCGCCGCCGCTGCCGCCTTCGCCAGGCAGCCGTCGGCCGCGGGAGCCCACCGCCTCCGCCGGGCAGCCGCCGCGAGAGAGCGAGAGAGAGATGAGAGAGAAGGTACGAGAGAGAGCGAGGGTTTGGGGGCTAGGATGCGCGCGGAGATCTGAGGCGGAGCAGCCGCTTTGCTTGCTCCTTAATAGAGAGAGAGACCGAGACGAGACGAGGCGAAGGAGAGGAGGAGATCTGAAGGGGGCAAGGGCGAGCCGCGCGGTTCACCGGCTCACCCCTCACCGGCTCGGCTCAAAGCTATAGGTGCCAGTTTTTAAAAAAACCGGTATCTATAATATATTATAGGTGTCGGTTTTTTAATTAACCGGTACCTATAATATATTATAGGTGCCGGTTCATTTTAAAAACCGGCACCCATAGTATAAGTACCGGTTTTTTCTCTGGAACCAGCACTTACAGTGTTTAAAGGTGCCGGTTCTATATTTTTCCATCGCAGGGCGGTGAGAAATGCTCTATAGGTGCCGGTTTTAAATGAACCGGTACCTATGAGCTGTTTCCTATAAGGGTTTTTGTAGTAGTGTCTGGTTCCTCAGTTTTGAGGCTTAGAGTTTAATAACTCTTGTAACTTTTGGCTGTGAGTGGTATAAAAGTCGGATTTCTATTCATTATATTAAAAAAAGATACATACCTTGTATCCATTTAGTCCGTCTAAGTTTGAAGCGCTATCAGTTTGATACCACTGTCCATGTTTAGTTTCAAGGTAAGGATATAGAAATCCCCAAGAGATGATGGCCCCGAAAAGTAACCCAAAATTGACTATATGTGGACACATCATTCCCACACCAATATATGTTGCAGAGAAATCAATGTAGAATCTGTAGGCACACACAACATATATATGTTAGTAATTCAGACGCTTATCCTTCAAAATATATTTAAATTTGTACATGGATTTACTGAGATCTGCATCAATTCCTACAGTTAGCAGCAATTCGATGGTTCCATAATAGACCATCTTCCATCGATGAAATCAGGACTATATTTTTTATTGTCTGCCCTCCTGTAATCAGTAGATCGCATTGAGCAATTGAGTCACAATTTCATAGGACATGTATGGCCCAATTGTCTAGCTATTCTCAAAACTCGGTGCCACTTTTGTGTAGTTATAAGCATAACTATATATCTCGGCATTAAATGTTGTGAAATTACTAATTGTTTCTTACATATTTAATCATTTCTGTATTGGATATGGATATACAACTTATATACAAATTGTTAAGAGAATTGCGCGATACGCTATATGTATGGATATAATTTTCTGTGTGACCGTTCTAGATCATCTGTTGACGATACTATGTTGATACTCAAGCATTGACTAATATCGTTATTTTAAAAAAAGAATATAGCTATTACCTGCGTTTATATAGTGCCAGTCCAAACGTTGGAAAGCTTGAAAATCCACAACCACTGCCTGAAGAATAGAACCATTGGAATATAGACCAAGAAAAACTACCAAAAAATACTTTGAAAATAGTCATAACCTGCATTCTGATGACATACAAATATTAGTGCAAAATTAATGAATATATAGTTAAATGAAATTCAGTGTTTTAATTTTCACTAAAAAGACAAGACTTCATTACTTTGCTATATAAGCACCTTCAGGAGTGTGAAAGCTATTAATAAGGTGTCCTATGACCGATCCTGTTGGGAATAGTAATTGGTAGTCGATAATCATGACCTACAGTAGAACGAAACAACTCATGAATTATATTTAGGAATGGGAATAATGCAAAACTATTAAGAATCATAATAAATGCGAAACTATATTAGAAATGGATACCCCTCTCATTGCATTAAGAATTTAGACATGCTTGTAACATCACTTTACAGGCCTACATATTAAGTACTAAATGAGTAAAAAAAATTAGCAATTAATGGGGAATGTTAAACTTCATGTAACGTATTGATGGGTATGACCAAGCATGACTAAATGCATGTTGAGTTTTATAGAAATAACTAAATTAAGTTGATTCAGTAATATAGCGTATAGGATGGAGTACACATTTTAGTTGTAGACTTGTAGGATTGCGCTGCTTTTATATGCAGGCTAAGCCATCATGTCAGTAAATGCATGCAGCTCGATGACAAAGAAAGCTTAATGTTTATTAAAGCGTATATTGTTAACTTATAGGAATGCATACTTCTAGAATTACAAATGCAGTTTCATTAAATAGCGAAAGAAGAATTTAGTGCTGTTGTCCTAAAATGAGTACACATGCAGTGTTCACCCAACAGGTAGCTCTCAAGTCTGATAGTGATGCATGTGCGTTTAAATATAATGGGGTATATATGCACATACTCATACGGGTCTCTGACATTATTTCAAGTGCACATAGAGAATGCACACGTGTGTGAGGATTGTATGCGTGTCTAGCTGTACTCGCAAAAAAAAAAGAAATGAAAATTACCTGGTTTAATGGAATATTAGACAATACCCCTGCCATACCAATAAGGAAAAAGTATATAATCAATTTTCCTGTTGGTATATAGTCAATAATATCTCTTGGATCTAGATCATCAGCAAGTGTTTTGGCCACTATAGTACTCATTCCAGTGAGAGCGGTTGCGAAACCACCTAAAAAAGTAACCAGAAAATACACCAGTTGAACTAGAAGAGATGCAAAATGAAAAACAAAATGGCTACAAATAATTTGGGTATGTTGTTTCAGAAAAATATGAGTAATCCATTCTACTCTATTGACAAAGCATGGATTCTACGGTATACCATTAACAACGCTCCGTTATATTATAAACCATCTAACAACTAATTTTCTTTCTTATATGCCATCGCCGATAGTTGATCGTTAGTCAAACTCCATTAAAAGTGAGAACCCTAAGGTATCATATACGTATTAATGGATTTCATTAGTCATGATCCACTATTTTTTCTCATTGATGAAAAATAGGAATCACTTGTCTTTTTATCATATAAGATTGTTTAATGTGATGTGGCATTGTGCAAAATCTCAATTTTATACTAGAGGTAAAATGGTCATTTTTCCTCCCTTAACAGTGTTTGAATATTGGCGATGAGATATAAGGAAGAAAACGAGTTATTCAATGGTATATTATAGAACTGAACTTTGAACTTTGTCAGAGGCATATTATAAAACCCACGCTTTGTCGATGGCATAGAATGGATTGACTCGAAAAAGATTCCAATTTTGGAGAATCACTAGTGGTGGAGTTGTTTGTATGACTCACCCAACAAGTTTAAATCCTAGTCACCATGAATATTACATACATGAGTGTGTTTTCAATAGAATTTTAGTGAGGTTGGGGATTTGCACTGATCTCCATTCTCTCTAAGTGTATAGGGGTGCACTTGTAGGTGTGAGAGTGTCGTGTGCATGCATAATGGTGTATACATGTTGTTCCTTACAATTAAAAAACATTTTCAATTTTAGACACTTAAATATTGACGGAATGGATTAATTTATAGTAGCATGGCAACATTAGCTTGCCACTCACCTGACTTGGTCAAAATGTTTATTTTGAAATATGTATTGTATGATTTACTTTTAAAATTTAGGGAAATTTGATAAGTGGCCAAGTTACTTGAAGTTTAATACTTCACCCCATAAGTCATTTTTGTTGTACTAGTTGGTAGTGGTGGAGGAAGACTCGCTGCCACCACCACTACTTGCTTTTAAATAAAAGTAGTATTGAAATGCCCGCCCGCTGCTTAGTTTTATTGCAAAGACCACCCCAGTGTGCACATGCTTAACCGAATCAACATGTTTTCATAAATTATGAGTTGTCAATGTGGTTGTTACCAAAACTAAATACTTTTAGGAGTATAGCCTTGACACTTTTGGAGAATCCACAAAGACAATTGCTTATGAGAGCTTAGACATTATTGCACTGAGTTTCGCTATATGCACAAAAAAGTTCAAGGAAACATGAATAATAGTCTAATGCAAGCATTTGGACAAGATTAACTCGATTAGCTTAGCTTGTGGTGGCTCTATATCAGTGAAAACAGGCTGATTCGTTTAAGCACATGCATACTAGGATATTTTTTTGCAACAAAACTAAGTAGGGGGTGTACATTTGCAATAAAATGGCTTATATGGTGGAAAGTAAACCTTCAGACAACTTATGGGGATGGTTTTTTCAAATTAATTTAAAAGTAGAAACAATTACAGATAACTCAACCTATCTTCCTCTCATTAAACCCTAGTTGTTGGGCCAACTATCCCAATCCCACAAGCACTTCCTCCTTTTCCGTCTCGTAAGGTAGGTTTGTCCATTAATAAATTTCTATGACTACCTAGTGATTTATTTGAAGATATAGGGTAACTTCTTTGTCCATGTTCCTACAGAGATAGCAAAGGCTTAGTTTTTTAATGTGAACAAGCAGTATGAACCGTTGAGACAGGCACAAGATCGACATGCCCTAATCTGTCTCGAATCATAGGAAAGTGCTACGGCATACAAATGAAGAAGAAACAATATTTTTTAGGAAACTCAATTTTCCTTATTCTCTTATCAAATTTAGAGTATTAGGTAGCAACTAGCTACTTATGGAATGCATACTAAGCATACTAGACATGCACATGACATGATACACTACTTCATAAACAAATTATATATTCCAAATTCTCATGTTGTTGCCTAAACAAAACATAATGTCATGGAACCATGTTGGTATTAATTTCAACATTTTCCCCCTTAATTCTAATGTGGTCCAAGATCATGCACCCCTAGTAGGTGTAGGTTGTCAACTTCACTGCTGTCAATGCCTTGTCAGTGCGTCAACATGCTGCTCATATGTGCGAACGAACTCAATGACAATCTATCTCCTTTAGATACACTGATGTATAAAGTGGAACCTTTGTATCGATGTGTTTGCCCCGGTGATGAAAGACCAGATTCTTCATGTGGAAGATGATGGATTTGTTATTGAAGAAAGTTTCACCATCCTCAACTATGTCTTAACTAGTGCAGCCACTAGTGCCCTGAGCTAGAGTGCTTGGCACGCTGCCACAATAACTACCATGAACTTGGCCTCGTTGGACAATAGTACCACACTTCTGCAAATTTCATGATACCATGCAGTCATTGACATAAAATGCCATGTCATCTGTGCTCTTCCGATCGTTCAAGTCACTGGTTAGATCACTGTCTATGAAGCCGACAATCACTTCATCTCCTCCTTTTCCCAATAACATGTCTGTAATTCGTTGCATCGAACGGATGTCCCATTGGGTCCTTGTTAACTGGGTCCTCGGCTCCATTGGAATCATTCTGGAATTATGATAATGTCAAATTCAGCTAGTACCTTCTTTGCATAGGAAGTCTGCTTGATCTTGATGCTATAATCCTCCTACGTCACCTCTATGTCGAGTAGTACATAAGCATGCACATGCCGAGGTTGCTCTTGTCTAACTCCCCCATCATCTGCTGATTGAACTCTACGCTCACTCCTAGGTCATCCCCCATCATGATCAAATCATTACAATAGACACCAACTATTGTGATGGCATGCCCTTTGCACCTTGTGTTACACTGCTTGCTCCTGTGCACATATGGTAAAACAGAGCTCGTTCAAGCTTCAATCAAGGAACATGTTCCACGCACGAGGTGTTGTTTGAAGACCATAAAGTGCCTTCTGTAGCTTGAGCACCAAGTGCTCCTTGTTCTTTAGTGTGAACCCCTCCTAGGTAAGTATACCTCCTCCCTCTAGCTCACCATTGAGGAACACCAACTTAACATCAAGATGGTGAACTTGCCACCCATGGTTGGACGTCATGGCAAGGATGACATGCACAGTATCCACCCTAATGACTAGCGCGAACACATCTTTGAAGTCAATTGCTTAGCATTGGATATAGCTCTTTGCAACCAACCTTGCATTGTTCTTGATGACATCACGAATGGAGTTATTTATCTTGAACACCCACTTGAGCCTAATTGCTTTATGTATGGCCAAAAACATGATGAGTGTCCACATTGAGTTCTTCTTGATGGATTCGATCTCCTTGGCCATGACATCTCCTAGGCTAGTGGAGCAATTGCATCACGTTAGCAATAAAACTCTTCCACCTCTACAAGCATTGCTTATTCATTAGCATCCTCCTCTGACTGTGCAATGCATTGTGAATGATGTTTGTGATGTGCTTGTATTGAATAGGCACGTCATCACTGCCAACATATCCACCTAACCACGGTGTAGGCAGACTGGTGACTGGTGTGGTAGACTACGCCACTGGTGATCGAGTAATTTAGTAGGACTAGCAAAGTAGTTGACAAGTTTGTGGGTGTTGTTGTTGAGATTACTGGACTACTCACTGTTATTGCCATGGGTGTTCCGCTGGCTTGTAATGTGTGGTCAGGGTTCGCATGTTGTTTTCTATCGCTAGTGCTGACTCACCACCAAACCACCTGTGTTCGGCACCGACACACCCACTGTTGGCTTGGGGTTAATTTCCTCCTTGACTGCAAAATAGGGTGAACAATCACTTCCTATGTCTACTCACCACTTCCATGGAACATTCCCTTCAAATATGACATCGTGACTTACATGAAACTTGCCACAACATGACCAAATAGATAATGCCCCTTGCTTCCATCCTCAATGTCGAGGTACACAAATGGATGGATTCAATCATCAAGCTTGTTCAAATGTGATGTCATCAACATGGCCAGCACAATATGCCAGAACACATGAAGGTGCACCAAATGTGGCTTTCTTCATGACCATGCCTAGATGGAGTGTGATCACCCATCACCTTTATCGGTAACTGATTGAGGAGGGAGATGGAATGTCGCACCACCTCCCCCCTCTACATCACACCTTCATGTTCTTTGATGAGGGATCTTGTGTAGCCATCATTGTCTGGTTCCATCACTCCACCACACTGCTCTACTGCATGCAAGTAGGGTGCAGTGAGATGTCAAATGATGCTGGCCTACTCACACAACCAATTGAACTTGGCAGAGAGGAACTCTCCGATGCAATTACTCCTGAGCATCTTGATCCGATGCCCACATGTATTCTCGGTCTCTACCTTTAGCTTGACGAAGGTTAAGCATGCCTAATCCTTTGTCTTAGATTATATACCCACATCCATCGAGTGTAATCATCAAAAATCAACACAAAATAGCTATTACCAGTGAGTGTACATAGCTAGCGTGACCAACCCACAGAGATTAGCATGAACCAGCTCGAGCGGCTTCTCTACCTGATAGTTCATCATTATCAGAAACAACATCCTTTCCTACTTGGTGACCAAGCATGCCTGCCTGACACAACTTGTTGGGGGTGTGCAATCGACAGCATGCTTTCTTACATCTCCTTGTCTACAAGCTTCTTCATGGCTTGACAATTGACATGGCTAGGGTCACGTGCTGCACCAAAACTGATTCTCCAATCTATGAAATACAACAAGAGCCCCAGCTACAGCTCAATCCGATAGAGGCTATTTTGAGTGCACCTCACCTTCATGATCAAGCTCAATGGGTTCTTGCCAACACCTCAAGCTTGTCCTTGTACATGTTCACCTTGTGGCTAGTCTCGATCAAATAGCCGAAACTCACCATGCTGCCACAGAGCTTTGGGATGTAATAAACCTTGATGAGCAACCACTGATCGACATTCTTACAAGTGAAGAGAAGATCTCTTGCCATTGATCTCCACCATTTTGCCATCACAAAATCATAGTGATCGCCTCATCTAGCTCATGGATTTTCTACTTATTGCCAGTCATGTTATTGTTGGCGTCATTGTCCTAGTACCAAATGGTGGTCAGAAAGCAACCATGCTTGGGCATCTTACAACTTTGGTAACTTCTTGTCTTTGTTCAACTGGATGGCATCCTACCAATCCTACCATGCATCCATGGTACACACGTGCTTCACTAACACCAAAGTCCTTGGCCCAAGCAAGATGCATCCCGTCCTTCTTCTTGCGAGCTTGGCACTATATCAAGTAGTGCCCCATCTCGCTGCAATGGAAGCAACAAATGTGGTTCTTTTCGCAGCCACTATCGCAGAGGCCCTCGGCCTATCTTTGTGCGGTGAGCTGCCATGCCCACCTCCATGCCCAGCCCAGCGGCAAGATAGTCAGGACGACTATCCTAGGCCCCTACGTTGTAGGGCCTAGTGCACGTTTGGTCTGATTGGTTGCTCGCACCACTATAGCTTTGCCCATACGAGCCATCCAAGTTGAACCTAACTAGGCTGAGTAGGTTCAAGAGGGTTTGTTTGTTGGTTGACTAGATCAACTGAGCCTAAATGTAACAGGATGTTGTTTGGATGGTTGCATTAGGTGGTTTCGCTTGCAAGAGATTTTGTTTGGTTGGCTGCACAATGTTGAGTTCGGTTACCTCTTTGTTTCGGCGGTGAGAATACCTCAATATGTATGTATTGGATGTGTATTAATCAGAGTGTGTTAAAAATATTTAAGGATTTTTAGATTTAACTATATTTGCTGCTTTGGATATAATCCCTTGTCTAAAGCGATGAAAAAAAAGAAAACAGGACGCCGGTAGCAATTAATCTTTTTGTTGAACACATCGGCGAAGAAAGAAAAATAGAAAAAAAAACTGTCAGATCTATGGCCGCTTGTCAAGCAATTCCTCATCGACTTGTCATGGTGGCGTCACATTTTGCAAGAGACTGGCCAGGCCATCGTGTAGAGCAATTCGAGGACCAGCTTCTCGCTGGATCTTGTGGTCTCCCATCAGATCTGGTAGGTGTGCCTAGTGGCCTCCGATATCTGAGCAGGGAAGAGGAGAAGATGAACATAATAATGAGCCAATGACAAAAAGACAAGGGAGCAACAACAACGCAGTGGGAGGTAGGTGGAGGCCACTCGTCACCAATGCTTCGCCTTGCAATTCGCCATGGCTGCGTCAGCCAAATCCATTGGCCATGTGCTCAAGGCTCAGATCTAGCACCTGCATGCTTGTGTCCACCATATCTATCGAGAAGAGGAGAAGAGCTGCTAGACAACAATCGTGATCCGATTCTGGAGAAAAGGGGAGGCAACAACTCAGTGAGCTGAATGGGAGAGGGATGTGAGTAGGATGTGAGTGGGTTCACACCTCCTGCATTCGCCCCTGCACCCATGCGTGCTTGCTTGCATCCGCACGACCAGGATGAGGAACGAAGGTCAGACTCTGTGTTTCTCTCGAGCCTGGTTGCGGGGCTTCTTTTGGATGAGCTGAGCCTGGCTAGGATGGCATGCAGTCAACCAAATAAGATGTTGCCCATATATGGTGAGCAGTTAATGAAAAGCAGGCCCAATTTTGATGCCACCGAGGGAATCACCCTCCAATATCTCTACAGACACCCGTCACATGTGTCTTCTTCCTTTGGGGGTCCCCTTTGGTTCATTCCCAAGACATGTGCCAACAACACCTCACTGCTAGATAGCATTGCCTCTTCGCTCTATGCGCCATTATTAATAGGAAAGATAGTCTAATTTTTGTGATTTTCCACCATCTCGCCTTCAGTTTGTAATACCTCTATTAGAAATCCCCTAACCTTCCTATTACCTCTAGAGTTTTCTTTAATTTTCTATGAAATACCTCTCGAGATCATCATCCTAGAGGACAAAGAGTCTAAGACTTCTTATTTTGTTTTTCCCCTGTTCTAAATATTTACATTGAGGCTAATAAGATATCCCCATATTCTGCTTCAAATTTCTCAATTTTCTTGTTGGCCATAGAGTTGTATCATTGACGATAAAAGCTCATTAATACGTGGGATAGGAGCTACAAAAAATAAAGGAAATTTCTTTATTGGATTTTAATTTACACTTCTTTGTTGTAATTCTGTTTGAATACCTCATTCAGAAATTCTTGAAATTTTGAAGACAATATTTTTTTCCAAGGGACCAATCTTTTTATCCGATCGATAGTTTGAACTAGTGGAAATTATTGTTTCATATCTCACAAAGCTTAAGAATAAATGTACCTAAACCTATTCTACCACTTCTCTAGTTAGTTGGCTGAGCACTTGTTAGATAAAGATATGTTAGAACTGGTAGCTAGTTTTGTGATATGTGAAAAAAAAAGAAGTCTGTAGCCTTTCCCATCTATCTATACAACATTTCGTATTTCCTAGAATTATGAATTATGACAAAAGAAGTGTAGTTTTGCAACATTTTACTCATGAATTATATATATATTATGCTAACTAATGCTTACCAGTGATGGCTAGGTTAAGGCAGGTGATGACGCAAGTGATGAGGAACATGTTCTCCTGGCGTGTGAACGGCACCGCGGTCAAGCGCCACTTCTGCAGCTGCCTGACGAGCAACTTGAGGAGGAAGAAGCTGAGGACGGTGACGGGCATGTTGAGCGCCGGCACGAATCCGGTCATCATCTGGATCCTCATGCCGACGAAGCAGAAGACGATCCCAAGCAGCACCGCGATGGCCATGGCCCGCAGCGTCACCAGCCCACTGAAGTCAGGCAACGGATTCTTCTCAAATGCTGCCTCTACCGACGTCAACCTAGGATCGCCGATCGATGCGTCCATGGCTGGCGATCAAGCTCCAGCTTGCTCAATGGAGAGCGAGAGAGGTCCTTGGGGCTTTTGGGTAGTGTTGTGATGGGACAAGTGGGTGGTGTTCTGGTGAGTTGGCTATCCTTGGAGCCATGCATGGGTTTGCCTCAATTGGGAGGTGGTGAGGGAATGTAGTGAGCAAAAATAGGGTGTGTGTTGAACTGATATTTCACTAGTGCGTAACACCAAATAGGTGATAGCACTATATGTACTAGTTACTTTAAAACGAACACATATGAGACATTTTTCTACTCACCCCACATGCATATAAAAACCCATACGTGTGGTTCTAGATAACAACCAACACATATGATGCGGTCATCTTACATGTGCCGGTTGTAGTTTAGAATCAGCACATATAAGAGCGCCCACAACATTCAGTCGGCATCTTAATTATTATGTTGATATGCTGATAAGAGAAAAGAACCGACATATATATGTGCCAATTTTTGTGATGAATTGGCACATATGAGGATCACTGCTACGGTATATCTACGGTATATCTATGTCATATGCACTACTTCTATTTATGAATGGGCACATATGGTTCTACCATTTAATATTGTACATACCTGCTCGATCGGGTAGAACAAAGAGGAGTTTCGCTCTTGCTTGACCAAAGAGGAGGAGGTTTTATTCCTTAGGTTCAAAACTGGTTGGAAATCTACGTTTTTAGGTGCTCTAGTTCAACTTGTTTCTCCCTCCATTTTCTCTCATTTTTGGTGAATTTAGATGGTAGATTGTATTAATGAGTTGCTAATTAAACTGCTCACTTCTATTGTTGATTTAGATCTACGTTTCACTTCTCTTTTTTTATTTGATTTAACTGCTAGATTTCTCTATCTTAGACTACCCATATTTGTTATAGATTTAATTTATTGTTTAGGGATGGTGATCATATGTTTTGATAAATCTAGGTTTCTAAGTAATTTAGAGATTTCTCTATGTAGATCACGCATTAAGGGCCTATTTGGATTTGAGGAATTCCGTAGGGATTTTGGACAAACTAAACTTTGTAAAACTCTTGCATTCCGAAGAAGCCCTAACTTTTGGAGTAATTTATTATAGATCATGCGTTAATTTATTTGAAGTAGGTTATATATNAGTATATATATATATATATATATATATATATATATATATATATATATATATATATATATATATATATATATACACACACACACGTATGTATTTGTATGTATGTATGTATGTATATGTCTATTTAATTTATAATTAGGGATGGTGATAATATTTTGATAAATCTAGGTCACCCATTAAAACTGGGAAGTTTTTAGAGACTATAAGATGAACATGAAGTTAGTGCACATGAAACAAAAATATCATTAGCACATAATTAATTAAGTTTAAATTATTAAACACTCAAAATATGAATTTGTTTGATATTTCAAAGCAACTTCTGTCTAGTTTAAAAAACGTGCTAACGAAAATCAAGGTAAAATCCATATCTTAATCTGACTCCACCTTAGTTTTTTTAATTAATGGATATATCACATATTAAATTTTTATTTAATCATATAATTATGGCTTAATTTAATTAATTTTGTGGATAGCGAGAATTGCAATGAATCAATGGATGTACGACGTGCCGCGCTGCTTGTTAGAATACATATTCCACACTCTAGTGATGATTCTTTTTACATTAATTCTAGTGTAGTAAACATTAGCTCACATGAAAAATTAAACTACATCATGCCAGCGAGCATAATTTACTGTAATAAGTTCTACGAGAATCTATCAAACATTCTTAGAATACATTTCTCATGTCCTTATGGGTGTTTACAAATTTCTCAAGAATGAGTCCACCACTTCAACTTCTTTTCCGCTAGGAATGAACTTCATGCATATTGGTGGATACACTTAATTTGAAGACGCTAAGTATTGCTGATGGCATTTGGAACAGTCCTTCCCCACATATCAAGCCTGCTGCAAGTGCTGATGACAGCAACTCCGCACTTCGTCTGTTCATTTTAGTCCAGACAAGCAGCAATACATAACCTAGGCACATGTCTATGGTAAAGAAAGATCCTGTGAAGAATGGCATTGCTATTGCTGTCATACTGGGAACATAACTCTGTACTGCCCAGCCTTTCTTCTGAGATACGAATATAAGGGAACCTATGGCTATTGTGATGAAAAAGGCAATAAGGCAAAACAGAATACAGAGCTGAGGTAGCTCCTTCACACCTCCCATGCCCATCAGCCCAATTGCACAATAGATACCTGAGTAGGGACATGGGTATTCTGATTGCCTTGATCCTATTGGAGCGTTGGGCTTGGCGGTTGTTTCGAATGCAAGGTAGATGCACGGATTAATAATAGGACCAATTATAGCACCAAAGATCTGCCCCATGACCACAGCCTGTGATGAGGTTAGTGTCATGTAACCTGTCTTAAGGGTCTTGCATCGCCTGCGAAGAACATTAAACAGCTGCCACGATTATCCCACAAGATACAAGGCTAGCAATAACGGCATCAGGTTTCCCAACCCATGCTGCAATGACAAATATTGTGAACTTGGCATAAGTTGGTGCAACTGACCAATCCGTGAGTCCTGTTCCGTAGGCTGAAGGAAAAAAATGGTGTGACGATGTACAATGCTGCCACATGGTAGGATTTGATCTGACTGAAGATAGATGGGATAACAACTGAACAGACTGTTGCAAATGTGATGTATCCAGACAATAGCACAGTAAGGGCCATTCGATTGTTAAGAAATACTTCAATCGTTTTACGATCATCATAGCCATCCCTGAGTCTTTTTCTTGCCTTCTGTTGTAGAAATTAATTGAGGAAAGTGTGAGAAAGTTGAAAATGCCATCATTAAGGATCATTGTTATGCCAAGGAATACCTGCATATAACTTATACATGTGATACATTTTAGTCAGAAGAATCATGTATTATGAACAAAAAAAAAGTAGAATTCATGTAATGAGCAATCTTGAATTATTTTGAACAATTAATATAAAAACAGTGTAATGTGACAAAGCACGCTTTGTTAGCAAAGCTATCACAAACTACACTTTTAATTAATAATTTCAGAGAATCACACTTCACTTTACAGAAAATTTACAAAAAACAAAATTTTATGAGTTTCCATCATACCATGGGACATCCATTGTTAGTTGTCACAATCATAGCTGGTTAGCAAATTTTGAACTATTTTCCATGTTGAATAAGAGCAGAAACGTTACCATGATTGAGTGGGAGGTAGGGTGAGTGGAAGGTATTTCATAAAACATGATGAAATAAAAAGTACTACTCCCTCAGGTTTTAATGTATAACATCGTTGGCTTTTGGATATACATTTGACCATTCATTTTATTTAAAAAATACGTAATTATCATTTATTTTGTTGTGATTTGTTTTATCATTAAAGGTACTTTAAGCATGATTTAAAATTTATATGATTTATATTGTATGTTCGCACAAAATTTTTAAATAAGATGAATAGTCAAACGTATGTCTAAAATTCAACAGCTTCATACATTGAAAATCAAAGGGAATACTATTTAGATCCACCCTTCCATGCATATCATGTGAACTACCTCTATGTGAGGAAATTTAAAAATGATAGGCTTATGAGAACCATGGGTGGACCCATTGGAATGGTCGTCAGTGCTTGTGGCATCTAAAAAAGGTGCAATGGAAGTGTGGTTTAGGTTGTGTTTGACAGGAGAGGAAAAGAGAAGATTGAGTAGATACGCAAAACGATGTGAGCCATTAGCGTATGATTAATCGAGTATTAATTATTTTGAATTTGAAAATTGGATTAATATGATTTTTTAGAGCAACATTTCTATAGAGATTTTTTTTGCAAAAAACGCACCATTTATCAGTGCAGGAAGCATGCGTGCAGAAAACGAGGGACTTTTCTCCCCTTTGTGCTTGTCTCGAACACAATCTTACAATAGTTCGGATAAATTTGGTCTATTTATGTAAAATTTACTCTAGAAAATCTGTGTGTCAAATTATCAGGTTTAGGTGCCAGTGAGGTAGGCATTTGCTAGGATTGTGATGAAACAAAACTTAGCAGTGTTTAGGTGGAACACTGCCAAACCTAAAGTTACATAAAAACACAAATGCCAGTATTTGTGCAATGATGTTTCTGAGAATGATGTTGCTATAGGATTTAATTCCATAGTTTATAACTTATTAACAATACATATGAAACCCAAAATAATCATGCACCTGTTTATTCATTTTCATAATATTTCAACGAAACATAACTTTTGTAATACCATGACTCGACAGTGTAAGCTATCCATACGATCTATATACATCCTGCCTATAGTACAACATTAATTTAGTGTCAACGCTTTTGTTGGTAATATTATTTGTTTACAGGTTCATAGTACACAAATTCATCATATAAGGTAAACAAGGGACTTGAACCGATGTGACAATCTACTTTATAATGTTGAAATTTGAAGTGTAACTTCATAATTGTTCAAACATACTGCAGTATTTTCTCCATTTAGAAATGATTCTTGTTAATCAGATTAATGTGTCCATGTATTAATGTGTGATATCACCATGGCAGTACACCAGCAAATTAATCAGATTTATTCTTGTTCAAACTTATTGCACAATATCAAAGTTGTTGCTAAACAAAATATTGTAGCGGAATCTGGAAGACTAGGTGTATGTTAGAACTAAAATATAATGTTTCATTTAAGTGCAAGGATGTATTCTAGATTTAAGATGTCCCATGAATAACTTTGTACATCTATAAGCTAGATCGAAGTAGAAATAAGCAACAGTAAAAATCATACTAAATTGCATCTAAGAAATTTTTACTTTTTTAACGCACCTTGTATCCATTTGAACCATCCAAACTTGTAAGACTATCTGCATGGTACCATTGGCCCTTTTTACTTTCGAGATAGGGGTATAAGAATCCCCAACAAATGATAGACCCGAACAGCAGCGTAAAGTTTACCAGCATTGAGCAAATCATACTAAGGCCAATGTATGCTGCTGAGAAATCAAGATAGAATCTGTTGACAAAATATTATTGCATTATTACATCAAGTGATGTTTATTAAATATGAAGTGCTACCCATATGGATTGTATTTGTACCAAAATCACTACGAAATACTACCTCCCATATTGATTTTACATTTGTTTTTCTCATCAACCTTTATTGCAGAATATTACTGAAAGATGTTCGTACAAATTCCCCATTACACAAAGTCTACATTTGATGCAATTCAAATGAAACTCTATTTACACATGGAGAACTAAATAAATAATAATAATTATGTGACGATAGAAATATAGGTTCCGAAGCTGTTAATTTGGGGGTGGAGTTTGATGACAATTTGATGAAAAGGATCAATGTTATGAGTCTGCAAAAAAAACATCCTCAACTTATTCACTAAACGTAGATGCTTAATGTGAAGTAGGAAAAAAATTAAAAATAGAAATTACATTCTCTGTTCCCATATCAATTTGGACAAATATGTTGAACTATAAGCGTCGAACAAAATACAATGGATAAAAAACTGTAATATATTAACAGTACATTTTGACCAGTGCAATGTCATCTGACCATTTTAAGTACTTGTTCCTAGATTGGTAAAGCAGGATTGTACGATTACACGTTATTCACAACCACACGTCTACAGTTAGTGGAAAGAGAATATGGATAGACATTCTGTACAATCTTGTCAAAAAAAAAACTTTAAAATATATTTCTCACTTGCACTTATATAACTCTAATCCAAATGCAGGAAAGGATTGGAAACCACAACCACTTTCTGCAGTATAGAACCATTGGAACAAAGACCACAAAACTACCAATAAATGATTTGAGTAGAGTCATGAACTGCAGCTTGAATTAATGATGAATGTTTGCTTAAGATTCAAAACTGAAAATACGAGTAATCTAATAATTGTTTTTCAATAAGTAAAGGGAAAGGCATTTTTACTTGGCTACATATGCCCCTTGAGGGGTGTGGAAGCTGTTGATCAGGTGAGCTGTAACTGTTCCCATTGGGAACAATAACCTGTAGTCTATGATCATGATCTAAAGTGAGAAGAAATATTGTTAGTAAAGACTGAAATATGAGATTTGATAATCTATGCACTTACATTGTATTTATTGTGGAGGTGTGTTTTACTAAAATAAATTTGGTAAGTTCCATACTAAAAGTGTATCCATGTATAAATTACTAAATCTTGTGAAACTATTCTCGCAGGTGGCATATCTTGAAGCTAGTTTAGGTCCTATCCAATCTTTGCCAAAACAATGAAAAGATTACAAAAGGGGATTTGAAGGTGGTAATTAGTAATGTGAGACTAACAATGCATCCAAAATGCATAGTAAGATGTCCCAGACTTTTACCCTCGATTTTGTCATAGTTGCATCACTGTTATCATTGTTTTGACTAAATGACATTTGCTGAGAATATCACACGTCACATTTTTGGGGCAGCACCAAATTCCCACACTGTAGTGGAGCTAAAGGAATGGTTGGAACAAATATATCTCCCTCCAAGCACACTATCTAGTTAATCCAGTTGTACATAATAACATAATCTCCCCCAATCAAAGTTGGGACTTGGGAGGATTGATTACAGAACATAGAGGCGAGGAGAAGGAAACAAAATGCATTGTAACACCCACCAAGTTGTGCATCGGATTTTTCTTTTCTTTTTTTTTTGGTGGGGTGATACTTTTTCATCACTCTTGATCTAAGTTATATTGATTGTAATCTTTCATGCGTTATCAATTGTAGATTTGATACATTTATATATTAATAAGGATGAATCCCTACTCAAAGTAGTGCACACACTTCTACAACAGTTTAACATGTCAGTTTGAAAGGTGAATTGGTTTCCTTACAATGAGTTCAGCTTATGTAAGAAACTATTTACTACATTGGGTAACTTTTTTTTATGTTAGCAGCATTAAAGTGTATGTGCTAGATGATATTTATAGGGAGGCCAGCGGCATTCCTTGAGAAGATATGTGCATTACTGGAAAAAGCTAAAGCTGTTTCAATTCATTCAGAGAGAGACAGAGGCATCAACAAAAGAGATGAAAGATGAACTAGAATTCTTGGGGAGTGCTAGTTCTGCAAAAGAGGAGGAAAGTGGATTCCAAGTGAAAATTGAACCCTTGTTGCAGTTGGACATTTGTGTTGGTTCCGATGGCCACTCCAGGCTTGGCAGGTGTGTGTAGTATTCTGTATGGCATTTACTTTGAGTGTGTTTTCTCAGAAAATGAACCAGGACAGCTATCCAGGTCAGGCAAACCCATGTTGGCTATTGGAGGAGGGAGCTTTTCTTCAAAGAAATGGGGAAATAGAGTTTTAAGCATTTGGGCCAACAGTGAGTTTTTTTTAATGAAGTTAAAGCATCATTTCTTACTTTCTTACTTAAAACATGAGAATTCATCTACTTTTATTCTTGTGATTTCAGTTGGACTTGCTTGGATTGATTGCTGTGGTTAAGTTGTATGTGGAATCTCCTGTGTGCTAGTTTTAATGTAGGCTGTGGCATGATCATTAACATGAGGATTTATTGAGTTGCCACCTGTATTACCTCTACTATGGGAAATTTCAGTGAAAGTATCTTCCCATCATCTCCAGTATGCATCTTTTGATATGTTTTGAGGGTAAATCTATTTTATCCCCTTCGACTATATCCCAAGTCTAAAAATTTAAACTAGATATTTTTACACCACTTAGCTACCAAAAATGGAATTATCTTTAAAAAAAACTTTCAAAAGTGGTTAAAATATCTCTAGGGCATGCAACTCGGTTTTGATGGTGGTTTCCATGATTTTGGGTTACAAGTAACCTATTTCTTCACTCTTCTAATTAGTCTAGATAGGCATAGGAGATGCATGGGATCAACTAGTAGGAATGCGTTAGCGATATGAACTTCATAGAAATAATGTTTTTTTTTTCCTTAAAAAGTAATGTTCGTTTTGTCCAGGGTAGTTAACTATTGTTGAGTGCTTATGTGTGCTATATAATTCAAACCAGTGATAGCATGAGTATAGAACAACAGGTTTTGCCTACAAAATAATCAATAGCTGTCACGAATGGGGCAGCAGCATGGTGTTTCACCCATAGTTTTCCAATGAATGCTATTATGCTAATCAAAATTGTGATAAAACTTTGATTGCAAAAGTGAATAGGGTTAGACACTGCCCTAATGGAATCTTTAGGTAAATGTATCACAGTCAATGTGCATGGAATATGTTGCTGCTGTAGGTACAGCTTGAACCGTAATCTCCAATGCCTTCCTCTTATTGCCTACAAGGTATGCATTTAGTTCCAGACATTTCACTTTTTGTTTTTAGGTTAGTTTACAGAGTAAAACATTAATTATACTAGCAATATTATCAATGTCCATGAATGCAAAATCATAGATCCAACTGCTGAATTGGAATATTTGGTGTTATCAATGTATCCGCTGAGTTAACAGGATGCAGATAACAACTTTCATCAAACCATGCTCATCATAAGGACCACATAAAGATTTTAAAAACCTTACATATAAGTGTTATGCGCCATATTGCATTTCTCATAGTGAGAATATAATATTGTGATTTTTCACAATAAGCGAAAAACATATACCTCCTTTTGGACTTCCATGTAGAATAACAGGATAAATGTAATGGTACTAAATTAATGAAAGAACATTTACCTCCTTAAATGGTATAATGGACAATATTCCCATGAGACCAATTAGGAAGAGGAATAACATCCATTGTCCTGTTGGTACGTGCTCAACAATTTCTCTAGGATCTAGATCATCAGCAAGTGTTTTGGCTACTGTGGAAGTCATAGCGATGATGTAGGTCGCAAAGCCACCTAGAAGAAACATATACAACAAGCGCATATCGGTGGATGGATCAAAAAATGCTGAGCTAAAAAAACAGATGATGTAAAATTAATAATCAGATAAAAAGCAAGCATACCAATGCTGGATTATTTTGTTTTGGTAGAGTACAAATGCTTAGATAAAAGAAAGCGTATATACTATGCATGCTCCTTTACATGAGTACAGACGATTATACTTATGAGCAATTATGCTTTAGAGCTAAATTATTTGTGAACCAGGTGTGTATTATTGAGTTGCTCTATACCGATGAGTGCGATGGTGATGCAACATTTGATGCTGGTGAGGAGGAAGATGTTCTCTTGATGTATGAAGGGCAGTGCGACGATACCACAGTGGCACAGCAAGGTGATGACCCATTTGAGGCAGTAGAAGCTGAGGACGCTGGTGGGCATGTTGAGCCCAGGCACGATGCTGACTACCATGTGGATCCACAGCGTCATGAAGCAGAAGACAATGCCAAGCAGTATGGCGATGGCCATCGCCCGCCGCATCACCTATCCCCAAACCCCTGGCTGTGGTGGCCCCTCGAATGCCAGTTCCACCGACAATACCGCGTTCGGGTCACCGATCATCGCATCCATGGCAGTGCGCTGTGCTTGATCGAGACTCCTGATCAAGTGAGAGCTTCACTGGTCATCTATGGCCATTTTGGTGTGTCACTGGTTGGTTCCTCCTCTAGGAGGAATACATGCATGAGTGCATGGTGCACTGTGTGCCGAGAGATGGAGAAGCAGTGTAGCTGGGGAAGAACAAAAATGGATGCATGAGTGGCTGTGAGTGCTCGAGGGGATCAACCATAGATGTGCTTCGTTTGAGAGTACAAGCGTCGTTTAGTTGGAAATTAGTCAGTTTTTTTCTGCACGATAGAAAGATAATATAATTGGTGTAGGAAAAACAACCTTTTCCATACCAGAGAAAATTTCGCTAGATACCATTATCCAGTATACCAATTTACTACTTACCTTTCCAGTATATCAAGGTACAGGGGCTGTCGGATGCTGATGTGTGTACTTTCCGGACTATGGTCAATTCAGCGAATCAGTAATAGTACTAGCCTGCAATGAGCAGATTGAATTCAGAATGAAGGTTATCAAAATCACTAAGCACCGATGATATAATATCATACCATACACAACATTGTCCCTCAAATTCTCTTACCTGCTTGCTGGAAAAAAACACATTTTTTCTACTGATCTAAAGTAATCCTGCCCGGCAACAGCTGAACTGCACCATTGCTCCTGGCCTCCTGCAAAACCATCACATAAGAGCAACCAAAGAACAACAGAAGTCTTCAGACAGTTGAAGGAACAGCCCTCGGAGGCAAATGATCGAACAAGTGGCATGCAGCACACTCAGTTCACTCAAACGAAGAAATCACCTGCCACCCTCCAACCACGCCTAGTAGGGAGGAACTCCAACTCTCCAACATACATCCACCGGTGTTTTCCCCAGCCTCCGGCAACAGCCGATGCATGCACCCGCGTGACCACCTCATGGTTGAAGGTGACGTTGCTGTAGATGTACAGCACACATCGAGACGAAGCCCTCGAGGAGCGATCCAGCGGATCGATGGCTGCTAGTAACGCTGGCGGCGGCGGCGGCGGCGTCCATTGCCCTCGAATTCGAGGCGTGTCCATGATCGCGGTGCGGTAATTCGGTGAGAGCAGGTGAGGTGAGGAGCGACCGAGCGAGAGAGGAAAAGAAAAGGCCAGCACGGATCGACGGGGTGCAGGGATGAAACCGGTTCGCAAATGCACGAAAACCACCTTTTAACGTTTCCGTAACCATATTAAAAAAAAGAAAAAATATCTGTGCATTATGACGGAGAGAAAAGACAAAAAAAATTAACAAACAGTTGAGAAAAAAATTATATTATGTAATTAATTAAAATACAAATTTTTGAAATACTTGGGTATTTTTAAGTAGGTAGGTGTAGAATTAAATTAATTTACAAGTAAAGTAAAGTAAGTTTGAGAAATAAAATTACATGGCTCGATTTAATTTTGTTAAATTATCCATGATTAATTATATTTTTTGAAATTTTCTCAAAATTTTCATATGTCAATTGCTAATTTTAATAATACAAGCACCATTTTAATATTTATTTAAATAAAAATCTAAATAAAATTCCTTCTTTCCCTTTGGGCCAGGTTCGGCCCAGCAAGCTCAACTCGCAGTCTTTTCTCCTCTCCTCTGCCTCAGCCCACAAGCACAGGTTCAACCCAGCAAGCTATCGAAAGTCTAATATACCTCTCCTTCGGCCTATTTTCCTCCTTTCTCCTCTCCTCTGTCTCAGCCCACAAGCGCACTTCGGCAAAAAAAACCAAAAGTCTAATTTGTCTCCCTAACGAACGAAAAAAAGTGACGGAAAGTTACGAATTTTTTAAGTAGGTATAAGAAATCGAAAATCCGGATATAGAAATAAAATTGAATATTATCGAATACAAAAATAAAAAATATAAATTAGAGCGAATACGGTAACAGATATTTATCGAAATATAAAAACCCTTAAACTAAACTTCTTAAATCAACGAAGAGATGTAGTTCAATATCTTTTCTAAAATAATAAATTGATATTTCTAATTTTTATTAATTAATAATAATACACTATTTCTAACTTTTATTAATTAATAATAATATGCCTAGTTGTACACTTTATTTTCTTGGAGAAAAAAAGAGCCATATTCACCTACAACTGTAATTATAAGTACTATGGCATGGTCTAATAAAAATAAAAAATAGTCATTAGTCAAAAAAAAACTGAAGTAATGGACTAAAAAAAATATCTCTATTTAACTAACCACCTTAATACATCGTACAAATCTAAATATTTAAAGTAGAGAAGTCTGAAGCTAATTAGCTGTATTTCGAGGAAAGATCTGAATTCATTTTTGAAAAGTTTTCGATGGATTTTGGTTTTCGATGGATAGTAGCCTTATCATATTGGTTTTTGTTTCAGAGAAAAAAAATTGAGTTCGTTTCTGTTTTCAAAAGTTTCCGAAAAACTTCAGACCAGCATTTTCCGTTTTCGAAAACACAACCCGAAGACTTTCCAAACTGTTTTCACCACGGTGGCCATCGGGGAAGAAACAGAGGCGTCTGGGTGGCCCGTTTTGCGGTGTACATGAGCCTCACAATTCACATATACCTTTTTTGCAGTATTTTTAAATTCGTTTTAAATTTATGTGTCTAAAATACGTAATATAAATTTTCTATACTCATGTGTACAGAATACCTATAAATCAAGTTTCTACACATAAACCTTTTTCTATGTGTAAACTTTTTCTGGCCCAGGCTAACGCGATGTTGAATAAGTTCCATTTATAAGAAAGAGGTTTATTTTTATATAAAAATATAGAGAGGGTTATTGAACTTGTTTAGGTGTGTTAAGTAGGTCACTCTGCTTTTAAAATATACATTTGGTCATATTATATTAGTTAAGTGAGTCATTATCCATCTATTCCACATGAGCATATCTTATACAGATAGCATGCCATCTATTATTGGAAAAAAATGCTTTTGGACATGTGTAGAAAATCGTATATGTATTTTGTTTTATTTCTTACAACATTAGCACGAAATCAGGGGAACCAAATCATTTCACTTATGTCTGTTTTGATGAGTTCTCATAGTTCTTAGTTTTCTCTCTCGCTTGCCATCAACGCTGATGACGGCGATAAACTATGAATATAACCAACAATGAAGGCAAAATGCTAGGAGGCAACGGCAATGAATGTTCAGATGTATTTTTGTCAATTCTAGGTGACATGTCATGTGTACAATGTGTGCTCATGTAAATAGTTAAATGGTTAAATGACTTTTTTACCTCACTAATGTGATTAAGATGTGCATTTTAAAATTAAAATAACCTATATAACACATAGAATACCCGCTCCAAACATTTTTACTCAACTTTTATATATCGTGCAGATGATGGAAAACGACAAAATGCACCTGTACCAGCCCATGTACGTCTCTCTTTTCCAGGCCTTGTGTCCACGAGTAGTGCATTGACCCATCAAAAAATATATAAAAACTAGATGATTTCTCGCATTTTACTGCGAAAATTACTAAGCAATTTTTAATATGTTTTTTTCACAATCGAGCTAGGAGTAAAAAAATAACTAATGAAACATCAGGGTTTATCAGCGTTAATTATGAAACAAACAAATGATACCCACACTTTCATGCGGAATATATTGATAAGATATGTTAAATATTATAAATATGATAAATAGATATGTTAAAATATTATAAAAATAATGTGAGGGATGATGATTGAATATGTTTTTATGTCAATCTGTAGAATTCAATAAATTGCAGATGATGTTGCATGTTTGCATAAAGTTTGAGATGTAATTATTGCTAGTGGATAATGGTGTGACATGGTTGCATATTAAATTTTAGATTTAGTGAGTTGTAACTTTATAGAAGGTATAGATTCACCCTTAATGCGCCTAAATATTTATAAATTTTTAGCACTTTTTAAAATATATGGTTTAACTTTATCTTTATCTAAGTCTGTTTTTAATGCAATTTTTTATTTCTTTTATTAATTTTAAGTTCATTTCAGATAATTTTTCATTTCTACATTATAATAATTTGTTGTTTTGACTTTTTATCTAAATAGAATAGACTTTGTTTAAATTAGTAATAGAGAAGTGTTGAGAATTATTGGATTGTCACCTAGAACAGGAAAAATGATGCCTGAAATTTAGGCACTCAATTTATTTTACTGTACGAAAAATGCACGCACACCTCTCCACACTTATGATTGCGCATGGTTGGCCGAAGTAATATCTTGTTTGTTTTGGAACTTTGGAAGCTGAGAAACAGTGTATATTTTTTTTGGGTTGGTTGTGTTCATCCATTTTAGATGTAGAGGCTAAGTTTTAATCCGGTATGTAAAAAGTAGATATTTTTTTGGGTGATGTGTGCGTACGTACTACGTGATCCAGATTGTAACTTTTGAAATCCATGATGGTGGTCACATTTTGACGTGGTTGAAATTTTGTCTTACAGCTTAATATCAACTCAAAAATGTATGCGTTCGGAGTACTTGCCCAAGAGAGCAGTGGAGGATGATGAAACCATACATTGGTCGATGCCAGCCAGCACACATGAGGCTGATCTCCCATGACTTGTGTCACATCAGACAAGATCGTCAACAATAGTGAAGCTGAGACGTTTTAGCTCACTGGATTGGCGTTGAGGTCACGGTCTATTTCTAAAATTAGTTTTTTTTTTCATAATTTATTTTTAAAATAAGTTTTTATAAATGGGTTAATTTGTCAAAATTTCCGATGTTTTTCGTCCTTGCGGTAATAACTTTAGTTTCTGATGAATGAACCTGGAACTGAAGTGTCGTTCTCAACAAAATGGATATAATCAAAGTTTCCTTTGGATGTTGCATGGTTTCCAAAGTATTAATTACATCATGAATGAAACACCGGCCGGACACTACGCAAAATATCCTCAAACTCGAATGGAGAAGAACATAAACTTAGTCTCCTCCCCCAACTTCTACAATGGAATGCAGTTGCTAGATCTAACATATAACATGATCAAGCTTGCATGTTCCTAAGTAGAAATTAACTTAAACTATACGAATTAATATTTACTCTTGAGGGGCGCAGAAGCGAGCACCACCTGATCTAGCGAGTAGCCGAGAGTATCTACATTTACTTGTCGTCGTCGTCGGCGGCGGTGGCGTCGTCGTCGTCCACCGTGTCGTCGACGGCGACCACCTTGGCGGGACCAAACCAACCCAGTCCGGTCACCACCGGAACAAGCGCCTTCTTCACCACCACGCCGCGGCCGATGTCACCGCCGTTGGTCTTGTTGCCGTCGTCACTACCGCCCTTGGCATTCGCGGCAGCACCGGCGACGTCCTTGACGACGACGGCGTCCTCTTTCTGCTGTTGCTTGCTGCAGTCGTTGAGCACTAGGTCCCGGGGAGGGAGGAAGCAGTCCATGGAGAGCCCCACGACGTTGAAGTCCACCTCCTCGATGCTCCACGTCTCATCCATGGTGGTGGTGCACGACCGCTTACTACCGCGCGAGGCGGCGGCGTCGGCGTCGTCGGCGCTCTCGAACCGGGACAGCGACACGACGGTGCGGCCGGCGTGCGCGATGTTGATGCCGTCGACGGCGCGGTAGTCTCCGATGGAGGATTCCATGGTGGTCTCCCAGTACGCGCTCTCGGCGGCGGCGTGGGCGAGGCCGATGCGCAGCAGGTGGCTGTCCTCGAGGCGGACGAGGAGCCCCGTCCTCTGGCTGAAGTAGCCCAGCACGGCGTGCCGGACCACCTCGACGTCGCCGCTACTCCGGGCGCGCAGCGCGGCGTGGTCGGCGTCGACGCGGAGCACGAAACAGTCGTCGCCGTCGACGCACCTCTCGCCCACCCACGCCGCGCTCGAGAACAGGTCGGCCGTCGACTTCGGGTCCAAACCCTGCATCACGCAAAATCAAATTGATTAATACACTAATTCAATCAAATTAATTAATACACATTTACAAGCACATGGGAGCACGTTCGTCCGTCCGGATTGTCCGGTACGGTACACCAATACACCATGTTCTTGTATGCAAGTGTGATTTGCTCAATTATTACAAATTTTAGTCAAGTTTGCCTTTTTTTTTTGGGTAAAACGAAACGAAAGAACAGTTCAGTACCTGAATGCATCGGCGGAGCGGCCGTGGCGGGCCACGGGAGGCGTGGGCTTCCTGCCATGGCGTCTGGCGCCAGGCGACCTTGCCGTCGCTGCCGGCGCTCATCTTGACGCCACCGGCGACGACCATCTCCACGCACCACAGCTCCGGCTTCTTCTGCCACACTACGAACCCGCCGGCCACCTCGCCGCCGGTGGCCACGCCCATCACCTTGTCCTTATTCCCCTTGCTCGTCGTCGTCCTCATCCGCACCTTCCCCATCGCGTACATGCTCGTCGCCGCGCCCAGCGCGGCCTCGCCGCCGGCCGCCGCGACGTACTGCTCGACGATGTACCTCGCCTTGGACGCCTCCAGGGGCTCCTCCTCCCCGACGCCCCGCCCGGCCACCATGGCCTTCCTCGCCTCGACGGCCTGCGGCACCAGCGGCGCGCCGACCACGCCGAGCATCAGCTGCACCTCGGCGCGCGACGGCGCGGCGCTGTCGCGCCTCCGGCTGTGCTCCATCCTCGCCCGCACCCACGACTTCACCGTGCCGCCGCCGCGCCGCCCTCGCCGCGGCGGCGGCTCGCGGTGGAGCTCCGGCACCGGCACCTCCAGCACGGTGTCGAGGCCGTCCTCCCGGTCAAGGTTAGGACACACCTTCCTCATAGCTAACTATGCTTAATTACACTATAGTGATTGATCAAAGAGAGATTGGGAGAGAGAGCTGCAAATTGCAATGTCCACGATGACAATGGCAAGCTACCATCACACACACGTATATATATTGGAATCGTGGATGGATCATGGCTAGTGTGGCTGCACGTTCTGCTATACCTTTGCTTCACCCAACAATGACCATAATTTTTATTGCTCCAACAAGATACGTCATTATCTCGCATATATTCTGCAAGGGATTATGCTAACAATTGTTTAAGAAAAAAAACTCATGAGATGGATGAATCATCATTTGCTGAATAATTGTATAATTTGTTGTGTAGGGTCAAGTGGCAGCAGCAGTGCAGGGGTGACATGCGATTTGACAGATAGATCTGTGCTCGGCTAGAGGACAAGTTGCTGATGCGAGATCAAACACACTGGCGAATTTGCAGGCATGTGCAGCGGCAGAGTAGTTGTTGATCGAGTATTCGAGTTAATTATATGGAGATAGCCTAATCTTGGTTTGGGATTGGCCGCTTGCCCGACATCGAAATAAAATTCGGCGTTGATTAGGGGCGTACACAAATGTGGTGTGTGATCCGACCGAATAAATCCGTATCGTCAAAATCGCCATAAATTGTGTCTGTTTTTAGGGAGCCCATGTACCTTTATTACGTGCGTGCATTCGTTGTCGATGCCAGGAATGGTAAACTGGTACTAGTATAATTTTTCAGATGATATTTTATCGGGTTATCCTGGATATGTAATAAAGTAGCTGATCGTCTGGCTTGGTGTATTTTGCTTCGAGTCTGTCCGACGGATGCCAAACGGGGGATATTTAAGTATTTGCTATTTTTAATGTGGTATTTAATAATTTGTCATTATATGTATTTAGGATACGAGGATTTTAATTCATATATCATAAACATATAGATGATAAACTGTTAAGCGTCATGTTTGTGAAGTGACAAATACTTAAATGTGCCCTTTTTTTTTTGTGTTGCATAGCGTTCTTAGCCGCAATAGCGTTTAGCGTCTGTTATTATAGTCCACCATTAGTTGTGTTGGTCAATCTGCTATTGTGTTTAAACAATATTCTTCATATATGGATAGGTAAACTTAATGTCATGTGTCTTTTTTATTTTATTTTATAATTCTTATGTTATCAAATGTATGAGAGTAATCAAGTTTGTTGTCTGAACTTCTAAATTTTAAGTGAAATTTGAAGTAGTATTGATATATAATGTAAATTTATAGTTATAATTTAAATTGGAACTTAGCATCGGTAATAGCAACTGTTATCTGCAATTTGTTACTACCTTCATTCCAAAATATAAAAACCTATGACTGGATGGGATATTGACTAGGAAATGCCAATTCGATGCTAAGTTCTTATTTAGGACAAAGGAAGTATCTAGATACTTACCAATCAACTATCTGCTATTTATTATCTTGGTGCTAAAAGAGTCACGAAAATTCCTGATTGACTAAACGTAGTTTTCGTGTAAGTCCGATTCTAGCCACATATAGTTTTTTTTTCAATTTCATTTAGCGTCGTATTGCTAGAAATTAAGTAGTTAAATTGGTAAATGTGATCAACTCTTGACCGACTGAGAATCGTTTTCGATGAGATTCTACCATTTCCAACTGTTTTCATCTCTAGTGCTAGTGTGAGGTTTTGGGTGAATAAGAACTGTCCAACAATTTTTTTATTATTGTGTTATATTTTTACTGCTCTCTGGAAAGAAGTTTTTAATATATTCTCGTATTCAAGTTTCATGTATGTTGCTTGATGGATGGTTAGTGATAGGAAAAACAAAATTCTTAACACAGTCACTTGTGGTGATGTCGACTTTGTGGGATATGAGAAATGATCGTCTGTTTTTTTCGTGTGAATTGGACTGGAGTCTGGAGACCAGTTGTTGTAGTAATGTAGCTGGCGCTGAGTAGAGGTGACTAACGAGTCAACTCGACTCGTAAAAACTCGTTAAATTAACGAATTAGCTTGGCTCGACTCGTGAACATAACGAGTTAAAAATGAAACTCGACTCGACTCATTAAAAAATCCGTATTGGCTCATTAAACTCATTAAACTCGTTATACCAAAATACATGGTTTAAAATTCATATGCAGTATAATTTGTGAGCCTATAACCAAAGATTATGATTGACATGCTATGTATCACGACTCATAAGATTGTGCTACAATGAATAATTATGAGTTTACGACCTTTCCACCTATAAAATATGAATAATTAACTTCTATCTTAATGCATTATGAGCTCAACAAGCTAACTGAGTAACTCACAGCTAGCTCGAGTTGGCTCGTTAAGCAAACGAGTAAAAGTTTAAACTCAACTCGACTCATTAACTACCCGAGTCGAGTCGAGTTTTACATGAGTTGAGTTAGCTCATGAGTTTCGAGTTATTTTTTCACCCCCTAGTGCTGAGGAATTAGAGGGCACTGTGTCCATTGCCAACACAAGCTACTGGTGCAGCTGGACATATATGCATTGAGAGAGTTATGAAGACAATGGAACCACACAAGATTAATTGGTTGACTTTAAAAATATTGAAGACAAGGTTATCTGGATGTCTGGTGTGTGTATGGAGCTGTCACGTCCAAAAATTTAGCCAAATTTTCTAGACTATTTTGTGTATAAATCTCTGCCTAGAAATAAGCTAGGATACACAAAACGACAAATTAATATACAGATCTAAACGTAAAATAAAACTTAAATACTTACAGAAGAGACACTTAATTCTCACACCGAAAAGAAAACAACAGCGAAAAAAGGTGATCCTAGCGGGTCTTTAGCTTCACTCCACAGGTAAAACTCAACTGGGGTATAAGCCTTGGTCCATTAACTTTATTTTCAGCTCAAAAGCAGTACACTTCTAAAACAGAGAAATAGCAAGGTTGAGTACAACCACCGTACTCAGCATGCCACACCAATGATGCAAACATGCAAGGGGAGACAAAGGAAGATTTGTGGCTATTTGTATAAAGGCGGTTGTAAACATTTATGGTTGAAAAACAGTAAAACAGTTGATTAATTAAGGCAACATTAAATCTCTACTGAACAACGCTAAACCACGTTGAACAGGCCCAACCATACCACCTGAACTACACCAGTTCATTAAGTCAAGTTAATCAATAGAGTGAGACTACTCACGATGAAGCTGGTCGATCGCCCACAACCGCGGGCACGGTTATTCGAATTGTACATCTCTTCTGTAAGTATTTATGTTTTATTTTATGTTTGGATATGTATATTAATTTGTCGTTTTGTGTACCCTGGCTTGATTCCTGGATAGAGCTTTATACACAAATTAGTTTGAAAATTTGGCTAAATTTTTGGACGTGACAAAGCTCAAGTAACTTTTATGTAACATAGGGCATGGATAATATATAGAGACCAATGATCGAAGCCTTGTAAGTTGGATAGATTAGACTGTGCCCAATTTTCTTGATGTGGAACAGCTTGAAAGCTTGGAGGAGAATAACCATATGATGGGTTGTCTGGAGAATCAAATGAATAAAATTATAAATTTGCATGTTTAAAAATATGCCATTACAATTCATGAAATTGGAACCATGTCATTACAATTTTACAGGAATTCAAAATTGCCACTACATACCCCTTCGAAGCATTATCAAAATTTTCTTTACCAAAATACCCCCTTCTTCTTTCTTCTTCCTTCCCCTCACACATCTCTCCCATTTCCTAATCAACACAACAATGGGACCAGGCACCCTCTGTGTCACTGTCGGTGATCGGATTCGCTTGCTCACTGGAGCATGGCACCCCATCCACTGCCGGCCACCACCGTCTGGGGTGATCGTCTCCCCATGGGAGGAAGCGACACCCATCAAGCATGACTTGTCGTGTAGACAGTGCCCGGGCTCGAGAAGGGCCATAGGCGACGCATGACGTGGGAGGACGGTGAGCTCCAACTCTTCCTCTCCTCATGGGGCCTCTTCTTCACATGATCACCATGGCCCCAGATTTGCCCTTCCTACATCCAGGCCGCTTCACCGCACCTGTCATCGGAGGATGCACGTGACGGGAGGGGAGCCGGTGGCGGAGGACTCCGGTGATGGTGTCGACCTTCTTCCCCATTGGAAGACGTGCCAACCTCCATGAAGCCATCGCCCGTTGCTTGATTTGTCTTCCTCCTTAATTCCTCCAACTCTAGCAGGAAAATGAACAGGTGGCTCTGCATCTGCTGTCGCCTCCTCGAGGATAGGAAGGCCACGGCAGCCACTAAGGCGGAGGCCCTTCATTCGCCATTCCCAAGCCCGTAGCTCCACGTATTAGCGGTCCACTTATTGCTCTGGCGCCAATGGAAGGAAGAGAGATGAGAGAAAAGAAGAAGGAAGAAGAAGAAGGGGCATTTGGTCAAGAAAAAATTGATATTGCTTCGAAGGGGTAATGTAGTGGCACGTATCAAATTTCTATAAAATCATAATGGCATTGTTCCAATTTCACGAACTGTAATGGCATATTTCCAAACGGGCAAATTTATAATACATGGATCCAATTAACCAAAAAATATGGGTCGAAACTTTGAGTAAACTGAGATTGAGGAAAATTGTTAGGGGATTGTTTGGGAGAGGAGTTGTGGCTAGACTTGTTTTGCATGGTTTGGAGAGTCTTAATTTAGAAGATCTGTACAATTTTTGTTGGATGAATCCATCTCATGATGAAATGAGGAGCTACAAACTGAATCTCATGATGTCTGTTCTGTAGGCGCATATGGAGAGACAACAGCTATCGGCTACTTCACCAACGGATTCTTGCAGGTGTCGCACCAACTGTTTTAATATTTATATTCATTTGTAAAAGGTGAACTCAAAAAGTAATTTATTTTATTCTCTTATGGCTAGCCCATATAGATAAGGACTGCTTTAACAATTAATGCTATAAAGACTATCTCTATAATGCATATGGTCACCATTATAGATATATTTATTGTATAATGCTCACTTTTATGATATATTATGGATGCTTTGTTAGTAGCACAGTTGTTAACCCTGAACTAGCGATCGAACCAATGAGTTTATTGGTTTACTGGTTTACCGGTCAGATTGTGATTTCATAAAATAATAAAATAATATTTTTTAGCTTTGCTAGATTCAAGGCTTAAAATATATTTATTCTGTCCATGCAGCCATGCAGCATATATACTTGCTCAGTTGGCCTGCAAGGAGAGCTGGCACAGAGAGGTTAGGGGAAAGAAACAGATGTTGTAAAAAAAATGTTAGCCGGTCGGACCACTCGGGTTTTCCGTTGGTTCTATCCAAAACCGTCTAGTTTAACCTCTTTTTCGGTTCGAATGTGCATCCGGTCTTTCAGTTACAGTCGTTAGCATGGCTGCATGGGCCAATCTGTTTGGCTAGAGAAATGGTGATGCCATATTTTGCTGCCCAAAGCTCCTGATCTGGGTTGTTTTTCTTTTTCATCCTGGTTTGTAGTGCTACTGAAGTTTGAACATCTAAAATGCTACAAAGCTGATGGGTGTGTTTCTCTAATAAAATCTAGAATCGAGGTAAATCTGCCTGCAAACTGAGCATCAGTTCGTTAGGCTTCTCGTTTTTTTTTAACCTGCCAATCCTAGTTTAATTAACTCCTCGACTTAGCACCGGCGTTCGAATATTTAATCTCAGAAACTAGCACTACTGAAGATCATTACATATCAGCGACTGGTTCAAAGCCTCATCTTTAACGGGTATGCGTTCCTTGTTAGTAATGAGTGGTCACTAATAACTAAACTTTATTTGTATTTTGTATTGGTGAAGTACCCATCACAGATGAGTAGTACTACACCTCTCACCTGTTGAAAATATGGCATGTCAGTGATATAGAAAATAAAAAAAAACAGTAAAAGGCACCCAGCTGCAACAACAGAAAGCAAAAGATTCAACGATGGATCATGGTGACCAGTAGCAAAAGATTCAATAAAAAAACCTACTTCAGGTTCACAGAAAACACAAAAATAATACTACTACCAGAGATTTCAAATTTCTAGCAACATCAACAAAGATAACTTGAAATATCTCCAACAAGGAAATATAAGACACAGAATGCAACACATCACTCATCCACCCTCCTTCAATTTCCAGCTGCAACACATCCATCTCAGAATCTGGGAAACACACATCACTAACAGTATTAGTGCAGCTAATAGACATCGAACAACCTATCATGAACGATAAATCAAAAATCAAAGCAAGGCCAGGGTCCTTACCACCGAGAGGAATCAACAGTTCACTGATCCATGCCAAAGCTCGTCGCCGTCGCCATAGTCGCTGTATCTGAACCCTAGGAGGAGGCTAGTGGAGCTGGTAGATCTAGATGCTGCAGCGGCCGGTCAAGCTCAAGCTGGCACCTGCGGTAGCTGGTGGAGCTGGAGCTAGCGGTGGAGGTGGATGAGGAGGAGGAGAAGGGGATGACTATTGATGGATCTAGAGGCAGCGGCGGACGGTCGAGCTTAAGCTGGTGCCGGCGGTGGCTGGTAGAGCTGAAGTTGACACCAACGGTGAAGGTGGTCGACAATGATGACAAGGGAGAGGCTGGCTGGCCACCGACGAGAGAAAGCTGAGCGAGAGAGAAGGGGATGAGACGAGACAGAGGTCTTGGAGATTTTTTATGTGTGTGGATGACATGAGACTGACTGCTCAATCTGTTTTGCCACATTGGTGATGGGTTAAAAAACAAATCCATTAGAGATGATTTGTTATTTCTATCGGGTTGTATTCTTGACCCGTCACACAATGATGGGTTAATACTAGAGACCCGTTAAAAATGCGGGATCATCCATAATAGGTTGTAGTTATGACCTGTCATAAATGATCCATGACAGGCTACAACTTGAGATATGACCTTGATCTGTGACGGGTTGTTCCAGAATCTAATCTTAAACAGGCTAATTTTTTACCTGTTAGTGATAAAGATCTTTGTGACAGGTTATATGGATCTATCACAAATAGACCGCCAACGTTGGCCGGATCTATAGTAGTGTAGAACATGCACACGTGGGTATTTTCAATTAAGCATGTACCGATGCTACAAGAGGTTAGCCCTTCAATCTTCAATCTTTTTTAGATGTGTGGTATCTCCACCCAAAA
The DNA here is from genome assembly GCA_008326285.1 of Oryza officinalis. Classification (NCBI taxonomy): domain Eukaryota; kingdom Viridiplantae; phylum Streptophyta; class Magnoliopsida; order Poales; family Poaceae; genus Oryza; species Oryza officinalis. Next base: position 13,920,839 of record BDMV01000005.1, read on the forward strand.
GCATCCTGAGTTCCTGACTGTTGAAAGACTTCTCCTTCTACTCGTTGTGCCAATTCACTGCTATGGGTTCATCAGTTAATACTGGCCGGCACCGTTGTTGCCGAAATTTACAAAGTACATGAAAATGCATATTATTATCTCCGTTCTCTTTCACTTACGTTTTTGACACAAACAGTCTCCAAAAACATATGTTCCATTTTTACTTTTTCTCACTTTATGTTTTAAAAAGTTATTAACATATAACTATATGAAAGCGTTTTTCATGATAAATCTATTAATATTAGTACTTTTATATAATAAATCCTAATTTACTCTTTCTGTAATAACTTGCCACTATTATTTATTGTGTACTGTGATATGTTGCATTGTCATGAATCGTGAATTTTTGTTGTATCATTATGACCTATCTTTGAGAATATCCAAACTATAGCAAAGTTCATGCCAAGAATTTTCCTCTATTTTCCATACTTTTTCTATACTTTCATACAACTTTCTAAAGTTTTTCTATCTTTTATCACTTTTTCTAATTCTCAATAGATCCTGAAAAATCAATTTATATCAAGTTTTTATCGAGTGTGTGTCCGAGAAATTCTTATCAATTAGTAAGTGGTGTTTCTTATCAAGTTTTTTTTTCCTCGGACACACACATGGGAACTTCTTATCAATTAATTTATTTTTTCTCGTGACATTCGGACATACTCTTTTTTATCGAGTTATTTTTTTTTGAATCAATTTATTATAATTTATAGTTTATTATTTTTTTATTACGCGGTAGATGAGCACACACAAAGACCGCTACACACGCAACAACACACTCACACCCCTGTGAATGTGCGCCCAAGCATACGCTCTATGAGACGAAAACCAGCGGCACATCCTATCTCAATAAAATCATGTTGAAAGCCCACCCAGATATGTGTAATATTTATGGACATCAGATTTAAAACTTGGTGTGGAGTCATGCACCAATGAGTCCACCATTATATTACTGGTGCTTTTTCATAATTTATAATTTTTATGTTCCATTTGGGACTAGTTGTTTTAATGATTGAGCCGACTCAAGCTAGAGTGAAACTAACTTGCGTTTGAAAATTGTTATTTTAGTTTTGAAGGAAGAGGCAGATTACTTGGAGCTATTTAATTTAAATCGAGCCAAAGAGACAGCTAAAGGAGGTATTTTTTTTCTCCCCTTCATTGGCAACTGCATAACAAAGTTATGATCATGAGATGGTGGCACAACAGCTAGGCTTGGAAGTTCAGGATGCTACCGTGAGTTACAACAAAACCTTCGATATAAAGTTGGTATCCATTAACTCTTAAAAGTTGAACATGCAAATATACTACACACTAGTAATTATTATTTATAGTATCTTAAATCTCACGTAACCATGACACACGCATCATCTATAATTAATTATCTTTTAAAGCTCAACATACAAGTATGTCAAATTAATCATCATCCTACATTACTTTCATATTATTTCAACGTATATATACATTATTTTCATAAAATATAACATATGTTCATTTATGTATTTTGCAGTAAAACGCGGGACGTTAACTAAACAATTGCCACTGGATGACGAGGAACCTATCAAAGAGGGGAGGAATGAAGGAAAAGTTAGAGGATATAGTAACTTACCAGAGGAGGTGTGAAATTGATGATATTTTTTGAAGTGAAAACACATAAATAGAGATACCACTATAATTCATTGATTAGTCGAATTATTCTATCAACTCTTTTCGTTTAATTGATCATTTTGCGTCAATCGTTTTATCAACTTTATTCTTTCTTTTATTTTGTTTCAGGTGGATTAAAATCCCTGTGAATTAATTTGGGTCACATATATGTGGTTTTTAGCAATATTAACCGTATCGCTAGGTGTAATTGGTTATTTGGTTATTCACTACTTTGGGATTAAATTGGTAATTGGGCCGTTAAAATTGTGACATGTATACCATGTGATTCCGACCGACATATAGTTCAGAATTTTCTTTTTTACTTTTCGTCCCTGTCCTTTAGTTTTTCAATACATATTTTCTCGCAAAATACCATAATGTAGGACGAATTAGAAAAACCAATGTTTTCCACGACTTATAATATATGTTAATTTTGCACAGGAGCGCTACAGAACTAGATATTCTTTCAAGATCGGCTTGCCCGCTGTCGAAATGACCAAAATACAGTGCAGATATATATCATGGTTAATTAATTGGTGCAAGTAGTAGCGGCGAGAAAATGGGATCTACAACGAAAATAGATGCCTAAATAACAGGATCTTACCACATGCAGAAGAGATCCGAAAAATCAGGTCAGTTGGTCCGGTCGACCAAATAGTGATTTGTCTTATCCGAGACAAACCCATTTGCTAGCTGCCTAGATCGTTATATATCCAGACAAATATACGAGCAATCAATTGTTAGCTATCAACAATAACGGAAGCTCGTAAGAACTAGCATATATATGCACTGTATATCCTATTGCAGATTTGATACACCTAGCTTGCACGATGATTAATGCTTACTTAGCGACATGACACATGTTGGTCGATCAGTTATATATGTTGCAGCTAGCAATAGATGTCTTCGGAGCATATCATGTATACATCATTGGTTATAGCCGGAATTATTTATCAGGCATATACATCATTCATGCATGTATGTATGTATACAAACTAGCTAGCCGGAACTGATTAAAAATGAAGTATTTGGTCGATGGGCGATTGGGCATAACGTCGAACGGCGGACAAGTGTGCGTCGCGCCAAAGGCGCAAGTCGACACACCCACGTTGGAGATTCGCTCGGTTTCGTAGCGTAGCTATCGTTTTCGTAGGCCTGCGATCTACCGATATCTCTATACTAAGCGCGCGCGTGTATCTGCCGCTTTGTCTAATATACGCAATTACACACGGCATAACAATAATGCATATGCATATACCGTGTATGGAGACACGGTTACCTTGGAGCTACGGTTATACTGTATTATTACGCGCGGCTGGCTTATGATTTGCCGCCGCGCGCATCGATCGATCGGCCGCCGCACGCACGCACATGGCGTATACGTGGATGCGTGCAGTGAGTTTGCAACTTTGCATACGTGGAGGTCGCAGGATGGCAGCTACTAGGTAGCGAGCGGACGAGCGCCGCTCGGCGCGGGAGTGGGTCTACGTGTCGATGGCGGCTTGCGTACGCATACGTGTCGGCCAAAACAGTAGGGTACGATTATATTATCGTTAATTAGTTAGCGCCGTTCGTGCGTGCGTGCGTGCATGCATCTGTTACCGATCGTTGATCGGTCGGTCGGTCAGTCGGCGCCGGCAGCCCTTGCTTGGTCCACGGCGAACGTGCTGCCGGCCGGGGTATATAGAGGATATATCTCATGCTGTTAAATTTTCTTGAAACTAGTGGATAATGGTATGTTGAATGCACGATGGGGTCTTGTTTCCGGGTGAAGTAGTTAGTCCTTTAACCGACCGTTGTCTGGTCTGCCTTCTAGGATGTACTGGGTAAGTGTGATTTTTTTTCTCGCTTATCCTGCACTTGATTTATTTTTAAAAAAATTATACAAGGAAAAAACTAATTATGGGAGTAGTGGCCGGGATTGCTCACTTAATTGCATCTCTACCGCCTATCTGGTCTAAAGCATCTCTAATAAACTATCCAAATCTCTCCAAACACCCATATAGTAAGCTATCCAATTGATTTGGCAAGCTAAACTTATTGTTCAATTCAGTATCCTCTTCATGTACACTCTTCATTCTGAGCCTATGACACTAGGACCCATACGTCAGCCTCTACTACCTTTTCTTCTTCCTCCTCTTTCTACCCTCTCTTCCTCCTCTCCCGACCCTTCAACAGTGGCTCCACAGACGACAACGACAGCAACGGTTGGTGACAGTGACGACAACCTCAATGACAACGGCAACTGCAGTGGATGGCGGTGGTGGGCGGCGATGACGACGACAGCCGCAACCCAGACCTCAACTCTGGGAGACGGAGACCACACAGCCCCCAAATCCACCCGTTGGCCAAATCCACGCCGGGGCGGATGTCGCGGGCCTCCTAAATCCACGCCGCGTCGCCCAAATCTGGTGGGGGCAGAGGCGATGGAGGTCTCCCCTCCCCCCAAATCCACGCCATGCCATGCCGCGCCGACCGAATCCAGCGAGGACGAAGGAGGCGAAGGCCTTCAGACGACGACGCAGACAATAGCGGCGACGGCGACAGCAGATGGCGACCTTGGCAGTAGCAGTGGATGCCAATGGAGTAGACATCAGTGGCAACGACTGGCGATGGCGCAAAGGACAGTGGTGACGGCTAGCAACGACGACCTCGGTAGCAGCAACGGATGGCGATAGCGACTCGATGACGACGGTGGCGACGACGCTCCTCTGCGTGGGTGCGAGAAAAGAGAGAGAATGGGAAAGGGGTTGTCTGATGGTTGGGTCCCCCCATTGGCAACCTGGTTTGGCCCGCCAGGTAGGATGGCCAAGTTTAGCCCGTTAGGGAGCTGTTAACACCAGAATTTGGTAAGCCCCGAAGTCCCCATCGGCCCAAGGTTCATATCGGCTTGAAACTAGTATCGGCCTAAAATTCTACATCGGTTGATGGGGGTTTTCTTAAACCAATCACTAACAGCAGTCGGATTCTTGTTAGATTCGGGAAGATCTTATCCAGAGAAGACCGAGTTTAAGGAGGATGCGGCTTGTATCTATTAATTAGGAAGAATTTGTTAGTTTCCTTTTTATCTTTAGGAAAGTGTGTTTAGTGTCCAATAAGGACTTTATCTGTTTCCTTTTATCTTTAGGAAAGTTTGAGTCGTATTCTGTTAGGATCTTTGTTAGCCTATGGGTATAAATATGTAAGCCCGAGGTTCATGTAATTTTTATCACACGATCAATACAACTTCGGCGCATCGCCACCTTTTTACTTTCGTCTTTTTCGGCGAGTTCATGCCCTTCCTACGAGGGGTAAGTCTCGTTATGGCTGCCTGCGCTGTCGGGGCTAGGGCTTCGACGTTCTGATCTCGGCAACGTAAGCACCTACTATCATATATCTTAGTCAATCTGATTTAGCTTCTCAATTTAATCGTATTGGCCGAGATTCGTTTTAGGATCCGGCGTGCGGACACACGAAGATCTGGGAGATCTGCTTAGCTCCAGTGCAGGTCCTAAAATTGATGAAGCGCGGGCGTGCCAGTCAGTTTGATCCTGCCGCTGACAAGATATACAAAGTAACAGAATAAAAGGTCAATCGACCGATAGGCCGATGGCCAAAGATATTAGCCGATAGGCCGATAGGGCAAAAACAGCCGATCGGCCGGTAGGCCGATGGTACAGTTCCAGCCGATGCCGATGCCAGCCGATGTAGTTAGGGTTTTAATCTATCGGCTGTGTACTGAGCAAACATCTATATAGAAACGATCGGCCGACGATAACATGATAATATAGCAATATAATATAGCATAAACTAACCATATGATAAAGTAAATATTGATCTGAAGATTGAAGCACACATCGGCCAGAGGTCCGATGACACAACATCCAAAAGATATGTAATAAATACTCTGTTGTCATCGGCCAGGACCAATCTCCATGTATAAAACTCGTGGGCCGATGCAACATTAAGATAACTCATCGGCTGAAACCCCGATGAAACCCTTATTGGCAGCCAACAAGCAGGCTAGAGATTACGGTTCTAATCACGACTTAGTAGATCAAACTGAACTGATGTAGCACTAAGTATGAAAAGAAATGCAAGACCTAGACAATCATGCTCTTGATTGATTTTCAGGGTGGTGAATACCTTAGTCAATCTAATCTAGCGAGGCGATTTGGTCGATACCGGTGTGAACCCTAAAACGAATCTCGGCCGATATGGTGAAATCGAGAAGCTAAATCAGATTGACTAAGATATATGATAGTAGGTGCTTACGTTGCCGAGATCAGAACGTCGAAGCCCTAGCCCCGACAGCGCAGGTAGCCATAACGAGACTTACCCCTCGTAGGAAGGGCATGAACTCGCCGAAAAAGACGAAAGTAAAAAGGTGGCGATGCGCCGAAGTTGTATTGATCATGTGATAAAAATTACATGAACCTCAGGCTTACATATTTATACCCATAGGCTAACAAAGATCTTAACAGAATACGACTCAAACTTTCCTAAAGATAAAAGGAAACAGATAAAGTCCTTATTGAACACTAAACACACTTTCCTAAAGATAAAAAAGAAACTAACAAATTCTTCCTAATTAATAGATACAAGCCGCATCCTCCTCAAACTCGGTCTTCTCTGGATAAGATCTTCCCGAATCTAACAAGAATTCGACTGCTGTTAGTGATTGGTTTAAGGAAACCCCCATCGACCGATGTAGAATTTTAGGCCGATACTAGTTTCAAGCCGATATGAACCTTGGGCCAATGAGAACTTCGGGGCTTACCAAATTCTGGTGTTAACAGGAGCCAATTTGACGAGCCGGATGGCTTGTAGAGTCTGTTGGCAGGTCCGTTGCAAGGTATTTTTTTTATCAAACTCGTTAAATTTTAACTTGGAGTGTTCATTGGAAAGGCTATTTGAGATGCTCTTACTGTTTTATAGGTTCAATTGCGATGACATAACTCAAATTTAAATCTTTAAAGTAAAGCATGGTCAGCTGTGAAAAAAGGGAGTAGTATGATGTTTTCTCCGGAGTTTTTATTCTTTCGTGGATTTCGGGACGCAAATAAAAAGTTCACATAGTACATAAAAAATAAAAAATATTGCTAAGGCATCCACGTTAAATTCAATTAACCAACTATGGAATATTTTTTTTATCAAATTTAATACTAGGTTAATTATCAGGATTGAACATAAGTGTTAACTATTTTTCTATAAAGTATATGAAATTCAACAGCGCTTTCTAAATGAAAACACGATCATGAAATTTGTGTACATGGATAACAAATGTAAAATTGATGAGACCTACTATATTTCATGCAAATTGATGTAAATCAGTTGGTTAGATTTTCTGTGGTGGAACCTACACAAATTCAACTCATAAACTTGATATGATACTTGTACTTATGGCTAATTATTTTTTGAGTGATAGACGATATACTCGTCTATAGCATAGCAACTTTATCAATATTAAGTTATGCCATCTCGGTCTTTCGGAAGTATTCATGGGAATAGGTTATGCTGTTTTTATAGGGTGAGTATGCATGCGTGTATCTGTGTTTTTTTTAAAAAAAGGTCTTTGGTGCTTGTTTTTACAGGATCAAGAAAATCTCTTTCAAAGCTTGTTTTATGTCACAAATGATATGGTCAATCCAATCAACTATGATCAAAATGTGAAAAATTTACTCGAGGCACCAAAGTCCACCCCATGAGCCCACCCTAAAAATGTTAGGTCAATCCAAGTTGTGTAGCTATCTTGTCCCATCTTGAAAATTCGGCAACATTTACTGATCAAAGAAATCCAAATCGGCCCTGACCACATCATGGACCCACACACCGCGCAGCCTTGGAGGGCGGAAGCCCACAGGCCTCATTTTCCATTATTTTCCCCGTGCTTGCGCCGTTGCGCACTTGCGCGCCTCTGGCCCTCTGCCTCGCAACAAGGCCTAGCAGGCCCGAGACGATGACGAGCCATCTGGGTCGCTCACTCGTTCTGCCCTGCTCTAGAACCGTTGAACCCGCTGGATTCTTAAAATAGCATCCTTTTCACATTTTTCGTGGTTGAAAGTTGATGGATTATCCACCTATGGAAAAAATATTGATGAATTGTTAACTTTATTTGGTCTTTATGTATAATTTTAACCATTATTTTTGTATTAAATATAATAATGATATCTAACCAAATTATAATATTGTAAAAGTACATATAAAAATTTATCCATATGATTTTCATGTTTTGAAACTAAATATTTTGATATTGATGGTCAATTTTAAAATTTTCACTGAATAACCTCAACAATATTATTTATTTAAATAAAGAGAGTGTATCTGATAGTAAAAGACTAGATTAAGAAATACTTTGTATAAGTGGTCTGCAATGTGGTAGAAAAAATATTTTTTTTTTCAGAAATTGTATATTTAGAAGCAAATACAAGCAAATAATTCTCAGCAAAAATCTAATGAATAAGCTGAAAAAGGGACAATTAGCACAATTTTAACTTCCATATAAGTGGCGACCTTAACAGCAACCATAGAAAAACTATTTTGATCCCTCGAGGGGAGGTCCCCTCGTTGTTTGCATGTTACTCAAATAGTTATGAAAAAATTTAAAAAAATTTGAGAATATGTATTAACATGTGCTATATCACTCCATAAACATGTAATGTTTAAATTCAACTTTTACATCTCGCAACGAAAAAAACAAATTAAACTATAACTAGTTAACGTATATTCACAGTCAAATTTGTTTTTTTCGTTGCAAGATATAGAAGTTGAATTTGAACTTGTATATTTGTGGAGTGATATATCACATGTTAATGTATCTTCTCAAATTTTTTTAAATTTTTTTATAACTATTTGAGTGACATAGAAACAACGAGGGGACATCCCCTCGAGGGATCAAAATCCACTCCCACAAACCATAATGCAATGCCACTTGTTAGGGCATGAGGTGTAAAATCTATGAGCTATGGCGCTTAAGGGAGAAGCGGAAGCAACCGGCAGGATCCCGCAATGGCACCATGCCGCGGCCTTTCTTCATGTCCAGTGCCTCCAGCATCCCCACCACCTCCTCCATCTCTGGCCGCGCCACCGGGTTGGCGTCCCAGCAACTATGCCTGATGAGCGCCATGTCGCACAGGCAACACCACGGGATCTCTGGCCGAAGGTCCTTGTGGACGACCGCTGACGAGGCGTCGGTGAAGCTGATGTCCATGAACGGCATCTCGTAGTAGTAGATCTCCCACAGACAAATCCCGAAGCTGTACACGTCGCACTTACGGTTGTACGGCTCCCCAACGAGCACCTTGGGCGCCATGTAACCCGGCGTGCCCGTCACCTTGGTCATCTCCCTAGGGTCTGTGGCCTCGATGTGTGCCACGCTGAAGTCGGCAATCTTGAGGTTGAGCTCGCCATCGAGGAGCATGTTCTTGGTCTTGACGTCTCGGTGCACGATCTTCCTCGAGTGTAGGTAGCTCAGCCCTCTCGCCATTGACAGCGCGAAGTAGACGACGTCCTTGTAGGAGAGCTTGCGCTCGATGTGTTTGATTAGATGGCTCTTCAGTGTCCCTCCCGTGAGGTATTCGACCACGACGCAGCACGCCGTGTCCGGCAGCGGCGCGACGCTCTGGCCTTGTGGGATGTTGAGGTCAATGGTGGCCATGGATGCGCCAATGAACTTGGTGATGTTGGGGTGGTCAATCGTGTGCCAGGCGGCGGCCCCTGCTGGTGATATGCCCTAGAGGCAATCATAAAGATGATTGTATCACATATTATGTTTACATCTTTATTATATGTTGTTCCTTGAAATAGATAACTTATTATTGATTAATGAATACGTGATTCGTTCATGAGACTATTTATGTTCTATGTTACTATTTCTAAAGAATCCCTGATCAAATATCATATATGGAACAAATATGGTTCAATGATCAGCATATTCATTGATTGATGATCATGTCTCATGGATCATGGTATGAAGATACCAAATTAATAATGTGGACATATGTTGGGGAACATGTTGTTAGATAGACCCAACATGAGACACTGTAAGAGTTATATATGATGTGTCATCAGTGATCTCATATTAGTGTTGGCGTAGAATCCTTAGACCTGAGATTATCATGGTTTTCAACATGTGTAGTAGCTTGCTTAGGGGCTGCCAAACACTACTCCGTAACTGGGTAGTTATAAAAGTAGTCTTCGGGCATGCTATGAAATATGTAGTGGGATATGAATAATCAAGATGAGATTTGCCCCTTCCTTGGAGAGATATCTTTAGGCCCCTCGATGTTATAGATTATGGAAGTGCATGACCATGACAAAAGTGATTGAGAAGTCAATCGTAGGTTAAATAATCTATTATAGGATCGAGTGAATGATTGAGCTATTAAAGGATGGTACATATCTAGTCTTGAGCTTAATCGATATCGTCAGGCAAAGAGGTTCATACAAGTATACACTAGAGGTTTAGCCGATATGATCTTTATGTATGCCCGGTGGGTCAATATGTTCTGCTAGGGGCCGCTGTTGACACGTAGACCGAAAATGAGTTTTCGGATTGCAGCCAAGTGTACATGAATCTACAGGGTCGCACACTTAACGGGCCGGAATAAAGGGATTGAATGGAGATCCAATATATGCTCAATTCGGATAGAGATCCGAGTAGGACTCCTATGCGCCTCGGAGGCCCAGTTGTGGATCCTATATATATCTTCAGGTGATGAGACTGGTCGCGAGAGAAAAACCCTAGCCATCACTTCCCTTCCGAGCAAAACCCTAGCCGCGCACGGGCGCTAGCACGACCGTGCGACATGTCCATCCCTGGACGCGTGGATACCGGTAAAGGCGCCGCTGGTCTGTGATGCTGATCGGCGTGAGAGCACGGCGGGGCGTATGCACGAGGAGGAGAAGATCGGGCTGCTGCGATCTACTACTTCCTCTACATCGACGCGCGCTACGTCGCCAACGTTTCTTCGGCTTCTTAGCACTTACTTCCGCTGCATAGCGTGTCAAGTGGTAACGATCTATGATCTCATACTTGCATGGTTCCTAGTTTACACAATAGAAAATTTTTGATTTATGCTATCGTAGCCTATGCGTAACCCAACAGCCACATCCTTGACAAATGGCAAAACTTCTTGTTCTATCCGGTCAGGAATCTAATTACAGAAACAAAGTCAGGAACTGAAGAATAGCCTAATGCCGATCCCTAATCATGGTTTGCTCTTTGACCTCGTCAGTTTGGCGGGGGATCGTACCACGCTTCTTGCTGATGATTTAGGTCTGCTCAGTAGTCAGGTTTCGTTCTCATGGGTTGCCTCTTTTAGGGCTTGTTCATTTAATCCCCGAGTGAGAGATTGGAGGGGATTGAGGGGGAATAAATCCCCTTCAAATCCCGCTCAATCCCCCCATGGGAGGGATTAAACGAACAAGGCCTTACTTAGATCCTATTTTCTTGTACAATGCTAGGTGGACATGGTTAATAGGTAAGGCAAGATTGGGGTGTTTTATGCAAAATAGCATCTCTATGCATTTCTGTATTAGGGTTTTTTTGCAAACGAAAATAAAGTGAGGCAGGAGTGGGCAACTACATTACTAGGAGCTAACGTCCACCTCAGTGCCACGCCAATCATTTTGATTAGGTGGCCTGTTTTAGCCTTAATTCGCACGAACCACATAAGTTGTTGTATCGAAATAAACACTTTGCAGGTTGTTGTACCTAATTACACCCATCATACAAGTTTGTGTACCATAAGAGTGGGTAAAATAAGGTGCAAAACTATGCACATCATCTTATTCTTTGAGGGGAGAGAAGAGAAGAGAGAGAACAAAGCGACCGACTAGTCTGTAGCCAGGCAATAGCACTTTTCTCAAGCGGTATCGCTTGCTTGCAGCCACTCCTAGCTATTAAAAACACGCTTTGTGGGGCCTGTGCAACCACAGCTGATTTGCACAACCCCTCCCCATTTCCCTCCCCTCCTGATCCCCTTCCCTCTTGACCGTCACTGCCCCCCTCGATCCTCATCGCGCACGTGAGCCGACCACCGCGACGATTCCTCTTTCGCTTGTGCAATCCCTTCCCCCGGCACCCGCACTTCTCCTCTCTCTCCTGCGCTCGTGAAACTATCCACCCTATATGACAGAGAAATCCAATCGCTCCAAAATTCCCTGTCACAATATTCCGCCGCTTCCAATCTTCCTCTTTCGCCAGCCACCAAATCGACAACCACCTCAACCACAACCCCACTCCTCTTCCACTGTTCCACCTCGTATAAACACTCCTGCCCTCGTGAGAAATTCTTGCCTAAAACCCTAGTCCCCACCACCAACACTATGTCTCGCTAGACGAAGAGGGAGGTTGCGCCGTCTCCTCAAGCCATCGTGAGCTCTTCTTGTCCTTTCGTTGTTCCTACGCCGCAGGCAACGCCATATCCATATGGAGGTCTCTGGTTCCCGACGCCACCGATAGCTTAGCTTGCTTCTCCACCTTCACAAGCCATGCCAGGCTCTTCTGCTTTCCCTCCCCCTGCGGCCGACAAGACTGATGTGCATCCTGATCTTAAAGAATGGTATGTTTGCCAATTGATTTTGTTACTGATTTACTTAAATGATGTTTTAGTGAAAAACAATGTTACAAAGCATGCACTGGATTCTATTTAGGCTAATAAGATTTGATAATCCATTTATGACTAAAATCTGAAACAATTTGATTACAATTATTGCACTCAAATTTTATAGATATTGCTTGCATTTAAAAAATAATGACATATGTGACCACAAGCTATAAGTTTCGTGGGATCATAATAAAAACCTGAAACAATTTGAGCCGATTTTCTTGAATCTAAACACATGCAACCCCATAATTCCAAGTTTAAGCGCACAATGTTCAAAATTATATTTCTAATCAGCATGGCTGTGTGAGCACGTAAATTCGGTTGAACAGGTGCCCAACGAAATAAACTGGTTATCTTTTTAACTAAAAAACTAAGAGATTAATGGGCTTTTGCTATACGTACCTTGTTTGTAGCAATGTAGTGCAAGCTCATCTGTTAGCCGTTATCTCATCTGTTGAACAACATATTTATATGTATTTTGCTTAATGTCACATTGTTTGTGTGATTTTTGGATATGTAAACCGTTAATTATGTTTTGCTTTATCCTCTATTACCTTGTTGGTTATTTAGACCTGCGTTATCCCGTCTTTTTATTTAGGCTTGTGTTAGACTGGGATGATATTATCGGTTAATCTACTTAGATTACTATGGTATTTCAGTTATGTGGTATTGGCGCCTTGTATTTTTTATACTACAGAGAACTCTTGGTCATCTCATAACACAAGCTTGATTGATGTGGTCTGTGAAGTGTGTGAACTATGTGATGTTTGATGCCGATTCAATCTAACCTAACCTAACCGCGGTTCAATCTACAGCTGCGCTGACGACACCATGTACTCCACTACAGGAGAAGGAGACTAGTAGTAGTATAGGAGTACAAGCACAAGAACAAGCAAATGAAGATGGCCTAGCTTGTTCTTCTTCTATTTTTAAAATTCAAAAATTTAAAAGTGCAAAAAATAAAAAAATTCGCTGGCTAGTGGAGGAGGCGGTGCTGGTGCATGGTCGGTGGAAGACCGGTCGGCCTGTGCAAGCCGTGCTCCTATTTTGTTTGCTCTCGACTCCAGCGACGCTCCTCTGAGGAGAGGTGTGGTGTGGGTGTGGCATCGGAGGAAACTCCAATCTGATCTGGAGAAACGGGTTGGTGGACAAACATTAATGAGATCAACATCATCTCCGATCCAGAACAAACGACATGACGTACGATGGAAGCACGTACGAATATGATACTGATTAGGATACGATCGATGGAGAAGATACATACAGAAGATACACACACACATAGAGAGAGATAGGGAGAGAGAGAGATAAAGATCTATCGCATGTTTTTTTATCGTTCTCGTCGCCCGGTGGATCCACTAACACTAATGAAAGTATCGGATCCAGGACCCATGCTGGATCCAACACTAGCGGTGAGGGCAGATGAATGAGGACCATCGCACATGGTGTTGGTAGACGGCTACATTCAATTCATCAACGACATACAAGAGGTGATCGACGAAATAGGAGGTCAGTCGTTTGATGTGAGCTTGAAGGCCGTCCACGACCAATGGTGCCAAACACTTTTCCATATACCCAAAAACACTTTTGAGTGGTTTCGAGCGGTTTCATTTTTGCAAAACACAAACTTTCCAGTGGGTCTACCGACTCGTGTAAAACTTAATTTCCGCAACCAATTATGCCAAACACATTCCCATATGCCCGAAAACACTTTTGATTGGTTTCGAGCGGTTTCGTTTTCGCACCCTGCAAACTTTCCAACGGGTGTACCGACTTGTGTAAGAATTATTTTTCACAACCAATGGTGCCAAACATATTCCCATATGGCAAAAAACAATTTTGAGAGCCATATGGGAATATGTTTGGCAACATTGGTTGTGAAAAATAATTTTTACACGAGTCGGTAAGCCCGTCGAAAAGTTTCCAGGGTGCGAAAACGAAACCGCTCGAAACCACTCAAAAGTGACTTTGGACATATCGGAATGTGTTTGGCACCATTGGTTGCAAAAACTAATTTTTACACGAGTCGGTGGGCTCGCTGAAAAGTTTGTGTTGTTCAAAAATGAAACCGCTCGAAACCACTCAAAGTGTTTTTGGGCATATCGGAATGTGTTTGACACCATTGGTTGCGAAAAATAGTTTTATACGAGTCAGTGGGCCCGCTGGAAAGTTTGAAGAGTGCACAAATGAAACCGCTCGAAACCACTCAAAAGTGTTTTGGGGCATATCAGAATGTGTTTGGCAGTGAAAATTAATTTTTACACGAGTCGGTGGGCCCGCCAAAAAGTTTGTGTTGTTCGAAAACAAAACCGCTCGAAACCACTCAAAAGTGTTTTTGCGCATATGGGAAAGTGTTTGGCATCATTGGTTGCGAAAAATAGTTTATACATGAGCCGGTGGGCCTGTCGGAAAGTTTGCAGGGTGCAAAAACGAAACCGTTTGAAACAACTGAAAATTGTTTAGGCCATATGGTGATATGTTTGGCACCATTGGTTGTGAAAAATAATTTTTACATCAATCGGTAGGCCCGTCAGAAAGTTTCCAGGGTGCGAAAACAAAACCGCTCGAAACCACTCAAAAGTGTTTTTGGGCATATCGGAATGTGTTTGGGACCATTGATTGCAGAAATTAAGTTTTACATGAGTTGGTAGACCCACCGGAAAGTTTGTGTTGTGCAAAAACGAAACCGCTCGAAACTACTCAAAAGTGTTTTTTGTCACATGGGAAAGTGTTCGGCACAATGGGTTGCGAAAAATAGTTTATACATAAATCGGTGGGCCCGTCGGACAGCTTGCAGGGTGTGAAAACTAAACCGCTCGAAAACACTCAAAATCTTTTTGGGCATATGGGAATATGTTTGGCACCATTGGTTGTGAAAAATAATTTTTACATCAATCGGTAGGCCCGTCGGAAAGTTTCCAGGGTGTGAAAACAAAATCGCTCGAAACTACTCAAAAGTGTTTTTGGACATATCGGAATGTGTTTGGGACCATTGGTTGCAGAAATTAAGTTTTACACGAGTTGGTGGACACACCGGAAAGCTTATGTTGTGCAAAAACAAAACCGCTCGAATCCACTCAAAAGTGTTTTTGGGCATATGGGGAAGTATTTGTTACTATTGGTTGTGAAAAATAGTTTATACATGAGTCGGTGGGCCTGCCGAAAAGTTTGTAGGGTGCGAAAATGAAACAGCTCGAAAGCACTCAAAATTATTTTTTGGGCTATGGGAATATGTTTGATACCATTGGTTGCGAAAAATAATTTTTACACGAGTCGGTAGGCCCGTCAAAAGTTTGCAGGGTGCAAAAACGAATCCGTTCGAAGCACTGAAAAGTGTTTTTGGGCATATCGAAATGTGTTTGGCACCATTGATTGCGAAAACTAATTTTTACACGAGTCAGTGGGCCCACCGAAAAGTTTGTGTTGTTCGAAAACGAAACCGTTCGAAACCACTCAAAAGTGTTTTTGACCATATGGGAAAGTGTTTGGCACCATTGGTTGCAAAAATAGTTTATACATGAGTCGGTGGGCCCGCCGAAAAGTTTGTAGGGTGCGAAAAATAGTTTATACTTGAGTCGGTGGGCCCATCGGAAAGTTTGCATGGTGTGAAAACGAAACCACCTGAAATTACTCAAAAGTGTTTTTGGGCATATCGGAATGTGTTTGGCATCATTGGCTGCGAAAATTAATTTTTACACGAGTCGATGTGCCCGCAGAAAAGTTTTCATCATGCGAAAACGAAACCGGTCAAAACCACTCGAAAGTGTTTTCGGGTATATGGGAATGAGTTTGGCACAATTGGTTGCAGAAATTATGTTTTACACGAGTTGGTGGACCCACCGGAAAGTTTGTGTTGTCCGAACATGAAACCGCTCGAAACCACTCAAAAGTGTTTTTGGGCATATGGGAAAGTGTTTGATACAATTGGTTGTGAAAAATAGTTTATACATGAGTCGGTGGGCTCGCTGAAAAGTTTACGGGGTGTGAAAATGAAACCGCTCGAAAGCACTCAAAATTGTTTTTGGGCATATGGGAATATATTTGGCATCATTGGTTATGAAAAATAATTTTTATATCAGTCGGTAGGCCCGTCGGAAAGTTTCCATTGTGCGAAAATGAAACCGCTCGAAACCACTCAAAAGTGTTTTTGGGCATATCGAAATGTGTTTGACAATATTGGTTGCAGAAATTAAGTTTTACATGAGTCGGTGGACACACCGAAAAATTTGTGTTGTGTGAAAATGAAACCGCTCAAAACCACTCAAATGTGTTTTTGGGCATATGGGGATGTGTTTGTTACCATTGGTTGTGAAAAATAATTTATACATGAGTTGGTGGGCCTGCCGAAAAGTTTGCACGGAGTGAAAACGAAACCGCTCGAAACAACTCAAAATAGTTTTTGGCCATTGTTGACGGTCGTTACAGACCAACTCTGACCATCAATATTCCAAAAAACTATAGAGAGCGAGCAATGCTTGCATGCATATTTATTTAGAAATAATCTAGTTCCACAGTACTTGGCAAAATATTTGAATACATGAGATTACCTTATAAATGGAGGAGAAATGATGGGAAATACACGTTCAACCAATCAGAGGTCGACACGTGGCATACACATGGATGGAAGGGCCCACAAACCCAATGAAATATCTGCAAATGGGCCCAACCACCATGCCACTGGACCAAGGACCCACTAAGAAGAGCCCTAGATAAAGGACTGGGCCAGGGGGGCCAGCCAGGGGTCAGCCGACCCAGGCCTAGCCCATCTAGTGCTCAATTTTAACGTGTTGAGAGATACCGACATTCTAAGGCAGTTGTGGCCGTTTCTATCGGTGGAAATTGTTATTAGAAGAGACACTTGGCAGCTCAAGAGAGAAGATGCTCTTTTGGATGCTTAGGATCTCCACTCTCCCAAGCTTCCTCCATCACTATATAAAGGGCTCCCATCTTCTCCTCCAACACACACCAAGAGGGACAAAAAGAAGAAGCTCTCCATAGTTCATTTGCTTAGTTCTAGTGCTAGTAGAGTTAGGAATAGAATAGTGCCCTAGTTCTTCAAGTCTTATAGGAGAATCCTGGTATGGTTATAGTAGCTAATATCTCTTTTGTAAGACTTTATGCTAGAATAATAAAATACTCTTCTTTATATAGTCATGGTACTTTACTCTATTTGCATAATCATTCGAGTACCGACTTTAGTCTAAACTTGCCTTGTATTAATTATATGGCTAGCTTACTAGAGATTTGCAATGGCATTGGCCTAATGTTCATTTATATGATTGCTCTATATCAACTGCAACAGTGTAGTATAATATTTAGTAATGTAAGCGTGGTGCTTAGGTTATTAAATATCATTAAGTGGTGCTATATGCCACGGAACTGTAGAGGTAGGCCGCTAGTGGTGATAGCTAAGTATGGGTATTCCTCCACGTGCATATATAGGGCTAAGAGAGGTTCCTGGTGCGGGTACTCCTCCGTATCTATAACCGGTTGGATGGCCATGACGGATTGTCGCAAGGAACTCGACAATCAGGGGTGATTTCTTGATATACCAGCAGGGCATAGTTAGGGGCTCAACCATGTAAATGTATAATAGCGAGTGTATACTAAAATGATTATACAGTAGAAGTATAGAAATGAGGCTTTCTTTATTCTTCTCTACTTAGCCTAGATTTATTATTTAGGGAGAGTTATATCTTGGTGTCTCTTCTGTGTGTCAACCTACCTTATGCATTATTGTTATAACCATTGCATAGACTTTGATTTACATAAGTATGATATGAATTAGTAACATGATATTCTCTTAACCATATCTTCCCTTGGGATTAAACAAATACGATACCTTGGAATACTTCCGGGTGAAATGCTACAGTGATATATCCGTGCGCTTGCGGATTCATATCTATAACCGTAAGAAATACCGACTAATGTTTCGGGCGTCATTGCTAGGAATTATATTCCTAGTAATGTCGCTAAGAAATATCAACAGCCATATGGGAATATGTTTGGCACCATTATTTGTGAAAAATAATTTTTACACGAGTCGGTGGGCTGGTCGAAAATTTTTCAGGGTGCGAAAATGAAACCGCTCGAAACCACTCAAAAGTGTTTTTGGGCATGTTGGAATGTGTTTGGCACCATTGATTGCGAAAACTAATTTTTACACGAGTTAGTGGGCCCACCGAAAAGTTTGTGTTGTTCAAAAACGAAACTGTTGGAAACCACTCAAAAGCGTATTTTGCCATGTGGGAAAGTGTTTGGCACCATTGATTGCAAAAAATAGTTTATAGAAGAATCGGTGGGCCAACCGAAAAGTTTGCATGGTGTGAAAATGAAACCACTCAAAAATGTTTTTGGGCATATGAGACTTTGTTTGGAACCATTGGTTCTGAAAAAAAATAGTTTGTACATAAGTCGGTGGGCCTACCGGAAAGTTTGTAGGGTGCGAAAACAAAACCGCTCGAAAGCACTCAAAATTGTTTTTTGGGCATATGGGAATATGTTTGGCACCATTGGTTGCAAAAAATAATTTTTACAAGAGTCGGCAGGCCCGTCGAAAAGTTTCCACGGTGCAAAAAGAAACCGCTCGAATGCACTCAGAAGTGTTCTTGGGCATATCGGAATGTGTTTGGCACCATTGATTGCGGAAACTAATTTTTGCACGAGTTGGTTGGCCCACCGAAAAGTTTGTGTTGTTCGAAAACAAAACCGCTCGAAACCACTCAAAAGTGTTTTTGGGCATATCGAAATGTGTTTGGCACCATTGGTTGCGAAAAATAGTTTTATACGAGTCGGTGGTCCCACTGGAAAGTTTGAAGGGTGCGAAAACGAAACTACTCGAAACCACTCGAAAGTGTTTTCGGGCATATGGGAATGAGTTTGGCACAATTCGTTGTGAAAATTATGTTTTACACGAGTAGGTGGACCCACCGGAAAGTTTGTGTTCTACGACCACGAAACCGCTCGAAACCACTCAAAAGTATTTTTGGGCATATGGGAAAGTGTTTGGCACAATGGGTTGTGAAAAATAGTATATACATGTGTCGGTGTTATCACCGGAAAGTTTGCAGGGTGTGAAAACGAAACCGCTCGAAAGCACTCAAATTATTTGTTTTTGCATATGGGAATATGTTTTGCACTATTGGTTGTGAAAAATAATTTTTACATCAGACGGTAGGCCTGTCAGAAAGTTTCCAGGATGCGAAAATGAAACTGCTTGTGTCCAAGACTAAAGGGATGGGCGGCCCCCTGCACCCACGTGGCGCTCCCCTGAGGAGGGGTCGGGCCCGAGGGTAAGGTGGTGGCCGCACTCCCCAGTCCCCCCGAGGGTCGGGCCGCTCCCACTCTCTCCCCGAGGGTTGGATCGCCTCGACCCCCTCTGCGCTTGCGCCGCGTGTGCGAGGTTAGGTGAGCGTCGCCGGCGCCCACCTAACCGCATTAATGGCGGCTCAGGCGAGCGCACCATGCTGCATTTAATGCGGCGTGTGGCGTGCGTAACCATTCCACGACCGGTTAAATCACGGGTGAGATGGCGGCAGAGTGTCTGCGCACCACCGCATGTCAGGCGGCGCGCAGCACGCCTTGCCCCGTCACATCAGAATGATGAGGGCCTTTTGCCTCTCGTCCCTTGGCCGGAGTTTGTATGCCAACTCCGATCAGGTGGTTTCCGTTTCCCAATGCGAACAGAACACAGAAGTCTTCACCCATTTAATGGAGTTTGACACAGGTATCCCCCATGTCAGCCGCCTGACCGGACGTGGGTCATGCTGCAGCGACTGTGCGTGTGGCTTCCGAGTCAAGCGACAAAACGGCTATTAAATGTAAAAGAATATTTTCCTTCTATCTTAGGCGGCCTTTTGGCCCATGTGGTAGCCCCTTGAGATATAAAAGGAGGCCCAGCCCTGAGGAGAAGGGTAGACAGAAGAAAAACAGATAGACAGGAGAGAAAGGGAGGGCAAAACACTTGTATTCCCGGATATTCCAGTCACATATCCACCACACACAGGAGTAGGGTGTTACGCTTCCCTGCGGCCCGAACCTGTATAAACGCTTGTGTCTCCGTCTCTTTCTCTCTCTCTCTCTCTCGATCAGTGGAGAAAGAACTTCGCCCTACGCCCTCGGCCGAACTCACAAAGGGGGGCCCTCTCTGTCCCCCGTTGAGGAGCTAACGCTCCGTCAGCTTGAAACCACTCAAAAGTGTTCTTGGGCATATTAGAATGTGTTTGGTACCATTGATTGCGAAGTTATGTTTCACATGAGTTGGTGGACCCACCGGAAAGTTTGAGTTGTGTGAACACAAAACCACTCGAAACCACTCAAAAATGTTTTGGCATTTGGGAAAGTGTTTGGCACAATTGGTTGCAAAAAATAGTTTATACATGAGTCGGTGGGCCCGCCGGATAGTTTGCATGGTGTGAAAACAAACTGGTCGAAAGCACTCAAAATTGTTTTTGGGCATATGGGAATATATTTGGCACCATTGGTTGTGAAAAATAATTTTTACATCAGTCGGTAGGCCCGTTGGAATGTTTCCAGGGTGCGAAAACGAAACCGCTTGAAACCACTCAAAAGTGTTTTGGAGCATATCAAAATGTGTTTGGCACCATTGGTTGAGGAAATTAAGTTTTACACGAGTCGGTGGACACACCGGAAAGTTTGTGTTGTCCGAAAACGAAACTGCTCGAAACCACTCAAAAGTGTTTTTGGGCATAAGGGGAAGTGTTTGTCACCATTGGTTTCGAAAAATAGTTTATAAATGAGTCGGTGGGCCCACCGGAAAGTTTGCAGGGTGCGAAAACGAAACCGCTCGAAACAACTTAAAATTGTTTTGAGGAATATGGGAATATGTTTGGCACCATTAGTTGCGAAAAATAATTTTTACATGAGCCGGTGGGCTCGTTGGAAAGTTTCTAGGGTGCAAAAATGAAACCGCTCGAATTCACTCAAAAGTGTTTTTGGGCATATCGGAATGTGTTTGGCACCAATGATTGCGAAAACTAATTTTTTGACGAGTCGGTGGGCCCACTGAAAAGTTTGTGTTATTCAAAAACGAAACTGCTTCAAACCACTCAGAAGTGTTTTCGGCCATATGGGAAAGTGTTTGGCACCATTGGTTGTGAAAAATAGTTTATACAAGAGTCGGTGGGCCCACTGGAATGTTTGCAGGGTGCGAAAACGAAACCACTCGAAAACACTCAAAATTGTTTTTCTCCATGTGGGAATATGTTTGGCACCATTGGTTGCGAAAAATAATTTTTACATGAGTCGGTACGCCGTCAAAAAGTTTGCAGGCTGCGAAAATGAATCCGCTCAAAACCACTAAAAAGTGTTTTTGGGCATATCGGAATGTGTTTGGCATCATTGGTTGCGATAATTAATTTTTACACGAGTCGATGGGCCCACAAGAAAATTTTCAGGGTGTGAAAACGAAACCAATCGAAAGTGTTTTCGGGCATATGAGAATGTGTTTGTCACAATTGGTTGCGGAAATTAAGTTTTACACGAGTAGGTGGACCCACCGGAAAGTTTATGTTGTGCAAAAATGAAACCGTTCGAAACCATTCAAAAGTGTTTTTGGGCATATGGGGAAGTGTTTGTCACCATTGGTTGCTAAAAATAGTTTATACATGAGTCAGTGGACCCGTCGGAAGTTTGCAAGGTGCGAAAATGAAACCGCTTGAAACAACTCAAAATTATTTTTGGTCATATGGGAATATGTTTGGCACCATTAGTTGCGAAAAATAATTTTTACACGAGTCGATGGGCTGGTCGGAAAGTTTCCAAGGTGTGAAAACGAAACCGCTCAAAACCACTCAAAAGTGTTTTGGGGCATATCGGAATGTGTTTGGCACCATTGATTGCGAAAACTAATTTTTAGATGAGTCGGTGGGCCCACCGAAAAGTTTGTGTTGTTCAAAAACGAAACCGTTCGAAACCGCTCAAAAGTGTTTTTGGACATATGGGAAAGTGTGTGGCACCATAGGATACGAAAAATAGTTTATACAAGAGTCGGTAGGCCTGCCGGAAAGTTTGTAGGGTGCGAAAATGAAACTGCTCGAAAGCCCTCAAAATTGTTTTTGCCATATGCGAATATGTTTGGTACAATTGGTTGCGAGAAATAATTTTTACACGACTCGGTATGCCCGTCGGAAAGTTTGGAGGGTGCGAAAACAAAACCGCTTGAAACCACTCAAGAGTGTTTTTGGGCATATCGGAATGTGTTTGGGACCATTGATTGCAGAAATTAAGTTTTACATGAGTTGGTAGACCCACCGGAAAGTTTGTGTTGTGCAAAAACGAAACCGCTCGAAACTACTCAAAAGTGTTTTTTGTCACATGGGAAAGTGTTTGGCACACTTGGTTGCGGAAATTAAGTTTTATACGAGTCGGTGAACCCACCGGAAAGTTTGTATTGTGCAAAAACAAAATCACTCGAAACCACTCAAAAGTGTTTTTGGACAGATGGGAAAGTTATTGGCACCAATGGTCGTGAAAAATAGTTTATACAAGAGTCGGTGAGCCTACCGGAAAGTTTGCAGGGTGCGAAAACGAAACAGCTCGAAAGCACTCAAAATTGTTTTTTGCCATATGGGAATATGTTTGGCACCATTAGTTGCAAAAAATAATTTGTACATGAGTCGGTACGCCGTTGGAAAGTTTGTAGGCTGCGAAAACGAATCCACTCGAAACCACTAAAAAGTGTTTTTGAGCATATCGGAATGTGTTTGGCATCATTGGTTGCGGTAATTAATTTTTACATGAGTCAGTGGGCCCACAAGAAAGTTTGCAGGGTGTGAAAACGAAACCGCTCGAAACCAATCAAAAGTGTTTTCGGGCATATGGGAATGTGTTTGGCACAATTGGTTGCGGAAATTAAGTTTTACACGAGTCGGTGGACCCACCAGAAAGTTTATGTTGTGTAAAAATGAAACCACTCGAAACCACTCAAAAGTGTTTTTGGGCATATGGGAAAGTGTTTGGCACCATTGGTTGCGAAAAATAGTTTATACATGAGTTTGTGGGCCCGCCAAAAATTTTGTCGGGTGCGAAAACGAATCCGCTCGAAACCACTCAAAATCGTTTTTGGGCATATGGGAATATGTTTGTGGCACCATTAGTTTCGAAAAAAAAAATTTACACGAGATGGTGGGCCCGTCAAAAAGTTTTCAGGGTGCGAAAACGAAACCGCTCGAAACCACTCAAAAGTGTTTTTGCGCATATCGGAATGTGTTTTCAGGCATATGGAAGTGTGTTTGGCACAATTGGTTGCAGAAATTAAGTTTTACACGAGTCGGTGGACCCACTGGGAAGTTTGTGTTTTGCAAAAACAAAACCGCTCGAAAGCACTTAAAAGTGTTTTTGGGCATATGGGAAAGTGTTTGGTACCATTGATTGAGGACGACCTTCAAGGTCACATCAAACGACAGACCTCCTGTTTCATCGATCATCTCTTGTAAGTTGTCGACGAATTAAATGTAGCGGTCTACCAACACCATGTGTGGTGGTCCTTGTAGATCTGCCCTCACCGCTAGTGTTGGATCTGGCATGGGTCTTGGATCTGGTACTTTCATCGGGCGACGAGAACTATCAAAAAACATGCGATAGAGCTATATATATATATATATCTTTTGTATGTATCTTCTTCATCAATCGCATCTTAATCGGTATCGTATTCGTACGTGCTTCCATCATACGTCGCGTCGTTTGTTCTGGATCGGAGATGATGTTGATCTCATCAATGTTTGTCCGTCCACCCGTTTCTCCAGATCGGATTGGAGTTTCCTCTGATGCCACACCGACACTACACCTCTCCTCAAAGGAGCGTCGCTGGAGTCGAGAGCAAACAAAACAGGAGCGCGGCGTGCACAGGGCCGACCGGTCTTCCACCGACCATGCACCAGCACCGCCTCCTCCACTAGGCAGCGAATTTTTTTTACTTTTTGAACTTTTAATTTTTTTAATTTTAAAAATAGAAGAAGAACAAGCTAGGACATCTTCGTTTGCTTGTGCTTGTGCTTGTACTCCTATACTACTACTAGTCTCCTTCTCCTATAGTGGAGTACAAGGCGTCGCCAGCGCAGCTGCAGATTGAACCGCGGTTAGGTTAGGTTAGATTGAATCGGCATCAAACATCACATAGTTCACACACTTCACAGACCACATCAATCAAGCTTGTGTTATGAGATGACCAAGAGTTCTCTGTAGTATAAAAAATACAAGACGCAAATACCACATAACTGAAATACCATAGTAATCTAAGTAGATTAACCGATAATATCATCCCAGTCTAACACAAGCCTAAACAAAAAGACGGGATAAAACAGGTCTAAATAACCAACAAGGTAATAGAGGATAAAGCAAAACATAATTAACGGTTTACATATCCGAAAATCACACAAACAATGTGACATTAAGCAAAATAATATTAATATGTTGTCCAACAGATGAGATAACGGCTAACAGATGAGCTTGCACTACATTGCTAAAAACAAGGTACCTATAGCAAAAGCCCATTAATCTCTTAGTTTTTTAGTTAAAAAGACAACCAGTTTATTTTGTTGGGGACCTGTTCAACCGAATTTACGTGTTCACACAGCCATGCTGATTAGAAATATAATTTTGAACATTGTGCGCTTAAACTTGAAATTATGGGGTTGCATGTGTTTAGATTCAAGAAAATCGGCTCAAATTGTTCAGGTTTTTATTATGATCCCACGAAACTTATAGCTTGTGGTCACATATGTCAATATTTTTTAAATGCAAGCAATATCTATAAAATTTGAGTGCAATAATTATAATCTGTTTCTGATTTTAGTCATAAATGGATTATCAAATCTTATTAGCCTAAATAGAATTCAGTGCATGCTTTGTAACATTGTTTTTCACTGAAACATCATTTAAGTAAATCAGTACATATTTTTTTATTTAGCACTAAAGAAGTAAATCACTTAAATAACCCATGATTAGGGATCGGCGTTAGGCTGCACTGCTACGTTGGTTGGTGGCGATCTTGCCGGGCGGCCGGCGACCGGCATGGTACCAGCTCTGAGACCTCTAGATGCACATGCTCCTGTGTGCGGTGAGATTATCTTGACATAGTGCCATTGCGTTTGAACTGAACTCATACATTGTGAATTTTTGCTAAGATTTTGATTGAGAAACGTGATATTTGAGTTGCGTCAGGGTATTTCTTGAGGAAATAATGTTCCATTACTGCTTAGGGTTTTGCAGCTTTTTGTTTAGATTGCAATTTGGTTCTTATGATGTGATCTTAGTAGCTTCTTTGTCCTATTTGTTCTTATGATGTGATCTGAGTTCTGACAATGAACCACTACTCATGCTTCAGAGTTCTGCCCTACAATGAACTATACGGAGTAGCAAACAGGAGTACAGATCTGAAATCTCCCACATGCAGTACATCTGACAATGAACCACCACTAATGCTGTAACTGGACTTTCAGTTATTCAGTATTTTAACCACCACAGAATAGCTCCGAATTTTTTTTTATTTTTAGATTTTTTTAAATATTTATAGAAATATTATAGCGACGAAAATATTTGCAGAAATAGACCCTACCGCTCTCCACTTGGGCGGCAAGCTGACGTGGCACACGCGTGCGGGACGGCCGTTTAGTGGAGCTGGGAATTTTGCACGTGGCCCCTTGTCGCCCTCTGCCAGGGCCGCAAGCCCCATCGCCTATAAAAGGCCTGTCGCCCTGCACTTGTCCCCCATTTATTCCCTTACCTCTCCACATTAAAAAAAAGGAGAAGAGGAGAAGAAGAAAAGAAGAGGCGAAACCCTGCTAGTTTGAAACTCCGATTTCAGGTAATATTCCTAGATCATATACGTGACTAAATGTATGATGTTAACTAGGGTTTTACTTGTATTTTTGTAGAACTTTGGTTTAATAAATGCACTATATGAACTAGGGTTTTAGCTGTGGTACTGTAGAACTTTGTATTGTTAGATATAGGTAACTTAGTAGATCTGTAGTATTTATAGTTATTAGGTTTGTAGTTTTAAATGTTTTTGAGTAGCATTACAATAGCATATATAAAAATTGAGGTACGTTGCAAACAAGATATTACGCTGTAGTCGTTTATTACGTAAAATAATGACCTAGTAATTTACTTTACAGATATGTCCAGTAAACTTATATTTCAACTATACCATGGTCAAGGAAACGTCCGTTACGGGTCGACTGGGGTAGATCTGTCAGAATTTATTGTAACAGCAAGGGGGAATTGATAGACCAGCTGAGAGGAGTGTACCTTCTATAAAAAGATGGTTGATGCGGGACTTGGGAGTTGATCCACAGACAAGTGACATTACAATCTATGTTGTAGTAAGTCGGGCAACAGAGGGTTTTTATTGGGAACTAATGCCAGTTCAAAACAGTCGGATGTGGAGATGGTATGTGGAGAATGCATTGCAACGTGGGTGGCCTCTAGCTATGCTTCCGTATGTTCATCTAAAGGATCCAAATATGCAGATGAACATGGATAATGGCGAGGGGCCAAGTGCTAAAGTGAATGAGACTGGAGTGGATCAGGTCAATGCACCAGAGGAAGATGGCGTAGTAGCTCCAGTAGGCATGCAACCTGGTGGAGTGGCTGACGAGGGGGAGACTGTCGGTGCCATTGTGGACGAAATGGAAAGAGAGGATTATGACAACGAGCGTGTAGAGGAAGATGATTCGTCAGATGATGACGAAAACAATATAAATCCAGCCGAATGGGCTAGTGATGATTTTTCTGGTCTGGTCGTCTCTAAAGGGGAAAATATGAGATGGGAGTACAAAGAGAATAAGGTTATTCAGGGAGCAAGGTATGGTGATGGAGAAGACATGAAGGAGGCGGTGAAGCATTTTTACAGTGTCACTTCATAGAGAGTTTTGGGTTGCCAAGTCTAACTGGTCACAATATGAAGTTAGGTGTGTTAAGGAAAAAGATGGGTGTCCCTGGAGAGTGCACGCCTATAAGGGAAAATGAAAGGATTACTGGACAGTGTTAGTCGTTATGAAGCATACTTGTTATCTACCTGATGTTCAGAAATACCACAGGAATATTACATGTGCATTTGTTGCATCTGAGATGTATGCGCACGTCGTGGACAATCTAGCATATGAACCAAAGTCAATAATCCGACATATCGAAGAGAAATTCAAGTATACTATTAGCTATGTCAAGGCGTGGAGGGCCAAACAGAAAATAATAGAGATGAAATTTGGAACTTATGAAGCCTCGTATGACAATTTGCCACGTCTGCTATATGTTATCCAACAAAGAAACCCTGGGAGCTCTTGTGCACTCAAGACATTCCCCTCAATTGAACATCTTGGCAAGACTGTGCTGCAAAGAGCATTCTTAGCTCTACATGCATGCAAGATGGCATTCGTGCACTGTCGTCCAGTTCTTTGCATTGATGGGACATTCTTGACCGGGAAGTATCGGGGCCAGATACTAACAGCAATTGGGGTAGATGGGAACAATCAGGTATTGCCCTTGGCATTTGCTTTTGTTGAGAGTGAGAACACCGACAGCTGGTATTGGTTCCTCCATCTGGTTAAAAAAGAAGTTGTTGGTATGAGGCCCAATGTGTGCCTAATACATGACAGGCATGCCGGTATGCTTTGAGCGATAGAAGAGTTAAAATTTGGGAGTATGGATAGAGGATACCTGGCGAGTGGGAAGATGTACAGAGTAAGTGGTGCATGCGTCATATGGGAGCTAATTTCTTCAAGCAATTCAAGAACAAGGAGCTGATGAATATGTTCAAGAGGCTATGCAATCAGAACCAGGAGAAAAAATTCAATGAGCTTTGGAAGAGGTTAGACGAGTTGACAGGCAAATGCAGTGATCAGCGTGCAGTGAGACTAGCGCCCGCCGTTCCTGACCCTCCTCAAGCACTCGGAGCTCTACCAACAAATAGTCTAACATTGGTTAGAAGAACTAGGGAGCAGATTCGGAAATTTTCTCAGTGGATTGAGAATGAGCCAAAAGAGAAATGGGCGAAGACTTATGACACAGGTGGTGCTAGATATGGTATAATGACAACAAATTTGGCAGACCTACGAAGAGGTGGCTGCTTCAGTTCACTGTGAGTTCTTTATACCAGAAATGACTAGCGTACTATGTATGTAACTTGTAAGGTGCCTAACATTTCATCCAACGCTTGCAGGTCGACCAGCTACAGGATGAGGCCGACGAGTACTCCTTTAGCCGTTGTTTGGAGGCGTACTTGTCGTGGCTTTTTGGTTGGGTGATGTACTATGGCAGTCACGGGCACGCGGTTGACAAGGGTCTCGTGCACTACGCTAGGAGCATCGCCGATGCCGCGGTCGGCGAGGTGCCTCAGTGGAGCTGGGGTTCCACGTTGCTGGCGGCTCAATACCGTGGCCTCAGCGAGGCTTGCAGCAGGACAAACCCTGGCGCGATCTTCGGTGGGTGCCCTCTCTTCATTTCTATTTGGGTGGCTGAGAGGATTGTGATCGGCCGCCCCCTTGTGGACCACCACCCGTACGAGGCGTCGCTGTGCGAGAACAGACCAGCGGTCGACTACCCAACGATGGGTACTCTGTGGTGCCGACGTCAGGTACGTCGCAAGTACTCGTTGATATTATACTACTATTGTTAAGTTCATTGTATGTCACATCGACCTTATTGTATTGCAGCGCCGATGGGCTCACGTCCAGGTTAGGTGGTCGTACACAGAGTTTGTTATGGAGTTCGACCGCCTTCTGCCGACCGACGTAGTGTTGGAGCCCTACAGTGCCGTGGCTACCCACGGTTGTGCGCCGTTAGGCCTATCCACACTCTGCACGAGGGGTCAGGCATACTGGATGACTATGGTTCCGATGGTCTTCAACATCTACGCCGAGCCTCACGCACCTTACCGCGTGATGTGGCAGTTCGGCTTCCGTCAGTCCTTTCCAGTATCGTTTCCGACGAGCGTCACAGCTGCCGTTCACCAGTAAGTGATTTTACTACGCTTTAATATGTTGCATTAACATCCACTTGTCCACAATAATTTGGTTTGTCTGTCGTTCGCACTAATACGATACATTAATTTGCAGGTACTCGCGCAAGGGTCAGTAGTCAGCTGGTGACTGGCCCGCCAAGTTGGGGCCTTTTGTCGACGACTGGTTGCTCGTAACCAAGGAGGTCATGGACCATGCGGGATAGCCACACACAGAGGAGGGGTACCAGGCGTACCTACGTTGGTACTAGCCACGCACCCGTACTAGGGTCACTTTCGCTCCGATGGAGCAACAGGCCCACGCCGCGAGCATCAGAGACCTCTACGCCAGGCACCGCGACCAGGACTTCGCTCGTGCGGTGAGTACCCTGCATTGCACCATCGCCTCATAAGCCTTTTTGTTGGTCAAATGTTACGGATATTTACGTTCAAATTAACCGTGCAGGTCGTTGAGTGCAACAGAGTCGTCGTTGATGCTTCAACGACGATCCAACGGTTAGGCGCGGGGATTGAGGTGGGCGTAGACGAGCACCTGTCGACGTACCCGTGGATACGGGACTCGATGCGCTCGATTCTCCGTGCGCGCACCTGTCGTGCTGCCGACGTTGCTCAGGCAGACGCAGCACCACAGGTGCGACCCCGACCAACTGCTCCTCGTCCAGCTGCGCATGTTCCTAGGCCGACACCCCCTCCCTTCGGCGGTACGTATATTCAAGGTTTATTTGTACATCGACAATCAATTGATATGCAATTTATGTGTTAGCTTACAAGGGTCTCGTCGTCGATGTGTAGGCTTTGCTCAGTTCGGGACGACATAAGCCGCCCACTCCTGGCAGGCTACATTGTCATCGTCACAGGCAGGTGCGTCGGCCTCGCTGTCTACGTAGTTCTAGCAGGACCCCGGGACTTCATCACAGGCGGCCGGCACGTCAGGTGCGTCGGCCTCGCTGTCTACGCAGTTCTGGCAGGACGTCGTGACTTCGTCACACGCGACTGACACGTCTTGGCAGGGTCCTACCGGGACATCGTCTGAGCACGGGTGGGCTTCCGCCACGTACTTCGACCTCAGTGACTTTGACTTCCCGGAGTCAACAGAGGACTTCCTCGGTCCCTCACAGCTGGGAGGCGCACCGCCGGTGCATACGCAGGAGTAGTCGCCCTCCACTTCGCTCCCAGACCCTCGTGCTACCTGTGCTATCCCACCGGATCGCTTCATGTACTCCCAGGACCACGTGCGAGCACAGGCCCGGAGGACCAAGCGGGGTCGCGGCGCGAGGCAGGGCCAGTAGAGCAGACTTCTCTTTTTTTATTTTTTTGACATGCTTGTACTATATGGTTATAAACTGAATATGTTGTTGATAATCGGGACTCGCATTCCTACACTTCGTTGTTACTTTTTACAAAAGCACGATCCCTTTTGGCGCATGCACGAGTACTTTCGGTCGCACCGATGCAGCCTTCTTTATTCGCGTGCGATACGACTGCGGAATGGCTTCTCACGCCCTTACATGTCACATCGGCATACGTCCAATCTTACTTTCGGCTCCATCCTGCCCTCTAAACGGGCGGAAGGCCTTATTCCGCCCATATATAGGGCAGCAGGGTATACATCTGCATACGTCCACTCTTACTTTCGGCGGCAATCAAGCCGACCCATCGTGCCCCATGATGTAGACATGTAAAGGTTGTCATTGAGATTTTGGTGCCTACATAAGTCCCCATAACGAGCGATGCAGCACAAAATTTCTTTCTCTGTGTACTCAACAAGCACTAGCACAACCCTTGAAAGTGCATCTAGGCCCCTAATTATTTTGATGATTAATGACAATGCGATTAGAGAGGACTAACAATTTTATTTAAGTGAATGTGAAGGATTGTTAGTCCGTGACGATTTGTAGCGCAATGCATAACTCAACGAATGCGAGAAAATCATGAGTTGCGGCAATGATCAAATGTTGTATTGTATATTTTCATTTCTTTGGGTCATTAGGAAAACCGCTCTATTAAGAGGGATGATGCATTGACATATGAGGAGTGATGAATGTGCTCAAAATCAATTTAAAAAAATGTTTCTCCTCAGTTTCTGTGTTCTAAAAATTTTCAGAGTTGTCCGAAAACGATTTTCGGAATTTTCGAAAATAGACAGAACCAATTTTGGCTTCTAGAAATTTTCGGAGCTATCCGAAAGTGATTTTCGAAATTTCCAAAAATAACCGAGAAGCAAAATAAGGTTCTGTAAATTTTCGGACTTGTCCAAAACTACTTTTCGGAACTTCCGAAAATGGCAGTGAAGACAATAAGTTTTTGTAAATTTCCGGAGTTGTCCGAAATCATCTTTCGGAATTTTCGAAAAATGTTTACGAACCAAAAATTGCTTCTAAAATTTTTCGATGGCAGTGAGGTGGGACCTTGCAGAGGGCGGCAAGGGGCTACACGCATAATAGCGAGGGCGGCAAGGGACCTAGACGCAAAATGCGCACTCGGCGTCTGTGCCACGTCAGCTTGCCGCCCAAGTGGAGGGCGACAGGGTCTATTTCTGCAAATATTTTCGCCGCTATAATATTTCTGTAAATATTTAAAAAAAATCTAAAAATAAAAAAATTCGAATACTCCAAAGGCAAAGGCCAACACATTGAAGTCCATTGCTTCAATGTGTTTACGTACACATGAAGGAAATGAGGGATGTAAAGTGAACTTATTTCATCCTAACTTCGGCCCAAATCAAACGGGGTTGGTCCTGAAGGGCCCATGAAGGCCCACTAATGCTGCTCCCGTGCTCCTTATAAATAGCTAGGGTTTTACGCCACTTCGCCCATCCCCCCCGCCGCCGCCGCAGCCAGTGTCCAACCCTAGCCGAGAGGAGCAGACCAAGCAATGGTACGTTCACGCCGCCGCCGAGGCCTCCTCATGGCTTCTCCCTCCTCGTGTTCTCCTAGCACTAACGTGTTGATCTTGTTGTGGCTCGCAGGGGAAGGGTACGGGCAGCTTCGGCAAGCGTCGGAACAAGACGCACACGCTGTGCGTCCGGTGCGGCCGCCGCAGCTTCCATCTCCAGAAGAGCACCTGCTCCTCCTGCGGCTACCCCGCTGCCCGCATCCGCAAGTGTAAGATACCCTCTTCCTCCTTTTTTCCCCTCCCCTCCAGATCTGTTGTAGCTGCGCTGGTCATTTCTCGCATTGTTCTACACCACATGCATGTGGCTTGTCGTGTAGATGTGATGATGATAGAATGCCTAGATTAGCGAAATAATGGTTAGAAAGAGGCAAGTTCACTGTTGATCTGTTCTTGCTTAGTTGGGACTTGTGATGCGTTGCCCTACATGAACCTTTTCCTAGTGATATGCAGAGCCTGGCAGTTTTCAGGGAAATGATGAAGAAAACATTGGTCCATGTATCTGATAATCCGTGACTGACAACCATGTTTTCCAAACTGATCGCACTAATGTTTGTTCTATTGGAAATTATGCGTTCTTGTTCCATCTGTGATCCTGAGTACTTATGTTCATTGGCGGCCTTGTTTTTAACCACATAATATATGTACGATATCATGCATATATTTCTCACAATGCTGTATGTGAGGGTTAATGTTCGGTTGGGAACCTACTGGGATGAACAGTTTTATACAAAACATGATTCTGTTTGAGGGTCAATCATCAAGTGATGAGCAATTAACTGCAACAATATGACAGCTCCTGTGATTCCTATGTATTCAAGTCTCTGATGATCCTTCAATGTCTTCTCTTTTTGTTTTCTTTAGGACCTAGTTACATGTCTCAGGTGGGAAGGGGCAGAAATGCTTACGAAACCTGACTGTCTGCATTAACCTAAAAAATTATTGTAACTCACATTAGAAGCAACACTCCTTTTTTTTTGCATTTGGTTTCCCAAATGGTGATCCTGGCTAAGGAAAATGCTATGAAGAATCATGAAAACTTTCGCATGTCAGACTTCAGAGATGCCATGGCATTAATGAGAAGATGTTTTCATAATCTGAGCATTCTTTTTGTCAAACTATTACATGTTAGATGATTTGTATCATTTGGATTTTGGATTTGTTTTGCTGTTATTGTATATTTGTGTGTTGCCTGCTTCATTCTGTTTTTGATGAAGGCTCAAGTGATGAGAGAAAAACTGCAACAATATGATGGGAATTTTTCTCCCGTGATTCCTAAGTATTTAAGTCACTGATGAACCCATCCACTCCTTTTCTTTTTCTATGTACGCTTGATAATATTTCCCTTGTCTTACATTCCTTTTCTTTTTTATATGTGCGCAACTCCTTTTCTTTTTCTTTGTATGCTTGATGATATTTCCCTTGTCTTCCATTTTTTTATTATCCTGTAACCTGAGATTATTGTCTTCTCATTCCAGAGACCATGCAATTTCATTACATTTGTTCACTCTTATATCTATGACCTCCTGATTCTGCATTGTTTAATGTTTTGAAGCAATACATAGTTCAGTTGTTTGGTTTCTAGCCATCATTTAAATTTGTACCCTTGTGTATCTGTTTCCTCGCATTGTTCATTTCACACCAATTACACAATCTTTCTCCAGGCCAATATGGTCAAATGGAACATAACCTATATTGTTTGTGGTTTGCTTTTAAATCTCTAGTTCGATTCTTGTGGTTGATTTTCTTCGTTATCTTGTACTGTTTTGGACTTTTTATTATTTTAATTTGCTTAAATTTATTTATTTTATGTCATTTCAGACAACTGGAGTGTGAAGGCCATCAGGCGCAAGACCACAGGAACCGGAAGGATGAGGTACCTGCGACATGTGCCTCGGAGGTTCAAGAGCAACTTCAGAGAAGGTGCCTAGAAACTCTGCTGATCTTTTAAATGTATTAGGAAATGTAAACATTGTCCTAAAGTTTGAAGGTGTTTGGATTCATTATGTTCCTTTTGTTCTACTGATTCAGGTACTGAGGCTACCCCAAGGAAGAGAGCTGCTGCGGCCAATTAGATCCTGTTTTGCCTTCAAGAAGATATGAAAGTAGAACTTAAAAGAACTTTTCCCTGGATTGTACCGTCAGAAGTATTGTATGAGTACTGATCTGGAATTATTTTTTTGTTAATCTGCTTGGAAACGTGATCAAAATTACAGTCTGGTTGAATACCATGTTTTGTTTCATACCATGTGCTATGGTGGCAGCAATATTTGTTACGTTTTGTCAACGTTTGTTTGGTGCTTTCATTCAACCAGTTTTGGGTATTGCGTATATTTGGGTAACTAAAACAGTTCAATAAGTTTTGGGTTTTGTTTGTCTGGGGAATTATAACTGTTGTAGTGTTGTGTGCTTGCCCCATAGGTTCTCTTGGGGAATTTTTTTTTCCTCGTACTCATGTTTTGGATGTGGTTCAAGATTGCTGCTATGTTAGTTTCGTGATTTATTGAAATTGAATGTGTTAGTTTGAACTGAATTTGAGTGGCTTTCAAGAACGAAATGGGTTCGCAGAAATCTGGCCGAGTGAAGCGGGTTAATGAAAAGAAAATTATGCTTGTTACGGATGCGGTGGCTGGTTTGTTCAGCGTGCGTGATAAACATGCTCTGGACGCCGGTGTTCACTTCGCCTGATCGACGACTGGCAGGGCATCAGCGGGTCGAGTCACCTTCAGTACCGCTGGCACCGTACACTTGGTGGGTTCAACTCCATCATCATTCATCAACCTTTTTTTTAAAAAAAAACAAAGCAAGTTTATTATATCAAAGACGTTCTCAGCACATCGCCTAAGATAAAAGATCATACAAACAAGACCATCCTTTAATAAGGAAAAGATAGTTGAACTAGAAAAATAACCCTACAAATGTCACCATACAGCAGCAATAGATGAGAGATCGACAGGGGGCTGTGGCATTGCCGCGACGACTCATCCACAAGCCTCTACTACTAACGTGCACACCGCTTGACAGACCAACGACCCCTTTAGCTGCCTCCTCGAGGAACGGTGCTCTTCAAGGTTTGTTGTTGAGACGTAGATATTACGTGAGCTTTATCGGACTCAACAACGATTTTCCATGGATTCCACTGTCAAATCTGAGGAGCACTCATTGCCATTGCGCCGACGAGCATCGCACATGCAGTCTATGCTCAACCCGAACAGAGAGATCAACACGTTATTGCTGCAAGCTACAGATGCAAAGTATAGTTTCAAAATCCAGCCATCCTTGAGCATATTAGGATTAGGATAGCGGCGATTGAATTGCTGTCTTGCAAGATCAAACTGGTTAACTGCAACGAAGGGTGAAGAGAGATAAACCCGTGGAAAACTCAATCCATGAAGCACCAGATCTTAGAGGCTTGGTTCACAGCAATCTAGTGCATCATGGAGTCCACGACAAGCTTGCCATGAAGCAGCACCGACAAGCGGCCATCTGCTTGACCACCAATCGTCATGGGCCAGCCTGCAAGAGGCAAATCCAAAGCAAGTAGCATTAGCTGTTGTTGGCCGCTTTGCATTAGCTGAGTTGTTTGGTTTGTAATGTAAACTAAGTACTGCTACCGTACATTAAACAAGGCAGCAGCAGGAGTAAGTAGACATAACGGTGAACAAAATGACAAATGTTTGAGCTGAAGGTTGAAAAAGAGCAAATATAATAAAATTGCCTGATCTCAGAAAAGAAAAGAAAGAGAATAAATAAAATCTCAGGTTAGAGGATAACTCGAGAGAAAACATAAGACAAGGGTAAATTGAGTCCTAATAGAAAAAACCGTGTGCATTGAGAACATCGGAGACTTAAATACTTAGGAATCACAGGAGCATAACTCCCATCATATTGTTGCAGTTTTTCTCTCATCACTTGAGCCTGCCTCACAGACAAAAGCAGTCAACATAGAAATATATAATAAGCACAATGAAAACACAAATCATCTAATCAAATGTGATAGCTTGAATAAAATATAAGCTTAGAAAATGAAAACATCTTCTCATTAATGCCATGGCATCTCTGAAGTCTGACATGTGAAAGTTTTCATGATTTCTCATAGCGTTTTTTTTAAGACAGCAAAACCATTTGGAAAATCAAATGCAGAGAAAAAACATATTTGTGACAAATTAAGACATGTGAGAGTTGTCGGTGCGTGAATTTTGTACGTTAATTATGACAGTTTTCACGAGCCATTCGAAAGGAAAATATGTTGGAAGGATCATCAGGGACTTAAATACATAGGAATGACAAGAGCAAACTTTCAGCATATTGTTGCAGTTTATACCTCATCACTTGACCCTCGTAAACAGAATTAAGTTATCAGATGAAACTGGTCATCCTAATGTTTCCCAAGCAAGCATTTTAGTTTATAATCATTTGTGAAAAAAGAACATATGTAGAAATGACACATTAAATTTTATTCGGTTAAAATTAAGGCAACCATGCAAGGAAACCAGTTCTCAGGATTACAAATCAAACGATAATGGAGAATGCCCAGCACATACAATAAACATGACAGGGATCAGTTTAGAAAACATGGCTGTCAGTCACGGGCTATCAGAAACACAGACCAATGTTTTCTTCATCATTT
Source organism: Oryza officinalis (assembly GCA_008326285.1). Classification (NCBI taxonomy): domain Eukaryota; kingdom Viridiplantae; phylum Streptophyta; class Magnoliopsida; order Poales; family Poaceae; genus Oryza; species Oryza officinalis. Next base: position 13,957,608 of record BDMV01000005.1, read on the forward strand.
CCACCAAAACGTCAGGCTCTACTAAGAGAAGGTTCGTGTAGGACAACGCATCTCAGCTGATCAAGAACAGATCAACCATTAACACCCCGCTTTCTAACAACTACTTGGCTAATCTTGGCACAGTATAATCATCACAACTTCATGGCAACCCAGAAGCAAAGCTACAAATCTAGTGGGGGAAACGAAAGAGGATTATCATGATGAGGAGGCTTACACTTACGGATGTGAGCGGCGTGGTAGCGGCAGGAGGAGCAGGTGCTCTTCTGGAGGTGGAAGCTGCGGCGGCCGCAGTGGACACAGAGCGTGTGTGTCTTGTTCCGGCGCTTGCCGAAGCTGCCCGTACCCTTACCCTACGAGCCACAACAAGATCACCACGTTAGCGCTAGGAGAATACGAGAAAGAAGCCATGAGAAGGCCTCGGTGACGGCGGCAGCAGCGGCAGCGCGAAGGTTACCATTGCTTGGTCTGCTCCTCTTTTGGCTAGGGTTGGAAAATGGGGCAGCGGTGGCGTAGGCGTGTGCCGTGGCGTAAAACCCTAGCTATTTATAGGGAGCACGGGAGCAGCAATAGTGGGCTTTCATGGGCCATTCAGAACAAACGCAATCTATTGGGCCGCACGTAAGCCCAAACCCTACCAAAATAATTCCACTTTGACTCCCAGGTCTAATATTTTTCATATGCTTGAACCGCAATACCAGATATCTTAACCCCTAATTATTAAAATCGATATAATTTGACTCTCATCGTTGTTTCTGGAGCGGTTTTCGCTGACATGACACGTTGACCTATTCCATCTGGCTGAGTCAGCCTACGGGGACCACCTATGAGTGACCCTTTTCTTTCTTCTCCACCTTCCCTTACCTTTTTCTCTTAATCCCCCGTATTTCCTCTCGGCAGCAGGGAAGCAACGAGATGCAAGCGGGGTGACGATGGGCGGTCCTCCAGGCAAGGTAGATTCATGATGGACTACCAGGAGGGGATGAACAAACTATACAAAGCTATTACCCCTTCTTCTAATAGATATCTTAACTACTTAAAAAACAGGTAGTGGTGGTGGTGAGTCCTGAAAGATCCAACGGCTGAGTTCTTTCCTAGGATCCTCCCACATGATTCAATGGTCCATGATATTCATTCCTATCTATTCCCCTCGCCCATCTCACTCGTCGCTCTCTCCCGTACGCAACGTGAAGCATCTAGGTCCCCGTTGTTTGTTTTGGTAATTAATGACAAGCGCTAATTGTGGACTAACGATTCTTTTGAGTTACAAATATTTGAGTTAGGATCACACAATATGAGTGCATGGATGATCACCGAGGATGTTTTTTGATGGTGCAAAGCGAAAGGATTGAAGACGGTAAAACTAGCGGTTTTATTTTAATTGATTGAGGAGTTTGGGCGATCAAATTTGCTAGAATTTATTTATAGCTTTGCCGTACTATCAAGGGGGTAATGACCTAGTCAAAGAGATGATCAAAATGCCACATTAGGTCATTTGCACTTAAGTCTTGGTTTGCATCTTTAATTTTCTCCTGCTGACTGTCCCTGGGCGGTCTGACCGAAGTGCTCTATCCGGTTTGACCGGGCATTTTTGCCGGTCTAACCGTGGCACACTAGCCGGTCTGACCGACCCTTCTTGGTGGTCTGACTGGCCACTTGCCGCCGGTCTGACCGGCCGGCTGAAGGCTGGATGGCCGCCTCTGGCCTGGCGATCCAGAGCCGCCAGAGCCGCAATCGGTCAGACCGAGCCGTGGGCGGTCTGACCGGCCATTTGGCCTCTGGTCTGACCGGCTCCCTGGTCTCAGTGCATTTAATGCAGTCCAATGGCTAGTTTTTCAGCCGTTGTGAAGTAATCCGGTCTGACCGGCCACACAATGACGGTCTGACCGGCAATACACAGAGTTGGTGGATTTCGTCCCCAATGGCTAGTTTTGGGGGTTTGGGGTATAAATACCCCCCCATTTGTAGCAAGGGGGTTCTCTTGGCACTTGTTTCAATTGCATACACCCCTTGCACTTCTCTCACACTCACTTGAGCCTTTGTTCATCCTTTAGTGTGGTTGAGAGTGGATTAGTCAAGAGTCAAGTGCATTTGCTTTCTTGTTGAGCTAGTGTGACACTTGATCATCTCCAAGCCTGGTCATCGCTTATTACTCTTGGAGGTTGCCGCCTCCTAGACGGCTTGTGGAGGTGCTTGCCCGGTGACCTCTCCAAGGAGATTGTGGAGGAGGCCCGGTGCCGATTGTGAGTGGTTTGGAGTTCACCACCTTCGGAGTGAAGAAAGAACTACCCTAATGATCGAGGCTTGGGTAGTCCTCTCTGTGGGCCGGCTCCCATCTTGCCCACCCCTTGACGAAGGGGGCGTGCGGTGGCTTCGTGGTTGAGCAGTGGAGTTGGGCTCGCCTCAACGGGGACGTAGGAAACCGGCGAGTTTCCGAACCTCGGTGAAAACCTTTTTTGTCTCTTGTCCCTTTATACATTGCATTTACTTTTGTGAAATTTACATTCCTAAAGACATACTTGAGCCACTATCACCGTAGGTTTGCAAAACATAACTTAGTTATTTAGTTAGACTTGTCCCTCACCAAGTCTAGCAACTTAGGTTAGTTTTGATTAGGTGTCATTTAATTTTAAATTGCCTATTCACCCCCCCTCTAGTCGACATCTTTGATCCTACAAATGGTATCAGAGCTTGGTCTCTCTTGGTTAGGCTTCACCGCCTAGAGAGAAGATGTCGAACGAGGTGAACCTTGTAAGGAAGGCTCCCATGTTTAATGGCACTAACTATTCCACTTGAAAAATTAAAATGTCTACTCACCTTAAGACTATGAGCTTTCATATTTGGAGCATTGTGGATGAAAGTTTTGCCATCACCGGTAGCCCCTTGACGGAAGTTGATCACCGCAACCTTCAACTCAACGCTTAAGCCATGAATGCATTGTTGAACTCTTTGAGCCAAGAGGAGTTTGATAGAGTGAGCAACCTTTAGACCGCATATGAGATATGGAACAAGTTGAGTGAGATTCATGAGGACACTAGTGAGTACAATGATGCTAAGTTTCATTTCCTCAAGATCCAATATGAGACTTTTGCTATGTTGCCTCATGAGAGTATAAATGATATGTATGGGAGGCTAAATGTGATAGTCAATGATCTCAAGAGGCTTGGGACAATCTACACCGATCTTGAGGTGGCTCAAAAGATGCTAAGGGCTCTACCGGACAAGTATGAGAACTTAGTCACCTTTCTCATCAACCCAGACATGTCAAGAATGACACCCGCTAGCCTCTTGGGCAAGATCAACACCAATGACATGTACAAGTTGAAGAAGAAGGAAATGGAGGAAGCCTCACCATCAAGGAAGACAAGTATTGCTCTTCAAGCCGAGGTGGAAGACAAGGGAAAGGCAAAAGCTAGTGAAGGCTATGATGACTTGGAGGAAGAGATTGTCCTTCTTGCTAGGAGATTCAATGATCTTTTGCGTAGAAGAAAGGAGAATGGAAAGGGCTCTAACTCAAATAGAAGAAGAAATAGAAGATCCAACAAGACTCTCTCTAACTTGAGGTGCTTTGAGTGTGGAGAGAAATGACACTTTGCTTCCAAGTGTCCTTCAAAAGGTGATGATGGAGACAAGTCATCCAAGAAGAAGAGTGAAGGCTACAAGCTCATGAAGAAGCTTAAGAAGGAAGGAAAGAAGATTGAGGCCTTCATTGGACAATGGGACTCAAATGCTGAGAGCACCAATTCTCAATCCGAGTCCGACAATGATAGTGATGATGATGGAGGTTCTAAGAATAAGAACATGGCCGGAATTGCTATCAAGGAGGCTCCATCACTCTTCTCTCCATTTTGCCTCATGGCAAAGGGCTCCACCAAGGTAACATCAAGTAGTGATAGTGAAAGTGATGATGATGTTGATGATGTTTCCTATGATGAGCTTGTGGACATGTTTGAGGAGCTTCATGCTTATAGTAAGAAGGAGATTGCCAAGTTCAAGGCTCTAAAGAAGGATCATGCTTCTTTGGAGACCTTGTATGAGGAGCTAAAGACTTCTCATGAGAAACTCACCATTTCTCATGAGAAGCTTAAGGAAGCTCATGATACTCTTCTCACCACTATACAACATGGAGCTCACATTAATGTTGGCAGATCTTGTGATTTGCTTGATGATAGTGCTTCTTGTCATATTGCTCATATTTCATCATTTAGCATATCTACTTCTTGTGATGATCTTATAGATATGTCTAGCTCTAGCTCTTGTGCTTCTATTTGTAATGTCTCACTTGTTGTTGAGAACAATGAGCTTAAGGAGCAAGTGGCCAAGCTCAACAAAAACTTGAAAAGGTGCTTCAAGGGTAAAAACACTCTCGACAAAATCTTGAGTGAGCAACGGTGCATCCTTAACAAGGAGGGACTTGGATTCATTCCAAAGAAGGATAAGAAACCTTCTCACCGTGCTCCTCGTTTTGTCAAGAGCAATGGTAAGTATTGCCATAAGTGCCGTGAGGTTGGGCATATGGCTAATGATTGTACCAGTAGTAAGCCTCCTAATACTTGCATTTTTGACTCTCACTATATGCTTAGGAAGGCTCATGATGGTACTATCTATGCTAGATATGTGGGTTCCCCTATGCTTGGTGGTAAAAAGAATGTCATTTGGGTGCCCAAGGCTTTGGTCTCTAACCTTCAAGGACCCAAACAAGTTTGGGTACCTAAAAGAGCTTGATCTTCTTTTGTAGGTGAACTACCACACCGGTGGAAGCCATTGGGTGCTTGATAGTGGGTGCACTCAACACATGACCGGTGATAGGAGCATGTTCACCACATTTGAAATAGGAAGCAAAAATCAAGAGAGAGTCACTTTTGGTGATAATAGCAAAGGAAAGATAATTGGGTTAGGTAAAGTTGCTATCACCAATGATCTATCAATTAGAAATGTCTCTCTTGTTGAATCACTCAATTTCAATTTGCTTTCAGTTGCACAAATTTGTGATCTTGGTTTGTCATATACCTTTAATCCTCAAGATGTGATTATTACTAGCCTTCATGACAAATCTTGCATCTTCAAAGGCTTTCGTTATGGAAATCTTTATTTGGTTGATTTCAACTCTAGTGAAGCAAATTTGAAAACTTGTTTGATTGCGAAAACTTCATTGGGTTGGCTTTGGCATAGGAGGCTAGCCCATGTTGGTATGCATCAATTGAGCAAACTTTCAAAACGTGATCTAGTTGTGGGCTTGAAAGATGTGAAGTTTGAGAAGGACAAATTTTGTAATGCTTGTCAAGCTGGCAAGCAAGTTGCATACTCTCATCCTTCCAAAAGCATCATGTCCACATTTAGACCATTGGAGCTCTTACATATGGATTTGTTTGGCCCAACAACCCATAAGAGCATTGGTGGAAATAGTCATTGCCTTGTCATTGTTGATGATTATTCTCGTTATACTTGGGTGTTCTTTTTGCATGACAAGTCTATTGTTGCCGAGCTTTTCAAAAAGTTTGCAAAAAGGGCCCAAAATGAATTCAATTGCACTCTTGTGAAAATAAGAAGTGACAATGGTTCGGAATTTAAAAATACCAATATCGAGGACTATTGTGATGATCTTGGTATTAAGCATGAGCTTTCCACTACCTACTCACCTCAACAAAATGGTGTAGTGGAGAGAAAAAATCGTACATTGATTGAGATGGTAAGGACTATGCTAGATGAATATGGTATTTTCGATTTCTTTTAGGTAGAAGACATAAACACCGCTTGCCATGAAACCAATACGCTTTATTTGCATCGTCTTTTGAAAAAGACTTCCTATGAGCTAATTGTTGGGAGGAAGCCTAATGTTACCTATTTTCGAGTTTTTGGTTGCAAATGCTATATTTATCAAAAATGTGTTAGACTAACCAAATTTGAAAGTCAGTGTGATGAAGGGTTTCTTCTAGGTTATGCCTCCAATAGCAAGGCATACCGGGTCTACAACAAGAACAAAGGTATTGTGAAAGAAACCGCCGATATTCAATTTGATGAAACTAATGGCTCCCAAGAGAGGCACGACAATTTGGATGATGTAGGTGATGAGGGTTTGATGAGGGCAATGAAGAACATGTCTATTGGAGACATCAAGCCTGTTGAAGTGGAACACAAGCCTTTCACCTCCACTCAAGTTGAGAAAACTACTTCCGCTATGCCAAGCCAAACTCAAGTTGATGTGGAGGAGGACAAGGCACAAGATGCACCTATACCGCCAAGAATTCACAACGCTTTCTCCAAGAATCACCCAATTGATCAAGTTTTGGGTGACATTAGTAAGGGTGTTCAAACTCGATCTCGTGTCGCTTCGATTTGTGAGCATTACTCTTTTGTTTCTTGTCTTGAGCCAAAACATATACATGAAGCTCTTGGTGATCCGGATTGAATAAATGCTATGCATGAAGAGCTCAACAACTTTACAAAAAATAAGGTGTGGATCTTGGTTGAAAGACCTAGAGACCACAATGTCATAGGGACAAAGTGGGTTTTTAGAAACAAGCAAGATGAGAACGGGTTGGTGGTAAGGAACAAAGCAAGATTGGTGGCTCAAGGTTTCACACAAGTTGAAGGTTTGGATTTTGGTGAAACCTTTGCCCCCATGACAAGGCTTGAAGCCATTGGCATCCTACTTGCATTTGCATCATGCTTTGATATAAAGCTTTTTCAAATGGATGTGAAAAGTGCTTTCCTAAATGTTGAAATTGCCAAACTTGTCTTTGTTGAGCAACCACCTGGTTTTGAAGATCCTAAAAATCCTAACCATGTTTACAAACTCTCAAAAGCTCTCTATGGCTTGAAACAAGCTCCTAGAGCTTGGTATGAAAGATTGAGAGATTTTATTTTATCAAAGAGTTTCAAAATTGGTAAAGTTGACACAACTCTTTTCACTAAAATCATTGGTGATGATTTCTTTGTGTGTCAAATTTATGTTGATGACATCATATTCGGTTCTACTAATGAAGATTTTTGCAAGGATTTTGGTGACATGATGTCTAGGGAATTTGAGATGTCCATGATTGGAGAGTTGAGCTTCTTCCTTAGACTACAAATCAAGCAACTCAAGGATGGGACCTTTGTGAGCCAAACCAAGTATGTCAAGGACTTACTCAAGAGGTTTGGCTTGTAGGATGCAAAGCCCATCAAGACTCCAATGGCAACAAATGGCCACCTCGACCTTCACGAGGGAGGTAAACCGGTAGATTTAAAGTTTTATCACTCTATGATTGGTAGCTTGTTTTATCTTACTGCATCTAGGTCGGATATCATGTTTAGTGTTTGCATGTGTGCACGGTTTCAAGCCGTCCCCAAGGAGTGTCACTTAGTGGCCGTGAAAAGGATTCTTAGATATTTAAATCATTCCTCAACTATTGGCTTGTGGTACCCAAAAGGTGCTAACTTCAAGCTAGTTGGCTATTCCGATTCGGATTACGCCGGTTGCAAAGTGGATAGAAAGAGTACATCCGGTAGTTGCCAATTGCTTGGTAGATCCCTTGTGTCATGGTCATCCAAGAAACAAAACTCCGTAGCCCTCTCTACCGTCGAGGCGGAATATGTTTCGACGGGTAGTTGTTGTGTCCAATTGCTTTGGATGAAACAAACCATGTTGGACTATGGCATTACCTTCACCAAAACCCCACTCCTATGTGACAATGATAGTGCCATAAAGATAGCAAACAACCCGGTCCAAAAACCAAACATATTGACATTCGCCACCACTTCCTAAGAGACCATGTTGCCAAAAATGACATAGTCATTAGCCACATAAGAACCGAAAATCAACTAACCGACATCTTTACCAAGCCTCTTGATGAAACCCACTTTTGCAAGTTGAGGAATGAGTTAAATGTCATAGAATTCTCAAATGTTGCTTGAGATCATGCACCATGGTTGCTTTTTGTTAATATTGCCTAGTTGCTTGCTTTTTGCTTTTATGCTTGGGATTTATTGCTATCTGGCTCTTCTTTGCGAAAATGGAGCTTGTCACATTAAGGGGGAGTATTACACTTCTACATGTGCTCTACTACTCCTTAGGTGTGAACCAATCAAATACAAGTGCTAGCAGAGTTTTCAAAATGCCCAAGTCAACATTACTCAAAATTTTTGGAAAATCAAAGTAATTTCAAAACTATCTCTTGGAAAAGGTTTGAAAAGGTTCCCTATATGTTTTCCAAGCCTCACATTGCAAGAAAAATGAAGTTTGATTGAAAATGACCTTTTGGCTCTTTTTTGAAAAAACTAGATTCTTAGTTTTGACCAAAATGAGCTTTACCTCCAAAATGAGTTTGAGAAGGATTTTGAGAAAAGTACTAAAACAAAGTTGGTAGAGAAGACTTTTTCAAATATTTTTGGTATTCAAATCATATTCAAAAACCAAATACTTCAAAATTTGTTTGAAAATCAAATTGGCCCAAAAACCCCTATAGACCATAATAGGTCACCTCCTAGCACTTAAGTGAGTTAAGTTGCAAATCATCATAATTTTCAATTATTATGCATGGTTAACAATATTTCAACTCATATATTTCAAAATTGCTCCAAATTTAAATTTTATTGGATTTTATTGTGTGGGGGTTGCCGACTTGTGTAAGGGCTATGCACAGCTGGCAGGGGGCCTAGCGGTCTGACCGACGCTATATGCGCGGTCTGACCGGCTGGGTGAGGCGGTCTGACCGGCATCTAGCCGCCGGTCTGACTGGCCTGTCAGGTGGGCCCAGGGTTTTTACCCCTTTCTTCTTCTACCCGACCCCTTCTCTCTCCTTCTCATCCCCTCACTTCTCCTACCCGAAAAAGGACCCTCTCTCTCTCCCCTCAAGCACTAGCCACCTCTCTCCACCAAATCCCTCCGGTTCAACCGTTAAAATCACTCCGGTCACACCGTAAGTGATTCTCCTCCGCTTCCTCTCTCTATTCCATGGATTATTTCGCGTTTTTGTTGACTTTGTGATCCATGGCATGGAACCCTAGGTGAAGGAAAAGGTGTCTTCGATTTGCACCAATAGAGGGTAGTTTCTTGGTGTAATTCAACTACTTTCAACCGGTAATCACTCTCTTCCCATCTTGTGCACATCAAATCAGTCTATTTCAATCTCTAGGGTTAAGGGTAGTTCCTCCCTCTAAATCAAATTTTGATGAAATAGACCTATCCTTTGTTGTTCTTGCTCATTATCTTGTGCAAACATTGGTCCTAGCATGTTTAGATATACTTTGTGTTTGTGGAAAGTTTGGGTGTTTGAGCTCCCTACCATGGGCGGTTTGACCGGCCTGATGCCGTCGGTCTGACTGGCCGTTGTCCAGCGGTCTGGCCGCCCTTGACAGGCAGTGAACACCTCTTCTTCCACATATTCAAGTGCTATCTAAATAGTTGCTAATATCCTATTATTTGCCCTTTTGGATTCAGAGATGCCTCCTCGCACTCGCCATGGCCGTCAAGCTCAAGTGCAAGAATCAGAGAGCGAGCATGAGGAATCTAGTGAAGAACAATATGCTCAAAGTGAGGAAGAAGAGCAAGAAGTGGATGAAGAGCAGCAAGAAGAGGAAGAGGAAAGTGGAGATGGAGATGGTAGTGAGAGTGAGGAGGAAGAAAGTGGAGATGACATGGAGATAGATCCCTCCATCCCGTTTGTGCTGAACATTAGGAATCCCACTCAATACACTATATTGCGACATCATGATCAGTTCAAGAGGCCTAGAGACACCACAGATCCCCGCTTTCACACAGCTTTCCAGAAGACTGTGTATGAGTAGATTTACAGAAGAAAGGCCTTTGCTAAACATAAGTGGATTTCTTGGAGGAACATAAATGAGACCCCAGAGTTTGAGAACTTGCAAGATCTATTCAAGGCTATTGGCATTGACCGTATTGCTATCCTCAAGCAAGACTATGATGAAGACTTAATTCGCCAGTTCTATGCCACAGTATGGGTTGCTGGAGATTATTCTGAGATGAATTGGATGTCAAACACCATCCAGTGCACTATCTCTAGGAGGCAGTTCCGGAGGTTGCTCAACATCCGGTTTGATTATGGGGATGATCTGCATGAGGAGCACGCCCACAACCCGTTCTCCATTGATGACCTAGCACAGTTCTATGAAGATGGAGGGCAGCACACTTATGGGAAAGTTGCAAGGTTGATGACTATCCCTAGTGTTGTGAACAGAATTGTGAGAGCCACCATCCTCCCTCGGTGTGGGAATAATGATGAAATCAGGGGGGTGGCTTGGCATGTGATTGATGCCATTCTTCAGGGTCGTCAGTTTAATGTGGTGAATCTCATGATGCAAGAGATTGCTATATCTAAGGGCACTTTTGGTCAAGGTATCTATTATGTGCCCTACATCATGAAATTGATTCAAGAGAAGATTGGGCATGCCGGGAACAATCTTAAGGAGCACAAGCAGTACAAGCCTCGACTTCAGCTTGGCACCCCCCGTGTTCCTAGGATGAGACAACCCATATTCCATCATGAAGCAAGCTCGAGCTCAGCACCTCCTCCACCACCTCCTCCTCCTCAAGGTATTGATGAGTACTTCACTCCTTCATATGCATATTTTGGGATGCCTCCACAGGACTACTTCAACCCGGTGCTTGGGGCCATCAATGCCCTAAGTGATAGCATTCAGAGATTATCTACCGGGCATTAGGCCATGTATGAGGATGTGAGGGGCATAAGATCTGAGGTTGGCAGGATATCTCAGCACATGAGTACTTTGGATTGGCGTATGACTACCTTGGAGAACTCTCATGCCTATGTATTCTCTCGACGCCGTGGTCCTTCCGGTCCATCTCACTATCCTATTTCTCGTCCTCCTTCACCTCCTCAAGAGTGAAGCTTTTTGGTCCTTGATGCCAAAAGGGGGAGAAGAAAGGACTTCTTTTATCTTAGGTGGGATGGGACTAGATTTAGTGAGGTTAGTCCTCTTTCTATTAGGCTAAGGTGGAGGGATGTTTATATGTATTGGGCTACTATTATCTATCTTGCATGTTTTTATCGTTTTGTTTAACTCTTGTGAGATTTAGGCCCTTTGTGGTCTTGTAATAGCTTAGAGATATTTTTTTCTTGTGGATTGGATGATCCATGGATGAACTCTATATGCTTTGATGGTTTTATGGGCATCTTGTGATCTCTATGCTATGATGGATGATTATTGTCTTTGTGATATTCTTTTGTGATCATCCTATGCTTGTATGAGTTTTATGTGTGGTGTTCATCCAATCCTTGTTTTATTTGTGACATGCTATGTTAAAATGTGCAAAGTATAGTGTAAACTCCCTATGTCATTTGTTTGACCCTTGTGATTGTTATGCACATGTTTAGGGGGAGCTTTTTCCTTTCATTGCAAATTGTATCCATGTATTTCATTGTGATTATATTTATTTAAGGTGTTTGTCATCAATTACCAAAAAGGGAGAGATTGAAGCATCTAGGCCCCCGTTGTTTGTTTTGGTAATTAATGACAAGCGCTAATTGTGGACTAACGATTCTTTTGAGTTACAAATATTTGAGTTAGGATCACACAATATGAGTGCATGGATGATCACCGAAGACGTTTTTCGATGGTGCAAAGCGAAAGGATTGAAGACGGTAAAACTAGCGGTTTTATTTTAATTGATCGAGGAGTTTGGGCGATCAAATTTGCTAGAATTTATTTATAGCTTTGCCGTACTATCAAGGGGGTAATGACCTAGTCAAAGAGATGAACAAAATGCCACATTAGGTCCTTTGCACTTAAGTCTTGGTTTGCATTTTTAATTTTCTCCAACTGACTGTCCCTGGGCGGTCTGACTGAAGTGCTCTATCCGGTTTGACCGGACATTTTCGCCGGTCTAACTGTGGCACACTAGCCGGTCTGACCGGCCCTTCTTGGTGGTCTGACTGGCCACTTGCCGCCGGTCTGATCGAGGCTTGGGTAGTCCTCTCTGTGGGCCGGCTCCCATCTTGCCCACCCCTTGACGAAGGGGGCGTGCGGTGGCTTCGTGGTTGAGCGGTGGAGTTGGGCTCGCCTCAACGGGGACGTAGGAAACCGGCGAGTTTCCGAACCTCGGTGAAAAACTTCTTTGTCTCTTGTCCCTTTATACATTGCATTTACTTTTGTGAAACTTACATTCCTAGAGACATACTTGAGCCACTATCACCATAGGTTTGCAAAACATAACTTAGTTGCTTAGTTAGAGTTGTCCCTCACCAAGTCTAGCAACTTAGGTTAGTTTTGATTAGGTGTCATTTAATTTTAAATCGCCTATTCACCCCCCTCTAGTCGACATCTTTGATCCTACACAACGCCACGCTCTCTTCTCTCTCATCTCGTCGCATCTCTCCGCCGCCGCCCTCACCGCTCTCGCTGCCCCGACCTCTCATTCGCCGCCGCCAACGTCATCCCTCCCCTCACCATCACCAGCCGTCGATTCCCCTAACCGCCACCCCTCGCGCCACCCAACTCCGTCGACGAGAGCCGCCGTCGACGGAGTCCCTTACCATCGTTGGGCAGCGCGCGCCGCCATCCCTCGGCCACCGTCCTCGCAGCCCCGACCTCCAGATTCATCATCCCTCCCCTCACCACCGCCGGCCGCCGATTCCCCTAACCGCCCGACTCTGTCGACGGGAGCCGCCGCCGATGTCATCCCTTCCCTCACCATCGTCGGGCAGTGCGCCGCCACCCCGCCACTGCCGCCTTCGCCGTCCGGACAGGTAATTTTTAGTCTTACTTGTCAAAACTGAAAATGAGGTCTCCAGATTGAGCAGGAAGAGGATAACAAATAAGAAAATATATGGATTTGTTGGTTGATTGGTTCCACTATTTCTTTTTCCATTTTTATCAATTCTCTGGATTTTTCTAATTTGTACAATAGAACAAATAGAACATCCTTTATAATTATTATTGCAAAATAAAACAATCCTTTATACAGACTTTCTAATTTGTTGATATGTGATTATTCTGAATTATTCTTACAAATAAGATAGGAATCATTTCACTCTAAAAAGGCCAACTTAACTTGAAGAGTGAATGCTGGAAATTGCAGACCGTGAGTAAATAACAAAAGGCTGTAAATTTACCTAGAAAAGCAAATATGACCTGTTTTTAGGTCATTGGGCTGGTGATTGAATCCAAAACCCTGCTGCAGATCTATTCTTCTGCTGGTTATTCGGATCCTAACTTCATGTTCTTTTGTACTTAAGTCAAATTGGACAATGTACTGCTTAAGCTTTGGCATCTAGTATGGTTTGATGGTATTTGCTTGCCAAATGCTTCATGAATTGCACACTAGAATTGGGCGGAAGCATACTGCAACTTTTCCAAATCAGTTTCCCATCTGGATATACACACAGTTGATGTACTCTGCTTGCATATAGATGTTTTTAGGAAACTAATACAGTTTTGAGATTGGCTAAGCAATAGCCAACTAATTTGTATAGAACTTCTGAGCAAATGTTGAATTAGTTTTAAAATTCTAAATGATACCTTGTGCAGTTTTTTTGGCTAATTTACAATTGGTCGTATGGTGCTAAATTAGGACTGCTAATAGCTAGGACGGTTGGTAAATTTTCGAAAGAAATTGTGTTGCTTTAGAACAAAATTTGGCAAATTTTGGTGCATAATAGATAAACATAATATTCACGGGATAATAGAAATTTTGTATAGAGCAAGTACCATTTTTTATGATGCTTCCTGCCATTTATGACAAAAAATTTTCTATCTTTTAAACTTCTGACAATCCTTCCTGATTACTACCTCTTTTTTTTCTGAAACCGAGATATTCATAAATAGACTAATCGGTTATTCCGTTATTATCACCTTGGGTGCGCTGTTGTTTATTAATCAGTACGACAAAGACCAATGTACACAGTGATTTGAGTTAATAAAAAAAAGATGTAACGACAATCATCTCTTTTCAGTTTTTTCTTCCTATACCGTCTTCCCTCTCAGTCACGTGTTATTTGACTGCGTATCCACTACTTATCCACTAGCAACAAATAATCAATTTGCCAAGCTGTTTTGCAGCAAAAGATAGTATATAAGTAGTCCTAAAGGTGTGCTACTCAAAGATAAGCTGTAATTATAAAGTACCTTATATTTCACAATTATAATCTTTTTGTGGCACTAATGTTTTCTCTATTTGATACTTAACATGTAGGATTTTGCTTGAAGGATTCTGCTACTCACAATTATAATCCTTTGTCTATGTTTAATGAATTGGATTTGATCATGTAAATTCAGTTTTTTATCCTTGGATTTAATGATATAAATTAAGTTGTAATCTCTCGAGATAATATTTAGTTTTTTATATAGATCCTATTGTAGGCATATAACATGAAGTTTTGATGATGGATATTATCAGTAGACGAAAATAGAGAAATGTTACACATCAGGACTCTCTATACATACACATTATCAGTACATAAATATCTGATTGCAAGTGCATGCTCCTTAATAATTTTCATGTTGTGATGTCCTTGACTGCTTCTTGATGCACCAACTAATTTTGTTTTTAAAGAAGCATCATTTGATTTTGTTTTGCACAGCACAACCATATTGAGCTTCGATAAGGTTGATGTATTTTTTTCTCATAGAAACTGAAAAGTTTTATGCCCATACATGATACAAATACTATGTCAGTATCGGATACAACCAGCTTCGGTTTCTTCTTTTATAATAATTTCTTTTATTCTTTACTGCTCCAATGATACTTCAGTTCTTTTTTCTGTAAGCCATTAAATTCCATACAATATTCTTGTGTATTATTGCTTCTATGCCAAATCCCTTCAAATATAGCTAACCTTTTATTACTCTTGATGTGAAACATGCTATGAAGATTGTTCAGTTGGATTAATTACACACATTAAGATATGGATAACAATATTGGGGGCTCACACCAACATCGTTAACAAGATCATGTGAGTTTTTTTTATCATTTTATTTATGTGCATATTATTCAGTCCATTAAGATGTTTTTTGCATGCTGATTTCAATAGATTTCCTCCATTAGGCCCTTTTGCTGATATTACTAATGCAAGTGCCGGGGATTCATGAAAAAAGTGTAACAATATTAGGGGCTCCACACCAACATCGTTAACAAGATCATTTGAGTTTTTTATAGGTTGTTATGTGCATAATACTCAGTCCATTAAGATGTCACTTGGATGCTGATTTCGCAAGATTTCCTCCCTCGGGCCCTTTTGCCGATGTTACTAATGCAAGTGCGGGGGATTCACGAATAAACCATGGCAGTGACAGATGCACATCCTCCAATTTGCCACAAAAGGAAAATATGCAAAGTATGAATGGCAAATGTCAAACATGCAAGTTATGCATTTCCATTTTCTACCTATCAGAGTAAACATAATTTGCATGTGTGCACAGATCTACAAGAAGATGATGCTAATCTCAACACAATAGAATTAAGAAGGAAGCGTGCTAGAAAGAGGTACGCATCAATGAGCCCAAAGAAAAAGGAAGCGAGAAAAATGAAGGGACGGGGGCCTTTGGAGTAGATGAAGATAGTGACAATTTTATTACAAAGATAATGAAGAACTACCTTTTCCGTGATCTGGTAATGTTTGGCTCTCTATATTTGATAGGATTTAAGTTTGCTATTATGTATATGTATGTATGTGTGTGTGTGTATATATATATATATATATAGAGAGAGAGAGAGAGAGACACACACACACACACACACACACACGTACTAAAACGATGACTTGTCTAGATTTTTCTTCCAATAAATATCAAAGATGTACATTGGTATTTGGCAGTTGTCAACACGAGAAAAAACAAGAGATACAGGTACTTGATTCTCTATGTTGGGACTTCAATCGCGTTGACCTCACTAATACGGTTAGTGTATATGATATGTTTACTCTTTTATTTTTTTAGATTGTAATTCATTTATGTCTATCGCTGACCGAAAGTGTGATAATTGAGCAACTACAATGACTACAATACCATCTAAATATTATTGGATGGCAACAGGACTTGCCTAGCCACAAATGGGCAGACCTCAATGTTATGACGTGGCCAGTCATAGAACAACTACAAGAAAAAAATGCAAGGAGATAGGTATACTACAAATCATATTCTCTTGGAATATTAAAATAAGATTAATGATATATTATAATTGGTGTACTCTTGTTTAATTTTTAATTGTTATACTCATGTTTTACAACAATGCAGTTCTTCATGTGGACTGTTCATGCTCAAATTTATGGAGAATTGGACAGGAGATGCACTTTCTTGTCCTGTTACACAGGCATATTTCTTAACATAACAAAATAGTTGATCACATAAATTATCTGTTTTTTTATTGAACGAAGTTACTTTTTACTGTGCAGGTAGATATTGACCTTTTTAGGTTCAAACTACCTGGCATATTATTATGTTGGAAAACAAACAAGGCGGCCGTGATTACCGGTGTTGTACAAATCGAAGATACCAAAGACAGTGCAGACGATATTGTGATATTGGGTAGTTGTCAACGGAAATTAAACTCTAAAAGGGACATAAAGGAAATTAAAGAAGTAGACTCGGGAACCCATGACAAAAAATATAGTTCACTACTCTCTGTGATTTCTAGGATGAGTAAACAAGAGTTGATAGGTGGCCTTTTGCACTACATCCAACAGATTAATTGTGCCAAAACCCTAGAGTAAGCCACTGCTGTATATTGTATATACACACGTAGTTCAAACATGCATTAACTCATTTTCTTATTGATTGACAGGAAGGTATGGGTACAAAGTTCAAGGCCATACTCCATTAGCTTGAAGCTCAAATAGCTTCAATCAGTACTAAAGACAGATGAACCATTCGACCGTCATTGCTTCAACATGTCCATACGTAAGTTCATGTATGAAAACATCCAGATGATTCACAAAACTAAAGAAGCAATGTCAAAGCATTGCCTGGACTTGCAGTTTTGGGTAAGTTTTTATAATCTGCCCTATATTGACTTCTATTGCGCATATTTTAAACCATTATTTTATATCATAATAGACTACTACTGGCTTTGTTGTATCCCCGATCTTCCGTGAGAACATAGATCTTGCAAAGTCAGTCGGTAGCTGGTCAGAACTTCACTATAAAATTTCACAATGCAACTCGGTAAGATCGCTAACCTTTGCTCCTATATGCCCATGTTTTTTATATTATCTTGACGGTTGACCTTTTGCAGATTCTTATACCAGTACGCCATACTCAAAGCTTTATCCTGGTCATACTGGACCAAGAAAGCAAAACACTCTACATACTAGACCCTAATCCACTTAATCTAGCATATGAAAATAACCCAAACATGAGATACGTGAAAAAACTGTTAACTATTACTGATTACTTCAGCAAAGCCATGCAAAAGGCATGTCCTGACTCTAGGTGGAATGAGGACATCAACTTGTGGAGACAAATAATCGTCAACAATCCGGTTCTTGACATGTAAGTTCTCTTCTAAAAACTCGTCCAAACTAATAAATTTATTTGTGTAATGCAAGGGTAGCTAACTATTCAATTTCCTTAGGAATTTATCGGGTTTTCTTGTTCACCTCTTCATGTGTACATGGGAAAATGAATAACTACATTTGTCGGCTTTTAATGTCAGTCCTGACTAGCATTGATCATTTCAAATATTATATTATATATATATTACATATATTTATCTTATAAAGAAATACATGTGCAGGATGGTAACGAGCTAAGGCAAAATTTTTTGCTAAATCTACTGATGTACCAACAAAATGAGTGTGAAAGCAATATCCCTAGTGGCGCATGAGATTTTCTTAAGTGTATCGCAAATGCACAACATTAGGATAGTTATTTATCTATAGGGTATATTCTATATTGTATCAAATTCTTTATTTTTGTACTTAGTTATGGCCATAACAAATTAATAGAATAACTCTCTATCTTCTAAGGATATCTATAGCAGAGTACGATTTTTGAGATGATCATCCATGAGAAATACCATATCTGGATATGCTTGATGTTCTAGATTTTTTGTGCTTTAATTTGTATGACATCATCAAATTTTCATATCAATCTTCTATATGTGTTGCCTTTTTATAATCTTATAAACATCATGAGATTGTTTTATGCGGCAGAAAGCTTGTACTATGCTTTTGTAGCGATAACAAGTTTCTTGCTTTGAATTAATCTATAGAGCAATTTTAATTTGTAGTCTTTTTGGATTGCCAGATTTTTTGTGTTCAATAAATTTTCACTCAATGATTATTTAACATCTTTTACTTGATATAATTTAAAATTGTTATATAGCATTTCCCGTTGCAACACACGGGCATCCAACTAGTATGTCAAAAAAAATTAGTAGAGACTTAGTGGGGGCTTCCATGGTTGTAACATGGATAGTGGGGACTCAAGACCACGGCGTCCTCATGGCAGATCCGCCACTGCTTCCAAGCGCCCGACCGCGACAAGCCCCGCGCCACCGAGTTCATCGGCGAAGCACGCCCCCCCCCCCCCACCCCACCAATCACCACCACCACCACACCCATCCCCAAAGTAGCATGGCTATGACTGTTGCCGTCATGGAGCGCGACGCCGAGGCAACCGCAGCGGCCAAGAGCGTGACGCGGGAGGCGGGAGGATAGAGGCAACAGTGTGTGGAGGTGGGAAGAGGGAGTTCGGTGGCGGCCGATGAGTCTTCTCGAGCTTGTCCATGTGTCCCCGTTATCACCGAGCTGGAGAGGAGGAGAGCAGGCCACCGTCGCCGGAGCTATGAGAGCATTGTTGCATCCCATTGTACTTCAATATACAAGGCTCATTTGGAACGCATGATTTCAAAAACACAAGAACAAAAAATTCACAAAAATAAGATGACATGCCACAACAAATCCTACAAGAAATAAATTCAAAAGATTTTGCAGAAAGTACTGTTTGGTAGCATCATAGAAAAAGCAAAAAGGAACTTTGAGTCACAAGGATGAGAAAAACATGAGGTCTAGCCTCATGTTAGCTTTCCTCCAAAATTCATACAGAATAAGCAAATCTATAGGAATTTCAAAGAATCTTGGGGAAGTCATTCCTATGTTCAAGAGGACCATGTAGGAAAATTTTCCAATGGATTTGAATCCTCCAAAATTCCTCCACCTTTTCATTTGTTCCAAAGGAGCCCTGATAGAACATTGAAGTCAAGAAAGTTGCAACAAATTCTTGACACGAAAAGGAAAATGATATAGCATATGATGCAGGTTCACATCTGAAGTTGGCAATCAAGCAGTATGGTTATTGGTTAATGTACATGGAAAGGGATTCTGATGACCAAGTCCGGTAACTGGATGCTTTGTCATGCCAGAACGGGTCAGCAACTGCTTCATTATATAAGCACGGCTCAGATAGAAGAGGAGATCATCTGGGTCATAGACTGATGCTGACACATCCCATAGGGCAGACATTGAGACATTGTACACAGATGTGGCTGAAGTGTTATTACCACGGGTGCTAACCCTTGCAACCACTCTACTACTAGGAACTGTGAAGATCACCATGGCGTCCTCCAGCATGGCTAAGCCTGGATGCAGAGAAACATGCAGACGTTGAATTCTCGATGTGTATGGATAACCAAGGTGTGGACATCTGGCATGGGCTGATTCCAGACATCCATTGCAACAAAGCTCATTTCCTTCAACGTGACATTCGACAAACAGGATTAGGGCTCCTTCGGATCGCAGAAATTTTATAGGATTTTCATAACGAACAGTTCAATTCCTTAAATATTCCTAGAAACCGAACAAGCCCTCAACAATTCTTGGGTGCTCAACCTCAACCTGACTTTGTCGCTGAGCAGGAATTATTCAGGTTTGAGGCGGTTTACTAGGAAGTTGAAGGTAACAAGCTACTTCCTACGTCCCATAATATAAGAAAATTTATTCCTTCTACTTGTCTCACAATATAAAGGATTTTGGTATACTACTTGTCACATCCATCAACTCCAATTCAAATTTCTACCTATTTTAACCCTAACTACACACTCACCCATAACCAAAATCACATTTCATAGGGGTATTCTAGTATTTTCTTGCTATCCTTAATCTTACCCAAAAGAGAATAATTCCTTATATTATGGGACGAAGGGAGTAACGGAGAAGTACAATACAGTGATGGAGTTCCCAGTGTGCTTGACGACCCAAGCGCAAGTGTACACTGGAGTTTTGAAGTCACCAAAATACTACCAGATATCTATGCCCCAGGCTGATGAATGATGAAGAGAAGGGGTCCTCAGAAGGCTTCTCGGGAGTATGAGAGAGAACTCATCGCTACAGTAAAAATCCCAAATTTGACCCCTCTTCCACCGCGTTTGGTTGGAAGGGGGGTCGGGTCTCCTTCCACGTAGTCTAGGTCCCTCTAAAGTCTAAAAATTTGTAGTCAGGTCCTCCTGGGAGTCGAGCTAGTCCTTTTTTTGTGGTCTACTGGTGTTGCCGTGTTGGTTTCATAGCGTGCTATGGAGGCAGCAGTGTTAGCGGCGACGGTGGGTTGTGGAGGTGGATGGTGAGGAGAACAGGTGCTGCAGTCCGTGCGTAGCTGCCCTGCACCGGATCTGCCAGCTCTCCTCTTCGGCTACAATATGATGAAAGCTTTGCTCTTGTCATTCCTATCTATTTAAGTCCCTAATGATCCTTCCAACATATTTTCCTTTCGAATGGCTCGTGAAAACTGTCATAATTAACATACAAAATTCACGCACCGACAACTCTCACATGTCTTAATTTGTCACAAATATGTTTTTTCTCTGCATTTGATTTCCCAAATGGTTTTGCTGTCTTAAAAAAAAACGCTATGAGGAATCATGAAAACTTTCACATGTCAGACTTCAGAGATGCCATGGCATTAATGAGAAGATGTTTTCATTTTCTGAGCTTATATTTTATTCAAGCTATCACATTTGATTAGATGATTTGTGCTTTCATTGTGCTTATTATATATTTCTATGTTGACTGCTTTTGTCTGTGAGGCAGGCTCAAGTGATGAGAAAAAAACTGCAACAATATGATGGGAGTTATGCTCCTGTGATTCCTAAGTATTTAAGTCTCCGATGTTCTCAATGCACACGGTTTTTTCTATTAGGACTCAATTTACCCTTGTCTTATGTTTTCTCTCGAGTTATCCTCTAACCTGAGATTTTATTTATTCTCGTTCTTTTCTTTTCTGAGATCAGGCAATTTTATTATATTTGCTCTTTTTCAACCTTCAGCTCAAACATTTGTCATTTTGTTCACCGTTATGTCTACCTACTCCTGCTGCTGCCTTGTTTAATGTACGGTAGCAGTACTTAGTTTACATTACAAACCAAACAACTCGGCTAATGCAAAGCGGCCAACAACAGCTAATGCTACTTGCTTTGGATTTGCCTCTTGCAGGCTGGCCCATGACGATTGGTGGTCAAGCAGATGGCCGCTTGTCGGTGCTGCTTCATGGCAAGCTTGTCGTGGACTCCATGATGCACTAGATTGCTGTGAACCAAGCCTCTAAGATCTGGTGCTTCATGGATTGAGTTTTCCACAGGTTTATCTCTCTTCACCCTTCGTTGCAGTTAACCAGTTTGATCTTGCAAGACAGCAATTCAATCGCCGCTATCCTAATCCTAATATGCTCAAGGATGGCTGGATTTCGAAACTATACTTTGCATCTGTAGCTTGCAGCAATAACGTGTTGATCTCTCTGTTCGGGTTGAGCACAGACTGCATGTGCGATGCTCGTCGACGCAATGGCAATGAGTGCTCCTCAGATTTGACAGTGGAATCCATGGAAAATCGTTGTTGAGTCCGATAAAGCTCACGTAATATCTACGTCTCAACAACAAACCTTGAAGAGTATCGTTCCTCGAGGAGGCAGCTAAAGGGGTCGTTGGTCTGTCAAGCGGTGTGCACGTTAGTAGTAGAGGCTTGTGGATGAGTCGTCGCGGCAATGCCACAGCCCCCTGTCGATCTCTCATCTATTGCTGCTGTATGGTGACATTTGTAGGGTTATTTTTCTAGTTCAACTATCTTTTCCTTATTAAAGGATGGTCTTGTTTGTATGATCTTTTATCTTAGGCGATGTGCTGAGAACGTCTTTGATATAATAAACTTGCTTTGTTTTTTTTTAAAAAAAAGGTTGATGAATGATGATGGAGTTGAACCCACCAAGTGTACGGTGCCAGCGGTACTGAAGGTGACTCGACCCGCTGATGCCCTGCCAGTCGTCGATCAGGCGAAGTGAACACCGGCGTCCAGAGCATGTTTATCACGCACGCTGAACAAACCAGCCACCGCATCCGTAACAAGCATAATTTTCTTTTCATTAACCCGCTTCACTCGGCCAGATTTCTGCGAACCCATTTCGTTCTTGAAAGCCACTCAAATTCAGTTCAAACTAACACATTCAATTTCAATAAATCACGAAACTAACATAGCAGCAATCTTGAACCACATCCAAAACATGAGTACGAGGAAAAAAAAATTCCCCAAGAGAACCTATGGGGCAAGCACACAACACTACAACAGTTATAATTCCCCAGACAAACAAAACCCAAAACTTATTGAACTGTTTTAGTTACCCAAATATACGCAATACCCAAAACTGGTTGAATGAAAGCACCAAACAAACGTTGACAAAACGTAACAAATATTGCTGCCACCATAGCACATGGTATGAAACAAAACATGGTATTCAACCAGACTGTAATTTTGATCACGTTTCCAAGCAGATTAACAAAAAAATAATTCCAGATCAGTACTCATACAATACTTCTGACGGTACAATCCAGGGAAAAGTTCTTTTAAGTTCTACTTTCATATCTTCTTGAAGGCAAAACAGGATCTAATTGGCCGCAGCAGCTCTCTTCCTTGGGGTAGCCTCAGTACCTGAATCAGTAGAACAAAAGGAACATAATGAATCCAAACACCTTCAAACTTTAGGACAATGTTTACATTTCCTAATACATTTAAAAGATCAGCAGAGTTTCTAGGCACCTTCTCTGAAGTTGCTCTTGAACCTCCGAGGCACATGTCGCAGGTACCTCATCCTTCCGGTTCCTGTGGTCTTGCGCCTGATGGCCTTCACACTCCAGTTGTCTGAAATGACATAAAATAAATAAATTTAAGCAAATTAAAATAATAAAAAGTCCAAAACAGTACAAGATAACGAAGAAAATCAACCACAAGAATCGAACTAGAGATTTAAAAGCAAACCACAAACAATATAGGTTATGTTCCATTTGACCATATTGGCCTGGAGAAAGATTGTGTAATTGGTGTGAAATGAACAATGCGAGGAAACAGATACACAAGGGTACAAATTTAAATGGCTAGAAACCAAACAACTGAACTATGTATTGCTTCAAAACATTAAACAATGCAGAATCAGGAGGTCATAGATATAAGAGTGAACAAATGTAATGAAATTGCATGGTCTCTGGAATGAGAAGACAATAATCTCAGGTTACAGGATAATAAAAAAATGGAAGACAAGGGAAATATCATCAAGCATACAAAGAAAAAGAAAAGGAGTTGCGCACATATAAAAAAGAAAAGGAATGTAAGACAAGGGAAATATTATCAAGCGTACATAGAAAAAGAAAAGGAGTGGATGGGTTCATCAGTGACTTAAATACTTAGGAATCACGGGAGAAAAATTCCCATCATATTGTTGCAGTTTTTCTCTCATCACTTGAGCCTTCATCAAAAACAGAATGAAGCAGGCAACACACAAATATACAATAACAGCAAAACAAATCCAAAATCCAAATGATACAAATCATCTAACATGTAATAGTTTGACAAAAAGAATGCTCAGATTATGAAAACATCTTCTCATTAATGCCATGGCATCTCTGAAGTCTGACATGCGAAAGTTTTCATGATTCTTCATAGCATTTTCCTTAGCCAGGATCACCATTTGGGAAACCAAATGCAAAAAAAAAGGAGTGTTGCTTCTAATGTGAGTTACAATAATTTTTTAGGTTAATGCAGACAGTCAGGTTTCGTAAGCATTTCTGCCCCTTCCCACCTGAGACATGTAACTAGGTCCTAAAGAAAACAAAAAGAGAAGACATTGAAGGATCATCAGAGACTTGAATACATAGGAATCACAGGAGCTGTCATATTGTTGCAGTTAATTGCTCATCACTTGATGATTGACCCTCAAACAGAATCATGTTTTGTATAAAACTGTTCATCCCAGTAGGTTCCCAACCGAACATTAACCCTCACATACAGCATTGTGAGAAATATATGCATGATATCGTACATATATTATGTGGTTAAAAACAAGGCCGCCAATGAACATAAGTACTCAGGATCACAGATGGAACAAGAACGCATAATTTCCAATAGAACAAACATTAGTGCGATCAGTTTGGAAAACATGGTTGTCAGTCACGGATTATCAGATACATGGACCAATGTTTTCTTCATCATTTCCCTGAAAAC
The DNA here is from genome assembly GCA_008326285.1 of Oryza officinalis. Lineage (NCBI taxonomy): Eukaryota > Viridiplantae > Streptophyta > Magnoliopsida > Poales > Poaceae > Oryza > Oryza officinalis. The sequence goes on from BDMV01000005.1 coordinate 13,982,039, forward strand.
TGCCAGGCTCTGCATATCACTAGGAAAAGGTTCATGTAGGGCAACGCATCACAAGTCCCAACTAAGCAAGAACAGATCAACAGTGAACTTGCCTCTTTCTAACCATTATTTCGCTAATCTAGGCATTCTATCATCATCACATCTACACGACAAGCCACATGCATGTGGTGTAGAACAATGCGAGAAATGACCAGCGCAGCTACAACAGATCTGGAGGGGAGGGGAAAAAAGGAGGAAGAGGGTATCTTACACTTGCGGATGCGGGCAGCGGGGTAGCCGCAGGAGGAGCAGGTGCTCTTCTGGAGATGGAAGCTGCGGCGGCCGCACCGGACGCACAGCGTGTGCGTCTTGTTCCGACGCTTGCCGAAGCTGCCCGTACCCTTCCCCTGCGAGCCACAACAAGATCAACACGTTAGTGCTAGGAGAACACGAGGAGGGAGAAGCCATGAGGAGGCCTCGGCGGCGGCGTGAACGTACCATTGCTTGGTCTGCTCCTCTCGGCTAGGGTTGGACACTGGCTGCGGCGGCGGCGGGGGGGATGGGCGAAGTGGCGTAAAACCCTAGCTATTTATAAGGAGCACGGGAGCAGCATTAGTGGGCCTTCATGGGCCCTTCAGGACCAACCCCGTTTGATTTGGGCCGAAGTTAGGATGAAATAAGTTCACTTTACATCCCTCATTTCCTTCATGTGTACGTAAACACATTGAAGCAATGGACTTCAATGTGTTGGCCTTTGCCTTTGGAGTATTCGAATTTTTTTATTTTTAGATTTTTTTTAAATATTTACAGAAATATTATAGCGGCGAAAATATTTGCAGAAATAGACCCTGCCACCCTCCTCTTGGGCGGCAAGCTGACGTGGCACAGACGCCGAGTACGCATTTTGCGTCTAGGTCCCTTGCCGCCCTCGCTATTATGCGTGTAGCCCCTTACCGCCCTCTGCAAGGTCCCACCTCACTGCCACCGAAAAATTTTAGAAGCAATTTTTGGTTCGCAGACATTTTTCGAAAATTCCGAAAGATGATTTCGGACAACTCCGGAAATTTACAAAAACTTATTGTCTTCACTGCCATTTTCGGAAGTTCCGAAAAGTAGTTTTGGACAAGTCCGAAAATTTACAGAACCTTATTTTGCTTCTCGGTTATTTTTGGAAATTTCAAAAATCACTTTCGGATAGCTCCGAAAATTTCTAGAAGCCAAAATTGGTTCTGTCTATTTTCGAAAATTCCGAAAATCGTTTTCGGACAACTCTGAAAATTTTTAGAACACAGAAACTGAGGAGAAACATTTTTTTAAATTGATTTTGAGCACATTCATCACTCCTCATATGTCAATACATCATCCCTTTTAATAGAGCGGTTTTCCTAATGACCCAAAGAAATGAAAATATACAATACAATATTTGATCATTGCCGCAACTCATGATTTTCTCGCATTCGTCGAGTTATGCATTGCGCTACAAATTGTCACGGACTAACAATCCTTCACATTCGCTTAAATAAAATTGTTAGTCCTCTCTAATCGCATTGTCATTAATCATCAAAATAATTAGGGGCCTAGATGCACTTTCAAGGGTTGTGCTAGTGCTTGTTGAGTACACAGAGAAAGAAATTTTGTGCTGCATCGCTCGTTATGGGGACTTATGTAGCCACCAAAATCGCAATGACAACCTTTACATGTCTACATCATAGGGCACGATGGGTCGGCTTGATTGCCGCCGAAAGTAAGAGTGGACGTATGCAGATGTATACCCTGCTGTCCTATATATGGGCGGAATAAGGCCTTCCGCCCGTTTAGAGGGCAGGATGGAGCCAAAAGTAAGATTGGACGTATGCCGATGTGACATGTAAGGGCATGAGAAGCCATTCCGCAGTCGTATCGCACGCGAATAAAGGAGGCTGCATCGATGCGACCGAAAGTACTCGTGCATGCGCCGAAAGGGATCGTGCTTTTGTAAAAAGTAACAACGAAGTGTAGGAATGCGAGTCCCGATTATCAACAACATATTCAGTTTACAACCATATAGTACAAGCATGTCAAAAAAATAAAAAAAGAGAAGTCTGCTCTACTGGCCCTGCCTCGCACCGCGACCCCGCTTGGTCCTCCGGGCCTGTGCTCGCACGTGGTCCTGGGAGTACATGAAGCGATCCGGTGGGATAGCACAGGTAACACGAGGGTCTGGGAGCGAAGTGGAGGGCGACTACTCCTGCGTATGCACCGGCGGTGCGCCTCCCAGCTGTGAGGGACCGAGGAAGTCCTCTGTCGACTCCGGGAAGTCAAAGTCACTGAGGTCGAAGTGCGTGGCGGAAGCCTACCCGTGCTCAGATGATGTCCCGGTAGGACCCTGCCAAGACGTGTCAGTCGCGTGTGACGAAGTCACGACGTCCTGCCAGAACTGCGTAGACAGCGAGGCCGACGCACCTGACGTGCCGGCCGCCTGTGACGAAGTCCCGGCGTCCTGCTAGAACTACGTAGACAGCGAGGCCGACGCACCTGCCTGTGACGATGACAATGCAGCCTGCCAGGAGTGGGCGGCTTATGTCGTCCCGAACTGAGCGAAGCCTACACATCGACGACGAGACCCTTGTAAGCTAACACATAAATTGCATATCAATTGATTGTCGATGTACAAATAAACCTTGAATATACGTATCGCCGAAGGGAGGGGGTGTCGGCCTAGGAACATGCGCAGCTGGACGAGGAGCAGTTGGTCAGGGTCGCACCTGTGGTGCTGCGTCTGCCTGAGCAACGTCGGCAGCACGACAGGTGAGGCACGGAGAATCGAGCACATCGAGTCCCGTATTCGCGTGTATGTCGACAGGTGCTCATCTACGCCCACCTCAATCCCCGCGCCTAACCGTTGGATCGCCGTTGAAGCATCAACAATGACCCTGTTGCACTCAACGAACTGCACGGTTAATTTGAACGTAAATATTCGTAACATTTGACCAACAAAAAGGCTTATGAGGCAATGGTGCAATGTAGGGTACTCACCGCACGAGCGAAGTCCTGGTCGCGGTGCCTGGCGTAGAGGTCTCTGGCGCTCGTGGCGTGGGCCTGTTGCTCCATCGGAGCGAAGGTGACCCTAGTACGGGTGCGTGGCCGATTTTCTTGAATCTAAACACATGCAACCCCATAATTCCAAGTTTAAGCGCACAATGTTGAAAATTGTATTTCTAATCAGCATGTCTGTGTGAGCACGTAAATTCGGTTGAACAGGTCCCCAACGAAATAAACTGGTTGTCTTTTTAACTAAAAAACAAAGAGATTAATGGGCTTTTGCTATATGTACCTTGTTTGTAGCAATGTAGTGCAAGCTCATCTATTAGCCGTTATCTCATTTGTTGGACAACATATTTATATGTATTTTGCTTAATGTCACATTGTTTGTGTGATTTTTGGAGATGTAAACCGTTAATTATGTTTTGCTTTATCCTCTATTACCTTGTTGGTTATTTAGACCTGCATTATCTCGTCTTTTTGTTTAGGCTTGTGTTAGACTGGGATGATATTATCGGTTAATCTACTTAGATTACTATGGTATTTCAGTTATGTGATATTGGCGCCTTGTATTTTTTATACTACAGAGAATTCTTGGTCATCTCATAACACAAGCTTGATTGATGTGGTCTGTGAAGTGTGTGAACTATGTGATATTTGATGACGATTCAATCTAACCTAACCTAACCGCGGTTCAATCTGTAGCTGCGCTGACGACGCCATGTACTCCACTACAGGAGAAGGAGACTAGTAGTAGTATAGGAGTACAAGCACAAGCACAAGCAAACGAAGATGGCCTAGCTTGTTCTTCTTCTATTTTTAAAATTAAAAAATTTAAAAGTTCAAAAAATAAAAAAAATTCGCTGCCTAGTGGAGGAGGCGGTGCTGGTGCATGGTCAGTGGAAGACCGGTCGGCCTGTGCACGCCGCGCTCCTGTTTGCTCTCGACTCCAGCGACGCTCCTCTGAGGAGAGGTGTGTGTGGGTGTGGCATCAGAGGAAACTCCAATCCGATCTAGAGAAACGGGTGGGCGGACAAACATTGATGAGATCAACATCATCTCCGATCCGGAACAAACGATGCGACGTACGATGGAAGCACGTACGGATACAATACCGATTAGGATGCGATCGATGGCGAAGATACATACAAAAGATATATATATAGAGAGAGAGGTAAAGATCTATCGCATGTTTTTCGATTGTTCTTGTCGCCCGGTGGATCCACTGCCACTAGTGAAAGTACCGTATCCAGGACCCATGCTGCATCCAACACTAGAGGTGAGGGCAGATCAACGAGGACCACCACACATGGTGTTGCTAGACCGCTACGTTCGATTCATTGATGACTTACAAGAGGTGATCGACGACACAGGAGGTCTGTTGTTTGATGGAGCTTGAAGGCCGTCCTCGACCAATGGTGTCAAACACTTTCCCATATGCCCCAAAACACTTTTGAGTGGTTTCGAGTGGTTTCGTTTTTGCACAACACAAATTTTTCGGTGGGCCCATCGACTCATGTAAAAATAAGTTTTTGCAACCAATGGTGTCAAACACATTCTGATATGCCCAAAAACACTTTTGAATGGTTTCGAGCGGTTTCATTTTCGCACCCTGTAAACTTTTCAACGGGCCTACACACTCGTGTAAAAATTATTTTTCGCAACCAATGGTGTCAAACATATTCCCATATGCCCCAAAACAATTTTGAGTGCTTTTGAGCGGTTTCGTTTTTGCACCCTTCAAACTTTCCAGTGAGCCCACCGACTCGTATGAAACTATTTTCCACAACCAATGGTGCCAAACACATTCCGATATGCCAAAAAACACTTTTGAGTGGTTTCGAGCGGTTTCATTTTCGCACCATGGAAATTTTCCGATGGGCGTACCGACTCGTGTAAAAATTATTTTTTTACAACCAATGGTGCCAAACATATTTCCATTTGGCAAAAAACAATTTTGAGTGCTTTCGAGCGGTTTCGTTTTCGTACCCTGCAAACATTCTGGTGGGCCCACCAACTCTTGTATAAACTATTTTTCGCAACCAATGGTGCCAAACACTTTTCCATATGGCCAAAAACACTTTTGAGAGGTGTCGAGCGGTTTCGTTTTCACACCGTACAGACTTTCCGGTGGTTCCACCGACTCAGGTATAAACTATTTTTTGCAACCAATGGTGCGAAACACTTTCCCATATGGCCAAAAACACTTTTGAGTGGTTTCGAGCGGTTTCGTTTTCGAAGAACACAAACTTTTTGGTAGGCCCACCAACTCGTGTAAAAATTAGTTTTCACAATCAATGGTGCCAAACACATTTCGATATGCCCCAAAACATTTTTGAGTGGTTTCGAACGGTTTCATTTTTGCACCCTTCAAACTTTCCAGCGAGCACACCAACTCGTATAAAACTATTTTTCGCAACCAATGGAGCCAAACACATTCCGATATGCCAAAAACACTTTTGAGTGGCTTCAAGCGGTTTTGTTTTCGCACCCTGCAAACTTTCCGACGGGCCCACCAACTCATGTATAAACTATTTTTCGCAACCAATGGTGCCAAATACTTTCCCATATGCCCAAAAACACTTTTAAGTGGTTTCGAGCGGTTTCGTTTTCACACAGCACAAACATTTTGGTGTGTCCATATACAAGACTGGGCAATAATGAGGCGAAAGTCGTCCCATTCATCGTTATGCCTGTTCTACACCTCGATGTTGTGATAGTGTAGTAGGACTAGGTTTCGACGAAGCAAAGACACCCGCACCAAATTCATCATAAAATCTACATTAACCTCAATACCTTTGGCTAGCAAATAATTTTGAAGGCGATGACCCTACTATAGCTTAATCGAAGGTGTTCCTAGACTTGCCCAGCGGATGTAACTAACTGATAGCCTCATCGCTAGGTGCAGGAAATTAGCGACAATAACAATCTCCAGAAATCTTTTACAACTTCTCCATTAAACATACTCGCCGAAGGCAAAAGGAGAACTCTTGTGGGAGCTTATTATCTTTTAAGCATTCATATTAATGAATAAAATGCAAGGTTTCACTATTTTCATGTGTTCATTATTTTGTTTTCACAAACAGAAAACAACAAAATCACATAGACGTGAGCACACTCACACCTATGAAGACACACAAGCACATCCTACCTCGAGAGACTAGGCTAGCATATATATCGTGAGATTGATGAAGACATCACATGCGCCTTGCATCGACAAATCGGTCGGTTTGTCTATTTTAGGACAGAGAGAGTACTTGATGTGACCATGGCTACTATTGATACAACAGTTGCTCATATTATAGGTCAACCGAAAAACATCATAATCAAGTTGTCCAAGTTCTGGAATCCAATTTGGCCACTTGCTATAGTGCTGACTTTAAACGACCGCCAAATATGCATACGAGCTCTGTTTTGGGCCCATGAGTACTTGATGGAAATCTCTTGGAGTCCTCTTTCTAAAGGATCCATCCTCATCTTCAAATTCCATCTTAATATGCCGCAATTACAGAAACAAGGTGTTGTGTCCTTTATAATGGGCTTATAGGCTTGTAACTTCATCTGGGACCCCGACCCACGTAGGGCCCATGTGGGGTGTGCTTTAAGCTGGTGGAGCACGACCCTGGGGACCCCTTGGTCATCCTCTCACCTTCTTAAATAGCTTGTTTCTTCGATTTACTTGCAGGAATAAGGTTGATCTGCATCGACAAGATCAACAACCCACGGAGAGGTGTATCGATCGCTAAGGCGCAACACAACAATGTCTCATACGGTTGTAGTCGGAACGCCAACATTTCTCCCAAATGTAGTTATCAACTCACCAACAGATCAGGTCAATCAAAGTCGTGAGCATATGGAGTGAAGCTCAGGCTTTATTAAGTGGTATCAGAGCTTTCGTTGCTCGGTGAGTTTTTGTTGACGGAGTAGATCTCGACTACGGTATTTGTAGAGTATGATGATCGTTGGAACCAAGGTATACACGAGATTGAGGTAAAAGGGACAGGAGACAGAAATTTTTGTACAGGTTCGAGCCCCTTAACTGACAGGTAATAACTATACTTCTATTGGCCAAAGCCAGTGTTGCTCTTATATATCAGAATCACACGAATACAATATTTGGGAGAACCTAATCTAGTTGTCATCATCTTAGCAGCATGGATCTTCACACGTAGTCGACAACAGGATAGTCTTCTTCCTCGAATATGAACTCGGTAAGGTTAGAGATAACACTAGACCCCTCTTGTCGGCCTCTGTGGCTCCAGATTGGGTCTGTCTAGGCTTGTCTCTGATGTTGGTATCTGGCGGCATATATTAGTGTCTCCCCCCTCCTCCTAGGGGGTCTTGTATTTATACCCACAGATGTCTCTTTGGCCAAGTAGAACTAAGGAGACCAATATGGATACGATCCGAGTAGTCCTTGTTGTTTCCAACTTGAACTCTGCTTCTCCTTCCTTATCCGAAACATCTTCTGTACATGACGCATGATTTTGTATAAGACTTGGTATATGGTGGGCCCCGCCGTACCCAACCCAAAATCATTGGGTATGTCTTATCCATAACACTGACAGTAGCCCCCGACATCAATGCAAATGAATGAGTTGTCGAACAACAGTTGTCAAACTCACCTAATTGTTCTCGAACTACCGAGAAGGTGTGGAGTATGCGACTAAGTTCCCTATCCAAGATTGATCGAGAATTTGGATTGAAGTGAAAAGCTTCTATCTCGGCGGGTACAACATCGCTTCATCTAATAACCCTTGTTGAACTCAATCAATCGTTCTCGGACAGTCGAATAGCCACAGAGCATGTGACAAAGTCCTGATGTCTAATTTAACTGCTCTGTTATCTCACTCTCCTGAAATCAAATACTCAGAGCAAATTGTTAGATAGAAAAAGCCCCGAGTGAACGCTTGGGGGTAAAATGTGAATTGAAAAATCAAAAATAAATTGAATCTATTTATGACAATAAAAGAGTACCCTCGCCGGAGCTGCACTCAACAATCGGAGTATGGTACCCTTCCTAGCCCCCAGCTGTCTTTATGGAAAAGTTGTTTTTCACAAAGGCAGCTTAAATCTTATAACAAACTATGCTGAAGCAGCGAATTCCTAGCCTCCAGTCATGAAGTTGGGAAAACCAATTCTCAGTTAAATGGCTTGGTTAATACGCTCAAGTGGGTACTCTAACATGACCAGATCTAACATGGTCGTTTGACCCTGCATGGCCTGACAAACTTTCATAGTGCTAGGCGTCCCTAGCTGAGGTCCATGGGACCTCGAAGCTTGCCAAACTAGCATAAGAGGATAGTCTGATCAACTTCGAGATATAGCGATATAAGAAAAAGGGATTAACGGATAAATATTTCACATTTTATATGTATAAACACTTACAAAGATTGATGCACGGGGGTGTGATGAGATCGCTACCACGCTGGTCAAGAACCAGTTGTGTAGTCGTACTCAACAAATCGCAAAGGTAGTAGGAGAATCGTTATAACCGCTGGTCGAGGACTAGGTATGTAGTCGTTCTCAACCACTCGAAGACGTGGTGGGAGGGCCGCTACAACGCTATCGAAGACCAGGTGTAGACATACCTCGACCACTCGAAGATGTGGTGGGAGGAGGGCTAAGACGCTGGTCGAAGACCAGGTATAGACATAACTCGATCACCTGAAGGCAACTCGGAGAGATGGTGAGAGGATGATTACCACCGCCGACCGAGGACCAAGTGAGTTATCCCTCGACCACTCGAAGGCAATGTGGAGAGATGGTGACAGGATGATTGTGACCGTCAACCGAGGCCCAGGTGTAGTTATCCCTTGACCCCTCGTGGGCAGCTTGGGGAGGTGGGAGGGAAATCACTACAATCGCTAGTCGAGAACCAGGCGTAGTCATCCCTCGACCACCCGTAAAGGACTGGGAGAGATGGTGGGACCACTACCATGCTTGTACTCAGACCAGCTGTGTTAGTCGTACCTTGACCACTTGTAGAAGATTTGGAGAGTTGGCGAGATCGCTACAACGCTGGTTGAGAACCAGGTGTGTAGCCGTACTCGACCACTCGCAGAATATTTGGAGAGTTGGCGAGATCGCTACAACGTTAGTCGGGAACCAGGTGTGTAGTCGTACTCGACCACTCGTAGAACATTTGGAGAGTTGGGGAGATCGCTACCATGCTGGTTGAGAACCAGGTGTGTAGTCATACTCGACCACTCGTAAAAGATTTGGAGAGTTGGCGAGATAGCTACAACGCTAGTTGAGAACCAGGTGTGTAGTCATACTCGACCACTCGCAGAAGATTTGGAGAGTTTGCGAGATCGCTACAACGCTAGTTGGGAACCAGGTGTGTAGTCGTACTCGACTACTCGTAGAAGATTTGGAGAGTTTACGAGATCGCTACAACGCTGGTTGAGAACCAGGTGTGTAGTTGTACTCAACCACTCGTAGAAGATTTGGAGAGTTGGCGAGATCACTATAACGCTGGTCAAGAACCAGGTGTGTAGTCATACTCGACCACTTGCAGAAGATTTGGAGAGTTGACGAGATCACTATAACGCTGGTCAAGAACCAGGTGTGTAGTCATACTCGACCACTTGTAGAAGATTTGGAGAGTTGGCGAGATCACTATAACGCTGGTCAAGAACCAGGTGTGTAGTCGTACTCGACCACTTTTAGGGGCGCTTGAGTTGGTTATTACATGTGTATCTCATGTGGCCAGCATGACTCTCATACCCAACTAATAGCATATCGGACATCCGTTCATAATTATGTCGGGTGATCAAGCCGACAACATTCGCGAGGGGATTGTTCGTAGCAACCTTTTCTCAAATAGTCTAGACGTGAGCGGTGCTAAATGTGAGATAGGTCGTCGTTCTGTGTTGGTAGGTTCTGTTCGACAACTCCGCATTTGTTCAAGAACGTTCTCGATAATGGGGTGTACTCGACCGCTGCCTACTCGAGTACTCGATTGTTCCAGAAAAATACTTTCCAAAAGGCAAGATATATAGTAGAGAATACCGAGCGTGTACTCAAAAAACTATATAATTCTTCTAGTATTATTAGGATGTAATGAGCAAATTCATGATTAAATATTATGTAAACCGTAAACAAGCTTGATTTATACAGAAGAAACAGAGCGAGGCTCCACTAGAATACTGTTGGTGGCCTAACATAGGAGGCACTCGCATAACAAACATTGTATAAAATACATGCTCTAGATAAACATAATAAATTATAGATCTGGAAATAGGTACGATAAATTATATGAAATATTGCGTACCTTTGTAGATACATGCCGGATGTATCTACGAAATTAATAGATTGATTTAGAAAATCAATATACTAATTACTTTGTTTGGCGATGCTAACCAACTCGGAAGTGGTCGACCCGGATTGAAGCCTCGTGATCGACGGTATTGAACCACTGTTTTTTGTGGTGACGATGTCTCTGAAGCTTGGTTGATTTTGATAGATCGAATTGTTTGCGGCGATGATTTCGATCTGGTCGGAGAATATATTTTGGTCTGGTCAGATCTCCCGGGACCAAAATCGTTGAAGTATTCCTAGTCAAAAATTCCACAGCAGCGATGACTTGACGAAGCTTGAGATGACGACAGTCCCGATCCATCAGAGAATGCACTTCGGTCAGGTCATATCTCCCTAAAGCCGAAGTCGTCGAGTAGTTTGTCGTTGAAGAATCCGTCTATTGAAACCCATCTCGTCGAAACCTTTTAGCACTAAAATCCCCCTACATGGCGCACTAATGTCGACAGAGTAGATCATGACTACGGTATTTATAGATTATGGGGATCATTGGAACCAAGGTATACGCGAGATTGAGGTAAAAGAGATGGGAGACAAATTTTTTTATACAGGTTCGGGCCGCTTAACTGACAGGTAATAACCCTACTCCTATTGGCCGAAACCGGTGTTGCTCTTATATATCAGAATCATATGAGTACAATATTTAGGAGAACCTAATCTAGTCGTCGTCGTCTTGGTGGCATGGATCTCCACATGTAGTCGACAACAGGGTAGTGTTCTTCCTTGAATATGAACTCGACAAGGTCAGAGATAACACTAGACCCCTCTTGTCAAACTCTGTGACTCCAGATTGGGTCTGTCTAGGCTTGTCTCTGATGTTGGTATCTGGCGGCGTATATTGGTGTCTCCCCCCTTCTCCTAGGGGGTCTTGTATTTATACCTTCAGATATCCCCTTGTCTAAGTAGAACTAGGGAGACAAATATGAATACGATCCGAGTAGTCCTTGTAGTTTCCAACTTGAACTCTGTTTCTCCTTCCTTATCGGGAATACCTTCCGTACATGAGGTATGATTCCGTATAAGACTTGGTATATGGTGGGCTCCGCTAAGCCCAACCCAAGATCATTGGGTATGCCTTATCCATAACACTGATAGTTTTTATCTACCTATAACAAGAAAATAGCCATACAAAAAAGTTGCATCCATTACCTAGCAATATTTGTGTCATTGCATTGTTCTTTTTAGTTTTTGCTTTGTTGAGTTTTGTATTGCATCATCGAGTTGTGTTGCTAGTCTTAGCATCTAGTTCATTTAGAGTTTCAAGTTTTGGTCACGTTTAGTACCACTGTTCTCGCCGCCGCCTTGTCTTTGTTGTTGTCGGGACCTACGAAAATGGAATCGCCTCATTGTCAGGGTTTTATTTTTCTAGTTTTCAGAAGTTTTTGTTAGTCAATTTTGGAGTTGCAACTAGGGTTTCTATCGTGTGGTTGTGCCTTGTCCCATGGTCTTGTCCGTGTTGTTGAGCGTGAGGAAGATAGAAGGAATAGATTAGATTAGATTGGTTTTTGTTTTGTTCGGCAAATAGTAGTAGATTGGATCGGCAAATCAGTTTCTCTTCTATCTCGTGCACCAAATCTGAACTCGTTGGTGCCGTACCTCCACTTCCCCGCGTACGGTTGTTTCCTCCTCTACCATACTGTGAGTTGTTAGACAACTTGATGAAAAATTTTTCGGTGTCAGATTCACGATCCATTTGCAAAAATGGAACCAACATAACGTCAGCATTCCATTTTCGTATAGTTCTAATTTTAAGGTTTGGACTTTTACATTTGATTCACTGTAATTTTACATTGTGGTCCATAAGTTGGATTTTGTTGAAGAAAATCAAAAAAAAGAGAAAAAAAGGGCAGAAAGGTGTTTACAAAAAAAAAAACGAAAAGCCACACAAAAAGGAAGAAAGAAAAAAATTTAAAAAAAGAAAGAAAAAAGAAAGATAGAAAGGAAGAAAGAAAAGAGAAAATCAGTCGTTATCTTTGAGATGGCTTTCATATATCAGAGTTGTGCATGAGTTGTTTTTAGTGCTATCTTGTGGTATCGTTTGTGTCTAGGCTCGTGCCTCTAGTACGTTATAGCCTAGGACTAGCACGGTACTTGACTTTGAATGATTATTAAACTTTACATTCTCTGATTTGAGTACTTGTTATTCCTTTGCTACATATTTAAACCTACCCAGAGCTCCATAGATTTGATTGCAGTTGTACATTAGGTGTTTGCCAAGGCATCAATACCTCCAACCTTCATTGGGGTGCTTGGTTGAGTCGGTGTATGTCACCATCCCACTTGCACTGGTAAGAATTTGTAAGAGCTTGGTTAAAAGTTTGAGTGTGTGTGATATTTGAGCTTCCATTACCTACTAGTTGATAGGAGCGTGTTGATGCAAAACACGGTAGTCTGGAAGATTTGCTTAATTTCAGTGCAGGTCTAAAGCTTTGGGTTCAGGACGTGCCAGTTGTTTTGATCTTGCAACCAACAAAATAGACAATAGTAAACGTTAGAAGACGTTAGCCGATCACCTGATAGGCCAATGTTGTATCGTATCAGCCGATGCACAAATGAATCGGCTATAATTTATAAAAAAATGCTGCTCATTAACTAGATTTAGATTGAACATAATCACAAATAATTTTTCTTTAAAAAACCCAATCCTATAGGTCGAACCCAATTGATATAGCATAAGATTGAAGATATTAAAGTCAATTGTTACTCAATTATATTGTCTAAATACGTAGCTGATTAAAAGGAAATTGTAGATTAAACCTAAGATAACTATTATTGGTTGTAGAAGTGAATGACATGCAATTACTAATTTGATGTTTTTCTTTAAAACAAGCAACTATGATAGATCGGACCCAACCGAGACAGTATTAATTGCCAATAACAAAGATCAGATAAATTAATAATTATATGGATTCAATATCGTAGCCGATGAAGTAACTTATGTGATTAATGATAATATATCGGCTATACCTCTGATGCAACCTTATACAAGAAGTATTAATCTTGATCAAATATGCTAAACAAGTTGCAATCTCAAAAGATCAAACCCAATCAAGGCGGTGTGAGATTGTAGACAAGCTTAGTAGATTCAAAGAATTAATAAATCGATATAAGATGATAGATATAACAAATTAAGTTAAAGACGACATGTAATCTTAAAACGAAATAGTTATACCAGGTAAGATCGGCTAAAACTCCGATACTACCCCTATCGATAATCTAAGAGCAAGTTAGTTCTTACAACTTTGGTTATAACTTAGTAGATCAAACCTAACGGATGCATCACCAAGCTATTATCAAAGTTATAAGACCTAAACAAATCTTTGATTGTTTTTTAGGGTGGTAGATATATTAACCAATCTAAGTCAACGATAGTAATTTAACCGATATCGGCCTTAGTCAAATTGATTCAGCCGATGAAGGTAAATGCTACTATCAACTTAGATTGAGTAATATATATGATTACTTAGCGCTTGTATTGACCGGATTAGTGTGTCGAACTAAACCGATGAAAGCCCCAGCCTCGCCGATACAAGCAACTATAGACAGAACTTACCTCGTCGCCGAAGATCGAAACCATTGTAGCCCAACTCGAAGACAAGAACTCATCGAGAGAAAAACCTAGAAAACTAGGGTGGTGATGCGCCGAAAGTGTATTTTTGAACTGTTGTTATTTTTACAAGACCCTGGGTGTACATATTTATACCCATGAGCATAAACTAGTCCACATCGGACATGACACAAACTTTTCTAAAGATAAAACAAAATTATAAGCCCAAACCGGACTCTAATCAATCTTTCCTAAAAATGTAAAAGGAAAATAAATAACCCTGCTTAATTAATAGATAGCTCTCCATGTCGCTTTTTTATCAAATCCGAACTTTTTTTGGTAATATCTTCAATCCCTTCAATCCCTTCAAGAATTAGACCTCTTATCACCTATCGACAACCTTTAGATTCCTTCCATCCGATGCATGCTTGCCAATACATCTCTACTCGATGTAACGTTCTGTTTTCGGCTACTACAATCATGCCGCCAATCTCGCTCCTCCTTTAACGGAATATGTCAAATTTTGCCGTTAACAGAGCGTACATATTTTTTTGGTGTATATTTCTTGTTTTCTACTAATAATGGCAGGGATACGTAAGACAATTGGGGAAAACTGTGCTCAACATCGACATCTTCGTTGAGACATGAGGAATGATCAACATGACACAAGCTAGATAAATGACGTTGGTCTAACCAAGATCAAATCTACACTACCTTATTTTGAAGAAAATTATGATCCTCATGCTTACAATTGCTAATCATTTTACTTCGAGTTTCTCTAGTTTTGATTGGAAGAAAAAAGTTGTTTTAAATGGACTTCGCAAAGAGCACCATATGAAAAACTTAGGACGGTTTTTCGTGAGGAAGATGTGACCATGGCTACTTTGATATAACCATTGCTCACATCATAGGTCAACTAGAAGACATCAAGATCAAGTTGTCCAAGTTCTGGAATCCAATTCGACCACCTGCTATAGTGTTAACTTCAAACGGCCGCCAAATATGCATTCGAACTCTGTTTTAGGCCCATGAGTACTTGATCGAAAGTTCTCAGAGTCCTCTTTCCAACGGATCTAGCCTCATCTCTAAATTCCATCTCAGTCGGTCGCAATCACAAAAACAAGGTGTTGTGTCACCTATAATGGGTCCATGGGCTTGTAACTTCATCTGGGACATCGGCCCAAGTGGGGCTCATGTGGGGTGCACCCCAACCTGGTGAAGCATGACCCTAGGGACCCCTTGGTCATTGTCCCACCTCCTTAAATAGCTAGGTACCCCTTTAGGGTTTCTCGGGTTTTATTAGATTAAAGTTTTAGCCATTGCTCCTTTACCCTGTAGTTATGGAACCCCAACTTATCGTGTGTATTCAATTTCTATTTACAACATCAGATTGCTTTTATCTTGTCTTACTTGTTTCTTCAATTTGCTTGCAGGAATAAGATTGTTCTACACCGGCGAGATCAACAACCCTTGAAGAGGTGTATCGATTGCCAAGGCACAACACAACAACATCTTATACGGTTGTAGTCGGGTCGTCAATGTTTCACTTAGATCGTAGTTATCATCAACTCATCGAAAAAGCAGGCCAACCAGAGCTGTGAGCGTATCAAGTGGAGCTCAGGATTTATCATTACTTTCTTATCTAAAACGATCGCAAACTTCCCCATTTAATTCCACCAATTTCCTTAATACCCATACACAAGTCCAAAAATTATTATATTTTAACACAGGGGAGTACTTATTAATTTCAAAATTTGAAATATTAGATCACAAAATACTAATTGAAACTCCATACCAGGTAGGCAAGTATAACTCAATATTTATATTATTATTTTTAATTCCTAATTTTATTATGATTGAGACTTTAAACTGAGTACTACTTGGTAATTAGTTCTGAATTATTAAATCACCAAAGACTATAATTGAGATTCTAGACATAATACCACTTGATGTTTATTAATGTTTAACTTTTGAGTTATTAAATATTAAAAAAACAAAATTTGAGATTTCATCCCAAGTACAACTTGGTATTTAGTAACTCCGAATTTCAAAATGATTAAGTCATCGAGAAACTATAATTGAGACTCAAGAAAGAGTACAAACTGTATTTGACTATTGGAATTATTAAATTATGAAAAAAATAATTAATAGTCCAAACCCAACATATTTTAGTATTTATTAATCTTGAATTTAGTATATCCATATGTTTTGTGGTAGAACATCTCAGATTCTCAGTTGTAGATTTATCACTTCTTAGATAAATATGAGAATTTCTAGGATTAATGTAGGAAAGGTCTATTGCATGAATATTCGCACACGCACCCCCTACACGAACTGGCCCACGTGCATATGTTTGGGAGCTCGATTCGGAATCATATTCATGTCTTGCTGGGCCTTACTATTTCAGAGTCCATGTACAACAAACCAATGCAGCTCTGTGTTCGGCAGATGCAAGAAGAAGAGAAGAAAACTAGCTTATTTTTCGCGTGCACGCATCCTAAACTGTTGAACTGTTAAACGTTGTGTTTTTTTAAAAAAAATTATAGAAAAGTTGCTTTAAAACATCATATCAATCCATTTTTCAAGTTTAACATAATTAATACTCAACGAATCATGTACTTATGGGTCACCTTATTTTGCGCATCTTCTCACCCTTGCCTGCACCTTTTCAGCCCAATGAGTAGCATTTTGGCCCAGATGAAAGTTTGTATGTAGTAACTTTATACCTACAAACTTTATACAATACATTTTATACGTACAAACTTTTTCATAGAAACATTTCGGCATGTACAAATACTTTTTAAAGGAACTATAAAACAAGATAAAACATAACAAAACTCTTATTTGGGCTATTTGGTCCATAAGGCCTAGTTTGTAGAGTTGTAGGCCACCACATGGAATGGATCTTCAATAAAAAAGACTAGCCAACGCAAATACATGTGTATGAAAAAGCTAATGCCAAAAACACGTTTAAAGATAGGACGCAATTGCGGTCTGAATAAGGAAAGATTGATGGGCAACACTTTCAAGTGGGAATTTGTTTTTACCTGTTTGTGCACGCGTCCACCACACAAGCGCTCGCGAATTAGACTTTTTTTATTAATGTTGGTAGGAAAGCAACCCATGAGTTCCGCACCTATTCTGCGCAAACACGCCAAGAAGCAAAGTCGCATGTGTTTTCAGCCCATGCCCTCGCGTGCGGCCCACCAGCTACACGTATTTCTATTTTTTTTTATTTTTCTATACTTTTTAGCGAAATGGAGTCGAACACCATTGACGCGTTGTTGACTCTATCTATATTCCTCATTCCCTTTTTTCTTCTTGCTAGCAGTCTTTATCCTGCTGTGCCGCCAACACCATTCCACTGTGTTGCCGCGTGCCCAACCCATCGTCCTTTTGTCCTCCATCACTCTCATTCTTCCTCCGCTCCTCTCTATCTCTGGCCATGTGACACTACCTCGCCATAGGTTCTTAACCCTACCTTGGGTAGTAGGGGGTGACTAGGGCAGCAGCCGCGCCTGGGAAGGTCCGAAGATGGCGACATGGCCACAGCGGCGGTGGCCGGGAAAGCAATGATGGTTGAGGCGAAGGGACCGGAAGGTGTATTTGAGTATTTTTAGATGAAAGTATGTGTTTCAATTTAATGCTTTGTAGTTTTTGAGATGAAAGTTTCAGATTTCACTTCGAAGTTTTCGTGATTTTGAGATGAAAGTTTTAGATCTTCAATTGGGAGTTTTCTGATTTTGTGATGAATGTTTTTCAGACTTGGTTTGAAAGTTTTTTAATTTGAGATGGAAGTTTCAAACTCGAGATGGAAGTTTTCAAACTTGATTTGAAAGTTTTTTTTTATTTGAGATTAAAGTTTCATATTTTTTAAATTAAAAGTTTGTGATTTTTAGATGAAAGTTACAAGTTGAAAGTTTACAATAATTAAGTCTATCTCTTCTCCACGATACATGGGTTGGGTGAAACTAAATCGAGGACGCATGCGTACTAGTTCTACTCACAAATTGTGGAAACACGCACGCGTGGAACGGGGTATGGGGCAAATGACAAATGGCTCCAAGCCCAGTCGGAGTGCGCGCGACTTAGCATCTGCACCAAATAGGAGCCCCCATGAGTTCTCCCATTTACTTTCAACCACATGATGTCTATACGTAATGGACATACTAGTTAAGGATTTAAGGAAATTAAAATTATTATTTTTAAGAAATAAATAGGGCCTTTTAGTCATACATGACATGAGTTCACCCATAAAGGTTTTGAATCATATCTTATTGGTATTGGAGATTTGCATCATATTATTTTCTTGTTGTGACATTAATTTCTAAGGTGTCATCTTCTTTAATAATATACTAGTTTGTTAACTTGGTGGTAGTTTGATATTGATGATAGAGGTTCGTAACAATTAACTTTTGGGTTTTAACAATTAACAATTAGGCATAATGATGCGGATCTACCTATCTCCGCATGCAAATCAAAACATAAGCAAGAGGTGAGGGAGGTAGCGGCGCACACGGAGAAGAGCGGTTACTGTTCTATACATGAAGTTCATGGCGAATTCTGCATTGATGTGAAGGCTTTTAACTTGGAAGGCATATATATTTGGAAAGCTTATCAAGTGAACTTTTCAATGGATCCAACGGCACTTAACCCGGAGTTTTCTATCACCAGCAATTGCAAGTTGAAGACATGTTGCGCAAGCATACCGGCTGGCGCGTGAATAGCGGCATCGTTGTTTGATGTGGGCCATGCACGACATGTTTGGATGGGGTTCTATTATCCCAAGGCCCATCTTGGGTTGGGAAGGAGTCCATCTACAAGTTCCTCATGGATTGAAACCTTCCAAAACAAGGAGTTTGAAGATAAGAAAGAAAATATTCAACTCGGATTCGATTTGGGCCAGCCTGGACATACTTGGACTAAAACCCTCGTTTCTCTCTTGTCCGGAGTCCGTTTTGGATGTGTGAGCACTCGTCGGAAAGCTAACCTCATGGACCACATGGTGGACAGGCCCAGGACACAAATTCCTTTTGGTTTCACTGCAAGAGCCGAAACAAATTGACGGTGCTACAGAGAGGTTTTCATATTGTGTTGTATTTGATTCCTAGTTAGTTTCTAACCCATGTAGTGCCTATATATGTCTTTGTACATGACTCAAGAGGGTAGATAACGTTGAATCCAAAGAAAATTTGTAGCAAAATTGCTCTTGTTCTTCTCCTAGGTTTTGTGTCGTCGCCATCGAACTAGAGAGAGGGATCGGGAGTTCTGCCATAGATTGTTCTTGCTTTTCCTTGCAGCGAATTGAGGGGGCAATAGATCCACTTTTGCGTGATCAAGTGGATCAACCTATCAAATCATGTGGTTTTGCGAATTTGTGGTGAAAGGTGTATTTGCACGGGCAACGTGTTGTTCATCCAGTTTGTGAGGTTTGACAGTGTATCCAAATCCTACGTCGAGAAGGTCAGGCTATTCCCCGTATCACATAATTAACTTTTCTCTATGCTATGTTATCTTAGCTAGGTAAGTTGATTGGTGTTTTGGCGTGGCATGGGAGATGGAAGTGGGAGAAAAGTTAATTAACAAAAAATTAAATCTCCCTCAAATTCAACATTACTTTTTACCTTCCTTGGATGCTCATCTATCCACGAATCCTTCTCTTTTCTATACTCATTTAATAAACCCCAATGTTAATGATGAATTTATCAGCACCCACCATCAATATCATATGAATCCCTCAAACAGTGATGAAGGTAGGTGAATTTTGTCCTTTCCCTAATCTCAAGCCATCAAATAAAAAAATTTTATTTTAATGTGAGATACAAATGATAATAAATAATATGATCTGAAGATTTACTATGAAAATAATTTTATTCTAATCTTTTGAGGGTTTAAAGTATACGGCGAGTTCTTTTTGCAACGCACGATCATTACCTAGTTTATCGAGAAATTCTATAAATATCCTTCTAAAATTACCAAATCTTGTACCCGATTGTGCACTATATATATACCAGGAGATACCATTGAATCGCCGTGTGGGTCGACGAACAAAGGTCGATCTTCAGAAGGTACATACGTACAGGTTACTAAGCGTCGACGCATGTTGAGCACATCGAACGAGAGATACATGAAGGCCATGGGGTTCTTTCGAAAGGCGGCGGTTGCCTTTGTTGTTCTCAGCACGCTTGTCCTGTCTTGTCAAGGTATCCACACGTGTTCCTCGAAATCTTCTTCTGATTTTTCTTTTTACTGTACAGAATGTACACATTATTTCAATAAGTATACACGGTATTTACAAGGAAAAGGCTCTTCGTTTGCTTGAAAAATCAATTACACACAATACATAGACGTCAGATCGTACCATGGTTTAATTTTTGATATCCATAAATTAATATGGTTGTGCATATCAATCCTTAAGTTGATGCTAAGATTGAAAGTTACTCGTCTAAGTTAATACTGGTTATTTTGGATAAAAACATAGTTAAAAAATAATTTTGATCACTATTTTTTATTATAATGTATATAAAAATATTAATAAATATATATTTTTTAATCTATGCATGGTCATAAATATTTTAGAAATTATTTCATAGTTAAACACTGACGTAAGCCTCATGCAAAATGAAAGTATTAGACTAAGGTGGTGTTTAGATCCAGTGACTAAATTTATAGTCTCTGTCACATCGGATGCGGATGTTTGAGTGCTAATTAAAAGTATTAAACATAGACCAATAATAAAACTAATTGCATAAATGAGAGCTAATTCACGAAATAAATTTTTTAAGCCTAATTAATCCATAATTAGCACATGTTTACTGTAGCATCAAATAGGTTAATCATGGATTAATTAGACTCAATAGATTCGTCTCATGAATTAATTCAGAGTTATGAAATAGGTTTTGTCCGTAGTCTACATTTAATACTTCTAATTAGTATACAAACATTTGATATGACAGGGGCTAAAATTTACTCCATGCAAACAGCTCTAAGGATTTATAAGATGCGATGAAATTTTAGCGTGTGGGTTAAGTTAACGTGTCAATATATTCTTCTATCCATGAACAATAATTTGCAGGGAGGCGATTATGTGAAGCAGCCGCGGCACCAATGAGGGATCCGAACACCTGCTCCATGGAGCAGGTGGCGGTGTCCCAGAGCCAGGTCAGGTCGATGCCGAGCGGCATCCCGGCGTACGAGGTGCAGATCATCAACAGGTGCGGGGCGTGCACGGTGTACGGCGTCCACATCGCGTGCGGTGACTTCGCCTCCACGGAGCTCGTCGACCCGAACCAGTTCCGCCGCGTCGCCCGCGGCGACTGCGTCGTCAAGAACGGCGGCCCGCTCGGCCCCGGCGAGGCCGTCGTCTTCCAGTACACCAACTCTTTCTCCTAGCCCGCTCCCTGTCACTTCGGTGGCATGCCACTAGAGGATTAATTGCAGAGTCGTCTGATTTCATCCAGCGCATGCTGGTGATTGATTTTTTTTTGTTTTTACTTAGATATTGTGGTGGCTAATTAGGCTAATTCAAGGGTGATATGCGTTTAGCACTACGTCGATCTCTGTAATTATAGAAATTTGGTGGTAATAGTCAAAGGGTGTGTTTTTGTTTGGAATTGTGTGTTTACTCTTCAAGGGGATGGTCCTCCTATGCTTTTACTGCTGAAATACACTATTACTAATTATAGAACATTCTCTTCTTAAAAAAATCAAACTCGATAATTTTAGACTAATAAACATACTAACTATATCTATTAACTATATCTATGCTAAGTATTATACATATCATTAGATTCATCGTACTAATTTTACATTCGTTGAAAACATAACATGAAATAATAAATGGTTAAAGTATATCATTGAAAACCGTGTAAAAAAATATATCTTATCATTTAGGACGAAGAGAGTATTAAACATGAAAGTGCTGGAAAGAAATTGACTGTTTAGTGTAGTGACATCTGCTACTGAACAGTTAAAAAATTGAAGTCTAAATTCAACCAACAATGGGAGGAAAAAGGTAAATTCAAATACATCCTATAAGTTACCGGTCTTGTCAATCTCCCTCTGCAACTTAATTTGATACACAAACACACTCTACAAGTCTATTTTCTCTTTCAACTTCTCACCTCTATTTTAGCCTTTAATTTTGTTTAAATTAATGCAACATATGGTTCCTAGTTTACATGTCACGTCCTATTTTTCGTATTTTTAAGTTAGCCAATTTTCAAAAATTTACATTCGTATGTATTCCTCTAAAACAACTTAATAAAAAATTTATAAATAAAAGAGGATTTTATTTGACTAAATAAATTAATTATACCATCTGTTTCTCAAAAAAATTAATTATACCATCCTTTTATTTCATCTTTCGTTAATTAGAGTTTTTCTATTTTTATTTGTGTTTTGAAAGTAGAGCTCAATTTCTAAAATTTTCAATTCAGAAAATTTGCAACATTCCAAAAATTTTCAAATTTAAATCTTTCCGGAAAAATCCATATATTTTTCTTTTTTTCTTCCTTTCTCTTTTACTTTTTCCTCTCTTGCTTTCTTTTTCCTTTTTCTTTCCTCCTTTCCTCCCGATGCCTCCTGTTGTTTCTCTATCTCTATCGTTCTCTGTGTATACTCTGGATCCCTCAATCTCTCTCTTTTGTATATGCTCACAGGCCAAAGCCCCGCAACCACGCTCCCCCTCTCCCTCATGCCAGCCTAGCCCAACCAGCCAGACGGAGCACATCATGTTGTTGAATATATAAGCACATATCAATTTAATTTATTTCATAAAAAAAAGATATTAAACACGTAAACTAGCATAATCACATCATATGATCTACACATGTAAACTAGATAGTAAAACATGAATAGATCCAATATACGAAACATAGTAAACGCGTACCGAGAGTTTTGAACATTAAATTGCACAATAGGAAGAACTCGCATTATCGGATATTGACGATGACGCACAACACCCGAGCGACGAGAAAGACGAGCCATGGTGGACAACCAGCAAGCAGTTGCGCAAAGCGTTTCTTAAAAACCTTATTGTCGCTTTCTCCCGGTGCAGGATGTCGAAGGCGGAGGTTCCGGAGTCTTGCTCTTCTGATCGTCGGTGCACATCAGCGAACGGGACGGAGTAGACTACGAGCGACGGCGTAGTATAGAGAAGGAGATAAACCCTAAATTGATTTCGCGTGTGTTGCGAGGAGGCGACGGCTCGGTTTATCTAGAGATATCATGACGCGTGATCAGGATGTCTACATGATCTCCACTCCGCGTAACCAAACCGGATAAGTCGCGCGTAACTTATCTGGACTCTACGCCGTTCCATGCACCGGATAATTCCATGTGTTTCTAAAAACAAAACCGAATTTTGCAGCAAAACAAAACTACAAAAGAAAGCCGCATCTGCAAAGGGTGAGAAATCAATTTTTGTGGACCATTCACGTGCGTGTCGCGTACGCACGCTGCCCCGCCTAGCCTAGCCTAGCCTGGCCAGGCGAGGTGAGATGAGGCGAGCATGTGCGCACATGTTTCTCTTGTTCTCATCCTTCCTTATAAGGAGGTCTCTCTCATCTAGAATAGGCAAGGTGGTACTAAACATCACATGCATGTCATCTCATAAGGTGAGCTTTTGTGATTTTCCAAAGAATTAATCTCCATATGGGCCTTAGCCCATATATCAATTCCAATAATCTCCCACCGAATCTCAAAATCCCATTGAGATTTTCCTTTTCCAATGTACTGTTGATATACCAGCAGTTCAATGGAGACCGGTTAAGGTTGAACATCCACCTAGAACTCCAAGCTACACTTACTCACAACTTGAACAATGGACTACGCCTTGAATTGCAAGTCTTATGCAAGTAAGTTTCACTCAGAGTCTTATCTGGTACTAGGCCGCCAGTAGACTACCCCTCGGGTGGAACGTATAAGTCATACTCATTGGTCTCTTAGTAAGCTTTCTAGAAGATTTACCCAAAATCTCCATGGACTGCGACCAACAGTCAAGCTCATATAGGTGCATTCTTTCAAGAATGCTCTACAAGATAGCATCTTCGCTAATTAAAACCAACAGAACGCATTGAAGCATAGCCAACCTGTCTTGCAGCTCACGAGAGTACATGCATCTTCACTTAGAGAGGGTTTTCAAAAGATACTCTCCTCCAGTTAAGTAATGGTTTGTTCTTTCCAAGTCCTAATTCACGGGATCTCCGATCACATTGGTTGGGTTACCACCATAGTATAACTCACATGGGTCTCATTCCCATATCATTCGATGCATTGTCTATTACATTCCGTGATAGTTCCTCTGTGAAGGGATTTACCAGGTTTCTAGTTGTTTGGATGTAATCTAATGTTATAACCCCGAAGTTTCTCAATTTTCTGACAGACTTCAATCGTCTTTTCACATGTCTAGAAGATTTCATATTATTCTTAGAACTGTTCACCTTGACAATTACCGTTCGATTGTCACAGTTCATAAGAATAGCAGGCACCAGTTTTTCAACCACAAGCAGATCCATGAGTAAATCACATAGCCATTCTGTCTCAACAGTAGTAGTATCGAGTGCTGTAAACTCTACTTCCATGGTTGACCTTATCAAAATGGTCTGTTTGCAAGACCTCCATGAAATAGCACCACCATCTAGTGTGAAGACATATCCAGTAGTGGCTTTGATCTCATCAACATCAGAGATCCAACTAGAATCACTATATCCCTCCAGTACCGCAGGATACCCGGTATAGTGAAGCCCCAAGTCTATAGTACCTTTTAGATAGCGCATCACTCACTCAAGCGCATACCAATGATCATCTCCCAGATTAGAGGTAAACCGGCTTAACATGTCAGGCCTAGTTGCGCTAGCTAGATACAAAAGTGAGCCAATGATTTGGGAGTATTCCAATTGATTCCTAGCAATTCTCTTGTCCTTGTGAAACAACAAGTTAGGATCATAAGGTGTTGGAGAGGGCTTGCTATCAAGGAAGCCGAAGCGACTCAATATCTTCTCCACATAATGGGACTGCAAGAATGTAATCTCATTCTTGCCTCTAATTAGCTTAATGTTCAAGATAACATTAGCTACTCCCAAATCCTTCATATCAAAATTTTGAGATAAGAATGATTTAATCTCATTAATCACCTTAAGATTTGTCCCAAATATAAGTATGTCATCAACATACAAGCATAGAATAACTCCCTCACCCCACCATGACAATAGTATACACATTTATCTGTCTCATTGACTGTGAAACCTGCAGATGTTAATGTTCTATCAAATTTCTCATTCCATTGCTTAAGAGCTTGTTTCAGACCATACAAAAACTTCAACAATTTGTACACCTTGCCTTCTTGACATTGCACTACAAACCCATCAGGTTGATCCATATAGATCTCCTCATCCAGCTCTCTATTAAGAAAAGTTGTCTTAACGTTCATTTGATGAACGACAAGACTATATGAGCCTGCAAGAGAGAGTAGCACTCGAATTGTGGTCAACCTATCAACTGGTGAGTAAGTGTCAAAGAAGTCTTCACCTTCTTTCTGAGTATAGCCCTTTGCAATAAGCTGAGCCTTGTAATTTTCAATAGTACCATCAGGCCTAAACTTCTTCTTGAACACCCACTTACACCTCACAGGTTTACACCCATAGGGACGCTCTGTCACCTCCCAAGTCCCGTTAGTGAGAATGGAATCCATTTCACTACGGACAACCTCCTTCTAGTAGTCTACATCAAGAGATGCATATGCTTCTGAAATTGACTTAGGAGTATCATCCACAAGATACATAGTGAAATCATCACCAAAAGACTTAGTCATCCTTTGTCTCTTGCTCCTCCGAGGAGCTTCACTGTCATCCTCCTTAGGGACAAGTTCATGTGTATGTTTAATTTGTTCTGGTGGTGTGATTGAGCTGAGAATTATTTTAGAAGGTTGGCTAGAAGAACTATGTGTATCCTTCATTGGAAAAAAGCTCTCAAAGAAGGTAGCATCATGAGACTCCATAATTGTACCAACATGCATATCAGGTACCTCAGATTTAACTATTAAAAATCTATAGGCAATGCTATGGTGAGCATATCCCAAAAAACACAGTCCACAGTCTTAGATCCAAGCTTGCGTTTCTTCGTTATTGGTACATTAACTTTCGCCAAGCACCCTCATGTGCACAAGTAAGAAAGTGATGGCTTTCTCCTGATCGCCGGTGCACGTCGACGAGCAGGATGGAGTAGACTACGAGCGATGGCGCATTACAGAGGAGGAGGCAAACCCTAGATTGATTTCGCATGTGTTGCGAGTTGGCAGCGGCTTGGTTTATATAGAGATATCAGGACACGTGATCAGGACGTCTGCACAATATTCACTCCGCGTAACCGAACCAGATAAGTCCTGCATAACTTATCCGGACTCTACGCCGCTCCATGCACCGGATAATTTGGTCTGTTTCCATAAACTAAATTTCCAAAAACAAAAAAAAATTTTGCAGCAAAACAAAACTGCAAAAGAAAACCGCATCTGCACAAGGGTGAGGAACCAATTTTTGCGAACCATTTACGTACATATCGCGTACGCCACCTGGCCTGGTCAGGCGAGGCGAGGCGAGCGAGCGCCCACGGGTGTTTCTCTTGTTCTCACCACCACACATGTCTCAAGTGGCTAGGAGAGCATCATCCCTTATAAGGAGATCTCCCTCTCCTAAAATAGGCAAAGTGGGCTTTTGTGATTTTTCCAAAAATTTAATCTCCATATGCACCTTAGCCCATGTATCAATTCCAATACGTGCCTCCCATGCCAACAGAAACAGAAAAACCCTGTCATTTCTTGTATATCTTCAAGCTACGTCAGTCTCTGTTAAGCCATGAACTTCTCTCTATTAATTATATTCACTGATCAATCTCTTCCTCTCCTAATTAATTTCTCTCTTATATATAAAAAAGTGAATCACTTTGATGAGTTGGATCC
Source organism: Oryza officinalis (assembly GCA_008326285.1). NCBI lineage: Eukaryota > Viridiplantae > Streptophyta > Magnoliopsida > Poales > Poaceae > Oryza > Oryza officinalis. Next base: position 14,008,861 of record BDMV01000005.1, read on the forward strand.
TTTTTCTAAGAGAAAATGCTACTCCTTCCATCTCACTAAATAAGGCGTGATTAAACTTTACACGGTCTCCAAAACTAATGTTTGACTTTAAATTTATCATATACCGCGATGTTTGCAGCAACAAAATTATAATCATATGAAAGTAAACTCAAATGTCAACCCAATTTTTTATCAAATAAAATTTAACCTATAATAAAATAATTAGCGATCAAATGTTTCAAGAGTTGTGTTGGAGCAACGAGAACGGGGTCCCTGGCCCTCCGAGGTCGTCGGGACACCCAAGGATGTATGTTACAATAAAAGATGTATAAGATCTACATATTCAAGAGACGTACAAGATCTACATCTTCAAGAGACATACAAAATCTACATCTTCAAAAGGTGTATAAGATCTACACATCCAAGGTCTTAAGAAGAGCGTTGAGACCTACAAGATCTACATCTTCGAGGTCTCAAGAAGAGCGTCGAGACCTACAATATTTCTATCTCCAAGGTGCCGAGGAGAGGGTAGAGACCTACAAGATTTATATCTCCAAGGTGCATGGTGCAGCTCTGACGAAGGTGATCACTGTGAACTCGTTCATCAACGACATCTTCAAGAAGCTTGTCCAAAATAACAAGAAAACTTGTGAAGAAAGCAAGGGTGAGGTCCTTGGGGACCCGAAAAGTCGATGTCCTAGGCATGGAAACATGTCTCGGGAAGGTGGCTGCCCCGGGGCACATTACGGGTTGTTGGGGGCTCTAGACGAGGGCCCGAGCACACCCCACTGCCCCAGGCTCACTTTGAGGTTTTCTCTGCCTCTCTAGGTGAGCCCGGGGGCTTAACTCCAACCCAACATCATGATTTTTGTTGCAGGAGGGACCATTTGGAGAATAGCTCATCCACCTACATCTTAGGGACGTGGTGTCGCATGCAGCCTCCCGCATGCCCACGTCTGCTAGAGGAATAGAAGGGGCACGACGTGTCGTGCCCACATCGCTCCAGCGCATTCAGCCTTGCCACCTCACAAGGGCCAACTGGTGGGCCCCACGAGGACCGGGCAGAGATCGCCTTGCCCTTGCGCTGTGTGTTAACCGGAGAGTGAGGCCATCACATCCAGCTAGCTTTTCGTAGGGTACTTCAACAAGACTAAGCATACCCAACTCTTTGGAGCGGGCCCGCTCCTTTATTCATGTCTTGGCACTGTGGATTCCCCTTGGCCTATAAAAGAAGGATCCATGCCAACGGATAGAGGGTTTGATTCTTTAGCAACTAGAGCTCACACAAGTCCCATATCTCATTGTAAATCAAGTTCCTCACCAATAGTCCACATACACACAGGAGTAGGATGTTATGCATCCGTGCAGCCCGAACTTGTATACTTCTTTGCTTCCATTTGATCCTAAGGGTGGTTCTCGCTTCCCCATTGTTGGAGTTATGTACTCCGACAAGTGGGATGGAGGAAGTATTGTACAAGTCAATTTGTCTCTAAAATACCATCCATGTCACTGTTCCATCACTTTTCTACGTTGGACACTATGTAAAAGACTATTTTGCCATTCAAAACGATGCATGTTGTAATAAATTGAGATAGGCAGACGGCATCTTGACGCTCCCCTGCATGATGTCGATGGCGAAGTGAGGTAATGGATGGCCAACAGAGGCAGAGTAGAATATCCTGAAGTGGCAGCTTTGTAGGGACGAGTGGTGGCCTCGGTGCCATTTCTTCACCAAGAGAACGAGCCCGAGAGGGGTTGGGACCGACTCCACTGCCACAATCCAGCTTTGCTACGATTCCATCAGGACGGATGTAGATGGGATCAGCTGTTGTGCTCATGCCGCCAGAGATGGTCACCTTGTGGTGGAGTGATATGGATCTACCTACCAATTATATATTTTCCTTTGCGTGCGAATCAAAACATAAGGTGAACTCATTTCTCTCCAAGTTCATGTGTGAAATATTTGAGAATTTGATGCTACATAATAATTGTCACTAGATTACTTTCAGACATGAGAGATTTGAACCATTGGTATGCATAAACAACATGTGGGTCCAGCGGGAGATGATGGGAGGTAGAGGCGCACATGGAGAATATCGATTGTTGTTCGGTTCATGATGTTTGTGGAGAATTATGCATTGATATGAAGGCTTTCAGCTTGCACGGCATATATATATTTGGAAAGCTTATCAAGTCTATTTTCCAACAGATCCAACGGCACATCATTCAGAGCTTTCTATCATCGGCAATTGAAAGTTGAAGATATGTTGCACAAGCAGACCAGGTGACGCGAGTAGCGGCATTGATGATGAACATGGGCTTTGCACGACATGTTTAGATTGGGTTGTACTATCCTAAGGCCCATCTTGAGTTGGAAAGGAGTTTGTCTACAAGCCCCTCACGAATTGAAGTCTTCCAAAATAAGGAATTTAAATATAAGAAGGAAAGATTCAATTCGGATTCAATTTGGGCCAGCCTGGATATACCTAGACTAAAATATTTGTTTCTCTCTCATCTGGAGTCTGTTTTGGACGCATGAGTACTCGTTGGAAAGCTAATTTTACGGCGCGCATGATGGATAGGTCCTAGAAAACTTTAGTTACTTCTGGTTTCACTGCAAGAGCTGAAACAAACCAATGGTGTTTTAAATTGGTTTCCAGATTATGTTGTATTTGATTCTTAGTTAGTTTCTAACCCATGTAATGACTATATATGCCTTTGTATATGATCCAAGAGGGTAGACCACGTTTGTTCTAATGATAGGTTGCAGCATGATTGCTCTTGTTCATCTTTTAGGGTTTGTACCACCGCCGCCAAAATATAGAGAGGGATTGGGAGTTTCTACCTTAGATTGTTTTTGCTTTTCCTTGCATGGAATTGAGGGGGCGATAGACCCACTTTTACGTGGTCGATTGGATCAACCTATGAAAGCATATGGTTTTGCTATTTTGTGATGAAAGGTGCATTGCAAAGGCAGCATGTTGTTCATCCAGTTCGTGGGGTTCCATGGTCTATCTGGATCCTACATCAAGAAGGTCGGGCATCTCCCCATATCGTCTTGGTATCAGAGCACGGTTGTCTCGGTAGAATCTTTTTTCTTAGCTACATATTTTATTTCTATCCTATACACAAAAACCCTTAAAAAGATTGCCCGTAGTTTGCAATCTGGTTGTAGTATTATTTTGTTAGGTTTTAGTCCATTAGACCTGTGTTTGGTTGCTGATCTTAGTTTTCTTTCATGTTACCTTTGAGCCTATATCATTATATATTGTGCATGTGCCATGTTTTGTTTCTTGTTGCATTCTGAATTTTCACTACTAATGTCACTCAGTAAAACTATCATCAAAGTTTCATTCAGAGTTGGATTTCAGTGTCCTACAAATCATTATGATACGTTGAAGTCTCCATTCAGCCATGATCTATGTGTTTTTGACTCAATAAAGTTCATCGCTTGTTTTGTGCTGAGTTTTATTTCAGTTTTGTGTGTTGAGTCCATGTATCGAAAATTAAAAAAGAAATAGTGAGTTGATTCTATCCTTCGCGAATACTTTTGAACCATGGAGACTAGCTGTAGGAAGTTGCTCTTGGGCTTTGCATGTTTGTGTTTTATATTGATAATCATATTGTGCAATCTGGTGTGTTGATCGATGAACCATGGAGACTAGTTGATTGTTGCATCGCATTCCACTCTTTAAATGCTAAGAATGCTTCTGATTTACGTTTGAAGAAATAAGACCAAACTTTTATAGAGTAATCATCAATAGTTGTCAACATATAACGAGCACCACCTAGAGATGTCTTACGAGATGACTCCCATAAATCAGAATGTATGTAGTCAAGTATACAGGTTGTGGTATGTGTTGAAGTATTGAACTTTACCCTCGTGTGCTTGCCAAACACACAATGCTTACAGAATTGAAGTTTACCGGTGTTGTGTCCATCAAGAAGCCCTCTCTTACTTAACTCTAACAAACCAAGTTCACTTATATGCTCGAGACGCATATGCCAAAGCTTTGTAGCATCAGAATCACATAATGGCTTTGAAATTACTGCAACATTACCTATAATTGTAGTACCTCCCAAGAGATACAAATTGGCAGATTTCATATCATCTTTCATCACAATAAGAGAACCTTTTGATACCTTCAAAACCCCATCTTCACCAGAGTATTTGTATCCTTTCAAATATTCAAATCTAGAGTACTCAAAAAGATGAGGTTTCTCATCATAGTTGGAATGTGTATCACATCAGTCAAAGTCCTGATAATGCCATCAAACATCTTAATTTGACTGGATCAATTTATGCAATCTTACGGGGTATGTTATCACCCATTAACACAGAACCACCACCTTCCGCAGATTTGTAAATGGTAAATCATTCTCTATGGATGCATATATGAAAAAGTGCAGGCTGAATCAAGAATCCATTCATCATCAACCTTTGGACATCCAACAAAAGCAACAAGCACATCACCTTCACTATCACTTTCTACGGCAACTGAAACTTTACCCTCATGTTTAGTTTTATCATTAGGATTAAATGTGTCATTTCAGTTTTCCTTATTTTTCAACTTAAAACACTATGATATATATAATGATTATTTTTCTTGCAATAATTGCATAATTTATTGCCCTTACCTCTAGACTTGGAATGGCCTATGTAGCCATTCAAACTTTTACCTCTAAATCCACTAGAGGATCCTCTCTCCATTTGCCAACCACGAACAAACAAGCCTTCTGCTTGTGAAATTGAATTCAGGAGACAACATTTGTTTTATCTTTTCCTTGGCATGCAAGGCTTCATAAACTTCATTAAGGGTGAGAATATCACGAGTATATAATGTGGTATCTCTAAAGTTTGAATATGAACTAGGCAAGGAACATGAGAGAAAGACCAACATCCTCTTCATCATATTTTACCTCCATCAATTGAAGATTAGCAATGATCTCTTTAAATTCTGAAAGATGATCCAACACATTTCCTCTACCGTGTAACTTGTGTAAAAATAACTTTTGCTTAAGGTGCATATTGCTAGTGAGATCCTTTGTCATACAAAGCTGCTCCAACTTTACCCATAGTACAGCAGGACTTGTCCCCTTTAACACCTCTTGCAAAATACCATTTGACAAATGCACATGAATTTGAGATAAAGCCTTACAGTCTTTTCGCTTTTCATCGTCAGACCAATTAGTGGCATTCTTTCCACCAAACATTCTAGCACATCATCCAAATCAGCATGCACCAAATCTTCCCGCATCTTGACTTGTGTCACACCCTGAAGTTTCTCCTTCCTAGAATTTAATTCAATTAATAAATTGCCCAGAGAAATTGTTTAAAGTTTAACCTAGAGCTAACCCTAATTAAGAATCTTATTTAATAAGTGGAATCGCTTGGTGGGATTTTTCTTGAGTTCCCCTTGCTAAAATAAATTAATTGGATTTTTAGTGAAATTTCCAAAGCAAAGAAAATAATTTTAATAAATAAAAAATCGATCATCAAAATTAAATTGATTCAAAAACCCTTCATTTTTCCTCCCCGGCCATTGGGCCATTTTCTGCCCAACATCCTTTGTGTGCCACGCTTTTTCCCTCCTCCTTGCTGAGCTGGCCCAAGGCCACGGCCTAGTCAAGCAGTCGCCCCTCTCTCCCTCTGGGACACCTACAGGTGGGGCCCACTTGTTGGACCCATCCCCAACCTTCGGCCAGGAAAACCGGATGGGAGCTGGTCGCCTCCGCCCGCACCTCACGCGCCCAATCCATGCCTTCTCTGCCTCTTCACGTGCGCCTGCAACTCCGCACGTAAACAACCCCTAACTGCCTCCCTGTATCCAACGCCCCACTCCCCACTCCCCCACTCCCCGTGCTCACTTCGCCCCACACCGTCGCCGTTATCTCCCGCCTCGGGAGAGAGCTCCTTTCCCGAGCCGAGCCTATATAAACAACTCCCGGCATCCCCTCTCTCTTTTTCCCGAACCATCGCCGCTCCCCATGCTCTCAATCACCCCCACGCCGCTAGCTCTAGTGCCGTCACTCGAGCCGTCACAGGGCAATGCCGTTGCCGCCATCGGCTTCACGAGACCGAGGAGCACCTCGACCGCCGCTTGGACGCCGCTCCCCACCATCGAAACCCGCCTCTCCTCGGACGCTGGTGAGCCGCCGTTTCTACCTCACCTCCGATTGGCAATGCTCGCCGTCGTGCACCCTCAATTCCAATCTAAACTCTTCCCTCTCCTTCCCTAGGTGTCGCCGGTGTCCGTCCACTATTCTGTTCGCCGCCACCGTCGTCGACGCCGTCCTCTTCCATGTCGGCCGCTGTTGTTTGCCAGTAAGGCTCCCCTTTTCCCCTCCCATCTCGTGTGCGCCGTCACCTCTCCGCTTGTGCCGCCGTCTCTCATGTGTGCCCCACCGTTCCCCGTGCCGCCCGCACCGCTTCCCGCATCATCGGTCGTCATCATCGGTGGCCCTACCGCCACGCGCCGTCCTTGGTCGGGCCGTTGTTGAGCCGTGCCTGCACCATCCCCATAGCCGTCCGATCGGCCTCGACTGATCTGGACCGTTGGTCCTCGTGGACCGGCCGCTTGTGTCACTGATGGGTGGGCCCTCCTTGCCGGCGCTAGCCCTCCCCCTTGCTGATGTCAGCATTCTGGCTTTAATGCACAATAAATCGATCAGGCTTTTTTTGTTAGTAGTAAAAACACAAAGAACTTCTAAAGTTAATAGAAAATTCATCTGAGCTCCGTTTAAGTCCATTCAAATTGCAGCAAATTCATAAAAATGACTAGAATCCATTAAAAATGATTTTTTTCCCTGTTTTAGTAGACTTATAGCATGTGTGCTTTGTATGCTTTGTTTATCGCTTAGATTCCACTGGTTCCAAAGCTCCTGTTTACTTTGAAGTGGTTGCAGAGGTCCCGGTAGCACCAGAGCAAAGCAAGTCATGCATCCTCATTGAACATATTGTACCTATTTTGCAAATGTCTCGCTTTCTATTAAACATTGCATTATTTTATAATGTCATGTGGGATGATTTTCTATGTACTCAGCCATAGCTTGCTCACCTCTTATCATTGATAACATCGAAATTAATATGACTAGTTTTCGTTTAGGAAATACTTAGCCCTGTTTAGATCAACTTGCTCATTGTAGGAATCTCACATATACCTTATATCTTGGATTAATGATGATGACATTAGACATGGATCACCATGGTATTAATTCAACTAAAATATGTCTAATGGTGGGCTGTGGGGGCATGGTTTTGATAGACGTGCTCATGACAATTAAGGACTGATTCGCGGGAAACCCTGAAAGAATTATCGTGTTTACCATAAGCCAGCCTAGGCAACGGCTGGGCTTGTAGTATAGTTGTTTCCTTCCCGACGTACCCAAGCGAGGGTGGACTTGATGGGGTTTGGATGGACCGGGTGGCGGTCTATGAGGCTTCTGGATTCACCTCAGCACAAGAGGGGACTTCCTACCTTGGTTGAAAGGATAGAGGCGAAACCTGTAGTGTGGTGAGCTTGGTTATGAGGAGTTATGCAAAGAGTCCTATCACAGTTCCTTTTTGGTATGTTGTGGTGGCATGTCGGTGCACGGAAACGTGTTGTGGGGCTATATCTTATGAGTACAGTTGTACATCTCTGATCAGAGTAAAACTATTCGAATAGTTGTGCCCGCGGTTATGGGCAATTAACCAACTTCATCATGATTAGTCTCATCCCTAATAATTTGATTTAATGGAACCAGGATAGTTAAGGTGGATGGTTGGGCCTGTCTCAACGTGGTTTAGTTGAACAGTGATGATTAATATTGCTTAATTTACTTCAATAGTTTTTACTACTTGATAATAGCTTTATGCAAAAGAACCTCTAGCCTCCTTGAAAATCCCTGCATCATACCTCTTATTGGTATGAGTTGCTAAGTACAGTGGGTAGTACTCAGTTTTGCTCTATCTTTTCTACCTCAGAGCTGAAGTACTTCTCGTATCGAGGTTACTTGGAGGAGTAGGCTTCGTCGTTACCGTCAAGGATGCCCGTGGTGTGGAGTCGCTGCGCTGCTAGCATCAGTTCTTAGTTTAAGCTAGCTTTTACTTTTCGCTGCATTTGTAAGACTTTTATATGTTTTGTAAGACATGGATCTGTATGTCGACTTTGTCGTTTGTGTACCCTGGCTGGTTCTGGGCAAGGGTTTAATGCATATTCTATTTGAAATTATGGTTCGTGAATTTCTGAGTGTGACAACTTGCCAAAGAGAAAATTGTGTGTCTCGATCCAGTAATGGAAGATCATATTTCAAGGACACCATGTCAAAGAAGTCTGGATTGAATAGGCAATAAACTTGGCTCTGATACCATACCAGTTGTTAGAAAACAACTGACAAAATAAGTATGATCATGATCCTGAGACACTGACTTATGTGGAAACTTCTTCCGTGAAAATCCAGGGACACACAAAGGAAAAAAAATTCACTATTCAATATAATTGGAAGTATATTGTGTTTACAACGAGTGGTTAACTCATCTCAAGTGGATTATAAGAGGAATAGAAATAGAAAGAATTATGCTAATTGTGTTACTCTTCACCGTAATGCATTACCCGGTTTATATAGGCGCTAGAATGCATGCAGCCCAAAACATGAACGGTTGATAAGAAACTATGTATGCAACCGGTTAACATGCATGCAATCAGAAAATGCCTACACCAATTTGGTAGGAGTAAAATTAGACTGTCCCCAGTTAGGCACATGTAGGATACTTAGGAATTCGGATCATAAATCAATAGTTTCTCTGAACAAATGGAAACTATATGCAAATAGCCTGGCAAATAAAATACAAGGACACAAAAGTGAAAAAGGCAGAAGATCTGATGACTAATAAAACAGAAAATTTAGAACTGATTTAACAAAAGTTGCTTGAGTAGTTGTGCAGCGCCAACAGTAAGTGGGAGAGAGTGGGAGAGGGTGTTGTGCGCAAGGCAAAATAACAAAGGAAAACGATAGACAAGAAGAGAATTGAAGGTGGATGACTAAGTCATATATATGCTACGTACTTGGACTCAATTTATTCTCTTGGCGAGCATGGGCTGCAACTGGACATAATGGATTAATTTAACACTTTAACTCGATCGGTCTCTGCCAACAGGAAGTAGTAGGGGAATGAAATGGATAGGATGATGCATGGGATCAGCGAGCATGGGCAGAAAGGTTGAAGGGAACAGAGAACGCAAGTAATAGAGCAGTGAGATCGAGTGGTTCGCTTTTGGGCCTTTGTCGAGAGAGGCTCTTATATCTATTTAGTCAGCATCTTTATCGGTTCATAATAAAAACCGACAATGATAAATGGGGTTAGTATAGGTTCTGTGTATTAGTGTCTCATCATAGATGGCTTTTGGAGAGAGATCATCATGGTAGCTAGTCGAGTAGCCATCTCTCACATTCGTATTGGAGGTAGGTAATTCCAAACCTTCTTTAGCTCGTATCTTATATTCCTCTAGGATCTAGGAACCAGTACTGAAAAAGAATCATGTGATGGCTAAATTAAAAAAGACAATTTTGGTAAGCATGGACTTTTTAAAGCTATTTATGTCAATGCAAACATCACTAATCTAAAAAAAATTACCAAACTGTTGTCTGATAATTCGATAACTTTGATACATAACAATTTGGGGAAGCATGACGTTTACAACGTAGCTTTCCAACTGAATGGGTTCGTGACACCAAAACATTCACTATATATATACCCTTCTGCTAGTCGTAATCAACCATGACACACAATTGAACTTACCATAAGGAGTTGCAATAGGAAATTGCATAGTAAATTATGTACGAAGTGATAGTACCAGGGTAATAATTGGTCTAATCAAATAAAGTAAAGCAGCAAGTAGAGCTCTGGGGCCTTAACTTTTGAGGTAATGGTCTTGATCAATTATCTTTGAAGAAGCAATTTGTTTAGAAGAAACATACTAAACACAAAGTCAAAATCCTAAGAAAGTAAAGAGTGACGTCCACAAGATCTTGTTTGAAGAGTTTCTGGCAGCTGCAACTTTTCCTAAAATGAAAAGGCTTTCTCAAATAGTTTAGCTTTTCATCGAGATTAATTCTTCTCAAATAGTTTAGCTTTTCATCGAGATTAATTCTAAGAAGTTGTAGTTACACGGAATCTAGAAAATAAACTATAAATCAGAAACTAGGTTTTTCAACTTCTTCAGATTCTTATAAGCTGGCTACCAATCAGCTATTTTTAGATCTTAAGCTTTCCAAACAGGTTGTGACTAACTAGCTACTAGTGGCATAGGGTCATCCTAGGTATAGGCCAAAGAAGCAGGTGATCAATATCTTAAACAAAGTAATAATACCAAGGCTGGCCCGATGAAGCAATTCTGTTCTAAACGTTTTGACTTTCACAAAAGCAATATGAAGTTGAGGCCATATCCATATTGGAATATAGAGGGTGAGTTATGCTTTGAGCTACAACTATCTCCAAAACAAAAATCCATTTTACAAGCTTAACTTGTGAAAGAAATAGCATGGTTCCTAATTATAAACATATATATCACAAGCGCATTAGATAGTGCTCTATTTCCCACAGGAACACATCCAAATCTACAAATGACCTCACATGATAGTTATGTCATCGTGGACATACCCGTATTATTTATCTGTCGTTATGTAGGATTTGTACGTGTGTCCAAATATGTGACATCCTCATCCGGGAGTGAGGGAGAAATGTGGATAAGAATAATAAGGTTGACAAATTCCATGGCGACCGATCGCATTGAAAAAGTCCAATGTTGGTGCCGTACTTCTCTTTTGTTTGGGTTCTTGACTTGTTCTCTGTTGTTTATCTTCGAGTGTAACTACTACCTTTCTTAACTATCAATAAATAACGCTACTATCTCCGTTATATATTATAATTTATAAGTTGTTTTGATTTTTTTTAAATCAAACTTCTTTTAACTATGATCAAATTTATATAGAACAATATAGCAATGTTTTCAACGTAAAACAAAAAACTATCAAACTCAATGTTAGATTTAATAAAATTAATTTAATGATATAAATGTTATTATATTTTTTATAAACTTAGTCGAACTTTTAAGAAATTTAACTTTAACTTTAAAAAGTCAAAGCGATTTATAATATGAAATGAAGGGAGTATTATCTTTTGAACGTATATTTGACCGTTCGTTTAACTACAAAAATTATATAATTATCGTTTATTTCATTATAACTTGACTTATTATCAAAGTTATTTTAAGTATGACTTATTTTCTATATATTTGTATAATTATTTTGAATAAGTTAAATAGTTAAATGTATGTCGAAAAGTCGACGGCGTTATCTATTACAAACCGGAAGGAGTATTCATCAACTGACAATTCTCTTAATGTTACTGTCGTAAAATAAAATTTTATTTCGCATGCACATGTGGCTAGAATTTATAATGTTTGGTTGCACGTTCTGTACATGGACATCTATTTAACAAGCAGCGCAATGTTTCTTTTGGCAGCACTAGGGTGAGAGAGAGAGATGTGGCGTTGCTGCAGCAGCAACAGAGCCTCTGGGCTTCCCGTGTGGCTGGTGCTTGTGTGCTCATGGCAGATTTCAGCTGCTCAGCCTCAGCAAGCACCAAAAACTGATCCAACCGAAGGTAAGAACGTAACCATGTTCTTGGGTTTTCTTGGCTTAATTTGTCCATGGAACTACATGACTAATTTAGAGAAATTTGTGTTGATTCATCGCCTAATTCTGCTTCCACATAGTATTAATTAATGTTGAGTTAACCGTGCAGTGGCGGCCCTGAACACGATCTTGGGAAGATGGGGCAAGAAGTCGTCGTCAGAGTGGAACATCAGCGGCGAGCCCTGCAGCGGTGTGGCCTCTGATCAGAGCAACTGGGATAACTTTCCCAACATCAACCCGCTCATCAAGTGCGCTTGCACTTACAGCAACAACACCGTCTGCCACATTACCAAATTGTACGTACAGTAGCAAATTTGTGTCTGGCATTTGCTTTTGAAGTTAATTAGAACCTGGAGACAGATCAAAGACAATCATTAATTAGGAAACCAGGTATAAATTAAACACCAAAATCACAAAATATTTGTCTGATCACAGCCACACAGGGGGGACATGTTTTGGCTAAATTTGAATAAACTTCTGCTAAATTAGAAAGGAATGGAAATTTTGTCCTAGAGAACATCCTAGCGGGGGACCGAGTGACAGACCCAAAATTCTAAAATTCTCTTCCTAAATATGGAACTCTGCAGCAAGAAGGCCATTTCCTTTTGATTTTACTCTACCGCAGCAAGAAGGGGTTCTCTTTTGCGCCAAAGGATCCGGTTTATTTCGAAGTTTCTGACAGCTACAGCTTCTCACAAAATCAATTATTTGGGATTCACAATGACTAGCTATTATTTCTCTCAAATGTTCTCATTGTTTATGGTTTGATGTACATCATTTACAAAAACCGACGTTGTATTCAGTCCTCCAGGTCAAGTAGCATGGTTTTCCTTGCAGAAAAATCAAACGGTTTATAAGTTAGTGGTGAAAATTGAACTGTCTCTAGAGTCAGACTTGATACTTGAGAGCGAAAAACTGTTAATTCAGTGAGTTGGCCTATGGCATATAGAAGAACTATACAAATGCAATGGGAAAAGTTTACAACACTCATATATGAATATTACTGGTTTGTTTCTGCAGGAAGGTATATAAGTTGGATGTGGTTGGTCAAATACCAGCAGAGCTGCAGAATCTCACCTACCTAGAGGACCTGTACAGTATCTAAGACTTATCATCTTAATTCTTAACAATGAAATGTTAAACCGACCATCAATGTTTTGCAAAAATATACTACCTTCGATTTTTAACAGATGACAACATTAACTTTTTGACACATGTTTTGACCAATCGTCTTATTAAAAAATATATTATTATTATTTATTTTGTTGCAACATGGTTTATCATTAAAGTACGTGAAGCATGACTTACATTTTCGCATATTTGCATAAAAGTTTTCAATAATACATAGTCAAATGTGTGTCGAAAGTCAAAAAGTGTCATCCATTTTTTAAACCGTTGGACAAATTCAACCCCTTTTTTTAAATTCTCAACTCTCAATTTCCTGACGAAAGCCAGCAAATATAGCTCGTTGTCAAGCATGCAGGTTTTCTTTTATGTTGGCTAATGGACTTGATATTCTGGTGTTGTTTCAGGAACCTAAATTTTAATTACTTGAATGGCGCCATTCCATCATTCATTGGAAAATTTTCTTCCATGAAATATTTGTAGGAGTTATACATCAAGTTATAGATTCACCTGTACCATCGATTGCTTGGCATTTTGTCTTAACTACTTTTTTATTATTTAAAGGGGTTTGGCTTTGAATCCACTATCTGGACCACTTCCAAAGGAGCTTGGGAACCTCACCAATCTTCTTTCATTGTAAGAAATCTTTTTAGCTATATAACGGGGACTACTTGAGCTAATATAATTATACAACAAATGTTAATCACATAAATTCTCCACAATAAAGTTATAAAGAACTCTAACTCTTATATACATTATCCATGTTAGGAACTTCCCTTTTTCACATGGTGTTTCATATGTTTGAGTAAAATTGAGCTGACAGGGACTTGAAAATTTATAATGATGAATATTGTGGGTCAGATGGCTCAGCTGGAAAAACAATTCCTGTTTTCTGCTACAGGTGAAGACAAATAATTTAGATCATACCTGAAATATTTCATCTTGATTCAGGGGCATCAGCTTGGATAATTTTACCGGTGAACTTCCTGAAGAATTGGGCAACCTGACCAAACTTCAGCAGTTGTAAAATGCCCATCACTAACTTCCAATTCTTCTAAACAAACTAAAATTTAGAATGGAGAGGTCTATTGTTGAACACGATAATTACTGCAAAGTTTCTACGACAGGTACATTGATAGTTCTGGATTCAGCGGTCCGTTCCCGTCAACATTCTCAAAACTTAAGAACCTAAACACCTTGTACGTTCAATAACAGAGAGATCCAGCTATTATGTCCGTTCTCTTCCTATATTCTAAAGGCCAAATGTTTGGGTCTGCTTTCAGGAGGGCATCAGATAATGAATTCACAGGGAAAATACCTGATTATTTGGGGAGTTTGACTGATTTGAGAGATCTGTAAGATTATTTAATATTAACTTGTTTATACTTCATGTGCTGTACCTTATTTAGAGAGATGGAAATTGTGCAACATAAATTTTCTGTATATGTTGTTTCCGTTCGAACTAACAATAGCATTTTTCATATTGGAGCCCTTTGAATAAAGAGAAATTTTATATTCCTTGAAAAAGTACCTCGAGGTAAATTTTACCCTAAATTTTTTGGTATATAGTACCTAGAGGTACCAAATTTTACACTAGTTTGCACAAATTTTCAAGGATAGTAAAATTACCCTTGAATAAATATGCACTTCTCCATGCCATTATACTAGTTTGCATGGCATGCCGATACAGAGATTTTGATTCAAAATGTTGATACACATAGATTACTTTCTTTTACCTTTTTATGAAAGTATGAACTTGTAGGGCTTTCCAAGGAAATTCTTTTGAAGGACCAATCCCAGCAAGTTTGTCGAATCTAACAAAATTGACAACCTTGTGAGTACATCTGTTTTGGTGGCATTGATCCTTTTTCATGGTTGAGAACGTCATGCTTGATTGCTGATTTCTACAATACAAATGAGCAGAAGGATTGGTGATATTGTAGATGGGACCTCTTCTTTGGCCTTTATCAGTAATCTGACATCTTTGAGCAGCCTGTATGTGATGCTTTTAGCTGTAGAGATTACAATAATGACAAAATTGTGAGTTCCCTTGATTAAATCCTGTTATTACAGAATACTAAGGAACTGCAAGGTATCGGGTAATCTTGGACCAGTAGAATTTTCCAAGTTCACGACATTGATATTGTTGTAAGTTTTCATTGTGGACTACGGATCCAGTTTATGATGTTATTGGTTATTTCCTGAAAATTGTGAAGCATCTGTTCGTTTAATACTACAGGGACTTGAGTTTTAACAATATTACAGGCCAAGTTCCTCAATCCATCCTCAATATGGGAAAGCTTGAATTCCTGTAAGAAATTGTTTTTCAACATTAATTCGATTTATACAAACACCTCTTAAGATGATGTCTGTGTTTCATTATTTTGTCTCGCACCCAATTCAGGTTTCTTGGTAATAATAGCCTTACAGGAAAGTTGCCAGATGTGATAAGCTCTTCGTTAAGAACAATGTATGTAAAAAAACAACATAGCAGTATGTAATAATTATTTTTGTAATACAACGATGTGTTCATTTTGGATGTAATAGATATATACTGTTTGTAGAGATTTCTCCTACAACCAGCTCACTGGAAATTTTCCTTCCTGGGCTACCCAGAATAATTTGCAATTGTAAGTGTAAAATTATGAGATTCGTGTTGAAGTGGGAAAAATTGGATATTCTAACATTTCATATTGTACAAGGAATTTGGTAGCAAACAACTTTGATGCTGGTAGCACTAACCGCAGGTACTTATGACATTCATTCATGATTTTTCAACAGACTAATTGTAACAAAATATTTCTCTCCAACTTTATGTTTCCAATTCAAATGATGCACAGAACTCTTCCTTCCGGATTAAACTGCCTTCAGCAAGATACTCCTTGTTTTCGTGGATCTCCAGAATGTATTTATCTTTTTACTCTTCAAAGACTTTAGTAGTTAACATGATCTTAGGAATTTCAAAAATAATGGCTATATTTTACACATCTTAACAGATTATTCCTTTGCGGTTGACTGCGGAAGTAATAGTTCTACACGAGGATCAGATAATACTATTTATGAAGCAGAGCCTACAAACCTTGGGGATGCATCATATTATGTTACAGATCAAACAAGATGGGGTGTTAGCAATGTAGGAAAATTTTCCCTGGCCTCAAATGGAATGAGTATAATATCTAGCTCCCAGCATTTTCAGAATGCAGTTAATTCAAGATTGTTCGAAACTGCAAGGATGTCACCATCATCGCTGAGATACTATGGCCTTGGACTTGAGAACGGAAATTACACCGTTCTTCTTCAATTTGCAGAGGTTGCTTATCCGGACTCAAAGACTTGGCAAAGCTTAGGAAGGAGAGTTTTCGACATATATATTCAGGTACAAATTGAGGTGTGTCATGTAGCAATGTGTTTACTAAATCATTTTTTTCATTATCTGAAAATATTATTGATATTTGCATAGGGCTCTTTAAAAGAAAAGGATTTTGATATAAGGAAGATGGCAGGTGGAAAATCTTTTATAGGGGTTAACAGGAGTTACACAGCTACTGTGTCAAACAACTTCCTTGAAATTCATCTCTTCTGGGCTGGTAAGGGCACTTGTTGCATACCTACTGATGGTTACTACGGGCCTATGATCTCAGCATTGAGCGTCTCTCCAAGTAAGCATAATTATTAAGTTAACATTGGAAAGGACTATGTTGGCTTCCCCTAAGTTGGACCAATTCTTTTCAGATTTTACTCCTACTGTGCGAAATGGAGTACCGAAAAGGAGAAGTAAAGTACACACAATCGCTGGAATATTGATTGGTGCATTAATTTTAGGATTGGCAGCCTTATTTGGAATATTTATGTTGGTTAAGAAGAGAAAAACAATGACACAACAGAAAGAAGGTAACGTTTATTAGTAACAGTAATTCATACATCGAATTTCCAAATAATTTATTTTTTCATCTGTCGGGAAAAATGCAGAACTATACAACCTGATTGGACGGCCTGATGTCTTCAATAACACCGAACTAAGGCTAGCTACAGATAATTTCAGTTCTCAAAATATTCTTGGGGAAGGCGGATATGGGACGGTGTATAAGGTTATCAATTTCCTTCTATTAACTATATGAAACTGTAAATGACTGTTCAGCTGTTTTTTATAGGAGTCTATTTATCTGATTTGGTATTTAAAAGCAACTTTAGAAAGCTTCTTTTTGGCAGGGTAAGCTACCTGATGGAAGAGTTATAGCTGTGAAACAACTTTCTCAATCATCTCATCAGGGGAAAAGCCAGTTCGTGGCTGAGGTTGCAACAATATCTGCTGTGCAGCACAGGAATCTTGTGAAATTGCATGGCTTCTGCATCGACAGTAATACACCCTTGTTGGTTTATGAGTACCTTCAAAACGGAAGCTTAGACAGAGCACTCTTTGGTGAGTCCACTTCTGCAAAATTGACAGCTCCACTGAAATTGCAATCACTCGACTTTGTTGACAAAACCTCCTTATTTTCTTTGTATTTTGCCATCATTTGTATTGTTGTGGCCTTACTGAGTTATTTCTACTTTTTACAGGACATAGTAGATTAAACCTAGACTGGGGAATGCGTTTTAATATCATTTTAGGCATTGCAAGTGGCCTAACTTATCTTCATGAGGAATCCAGTGTACGCATCGTGCATAGGGATATCAAAGCTAGCAATATCCTACTTGAAACTGATCTCACTCCAAAGATCTCTGACTTTGGACTCGCCAAGCTCTATGATGAGAAGCTGACTCATGTGAGCACAAGAATTGCGGGCACACTGTAAGAACATTTCACCATTTCTCTTCTTATGGTTGTAACATCAAAATGAAACCTACTTTTAACTTGTGTGGCTTTTGTCAAGTGGATATCTTGCTCCTGAGTATGCAATGAGAGGTCGATTGACGGAAAAAGTTGATGTTTTTGCATTTGGGGTGGTTGTGCTGGAAATTGTCGCCGGTAGATCGAACACCAATAATTCCTTGGAGGAAAGCAAGATCTATCTCTTCGAGTGGGTAAGTTGATCAATGATATTCCCATCCAAGAACACACAAGTCCATTTATTGTTTTATCTTCTATTTATAAACCTATGTTGATTGACAGCTCTGGGACCTGTATGAAAAGGAGCAAGTTCTTGGAATCATTGACCCTTCTCTCAAGGATTTCAACAGCAATGAAGCTTTTAGGGTCATCCGTGTTGCACTCCTCTGCACACAGGGCTCACCGCACCAACGACCACCAATGTCAAAGGCCTTGGCAATGTTAACCGGAGAAGTTGAGCTGCCTGAGGTGATCTTGAAGCCAAGTTACGTCACTGAGTGGCAGCTCAGGGATGTAAATAGAAGCTATGTCACCAGCAGCTACACAGGTTCTACCAACCCTGAGTTTAGCACACAGAAAGAGATAGAACCTCTTACCCAATCATGATCTCTAGAGCTAGACAAATCGGAATGTGAATGAAAAATTGAACTACTGCAGGTGATCTGGCAATGCGTATTGAACCAATATATACAAACTAAAGCATAAATCTTAAGTTCTTCTCGGAGCTAGTGATTTCAGTTTTCATGGGAAACCTATATCTAAACAATAAACATATACCCAAACGAAGTTGGCAAGTGGCTCGTTTTCACTAGAGTGATCTCTAAGATGTTTTTGGTTAATATTCCAGAAAGCACATCGAAAACCTTTCAGTGTGTGATATGTATGAAGAAAGTAAATGAAATGTGAACCAAGAAATTCTATTTACCTCCACCCTCACTTGCACTAGATATATACACTGGTTGAATTGAAGAAGATTTTAAGAACAGCAAGGACCTGATCCTCGTCCATGGCTAGTCTCAGATACTCCATCCATCCAGTGGTGAAGGGCTCGGTAAGGTAAGATGTGGCGCTCACCATACCTTACACCGCCCGCACATCCCCCTTCCCAAAAACAGCCAGCGAGCAGGGCACCGCAGAGAGCGCGACGTGCCAACGCCGACACCGCGTCGGCGAGACGAGCGACGGGCCAAGCACGCGCATGTTTGGTCTGTTTGCTGCTAGCTAGTATGCCTATTGGGCTTGTTTTGTGTAAATGTGGCTTTTGACAATTGAACTCTGGACTCAAATTTCTCCATCTTCTCCACCTCCATCGATTCCCCAATCCCCATCAACGGGTGGCGCGCGGGAGGAGCCCAGAAGCGGTGCGTGGTGGCACGGGACTGAAGGCGAAGCCGCGGAGGCGAGGAGGGGTGCGGGCGCGTGGCCGCTATGTTAAATATGTGATCCGAATTTAGGCCTATAATATATTCGGATTAGTTTTCTAGTCGTTTTCTATTAGAAATTAGTTTCCTAGTAGGATTCCTAGTCGTTTCCTATTATGAGTATTTCCTTTTATCTCCTATATATACTCTTGTAAGCTATACGGGAAGGGACAAATTCTTATTGTTATTTCTCTATGTTTGTAATCAATTCCTCAATAGTGATTATTGCCGGTCGGCGCCCATGGTTTTTTCCCGCAAGGGTTTTCCATGTAAAATTCGTGTCTCTGGTTTGCATCTTTTTTCTTAACAAGTGTTATCAGAGCATTGGAGATTAATCTACGATTTCCAGCCACCGGCGTGTTCGTCATCACCATCGAATCAATCTGTTTGGCACCCTACCCGTCGAGTCCAACGTTGTCCGTGCAAGAAGACAAGCAGGAGAAAATTCAGGATTAATTCCCATGGCGAGTTTGAAGTATGATCTACCGCTCCTGGACCGAGACACAAGATTCTCATTGTGGCAAGTGAAGATGCGAAACGTTCTTGCACAGCAAAACCTCGATAATGCGTTATTTGGATTTGACAAGAGGACTCAGGATTGGTCCAACGATGACAAGAAAAGGGATCGTAAGGCTATGACATATATTCATCTTCATCTATCTAACAATATTTTGCAAGAGGTGCTTAAGCAGAAGACAGCCACTGAGCTATGGTTGAAGTTGTAACAGATATGCATGACAAAGGATCTGACCAGTAAGATGCACCTGAAGCAAAAGCTATTTTTGCACAAGTTGCAAGATGATGAGTCCGTAATGGATCATCTCTCCATTTTCAAGGAAATTATTACTGACCTTGAGTCTATGGAGGTAAAGTACGATGAATAAGATTTAGGCCTTATTCTATTACGTTCGTTGCCTAGCTCATATGCAAATTTCAGATATACTATTCTTTATAGTCATGATACTTTAACCTTGAAAGAAGTTTATGAAGCTTTGCATGCCAAAGAAAAGATGAAGAAGATTGTACCCTCTGAAAGTTCAAGTTCACAAGTAGAAGGCTTGGCAGTTCGGGACAGGCAACAGGAAAAGAATACAAAGAATCAATCGAGAGATAAAAGTTCAAGTAGCTACCGTGAAAAATCAAAGTCCAAAGGCAGATATAAGTCATGCAAATACTGCAAGAGAGAAGGACAAAATATCTCTGAGTGTTGGAAGCTATAGAACAAAGACAAGAGAACCGGAAGTTATAGACCAAAAGGTAATAAAGAAGAGGAAGGTAAAGTCACAGTTGTTTCTGATGATAAGTCTGGTGCAGAATTACTTATTGCTTATGCTGGTTGTGCTCAAACTAGTAACCAGTGGATTCTTGATACTGCATGCACCTATCACATATGCCCGAACAGGGATTGGTTTGCCACCTATGAGTCTGTGCAAGGTGGTACAGTTTTGATGGGTGATAATACGCCATGCAAGGTTGCAGGTATTGGAACAATTCAGATCAAGATGTTTGATGGTTGTATCAGAACATTGTCAGATGTGCGGCATATTCCAAATTTGAAGAGAAATCTCATCTCTTTAAGTACTCTTCAAAATATTCCGGTGGAGACGGAATTTTGAAGATAACCAAGGGTTCTCTTGTTGTGATGAAAGCTGACATTAAAACTGTCGACTTGTACCATCTGCGAGGTACAACTATATTAGGTAATATTGCTGCAGTTTCAGATTCATTATCTAATTTCGATACTACTAATCGTTGGCATATGCGTCTTGAAAATATGAGTAAAATTGGTTTGGCAGAATTGAGCAAGCGAGGATTGCTAGATGGACAAGGCATCGGGACACTCAAATTTTATGAGCATTGCATCTTTGGCAAGCATAAGAGGGTAAAGTTCAACACATCTACACATACTACAGAAGGTATTCTTGATTATGTGCATTCTAATTTATGGGGGTCTGCTCGTAAGACATCCATTAGAGGTGCTCGTTATATGATGACTATCGTTGATGATCATTCGCGAAAAGTTTGGCCTTATTTCTTGAAGCACAAATATCAAGCTTTTCATGCGTTTAAAAAGTGAAAGACTATGGTTGAAAGACAAACTGAAAGGAAGGTGAAAATACTTCGTACTGACAATGGGATGGAGTTCTGTTCTAAGATATTTAAATCATATTGCAAGTCTGAAAGGATTGTGCGTCACTACACCATTTCTCATACACCTCAACAAAACAGCGTAGCTGAGCATATGAACAGGATAATTATATTAAAGACCCGTTGTATGTTGTCTAATGTAGGTTTGTCTAAACAGTTTTGGGCGGAAGCCGTTTCCACTGCTTGTTATCTTATTAATCGGTCACCCAGTTATGTCATTGATAAGAAGACTCCAATTGAGGTATGGTCTGGTTCCCCAGCAAATTATTCAGACTTAAGAGTATTTGGTTATACTGCTTATGCTCATGATGATAATGGTAAATTAGAGCCTAGAGCTATTAAGTGTATTTTTCTTGGTTATCCGTCTGGTGTGAAAGGTTATAAGTTATGGTGTCCTGAAACTAGAAAGATTGTGATTAGTAGAAACGTTGTCTTCCATGAATCAGTTATGTTACATGACAAATCTTCTACTAATGTTCCTGTTGAGAGTCAGCAGAAAGCAAGTGTGCAGGTGGAGCACTTGATCAGTTTAGGGCATATACCAGAAAAAGAAGATGTTGCTATTAACCAAGATGCACCTGTTATTGAAGATTCAGATTCTTCTACTGTTGAGCAGTCGCCAAAACATTCTATTGTAAAAGATAAGCCTAAAAGAATTATTAAACCCCCTCAAAGATATATTGAAGAAGCGAACATAGTTACTTATGCTTTGAGTGTGGCAGAGGAAATTGAAGGTAATGCAGAACCTTCTTCATATTCTGAGGCTATTATTTCTGATGATTGCAATAGATGGATAACTGCTATGCATGATGAGATAGAGTCACTTGAAAAAAATCGTACTTTGGAATTGGTGAAATTGCCAAAGAAGAAAAAACCTATCTGTTGCAAGTGGATCTTCAAAAGAAAGGAAGGTATATCTCCAACTGATGAGGCAAGGTACAAAGCAAGGTTAGTTGCTAAAGGTTATAGACAGATTCCAGGTATTGATTTCAATGATGTCTTCTCCCCTGTTGTGAAGCATAGTTCAATTCGTATTTTACTTAGTATTGTTGCAATGCATGATTATGAACTAGAGCAAATGGATGTTAAAACTGCATTTTCACATGGGGAGTTAGAAAAGGACATTTATATGGAGCAATCTGAAGGTTTTGTTGTTCCTGAAAAAGAGAACCTAGTCTGTAGGTTGAAGAAATCTCTTTATGGGTTGAAACAATCACCTAGACAGTGGTATAAGAGATTTGACGCTTTCATGCTTTCTCAAAAGTTTAGAAGATCCAATGTTATGGTATGTTCTCGTCCTGACTTATCACAAGATTTGAGTATTGTCAGCAGATACATGGCTAATCCTGACAAAGAGCATTGAAAAGCATGTTCAATGGATTTTCAGATACCTACGTGGTACTTCTAGTGCTTGTTTGCAATTTAGGAGATCTAGAGATGAATTTGTTGGTTATGTGGATTCAGATTTTGCTGAAGATTTGGATAGGAGAAGATCGCTCACAGGTTATGTTTTCACTATTGGAAGTTGTGCTGTTAGTTGGAAGGCAAGTTTGCAAGCAACTGTTGCCTTATCTACTACTGAAGCAGAGTATATGACTATTTCTGAATCTTGTAAAGAAGCTATTTGGCTTAGAGGTTTATACACTGAGCTTTATGGAGTTACGTCTTGCATTAATATATTTTGTGATAGTCAAAGTTCAATATGCCTTACAAAGAATCAGATGTTTCATGAAAGAACAAAACACATTGATGTGAGATATCACTTTATTCAAGGTGTGATTGCTGAAGGTGATGTCAAGGTATGCAAAATAAGTACTCATGATAACTCAGTTGATATGATGACAAAGTCAGTTCCTGTTATTAAGTTTGAGCTTTGCTCAAGCTTGGTTGGTGTTATAGTATAGTCCTAGAGAGTATTTGGCGCGCGATGATTTTATCTACATGAGATATTTCTTGGTGATTGATGTTTTCATTCTACAAGAGAAAATTCGTCTCAAGGTGGAGATTGTTAAATATGTGATCCGAATTTAGGCCTATAATATATTCGGATTAGTTTCGTAGTCGTTTTCTATTAGGAATTAGTTTTCTAGTAAGATTCCTAGTCGTTTTCTATTAGGAGTCTTTCCTTTTATCTCCTATATATACTCTTGTAATCCGTATGGGAAGAAACAAGTTCTCATTGTTATTTTCTACGTTTGTAATTAATTTCTCAATAGTGATTATTGCTGATCGGTGTCCGTGGTTTTTTTTCGCAAGGATTTTTCATGTAAAATTCGTGTCTTCGTTATGCATCTTTTTTCTTAACATGCTAGGCTCCCAGGCGCAGAGCTGCGGCATCCGTGCCAGGCGTTGACGCGGCAGCTAGCAGGCAGTGGCTACTGGCCAGCCGGCTAGCTGGCCTGAGGCGCAGGTGCACAGCGCAGGGAGGGCAGGACCAGTTCACCACTTCGCCAGAGAGGAGGATAGCAGCAAAGCAAGCAAGCCAAGTAGTAAGCAGGCAAGCAGCCATGCATTAGCATAGTTATGACAACCGGACCGGACCGGTGAAGCCCTCGGTTCACGGTTCGTCGGGTTGCTTGGTCTGGCCAGTTGGTCCACCGGCTCAACACGGCTCAAATATATTAGCTATTTGTAACGCTCGTGATTTTATTAAAATCCCAGTTTAAAATTTTATTAAAGCGTCATCCTTTTTTCATCCGAGTTCTCCAAAAATTTTGAAAATTAGTTTTAATTTTGATTTTAAATTTTTTTCCCCAACCTTATCAAATCATTTCCTATCCTGCCGAATATTTTAATTATTTTTCGGATTTCTATCACCCAGTGATTATCCTTTCTTCCCATTTTAATATAATTTTTTTGGACCTGAAGCCTTTCTTTTTTCCTCTCACCTGCACATGGCAAGTCTGAACTGACTGTCTTTTTTCCCATTTTCATCTTTTCACTGACAGCCCACGGGCAGGCTGCCAAAAACATTCGTGCATTTCTCCCTTCACTAAGACAACCAAACTCCATTTTTGCTTCACGTGTTCTTCCAGCATTCATGCATGCACACGTTCTTTTCTCTTCGATCTCTGCCTCACTGCCATGCCACAATGCTCTGCAAGTTAGGCACCGCCCTAACTCCTTATTAAAACGAGTTAGCACCTCCCCGTCCTCTCCACCGAGCAAGGTCGGCACCACTACGCACCTCCCGCCAAGCACAGGCAGTAGAAGAGAGGACTGTGGCTGGAGACACAAGCATAGGCAGTAGCAGAGAGGACTGTGGCCGGAGACACAAGCACAGGCAGTAGCAGAAAGGACTGTGGCCGGAGACACAAGCATAGGCAGTAGCAGAGAGGACTGTGGTCGGAGACACAAGCACATGCACAACAATGGCAGCTCGTCGCCAAGCTCCCCTCTGAAAGCACAAGGAGGAGTATAAATACTTTCACAAACTTATCTATGAGCCCTCCCAATACTTCATAAAAACTTACATTCCACTTTCGCCGCCTTGAAGTGAGCCGTCGAAGCCGCGAAGTCATCGTGCCAAAGGTAGCCGGCTTCCTCCTTCCTCCCCTGCCCCGGCTTCCCTCTTCCACCGCTTTCCTGCCGGCACCACCCCGACCACCCCTCTGTGCCACTGCCCTGGCCCCCGCGCCCGGCCGAGCCAGTCACAATCAACCCAATCGAGGCGTCGCGTCGTCCTTGCCTCGCCGCGCCTGCCGCCTGGCTTCCTTCCCCTCGGCCGCCGCCACCCTTCACACCGTCCTCGCCGCTGCACCCCGCCGACGCTGGGCGCCCTCCTGTCGCTCCCTCCTGCCGAAAGAAGGAAGGAGAGAAGAAAAGAACGAGAAAGCAGAAGTGGAAGGGGAAGGAGAGAGAAGAGATAAGGGAGAGAGAAGGAAAAGAAAAGGAAGAGGAGAAAAAGGAGTGGGACCCGCACCGGCTTCACACCCTCCCCTTAGCCTTGACCTTTTGACCAGCTAACAACCGGACCCCACCTGGAATATTCTGGGAATATTCCATTCGGTTTTATACGTCCCGCGAAAGTCCTCCATACTTCAAAAATTCATATCTTTTTATCCGTAACTCCGTTTGACCCTATTCAAGTCCCAAAATTTTTCAAAAATTCTTCTCTAAAATTTTTCAAAAATTCTTCTCTACTCAATGGCACTATATTTTATGTGTTTATTTTGTTTCTAGCAGTGGTTTTATGTATCGTTTGTTTCCTTGTGTATAGAGTCTAGGACTGACGGAGGATTCGCACAGGAGTTTGACGTTCTGATTATCACTGCGGATCGAGGCAAGCCTCCTTGACCACTTCTTGCACTCATATTTTAATTAATTATGTTGTTTGCCAAATTGCATGTTATAGGATGCATTGTTTGGCCACAACTCGAATACAAATCGTCGGAAGTAGTTGCACTTTTATTATATAGGATTTGGAAAACCCCTTTTGTTTGTAACTTCACCAGATTTTCGTCGGTATTCACAAATGCTAAAGTAGACTACTTGTAGGTAACGATTGTAGTACCGTATGGGAAACACTTGGATATTTTATATTATTCGTTATTTAAAAACCCAACGAGATGTCGGTTTGGTTTTAAGATGGAAAAATGGTTTATAAAACTTGATGGTGCGGGAGTTAGTACCTTGGTGGTTTGGCTACCCATCATCCATAAGGATCGATTCCTTTAGGAAATTCATCCAAACATAAGACAGTACGACCACACAGGTAGAATGGGATGCCCCTAGCCAAATAAGTAGCCAAAACATAGGTGTCTAGCATGTTGGCAATTGAGGAGCACTGGTACGGTGGAGTGAAAGGCACTCTCATGTAGTGGGGATGTGTCGGGAACCATACGGTGGGGCCTAAATAGATGAGGGCCTGAGCCTAGCCTGATGCTTGGTGGAGGGATTCCACCCTTATGTGTGACATGGGATATTTATGGGTTGGTTATGGAAAAGCCTTGTAGTGAGCTCTTCGTTGTAGGCTATGTCTAATCCACATGTGTCCGGTAATGTGAGAAGTTCACGGCATGTGGGTAAAGCGTGCAACCTCTGCAGAGTTTAGTCAAACTGTTTAAACAGTCATGACCACGATCATGGGTGGATGTGAGGTGTTTCTCATAGCGTAGCTTTGTTTTAAACTTATTTACATAAAATGGTTTGTGGGATGGGGACTGTTACCAGAGTTTGCCTGTATGGCGAACAGCCAGCCTTCGTGGTTGGGAACGAGCCTGTGTGACTTAGGGTGTCTTTTGGCATTAAGGTGTGGTTTAGGCTAAGATGGCCGTGTTGGTTTTGGCTGAGATGGCCATATTGGTTTTGGCTAAGATGGTCGTATTGGTTTTGTACTAAGACAACACGATGTTAAATTTGGGCTTTGTACTAATGATTATTGTGACAGGTTGTTGCAAAGCAACCTGTGGAATGGGACAAGGCATAAACCTTGTTTCGTAACTAAAACTTGACTCACTAGTGTTTGCAACTAAACTATTTAAAACCTTGGTTTGTTTTCAAATGCAACCTTACCACTCCTTGTTTACAACCTTGCATGTCATGTTTTTTTCCGGCTTGCTGAATACACTAAGTACTCACCCTTGCTATAATTTATATTTATAGAGTTAGAGGAAGGCTACCTCGACCCTTTCACCGAGGCCTATTTCCAGGAGCAGGTTGAGTATGATTTCTCGGGGTTTCAGGCCTAGTTCTCAAACCGAGCCTATGGTCTATGTTCATTGTTCTCCTTTTAGTACTCTACATTCCATGCTCCCCACCACTGTGTTCCATGCTTTCACCCTTGTCTTTTCTGTCTTTCAATGTTTCTACCAGACTAGGGTATGTCCATGACGGTAGAATGTATGAGACTTCCCTCAGTGTTGAAATAAAGCTTTGTTATTTCTGATTTCCCTATTATTCTGTAAGTACCAGCTTGTGTATCCTGAGACTGGTACTGTAATCACAGGTAATAATGTGACCTCCAGCCTATACCGGTTCACGTCCTTGGACTGATAAAGTTTGGGACGCCACATTATTTCAGCTAAATCGACACATAGCTTAGTGGTGTAAGAAGACCACCTGGACTGCTCAAGTCTGGGGTTTGATCCACACCACATGCGCTGCGCAGCTTTTTTTTCCCTCTCATTTTCTCTTCTCTACCCCTCCTATGTTCCTGAACAGTTTATTGTCCAATTTTAGCTGGATCGGACCGGCGGAGGCCATGGTTTTGGTTTTTCCCAGTCAGACTGTTGGTCTTGTCTGGTCCTAATTAATAATAACTATGGCCAGCATCAGTCCATCACTCCATCAGCAGAGAGGTACGTATCGTTGACAATTTCCGATATTTCAGAACATTGCAATTTGCAAATTCAAAGTGTACATATTTGTTACTGAAATTTCATTTGTGTAATTTCATATATCTTCATCTTATAACTAATCAATCTTTGCTATTTGTTTTGCAGATTCTACATATAGCTATCTATCCTCCCTAGTTCCTATATGCGATGTATTGCTGAAAGCTTGAAACTTGAGGAGTTGAGAGGTTTTCTGTCACACCCTAAAAATCGATAAAATATAAATTGTTGTGAAAAAGGAATTTCTAGAATTTATTGATTAATTAAAGTAAGTATTTGAATAAAATCTATGAAAAATTTGAACATTAAATCGAGCTAGATAAAAATTTCCTCGATAAATCGTTGGTGGATTTAATTTTTATTAAATTTTCCATAGTTAATTACACTCTCTGAAATTTTCTCGGATTTTTTGGAGCTCAAATACTAATTTTAATAATACAAAGAACAATTCAGAAAATATTTCAATAATAAATTAATAAGTAAATGATAAGGTTAAAATTTTATTAAATACTTTGAGTGTCCAAGTATTTTCAAGATTTTTCTTGGAATTATTTGAGCATTGGAAGTATTTTTTAATAATCAAAAGATCATTTAGCAATTATTTAATTGGAAAAAGTAATTTAAGTCTCCTTCCAGATTTGGGCCAAATCTGGAGAAGTCTATTTCATCTCCCTCTCTTCTCAGCCCCGGACTGTCCCCTCCCTTCCAAAGTCTGTTTTGTGTCCTTCTTCAACCGGCCAAAAAAATAAAAAGGGAAAGTCTACCTTACCTCCATCGCGCTACAGTGTCATCTTCGAGCCGGCTGAACCCGACACCACCCAACCTGGCGCCTCCTCCTCCTCCAAATTCGGCCTCCCCGTTGCTCCCCTTCCAAAATTAGTTACGGGAACGGATTCCCCTCAATTTCCTCTACTTTCCCCCCCAAGAAAGCCCCATCAAAACCGTGCTCAATCCCACGAATTTCGGCCTCATTCTTGTCCGGCGAACTCGGGATAAACCTTAATTTTCCATAGCCAAATCCCATCGAATCTGAGTCGATCTCTCTCTCCTCTGCCTAAAGCATGTCTCGGGTCTCCTCTTCCGTTTCTCCTTGTGGAGATAAGGTAAACCGGCTTATGACTTGGGTGTTACGTTACCATGGAGATAAGGTAACGGCTCATAGTCCATAGTTGGTAAGGTTGAGGAGTCCTACATAGAGTGCGTTAGGGTCTCCGACTTGTAAGCCTGCCCTCCGGGATTATATAAGGAGGGTAGGGCGTCCCTTGAGGGGCAGAGGAGATACACACGCACAAGCGCACAGATTCTTGAGAGTACATAATGAAAGAGATCAAGAGATCAATAAATCACTCGGCGGATCGAATCCTCGAAACAGGAGTAGGGTATTACCTCTCGTTAGAGAGGGCCTGAACCTGTCTAAACCTCTTCGCATACTAACCCATCGTGTTTGGCGTTTGACTGCTACCCCCAGTTTCTTATTGCCGAAACCAAGTTTCGACAGTTGACGCGCCAGGTAGGGGAAGTGCGTCAAGACTTCTTCATCTCGTCGACAAGCGCGATGGGATCTACATCAGGCTTCGACGACTTCTTCTTCGCCCCTAGGCAGGCGTTTCGCTTCGGCGACCTCGACTTCATCACCAACAAATTCGGTAAGCTCTCTCTCCTCGACTCGGATTCGGACCAGTCGGGAGGGGGAAATCCCTCGGCGCCATTCGGGTTACCGGACGACACTAAGATCTACTACAACCATCTGTCTTCCGGGTTGGATCCAATCCACTTGGGAGAATCTTCTTCAACATCTTCATGCTGCAATCCGGGCGTGAGGGAAGTGGCGGTCATACTCGAACGACTTGGGTCGTACTCATTTACGGACCTCGACGAACACCTTAGCTCCACCGACTTCGACGACCTCTATGACATCTCCACGGACGACATCGACAGCTCCGACTTGGATAAAGACTTCTACAATCCGGCACTCCTTGACGTCCTCATGGCAGAAGTAGCTGAGACCGACTCGGCCATGGCCCGGAGGATCGCGGAGGAGGAACGAGTCAAGCTTGAGCAAGAGCGCAAGCGGGCGGAGGAAGGACGAGCCAAGCTAGAGCAAGAGCGCAAGCGCGTGGAGGAGGAGAACAAGCACAAGGAGGAAGAGATCAAACGAAAAGAAGAAGCTGACAAGAGGAAGCGAGATTTGAGAGCGACTGGGTGCTCCGCCTGCGAGGCTATATTATAGATGTGAGTCGAGAATGCTAATATCTTCCAGACACCTCAACAAAACGCCGTCGCTGCTCTCACCCTCATCGACACCGTCATCGAAGCGGCACCCGTGGCGGTAACATCACTCCTGGACAAGATCAAGACTATCGTTGCGGCTACGGCCAACGGCCCCCCGTCTAGTTCCATGCGGAAACCCACCGAGTCCGTCGCCGCAACACCCGACAGAAGCCGCCTGTCATCGCTCCGATCCAGAGACTACAAGAGGCCCGAGCAGAGCAAGACACCCGTCAAGTCCAAAGACCCTCCTCCCGCAACGCCGCATGGAGGCCCCGAGAGCAATCGGCCGACTCTCATGAGAGAGGTCATGGTCGACCACCCGTCCACGATCGAATTCGTCGCAGCTACAACTCTTACCGCCCAAGCAGCTCCCCAAGGCCCCCACCGAGTGACTTGAGGGAGGTCCTTGACCGGCGTCACCGGGAGCGAAAGAGACATTCTTACGAAGACCAAAGGAAATCCCCCGAGAACTATGACGATGGAGTACCCGCGTTCACTCGGGACTTGCGTCGAGTGGATTGGCCGAGTGGTTTTAAGCCCACTGGGATCGACAAGTATGACGGGAAAACCGACCCCGAGTCATGGCTGACTGTGTACACCCTCGCTATCCATGCAGCAGGAGGAGATAGCAAGGCCATGGCTAACTACCTGCCCGTTGCTCTCGCCGACTCAGCCAGGAACTGGCTCACGAGTCTGCCAAGAGGCTCGATCGACTCGTGGAGTGAGCTTCAAGACCACTTCATCACTAATTTCCAGGGTACTTTTGAAAGGCCCAGGACTCACTTCGATCTATACAGCATCATCCAGAAGCCAGACGAGTCGCTGAAGGACTACATCCGGCGCTTCTCGAAAAAGCGCAACAAGATCCCCAACATCACTGACGACGTCATTATGGCCGCGTTCTAGAAAGGCATCCGCGACGAGTTGCTGATCGGCAAATTTGGGCGCAAGCCACCGAAGACGGTCAAGCAAATGTTCGAGATAGCAAACTCTTACGCCAAATCTGACGATGCAATCAAGGCCTCACGACAAGATAGGCACGACAAGAAGGACAACAAGCCATCCGGAAGTAGCTGGCGTCCTAAGAAGGACAACGGCAACAACGGCGGTAACGGCCAGAAAGACCGCAAGAGTAAGCCCGAGGATCTGGTCGTCACGACATCGAATTACCAACAACAGCGTCCCCGAGTCACCGCCTACGACAAGATCATGAACGCTCAGTGCACGCATCACCCGAATCACAAGCACGCGGCTAAGGATTGTTTCATCTACAAGCAGTTCGCTGAGCAGTACGCAGCCCAACTACGCCAGAAGCCGACTGATAATGTCGGCACATCGGGAACCAAGAGGAACGACCCAGCTGGCAGCTCAGAGCCCTTCCAAGACCCCATGGGTGAGCTAAACCATATCTTCGGAGGACCGCTGGCGTATGAGTCCAAGAGGAAGCAAAAGCTAACCGACAGAGAAGTCAACGCGGCACAACCTGAAGTCCCACACTACCTATGATGGTCGGAGGTGGCTGTCACGTTCAACCGCTTGGATCACCCTGACCGAGTGGTTCACCTGGGGCGGTAACCCTTGGTACTAGACCCAGTGGTTCGCAACATCAAGTTTAAGCGTGTCCTCATTGATGGCGGCAGCGTCCTCAACATTCTTTTTGCCATGACGCTGGACGAGATGCAGATTCCGAGAACAGAGCTGAAACCTAGTTCAACCCCCTTCCATGGAGTTATCCCAGGGCTGTCATCTACGCCACTTGGGCATATAAACCTTCCAGTTACCTTTGGAGTTCGGGAGAATTTCCGGACAGAGAATATTACCTTTGAGGTTGCCGACTTCGAGGCGGCTTACCATGCAATCATCGGAAGACCGGCGCTCGCCAAGTTCATGGCGGTACCACACTACACTTATCTCATCATGAAGATGCCCGGGCCACACGGAGTTATCATCTTGCGCAGCGACTTCAGGCAAGCCTTCACCTGCGACAAGGAAAGCTGTGACATGGCCCAAACTCGCAAGAGATTACGTGGCCAACAAGAGGTCCGACTGGCTGCATCAACATCTGGAGAAGGCGAGATCCCTGCAAAGAAGATAGCCAAGTCGGGAGAAGGCGATGCCAAGACGAAGAAATTTCCCCTTGACCCCTCTGATCCTTCTAAAACTGATGTAATAGGCGCGGAGTTAGACCCCAAATAGGAAAGCGCGCTCGTCACCTTCCTTCAAAATAATAAAGATATCTTTGCTTGGAAACCGTCTGATATGCCGGGTATTCCTAGGAAGGTGATTGAGCACTCATTAAACGTCAAAGATGACGCAAACCTGTAAAACAACGACTCCGCCGCTTCGCTCAAGATTGAAAAGATGCCATCAAGGAGGAACTTGCCAAGCTCTTGGCCACCGGGTTCATCAAAGAGGTCTACCATCCCGACTGGTTAGCCAACCCAGTCCTGGTTCGTAAGAACACAGGACAATGGCGCATGTGCGTAGACTACACCGACCTTAACAAATCCTTCCCGAAGGATCCCTTCGGACTGCCCCGTATTGATCAAGTCATCGATTCAACGGCCGGCTGCGAGCTTCTGAGTTTCTTGGATTGTTACTCGGGTTATCACCAGATCAGCCTGAAGGAGTCCGACTGCCTAAAGACCTCATTTATTACCCCGTTTGGAGCCTATTGCTACATCACGATGTCCTTCGGCCTGAAGAACGCTGGAGCCACTTATCAACGCATGATTCAGAGATGCCTACGTTGACGATGTCATCATCAAGACCAAGCAGAGGGAAGACCTGATCGCCGACTTAGAAGAAACCTTCGCAAATATTCGAGCCTTCAGAATGAAATTGAACCCGGAGAAGTGCACCTTTGGTGTACCGTCCGGTAAGCTGCTTGGCTTTATGGTGTCTCATCGCAGCATAGAAGCAAATCCAGAAAAAATCAACGCTATTCGGAACATGAAGCCCCCGAGTACCCAGAAGGACGATCAGAAGCTCACTGGTTGCATGGCGGCACTAAGCCGATTTGTTTCCAGACTCGGCGAACGAGGTATGCCTTTTTTCAGGTTGTTGAAGAAGACGGACGAATTCCAATGGACCACCGAGGCCCAGAAAGCTTTTGAAGACTTCAAGGAGTTCCTCATAACGCCACCCGTGCTGGCTTCGCCTCACCCTCAAGAACCCTTGTTGCTCTACGTTTCTGCAACTCACCAGGTGGTCAGCACGGTTTTGGTCATCGAACGTGAAGAGGAGGGACGAGCTCAGAAGGTTCAAAGGCCGATCTACTTTGTCAGCGAGGTGCTGGCAGGAGCCAAAACCCACTACCCTTAGGTACAAAAACTGTTATATGGAGTCCTGATTACTGCTAGGAAGCTAACCCATTATTTTCAGGGTCACTCGGTCACCGTGGTCACGTCTTTTCCACTCGGCGATGTCATGCACAACCGGGAGGTTATTGGGCGCATTGCGAAGTGGGCTCTGGAGTTGATGCCGCTGGACATTACTTTCAAGACGAGGACGTCAATAAAGTCTCAAGTCCTGGCGGACTTCGTGGCCGAGTGGACCGAGCGACAGGAAGATGTACCTAGGGAGGAGTTGCAGTACTGGACCATGCACTTTGACGGATCTAAAAGAGTCACCGGCCTGGGAGCGGGAGTCGTGCTGATTTCCCCGACTGGGGAGAGGCTACGGTATGTTCTTCATATTCACTTCCCAGCTTCGCACAACGTCGCCGAGTATGAAGCCTTGCTTCATGGTCTGCGAATTGCTGTGTCGCTTGGCATACGACGGTTGATTGTACGAGGAGATTCCCAGCTGGTGGTTAACCAAGTAATGAAAGATTGGTCCTGCTTGAACGATACAATGGAGGCTTATCGACAAGAAGTTCGCAAACTTGAGGACAAGTTTGATGGACTAGAGTTATCCCATGTCTTGAGACATAATAATGAAGCAGCAGACGAGTTGGCGCAGTTTGGGTCCAAGCGAGAAGCCGCCCCGACTGACGTTTTCATGGAGCATCTCTACGAGCCGACTGTCGCTGAGAAATCATTTCCCAATAAAGAAGCTACAGACCAGGTTGCCATGCTCGACGCCGACTGCAGGACGCCGTTCGTCAAGTTTTTAACTCAGCAAGAGCTGCCGGAAGACCGGGACGATGTGGAACGAGTCTGACGTCGCAGCCAAGGTTACGTCATGGTCGATTCGGAACTATTCAAAAGAAGCCCTTCTGGAGTTTTGATGAGATGCGTCACGCCTGAGGAGGGACGACAATTGTTGCATGATATCCACTCGGGTATATGCGGCAGTCATGCGGCGGCGCGTACTCTGGTGGGCAAGGCTTACAGACAAGGTTTCTTCTGGCTCACGGCGGTCTCCGACGCCGACAAGGTAGTCCTCACATGCGAGGGTTGTCAGTTCTTCGCTCGGCAAAGCCATGTTCCAGCCCAAGATCTACAAACGATTCCTTTATCATGGTCTTTCGCCGTATGGGGCTTGGATATGGTTGGTCCTTTCAAGAAGGCTCCGGGAGGATTCACGCATTTGTTCGTCGTGATTGATAAGTTTTCCAAATGGATTGAGGCTAAGCCGGTTGCTACAATAACTACGGACAAGGCGCGAGATTTTATTCTAAACATTGTGCACCGGTTTGGTGTCCCGAACAAAATCATAACCGATAACGGGACTCAGTTCACTGGAGGTGTTTTCAAGGAATTTTGCGAAGATTTTGGAATTAAGATTTGCTATGCATCGGTGGCACATCCTAGAAGCAACGGACAAGTCGAACGCGCTAACGGTATGGTCCTTCAAGGCATCAAGGCCCGAGTGTTTGATAGATTACGACCGTATGCTGGAAGATAAGTTCAAGAGCTACCTTCGGTATTATGGTCTCTGCGGACTACACCTAGTCGGGCTACCGGCCAATCTCCTTTCTTCTTGGTTTATGGAGATGAAGCAATTTTGCCGATTGAGATGGAGCACGAATCTCTTCGAGTTCGCAGTTTCAACAATGAACGCTATGATCAAGATAGAGTTGATGACTTAACCCGACTAGAGGAAGCTCGTGATGCTGCATTGGTCCAGTCGGCAAAGTACCTTCAAGGACTTCGACGCTACCATAATCGCAACGTTCGGTCACGAGCTTTTATTGTTGGCGACATGGTTCTACGGAAAATTCAGACTACAAAAGACAGACACAAGTTATCTCCGCTGTGGGAAGGACCCTACATAATCGCTGAGGTCACTCGGCCAGGGGCATATCGCCTGAAGCTTGAAGATGGGACCATGGTGGAGAACTCTTGGAATATTGAGCACCTTCGTCGATT
The DNA here is from genome assembly GCA_008326285.1 of Oryza officinalis. Lineage (NCBI taxonomy): Eukaryota > Viridiplantae > Streptophyta > Magnoliopsida > Poales > Poaceae > Oryza > Oryza officinalis. Next base: position 14,043,965 of record BDMV01000005.1, read on the forward strand.
TTATGCTTGAGCCTTTTTTGGCTTTATGTTCTTCTCGACGGCCAACTTTAAGCAAGATGACTTCTTAAGTTGACAGTCGGGGGCTATACATATATCAATAAAGTATGATTTTCTTTTCATCGACAACTTGTTCATATTTGGTTTGTCATTGCTTAGTACTTTGGTCTGAGTTCAATAGATAAGGACTGAGAATTTTTTCAAAGACTTCATCGAGCCTTGGCTTGGTGGCAGTCGGACGAAGATTTTTAAGAAATTATATATGAAGACTCGGATTAGGGCATTAGCATAAATTAAGCTAAATATTTACAAGTCAACATTACAACAAGTTATATACATCAAGGCAACTACCTCTGGAAGTTTTTGGCTATGTCTGCGGCTACTTTTTTCGCCGACTCCTGTGCTTCATTTATGAGTTCCAGGGCTCGTTCATCAGTAGTGCCGTGTGCGAAGCCATCTCCTACAGAGTCCACATCTATCCGAGGATAGAGTGATTTCGTTTGCGCAAGAGCAAAGCTTGCACTCATGACGGTGGCATCTGCGAGGTTTTCCATGTATTTTGCTGGCGTCGTCCTGAACTTGTCAAAGACTTCAACAGCATCCAACGAGCTCGTCCCGAGTCCGTTTCTGTACAGTGCTGACAGGATTGGAGCAACGGCATTGGCGATGTCATCCCTTACACTTTCGGCCCTTCGGACTCTTTCAGCAAAGACATCAAATTATGCTTGGGACTTCACCTTATTAGCTACAAGATCGATACGATTCAGATCACGTCAATAGTCAAAGAGCAGGAAAATTGAGAAGCATGAGCTTCATGGGTTACCTTCGATTTCTTCCAGGGCTTTCTCCTTATCAGACTCCAGCTTGGCTTTATCGGTCTCTGCCTTTTCTAGCTGGGCCTTGAGGGAAGTGACTTCAGATAGATTGGCTATGACATGAAGACTTTTAAACATCAGGATCAGAGAGATACACAAAAACAGAGCAAGGACAAGGTGGTTTAACTTACCTCCGATTGAACCGCGGAGTTCCAGGTTTGCATCTCGGAGTTTCGCAATTTCTTCCCGTAAGACGGCCTCTCGAGCTGCGGCCTCTTCTCTGGCGGCCTTGAGGTCCTGGTGGACGTTCACCAGAGAGTTTAGATGGGGAACCAGCTTCTCGAGGGTGTCCGACTTGGCTATTGACCGACGGTATATTCTCTGCGTGCAAGATTCAAAGCTAGTCAGTTATATAAGATCGTGAGAATAAGACATAGAAGGATTACACCTACATTCATCAGCCGGGTCGCGTCGTTGAGGCTAGCCACGAGCATGTCGCGTTCTTCGTCTTCTTTTTGCTTGTTTAAGACAATGCCCTGTTTCACGCCTTCGGCATCGCGCCACTCGAACTTGATAGGAGGGACCGAGTCCGCTGAAGCTTTCAGTCGGGTGATCTCCTCCTCTTCGGCTGATTGATTTGGATAAAAATGAATGAAGATAGAAGTAAAAAAGCTTATTAAAGACAAGAGTCTACAGGTTATATTGAAGCTTACCTGTTCTTGGAGCTGGGTCCTCAATTGGTGTTTCTTGACTGCATAAGCCCTGCGGATCTTCGGCCGACTGGTTTCCAGCCGGGATATCTTGGCTAGCAGTCGGGGGCTCTACTTCAGGAGCATCTTTATTCGGGGGCTCCACCCCAGGAGCATCCTCACTCGGGAGAGGGTCTTGGGATCCTTGTTCTACAGGCCTTGGTTTTTCTGACGCTGCAGGTGGATTTGCAGTTTCGATCTGCCCGGTGGGGTCTATGTCCTGAGGTTTTCTGCAAGAAGGAAGATAGAGACAATTGAGATGGAAACGAAAAGATTTTCAACAAAAAGCTGACCTTGGTTATAAGAGATACCTGTTAGATTTCCTGATCTTAGGGGCAGATCTGGGGGACGGCTTCGAAGGGTCTATGTTGACTTGTGGAGTCTGGATTTCTTCGTCATCCGAGTCATCAACAATCAGTCTCCTTTTGCTTGCTCGCTTGCTGATGTCTTCATCACCAGTGGCCCTTTTGCTCTGAGGTTCGACCTTGATTTTGGGGCTGCCGGTTGGCTTCTTGGTAGCAGGCCGAGTCGGTATATCATCGTGATACACCTTGTACGGCCGAGAGATGATAAGAGCGTTTGCCTGCGAGCAGAATTCTTGAGTTATATTGAAGGACATGAGTAAGATTGGAAGTTTGAGAAGTCGAGTCCGCTTACCGGAGGAGGGGGTCGGAACAGGTTGAAGGGAGGAACTGGCATCTTGTGGCTGCGGTCTACTGTGATCCCCGAGGAGAAAATCTTGTACATGCGAGTGCACAAGATCTGGTAACTCAGAGGTTCGCGGTCTTCCCGATTGGGGTCATTTTCGCCCTCGTACTCGAATGCTGGCTTGGATCTTTCTTTGATGGGCACCAGCCGATTTTTGATGAAGTGCCGAGTAATTTGTTCTCCTTGGAGGCCTTTCTTCTTCATTTCAAGGATGTTAGCCAGGAGGTTATTAGCTTCTATCCAATCTTGATTCTCTGGCATTGTGCTCCAGTTAGTCTTCTGGATTGGTGGGAAACCGATGAAGTTGGGCAAACTGGGATGGGGGTTGGAGATGTAGAACCAGTTTGCATGCCAGCCCTTATTGGAGGATTTCAGGGGAAGGAAGAAGTAGTCTCTGCGGAGAGTCCCGCGGAGTTGAAAGCCAGCGCCACCAACAACGCAAGGGTCGTCCTTGGTAGGGTGTGGCTTGACATAGAACATGCGGCGAAAAAGGTTGAAATGGGAAAGAATGCCCAAGAAAGCTTCGCACACATAAATAAAGATTGCGATATGGAGAATAGAGTTGGGATTCAAGTGGTAAATTTGAAGGCCGTAGTATTCGAGGATACCACGGAAGAAATCGGAAGTGGGAAGACCAAATCTGCAGTAAAAGAAGGAAGTGAAGACCACAATCTCACCGGTGTTTGGGGTGGGGAACTCCTCGCCATACGCCGGGCGCCAGCCGATGATTTCCTTCGGAGGAAGGACTCCGTTTTTCACCATTTCTCGCAAAGTCGACTCCTTCACGTCCGAGGTCGCCCATTGGTCGAGAGGGATTTCTCTCTCTTCCGCCATGGGTGCGAGTTGAGAGGAGGTGGATCTAGCGCTGGGGATGGGGATTTTTGGAGGGGATGCTAGGGGCTGGATGCGTTTGATGGATTGTGGTGGAACTTGAGTTCCTGGATGGATGGATTTGAGTATGCACGAGTTCTCGGATTCTTCGAGACGGTTGATGAACAGGAGCGTGAAAAGGGGAAAAATTTCGGGAAGATGAAGTGGCGGGGAAGAAGCCGATGCTTTAAGAAAGTTTTTTTAGGGTTTTGCTGGGTTTTCTCGTGTTTGGGTCGAGCCCATGAGAAACTTACGGCCCATATCACAGGTGTGGCTTGGCATGTGTCTTTGAGGACTTAAGCAGATTTGCCCTAGCAATATGCATGTGTCTCATTGCCCAATACCTATAAAATCCTTTCATACAACAGTTACACAACTTGTTGAAGGTTGGTACGATGCAACTTGGAAGGTGTCAAACAGTAAAGTTTTTTTTATAACTGTCCTGGTAACTTTTTTATAGGTTACAGGAGCTGTTTGGTTTTTTTTACAAAGCATTTGATTCTATGATTATGTCAATGTTTTTTCTGCCACCTTGGTGTGCTTTTTCGATTAAGACCGATATTATGACTGGAGCTGTTTAATATTTTGGTCATATTTTTCAGATGACTGATGAATTATTAACTCAGATTTTCTACCCTTGAGGGTGAGTTGTTTGTTCCGAGATGACTCAGGCAAAACAACCCGGGTAAGTATGAGCTTGCCGAGCACTCGGATTCATTATACACTATGCCTTGATTATGAGGTTATGTGTTATATGATTTTTCATGATCACTTTTGGCTTAGGCTAGACATTTATTTAACTCAAGAGAGTATGACTGTTACAGTTCTTGACTATATGCTTAGTTTGATTAACTAAACACATAGTCGGAGGCTACACCTAATTAGGTGCATCAGTTGATGCACCTAAATGATCATTTTTGTTATTTTTGAGATCCTAAATGTCTATTTTTGATATTTTTTGAGATGTTTGGAGCCCTTCACAGCCTTTCTGGATGATGAAGTACTCGGGAGACTCGGGCAGAGGTGATGGAGGCACTCGGCGATGGAAACACTTGGCTAGGGAGTTACTCGGCTGTGTGTTGTTCTAGTTCGAAGCAAGATTATCTCGTCGACTGTGAAGGTCTCGGGGGCTACTATGGAGATTATAGGTACCAGATATCCTCACGTCTAGCTTATCCGACTTACCATAGGGGATAGGTTATGGCTCATGATTATGTAAACCGGCTTATGACTTGGGTGTTACGTTACCATGGAGATAAGGTAACGGCTCATAATCCATAGTTGGTAAGGTTGAGAAGTCCTACATAGAGTGCGTTAGGGTCTCCGACTTGTAAGCCTGCCCTCTGGGACTATATAAGGAGGGTAAGGCGTCCCTTGAGGGGCAGAGGAGATACACACACACAAGCGCACAGATTCTCGAAAGCACATATTGAAAGAGATCAAGAGATCAATAAATCACTCGGCGGATCGAATCCTCGAAACAGGAGTAGGGTATTACCTCTCGTTAGAAAGGGCTTGAACCTGTCTAAACCTCTTCGCATACTAACCCATCGTGTTTGGCGCTTGACTGCTACCCCCAGTTTCTTATTGCCGAAACCAAGTTTTGACACCCCTCTTTTTCCCGAGCCGCCGAGCCCTAGCCGCCTCTCCCCGCGAGTTCTCTCTCTCTCCCACCGGCCGCCGCTCCAGCCGCGTCTCCCATCACCGTCCATCGTCGCCTTCGGTCACCGTCACCATCGTTGGGTTCGCAAGAAGGAGAGGAAGCCCGGCCACCAGTCCCCTTGCACCGAAGTTGGCCGGAACACCGCCCCCACCGCTGACCCGACCTCGCCGTCTTTTCAAGCTCGTCGCCGGCCGCTGTTCTTCGTCATCCGTAGTCGTGTAAGGGTGGGTAAGGACCGTCTCGATCTCCTCTTCGTGTTGGTATCCTCGATTTCGCCGCCGTGCCGTCGTTTGCCATCGCCGCTGTCATCCACTACCAGCCAGCCATCGATCCTACGTGGCATGTCCACGTCGGCGCAGTCAGCCGCCACCTCATTGCCACGTCAGCATCTTTGTCCCGCGTGGCATCCACCTCAAAACCCTACATCGGGTTGATCCTAGCCGTCCGATCTTGGTCAACTGTGGTCAAAGAAATCCTAGCCATCCATCCCGTGGACCCGTGAACCACCTCCGTGGACTTAGTTCATGGTAGACCCGATCTACCATTTGTCTCTATGACGAGTGGGTCCCACCTATCACCAGCCTTTTTTCTCTCTTCTTAGGGCTGACATCATATTCCGCCCTTTTCCAGTACAAAATAATTCAATAGGATGTCATAAATCATTTAGTTGTTTTCTTTATAGGTTATAATTGATTAAAACTTCATTAATTCATAACTAATTCACTGTAACTCGGATTAATGTGGTTCCAGTTGCTAAATTTGTCTAAAATCAAGGTCTATTTAATAAAAATAATAATAAATATAAATTATGTCATAAATCTATTTAATTCTTTTTAATTAGGTTTAATTGGATTAAATCTTGTAAAAATTATAACTAATTCATATGAACTCGAAATGAGGTCGTTCAAATCTCTAAATTCATCTAAATTTAAGCTCAACCCATTTGTGTGTTTTATTTGTACTGTTTATTTGGTTTTTATTAGTGTTTTTCTTGTTTTGCGTTCTAGGTTTAGTTTTTCGTCGTTTCGGAAGATCGTTCGTTCGTTGGAGAAGTTCCTGAAGACGAATTGAAGATGTTTGTTTGCAAGGCAAGTCACATAGATCCCAAACACAATTTCTTTGAGCATGTTGGTTGTATATTTAAATTCTCTATTTATTTCAAATACGCATTTATTTTCGAATGTTATTGGGTGGTGTGAACCTATTCTTTGTATGGCCAATTTGCATTGATTACCCTATTCCTTAATACCTTGGGTTATAATTTGACTAGTTGGACTTTATATATATTAGTTCAACTAGAAATTAGTTATAATTGCTTAGCCATGCATAGAAACTCTAGTATCATTTTATGTGGGAATAACTAATGCTTCACTATTACTTAATGATGGATATTTAATGGTAGCTAACGATGGCTAATCGTGATTGATTAATTAATTGGTCTAATTAAAACCTGATTAATGGTGGGTTGTGAGCACATGGTTTTGATGGTCGTGCTCATGACAATTAAAGACCGGTTTGCGAGCTACTGTTGTGAAGCATTAACCGTACTAACCACAAGCCAGCGTGGGCAACAGTTGGATACTTTGTGTAGCATGATTCAATGTAGAGTGCCAGACTGTGAAGTGGCGGAGATAAGCCCACGGCAGATCGCTGGGGAGTCCATACCTTGGCTAAAGGGGACGACTATGATCCGGGAGCGGTGCACTATATTGAGTTGTGTTATGCTGGGTGTCTTGTCACAGTCCCGTTTTGAGGTACCGTGGTGGTACTGAGGGCATGGCAACATGTTGTGGGGCTGTGTCTTGTGGGTAAATTTGTACACCTCTGGCTAGAGTAAAACTATTCGAATAGCCGTGCCCGCGGTTATGGACGAGCCTAGCAATGTTTTTCATGATTAGTCCCACTTGTTCATTAATAATAATAATGTGATATATACGGTGATAATTGATTTAGCTCCTGGTATGGAATGACTAATTCCTGGTTTGGAGGTTGGATCTGTGCAACTAGGCATGGTTGTTTAGTGGTGGTTTGGGCCTGTACAACACTAGGTGTTGTTCAGTGTTGGTTAATATTGTTTAATTAATTACTCTACTGTTTTAAAAATTCTCAACTCTTTGCCAAATGCTACTTTCGCAAATGAACCTTATATTATGTCATTCTTTAGTATCCCTTGTACTTGCATACTTGTTGTGTGTCTTGTTGAGTATTCTATATACTCACCTTGCAATAATCATCAACCTCAGTTGAAGAGAAAAGATTCAGAAGGAGAAGACCTTTGGCTTAGATCTCAGTTGAGCTGCCTGTGGGAGTGGAGTTGAAGCTTTGCTAGATTTTCTTTTTCGCTGTAGTTTTCTTCGTGGTGAGGACTAAGTGCCTCTTTTGTAAGTATTTATCGCTTTAGTCTATTTGGTACTGTATATTCAAATTGTCGATTTGTGTACCTCGGATGATTCCTGGACGAGGGTTTAATGCATAAATTAGTTTGGAAATTACTTGTGAATTTTCGGGCGTGACATTTTCTTGAGTACCTACTCTTTTGTTTACATATGTTTGCAAATGGATGATGAATTGTAAACTTGTGATTAGTGCTTGTTGCCATGCTTAATGTAGATTTGACATAGTTGTGACGTATAATGTAGTGCGTTGAGATTTTTTTTCTTTTATTCTTGTTTTGTGCCAACTCTGACGGTAGTCCATGAGCAGACCTAATTTTTTCTCATTCTCCACCACTACATCCATCCCATATTACAGTAACATAGTACCAGATAAGATACATCGTAACACTATAAATATGGATGAGGGGTCTGTTTAAATTCATAGTATTATGATATATCTTACTCGGTAGTACATTGCTATATTTTGAAATGGAGGGAGTAGAATTTTCTATATCACGTGGAGCAGCAGCAACTCAATTGGCATGTGCAAGCATGGTGAAGGCCTGAATCAAATCATCAACAATAGTCCCCCAGTCCCCAAATAGTCAAATCGGTTACTTACCACCACCGTCACCTGCCAGCAACCGCACTATCAAAAACCACTACAGCCTACAGGCATACTCCCTCCGTTCTAAAATAAACCAACCTAATTTAGAAATAGAATGGGACTAGTATAACGACCTCTATCCAGATTGGTTGTACTAAAAAGTATCATATTCTATTATAGTTTAGTTTATTTTGAAATAGAGAAAGTACGAAGTAGAACATAAAGAAAACACTAACCCATCCCCGCCATACTATAGCTGGCCAAACTAGCGGCCCGACCCAACACAGCATGGGCCCATTAATGGCGTGGCCCGCTCTGGCATAGCCTTTTAGGCATGACACCTATAGCGGACCATGCCATGCTAACCCAAGGAGGCGCCACTATTGTGTTGGGTCGGCATGGCTACTGTTACGGCACATGGGCCGGTGGCCAGCCCATCAGTCAAGTGGCCCATGAAAATTGAAATTTGTGGCGTGATAAAAAAGGAAGAAGCGAAAAAAAGAATAATGAAGGAAAAATGCAGGAAAATAGGAAAAATATGGGGAAAATTTAGTAAAAAAGAGAAAAAATAAGGAAAATATGAGTAAACATAACGGGAAAATGGAAAAAAGGTAAATAAAAATAGGGGGAAAATGAGTAATATATGAGAAAAATAGGGAACTTTAGAAAATTTGTAGGGAAAAATAGATGGGCCAGACGGGCCGTGCCGTGCCAGCCCATCGGCAACCGTGCTGTGTCGTCCCGGTCCACGGGCGGAGGCGTCAGCCCAGCACGACACGGGCGCGCGTGCCATGCCGTGCTTGGGCTTGCCACGGCCCATTTGGCTGGCTATACACCATACGCACGTACAGTTGCCGGCGACGGCACAAGCACAACACAATCGTGCGAGGCTCGCGTCAAAAAAAATAAAAGAAATCGTGCGGCGCCGCCCGTCCGTCGGCTTCGCCCGCCCACCGCTAGCGCCGACATCACCTCTCTCGGCCACTGGTGCTCCGGTGCGAGGCTCCACGCTGCTCCGCGCCGCCACCTGAACCGGATCGGAGGGGAGGAGATCTCGGCCGAGCAGAAGCGGCGGCGGCGGCGCTCGCGGAGGAGGGAGTAGCAGCAGCAGCAGGATCGCAAGAGGGGGAGGAAGAGACATGGATCCCGACGCGGTGAAGTCGACGCTCTCCAACCTGGCCTTCGGTAACGTCATGGCCGCCGCCGCCCGCGACTACCAGAAGGTGACTCACTCACTCACTCACTCCCCCCCTTTCTTCTCCCGACGCTCGTTCACCTAGGTCTCGCGCTTCCCGTGATCGATCCGGCGGGTTGGGTCGCGGAATTGGCCGGCGGGAGAGGTGGCCGTGTTGATGCTGGCGTGCCACTTTATCTCTCGGGTTCAGATCAGAGCACTGTTCTTGATTGGGAGTGGGTTGTAAGTCCAGTACCCTGGCGGTTGATTCGGCCGCGGAGCGCTTGGCTCAGCTGCGCTGCGGGCATGGATTGTGGAAGGTAGCTAGTCTTTGGTTGGGACCATGGGGATGTTTAGTTCATAAGGGCTTGTTCGGTTCCTGGGGATCAAATCCCCAAGGGGAAGCAAACCAGGGAGGGATTGAGTGGATCCCTCCCACGTCACTCAAACCCTGTGGGGGAATGGATCCCTTGCTTCCTCTAATCCCTCCCTTGAAACCGTGTGTTCGGTTTTGGATGGGATTTTATCCATAGACCATATGGAGGAAACAAGCGAAGTACACTCTGAACATAAGTGAATATACGGTAAGTCGGCAACGCCTTTAATCATTCTCACATGCTTTAACCGTAGATCATATTGTACCAGCAAACAACTAAACAAATGAAATACACTCAGAACAAGTACATGATCAAGAAGGTGAATGACAGGGTTTCTGCGGATTCTAAAATTGATCAATAAACTGATGAACAGGAACATATTGTTGTCTTCAAGACTTCAACACAAGGTACAAGTTCTGAAACGAGTTCCCTAATCCATAGAAGTTTAGTGAATAATAACAGACTATAGAAGTCATTGTCAACAAAATTGATCAATAGAAACAAGGTTCAGATGCTACTGAGAGTCTGAGCATTGAAACCCACCATGAACCTAATTACATCACAATGAGAATAAAAAAATTGCAGCATAATGCTTATAAAATATGAGTAACATGTGCCAGACTGCTAGAATTCAGATATGAAGCTATCAGTGATTAGTCATTGTACAAGAATGATCTGGATAAAAAACCATGCACAAAGGGTACAAGAGTATTAACTTCAGAAAGTCAATGAGCAGAACACAAGAGCATATTGAGTGGTTTCTATCAGAGCATTGATCCAAGCTCTAAGCTGGTGACTTCTGATTCCTGTTCAAGGGCACAGAGAATTATTTCAGTGTCTCAAAGAATAAAAAATAGAGCAATATATAAGATTCATTAACATATTATATTTGTGGTAAAGTCATTGGAATACCAGTCTAGGGTGAACATATACAATATCATCACTGACAATTCAAATTCAGCATCCAAGATTACTATATCCAAAAAACAATATTCTCATGTAAAAGGACACCAAGCAATTATATAGGGATTGTGTAGACTTTTAGATTCCTTTGGAAAATTAACTATCAATTTTAATATATCACTTTGCTCAATATGCATGCATGTTACTGCTTGGGTCAAATTATAAAAAAGACAATTGGTTAGGCAAAATCTGTTAAGACTGATATGATGTGTAGCAGCAATTGGTTAGGCAAAAAGACTGATATGATTTTAGGGTATCTAAAGAAGAAAAACTTGGTGAAAACTCAGAGTTATGCAATAAATATTTCGTCAACTTAAGTAGAATCTGATTCCATGACAAGAGCAGTACAAGATTTAGTGCAGATAAGTTCCAATTATAAGTTTTAGTGCACATAAGTTCAATTGTTCCATTGACTAGAGCAGTATAAAGTAATCAATTATATGTTTATAACTCAAGTTTTAGTGCAGATAAGTTCACGACATTTGCAAAAAAAAATCTGAAAGCTGCATAAATTAAAACATAGCGTGACTTTGCTTAGGACATTTACACAGCTGAAAACAAAACAAAAATTTAAATACATGCACAAAGCTAGGTCTGGAACTGGAGCTCAGATAACCTGACAAAAAACTCGCAAACAAATCCACAAACGGGGTGCAAACAAATCCAAAACAGAAGCACCCTCAGATCTTATGGTATTTAAAGCAGAAGTTGGCTGCACTATCTTACAACAAGGAATGCCTAGTTGCTGTTCACTGTAACAGCTGAAAGCACTCCAGGACGATAAGCAAAATCAAGCTGAAAGTCTAACCATCTACTAGTAGCGATCGAATAGTTCCAAAATGCCATACCAGTCAAATAAACAATTACATGATTTTTAGTATACAAAGTGTTACTCAAATGCAAGGCTGATAGTTAGCTTGCTTACTTGTGATTCTTTGCCTATTAATCGTTGGAGTATGCCTATATTAATAAAAGTTATCCCAAAACAAATAATAGTAAATGTATGCTATACTGAGAATCACACAATCATATGTAAGGAATTCCAAGAACCAAGGGAGGAGGAGATCTAGGTGACAGATCAAGAAACCAGTGGAAGAAAGAACACTTGAAGCTGCTGCCACGTCTGTGTCCTCCTGCTTCTCCTCGCCGCAGTGGCGGAGCTTCAACGGCGCCATGGCGAGGGGGTGTGATGCGGCGGCGTACCCTGCCATGCCTGCCACCGCGGTGCACCGTCGCCGCCACAGCAGCAGCACGCGCGCGAGAAGCCCTAACCCTAGACATGGAAGAGGAGGGGAGAGGGAAAAGGGAGAAACTCACCGGAGAGAAGGTGACCGCCGGAGGAGAGAGCGTGTCGTCACCGTCGCCTCCGAGTTGCGCCACCTTGAGTCGCTGCAGCGTCGCACGCCCACCTCGAGGGTTTTTTCCACGCCACAGCAATAGCTTTTTTTTTCCCGGGCCTGGTAAAGAGAGAAACCCCAGGGTGGGCCAGGTTGAAATCTCCAACCAGGCTTAACCGAACACAACATTTTTCATGGGCTAGGATTTTTCCCACACCGGGTTGATCCACGGGGGTTGGACCATGACCCCGGCCATTCCCGGCCCAACCGAACATAGCCAAAGGGGGATGGATTATCTCCAGTCCTGTATTCCAAGACAAAAAGTAGAGTGATATAGTAGCGTCTAGAGACCACTGTGTTCCATTCTGAATTGGTGATAATAATGCTTTATCAAAGGTTGCTTCTATTCTCAAATTTAGCCAAATAAACGTTGCTCAATTGAAGTATATTATTTCAATTTGGAATAATCAAAGTTGGAGTGGATCATGATCCATCTGGCCGTTCTATTATATGTTGAAAATGGTTTACCTTCTGCTCTGGCATGAATGCATGTCATGTAAAATTTGTAGGTAGTCCTTTTAATATCAAAATCTCTTTCTGTAGTTTTACGTCAAACTGTGGGGTTTGCATCAAAGTGTAGAGAAAAAGATATCTCTCCTTCACGCACATAACTTGTTTATTTTATCCTTTTATCTATACTTGATTTTTCACAACATGTAATGAGATTGGCAAGTTATATCTTCTCTACTTGTTTGTATCATTTGCATTTTATGTCCTTGTTGTAATTTTTTGTTGGACAAGAGGTGAGGGGGTGTTGGGTGTAAAAACTGATCTGGTGGGTTGGGTCACGGAATTGGCTGTGGTGGTGGTAGCGGAGCCGGTGTGCTCCTAGATCACTGGATCTCGGAACCAGGCGATCAAATCTCAGTTTTTAATTGGGAGTGAGTTGTAGTCCGGTACACCTATCGTTGGAACTGGCAGCTGATTCACCTCGGCTCAGCTGTGCTGCGGGCATGGATTGTTGAAGGTAAAACCATAGAGCAATGTGGAGGACAATCCTGATAATACAGCACTACAGCAGTGTGATTTTTCGTCTTGGGAAAGGGCAGGTGCATTAGATTTGAGCATTTGGCTATGGGAGTGGTGTTGGCTCTTGCGAAAAATCTTGCCTAGTAGCATGATCCAATCTTTGGTTGGGAACATTGGGGTTGGGGGCATAGTTCATTAGGAGGATGGATTAGCTCCAGTCCTGTATTCTAGGACAAGAAATAGAGTGATGGTGCAGGGTCTAGACTCTAGAGACCAGTTTATTCCATGCTGGTTAGGAGGTAACGCTTTATGACACCTCAGAGTACACAAAAACAAGGGTTTCTCCCATTTAGCCCATAAATGTGGTTAGCTTGGGGTATAGCTTGCAAGTTTACAATAATCAAAGTTGCAGTGGATCATGCTCCATCTGGGCGTTCTTATGTATATTGGAAATGGGTTAACTTCTGATGCCTTTCGCTCTCACATGAATGCATGTTGTGTAAAGTTTATAGGTATTTTTTTAATATATCAAAATGAGCTTTCTGTATATTGACAGCAACAAACTGTTGGGGTTTACATCAAAAGTATAGAACAAAAAGATATAACTGTCCTTCATGCACATCACTTGTTTCTTTTATTTATACTTGATTCTGTACTCCTTGTACTGTGATTGGGCAAGTTCTTATCTTCTCTTATTATTTGTCATTTTCATTCATATCCTTGTTATAGTGGGGGTGAAAGACTGTATTTTTACCCTCATGTTCCAATGCTGTGAACCTCTTGCATCTTTTTAAACAAATTTGCTTACAGAACAGGATAATACTACTCTCTCTGCCCCCTTGTGATTTTGTTTCTGCATACTGACATATTCATCATATTAGGAAATTGTAGCTAAAGAGAAAGCCCAAGCAGCAAGTGCAAGCCATGATGAAGTTGATCTTGATGAATTATTGGATGTGAGTTGAACTATAGTATCTTTTATATTTCTCTTGTTTTTTTTCTTTAGTTTGAAGCACTGAATACCTTTTTATCTATCATGCTGTGGAACTACACTATAGGACCCAGAGCTTGAGAAGTTGCATGCGGAGAGAATTGCTGCTCTCAAGGTACTGATCTGCATATTGCCCTCATGAAGCTTGTGAACCTTTGTTGATACTCTTCACTTTAAGTTATTCATTTTACTGTGCATAACAGAAAGAGGTCGAGAAGCGGGAAGTGCTAAAAAGGCAAGGTCATGGTGAATATAGGGAGATAACTGAAGGGGACTTCCTAGGAGAGGTCACTGGCAGTGAAAAAGTCATTTGCCATTTCTACCACCGTGAATTTTACCGTTGCAAGTAGGACATAAGTTGTTCTTTTTAAAAAAAAAATACAAAATGTTTTACAAAATGTTTTATGATTGACCCTGATGATAATTCATGGAGACCTATCTAAATGTTTCCTAGGATCATGGATAAGCATTTGAAGGCCCTTGCACCAGTCTATTTGGGAACTAAATTCATCAAGCTTGATGCTGAAGTTAGAATGCAATCTCTATTAGCATTCAGATTATTGTATTTTATAACAAAGATGATGTCTAATCTTGTAAATAACTATTCCAGAATGCTCCGTTCTTTGTCACGAAACTGGGAATCAAAACATTGCCCTGCGTGATACTGTTCAAGTAAGTGCATAAACTTTCATCATTTCTACCCATCAGTTTTAGATAACATGTGCTTAACTGTTTGGTGCTCCTTACTGTAACTTTTTTATCATGGGAGGAGCAACCCAAGAGTCAGAATTTCTGTTTTTGCTGTCCAACTGACATTTTGTTGTTTAGGAAGGGCATTGCTGCTGATCGGTTAATTGGGTTTCAAGACCTTGGCAGCAAAGATGATTTTTCAACAAGGTCATTGGAAAATATACTCAAGATGAAAGGTATATCTATTACGTCTCCATACACAATTACTTCAAAAATTGAAATAGTAACAAATATGATAACATACAACAATATAGGTATAATTGACGAAAAGAAGAAGGACGAGGATGATGAAGATGATGAAACCGATATGTCAATGAACAGGAGGATCAGATCTTCAACCGCTCCAGATTCTGATTCTGATTGAATATGAAGTGTTCCACTCCCCTGTAACATCAAGTTTCTTTTGTACTCTAGTTCTCAAAATATCTCCGTGTTTGTGTAATATGTATTCCGAATATTATCAACCCGGTTAAGAAATGAGTGACTTGAAAATGTACTGCCTAGTTAGCTACTTTTCATTCATACTGACAAGTAGGCGTATGTGTTATCAGTTGGTATGCTTTACCCATAACAGTATCTACAAAGGAATTTCTACTAGCTCCTATTTTGGTCGTCATGCTGACAAATTGCTGGAGTAAATTAGTGTTTCAGCTACAATGCTTGATTGGTGACTAGTAGCATCTGTAACCAATCCACTGTGAGCCATTACAGTTGCAGTTGTCACTTGGATTTAGTTGTCTCACAGGCTTTGGTTTCGGTTTCAGTTTTGTTGGATTCCACAGCAGCGATGTTAACTCATGCCTCCTTTGGAACTGAGGAATTTTGTGAGAATTTGGCAGGAATTCGACTCTCAACTTGTGCCTTCTCCTTCCTCGCTGAGTTTTGCAGGAATTTGACTCAACTTGTGCCTTACCTTCTTCCTCCTCCTGGCTGTCTTCCTCGCAATCAGAGAGCTCGAAGTCGGCGAACAATTCTGTCCAATCTTGAATCGTGCTTGAAGCTGAGCCCTGATGGCAAGGGGGAATAAGTTCATTTTACATCTCTTAACTTGATAGTGAGTTTGATTTTCGTCCTTGAACTGAAATACCAAATACAACGGATTTCTCAATTGTCAAAACCGATGCAATGTAGGTCCCATGACAATATAGCGGGTGGTTTTGTTTGACGTGGCAATTTGACTTGAGTCAACTGCGCTAAGTTAGCATGGGCCTCACATGACAGGGCTTCTTCACCTCTCTCTCTTCACCTATCTCTCTCTTTCTCCCCCGTTCCCATCTCACCAGGTGGCGAGCGGTGAGGAGGACAGCGGCCGGCAGCGGGTGGTGAGGAGGACGATGAGGCGGCGGCTTGTTCCCATCTCATTAGGTGGCGAGTGGTGAGGATAAGGCCGGCGGCGAGCGGTAAGGATAAGGCCGGCAGCGGGTGGTGAGGAGGATGATTGGCCAGCGAGCTTCGCTACCCGGGATCCAATAGGACGCCGTCTCTAGAGGCGGGTGGCGACGCGCCCTACCTGCGCTCTGCAACTCTTGTCCCGAGTGCCGTTGCTGCTCAAGGTTGGGATGGGATAATGGGAGCATGGGAGGAGGGGCGGCGGCGACGGGGTCTGTTATCTACATGAAATCGGGACGGGACGCCGCGGGGTCGTCATCCTCCTCGTCATCTCCGGATCTGCGCGCGGAACGAGACGACCCGACGACGACGCGTAGTTGCAGCGGCGAGGGGAAGAGGAAGGGGTCGCCACGAGCCTCTCTCCTCGGCCACCACCCTTCTCCCCGCTGGCCGTCGCTTGCCACCATCGAGCCCCCACCTATCGTGCGCCTCTCCCACCAGCCTCTTCGCATCCACCATGTCTTTTGCCGTCGAGCTTCTCCCTGTCGGGCACTGCATGCCTTTCCCGATGACCGCCACGAGCCTCTCCTGCTGGAACACGCCGCTCATCGCTGGCCGCCTCTCCCACCGGCTGCCAGCCCTGGAGGTGGAGGCCTAGAGGGAGAGGGATGGGAAGAGAGGGGGAGAGAGTGAATTAATTGACATATGAGGCCCATGCTGACTCAGCTCTGTTAACTCAAGTCAAATTGTCATGTCGGATAAAACCACCCACTATATTGTCATGAGACCTACATTGCGCTAGTTTTAATAGTTGAGGGACCCGTTGTATCTGGTATTTCGGTTCAAAAACGAAAGTTGGACTTGTTGTCAAGTTAAGGGACAAACAATGAACTTATTCCATGGCGAGGTAGTCACTGTCAACCGGCCCAGCCGGGTTAGATATGAGAAAATTCTTGGGCCCAGATGGGTTTGACGGGTTGGGGTTCTCCTTTGCATTGGAAGCACTTTCCATTTCGATGGCCCTTTAGCTGAAAATTAATGGATCGGGTTTACTCTTATCATTTTTTCTGTCCATTTTTATGCTGTGAAAATTGATCGTATACCTTTTTAAACTTGAGGATTTATCTTGTCGACTCATATTAACATTTATATTTCATCGATCAACCCTTCCTAATTCACATTTTTATTGAAAAATTCTCTTTTGTAATATCTTACATGAGGATTCTAAAATTCCTCACCTACGTAAGCAAATTGTTGATAAAACTTCAAAATGACCTTTTCTTTTAACTCAATCCTTTTCTTCTCCTTAGCATTAGCAAAAAGCAAGAAAATTTTATGGTAGGATACATTCGCTCTGTATTGCATATGGGTGTAACAATAAAAATAGGATTATGAAAGAAAGAAAGATATTGAAAACAAAATTTGACTTTCGAAATCATTTTTATGTGTAGCTGATAAACTCTAAGCTCCACTGGATACACTCACGGCTTTGATTGGCCTGATCTTTCAGTGAGTTGATGATAACTACGATTTGAGAGAAACGTTGACGAACCGACTACAACCGTACAAGACGTTGTTGTGTTGTGCCTTAGCAATCGATACACCTCTTCGTGGGTTGTTGATCTTACCGATACAAATCAACCTTATTCCTACAAAGAAGAAACAAGTAAGAACAAGATAAAAACAATCTGAATTGTAAATAGAAATTGAATACACACGCTAAGTTGGGGTTCCGAAAACGAGTAATTAGGTGGTCTAACCTACACACGTAACTACAAGATAAAGTAGCAATGACTAAAACTTTAATCTAACAAAACCCGAGAAACCCTACATGGGTACCTAGCTATTTAAGGAGATGGGAGGACGACCAAGAGATCCCTAGGATCGTGCTCCATCAGATTGGGGCGCACTTCACATGGGCCCCACTTGGGTCGGGGTGCCTGTTGATGCAAAAAACACACACTGGCCTGGGAGATCTGCTTAGCTCCAGTGCAGGTCCAAATCTTGGTGAGATGCGGGCGTGCCAGTCAGTTTGATCCTGCAACTGACAAGATATACAAACGACAGATCAAAGAACCGATCGGCCAACATAGCCGATGTAGTAATTCCAGCCGATCCTGATGACAGCCGATAGCGATAGGGTTTTGAGCTATCGGCTATGTGTTCAATGTAGATTCTGACACTTGATGAAGAGACAATCGGCTGATGATAATATGCATTAGATCGGCAATGACTTGATAAAGTAAAACGAAAGTTAGACATACTCGATCGGCTGTAGATATCAATGATACATAATCTAAATCTCAAAATATATTTAAACCAAGTGATTGGGATAGATCGGACAGGGCGCCGAGACAGTATAAATCACTTACGTCTAAAAACACCGCAAGAGAGAGATTATATATATTCATAGCATAGCCGATGAAGTAAATCTAACATAGATCCAATGCAATAAAATCCACAAGATTAGATTAAACAGTGAAACCTTTGTTGTCATCGGCTAAATTCAACTTATATGCAATCCTTATAAGCCGATGCAACGTCCAGATAACTCATCGGCTGAAACCCCGATGAAACCCTTATCAGCAACCAAAAAGCAGGCTAGAGATTCATGGTTCTAAGCACGACTTAGTAGGTCAAACTCAACTGATGCAGCACTAAGTATGTAAAGAAACACGGTATCTAGATGATCAAGCCCTTGACTGATTTTCAGGGTGGTAGATGCCTAAGCTAATCTAATCTAGCAACACGATTTAGCCGATACCGGCAGAAACCCTAAAACGAGAAGCAGCCGATAAAGCTAAATCGAGATGCTAATACTAGATTAACAGAAGACATATGATAAATAGCCAAGCAAATATATTATCCAAACCAGAGCAATCCAAGAGGTCGAATGTACTGATGCAGCCTTGAACGACGCTGATGTAGATGATACAATTGCCTGAACCGACGGAACATTGGACTTACCCCTTCGCCGGAGATCGACAGCCGATGCAGCCCCGCGTTAGGTGCCAAATTCCGCCGGTTGATAAAGAAACCGTAACAGAGTAAAAGGTGGCGATGCGCCGAATTGTATTGATCGAGAGTTGATCCCTTACAATAACCCCGGGTGTACATATTTATACCCATGGGGAGATACTAGTCCTTGTAAGACAAGAAAGAAACTTTCCTAAAGATAAAAGAAAAACATAAAGTCCTTAAGGGACACTAAACACACTTTCCTAAAGATAAAAGGAAACTAACAAATATTCTAATTAATAGATACAATTGCTTTTTTCGGACTCAATCCGCACGTGGCAATCCTCATGAAGCACACCAACCGAACCCGACAATGATCCTGCCATCTCCTCATCGGAATCGGCTACATCGGCTATCCTTGTCCGATTCTGTTTCAGCCGATGCACACCGTAGCCGATTTGGTTTGCAGCCGATTCACACTCCGTTTGTGTAATCGCTTATCTCCTCCAATCGGCTTCGGCTTTAACTCTGCATGATTTACCAAATTTCATCGTTAACAGTGCCATACGAAGTTACAAACCCATATGCTCATTATAGGTGATGTAGCATCTTATTTCTGTAATTGCGATCGATTGACATGGAATTTGAAGATGAGGCTGAATCTGTTGGAAAGAGAACTCTGAGAATTTTACATCAAGTACTCATGCGTCCAAAACGGAGCTCGTATGCATATTTGACGATTGTTTGAACTCAGCAATGTAGCATGTAGTCGAATTAAATTTCAAAACTTGGACAGCTTGATCTTGACATCTTTCGATTGACTTATGATATAAGCAATGGTTATATCAATAATAGTCATGGTCACATCAGTAGATGAAACGGGTTATGTTTCAGCTAATAACAAGAATATGCAGATTATCCCATATGTTAGTGATACAGGAGACAAGTCCTTAATGTTTTACTCAGAAAACGGCTCAGGAAGGCCCATGATGTCCAACTGGCTTTCCTAGAACTTTTAATTCTTTGACTTGATATCCAGAATCTGCATGCCACTCAACGAATGATTAAACTATATACAAGAGATTTAAGAAAGCTAATTCTCTTTTTCAGCCTTGCAGGACGCATGATTATATTATTATCTACAAACCAAAACGAGCGTGTGTTTTAGGGAGCCAAAAAGAGCGTATGTTACTGACAAGTTCGTAATATTCGGCATTGATAAAAAAATAATTTATAGATAAATTTTTTATATTTATGTTATTGACGATTTAAATGTCAGTGGTGGAAAAAAGTTTAAAAACCTCAAAATTTTAAATTTTAATTGCGGTCAATAAACCAAAAGACGGACGATGGGAGTCGTTGACGGTTGACCTGTGTATATAGGTTCAGTTGATCACTTGATCTGATTTACTCATTTTCAGCTTCTTATTTCTTTCTCGTAATCATATTCCTTAAATACTGGAACTAATAAGGATCCTTAAATACTGGAACTAATAAGGAGTACTAATCAGGTGCAGTGAGAAGGATGAAATGATCAAGGGCAAATCTTGGATTGCTGAGGCCCTATATGCTTAGGGCAGTTCTAATCCTTCACAGTTTTCATACCATTAAATATATCTACACGTAAGAAAAAAAAAGTTGATAAGAGAGATCGGGAAAAAGATAAAGAATTCCCATGCGCGAAATCGACTCTAAAGCAGTAAGCAAGAATGAAGCCAGCTGATATAGGGATATAAAAAAACAGAGGTAATTGAGTGAAAATTTATTTTAAAGAAACCAGCTGTTAAGTTTAAGTAAATAGTTTTTATACATAGTATCTATATTACGTATGACATAACAGTGGTGGACCTAAAGAATTATGAAGGGGGTGCGGCTTACGGTCTAACGACAAAACAATAATGCAACTTCGTGACACCATAGCCATAATTTTAGCACAAATAGTTTAAAACAAGAAATATTGATGCACATCAACAATAAATAGCGGTAATAAAATATTTATGCTTACCATTTATCAAAATATACTAAGAGAATCCCACAATGATAACAATATACAATCCTTGGTCAAACAAATGGTTGTAGTTACTGAAAAGGAAACAAACCATCATTGTAAGCCAAAAAAAAATTACTATATAATGTATCATTGAAAAAATAAAAATAGGTGCATTACCTCTCTTATAGATCAAATCTACGCTCTTTTACTTCCATGTTCATGAAGCGACGAACCACAGCATCATTTTTAACTTTCTTGAATTCTTCTTTCTCCACATAGCAAATAAGTCTATTACTCAAGTGTGCATCACCTATGCGGTTACTAAGAGTTGTTTTCACAATCTTTAACCCCGAAAATATTCTCTCCACTGTTACAGTAGCAATTGGTAATACCAACAACACAAGTTTCAAAAGTCGATAAACTAATGGATAACAAATATTTTTCTTTGTCACCACCATTCTTTGTGAAAGCTCACTAATAGTATTTATGTTGGAGAATCGATTGTCTTCTCTCACATCAGAAATGTAGAGGCCAAGATGCTGCCTAAGATCCCTCAATTCCAAAGAGCTAAAATCATCAGGATATAATTTTGCTAAGTTTACCAAACTCTCCACATCAAAATCATGAAATGAATCTCTTGGATTGAAAGCAGCTAAACAAACAAGCAATCGAGAGCTTGTCTCACTAAATCGGCTATTAAGCTCTTAAACTAGCCAATCTATAACCTCATTAAAACAATCCACTTCATACTGATGCTTGTTTGTAATTCCAGATGCCTTCCTAGGCCTTTTGGGATCAATATATGCATCTTCCATTTCTAACCTTGTAATATCATGCTTCTCACAAAACTCATTTACTTCATCTAACAATTTGCTCCACCCATCTCTTCTGAGGTTACACAATTGTAATCTAGTTGCTTGCAAACACTTCATAGCATTCACAATGTCTTGATCCTTGCGTTGCAATGCTAATGACAAAATGTTTGTGATGGTTAATGTGGTCAATAGGAGATGCAGAGAAAAGATAAATTCAAAAGATTGGAAGTAGATTAGAAGATTTGATGCTTGGTCTCTATTTTTCCAATCTCTGTCATCCTTTTTCACAAACTGTAGCACTTCAACAGCTGTAGAAAATAGGTCAACAAGACTTTTAAAAGTATTATAATGCGAACTCCAACGAGTATCTTTAGGTCTTTGATGACATTGCTCTTGATTTAACCCTCTCCCAGTTTCTAGCTGCCCACAACCTAAGGCCTTTGTCACTTTTTCATGATTGATATCCCTAATCATGTCCCTTCTCTTGGCTGATCCACCCACCACATTTAGTAAGCTATGAATCATAGTCAAGAAATTGCTAATACCCTTATGTTTTCTCACAACAGCCACAATAACTAACTGAAGTTGGTGAGCAAAATAATGGACATAGTATGCTGACCTACTTTCTCTCAAAATTAATGACTGTGGCCCATTGAACTCACCTCGCATGTTGCTAGCACCATCATATCCTTGGCCTCTAACTTTCTTTAAGCTGAGCTTAAATTTTGCAAGTAAAGAATCAATAGATGACTTGAGACAGGAAGAAGAAGTTTCAGTCACATGCACAAGACAAACAAACCTCTCTTTCACAATTCCACATTTGTCAACATACCTCAAGACCACAGCCATTTGTTCTTTACAAAAAACATCTCTTGACTCATCAACTAGCAAGCAAAACACATCATCACCAAGTTCTTCAAGAATAGAATGTAGAATTTCATTTGCAAAACACTCAACAATGTCTGTCTGAATTTTAGGAGCCACCATACAACTATTACCTGCAAGACCCACTGCCTTCTCCAACTCTGGATCATGATCAGCTAAGCAATCAGAAACCTCCAAGAAATTCCCTTTATTCAAAGACTCATTTGACTCATCATGACCACGGAAAGGCAAGCCTTGCTTCATTAGAACCCTAGCAGTATCAATTGATCCATTCAATCTAGTAAATTAAGCCCTCCTAGATGCTTCACTTTGCCTATGCAAAACAACATTTATGTGCTGATTTCTTTGTAACAAATCATCACACTTCTTCATAGCAATATAATGTGCTCCACCAACATCGCCAACATGAGTCTTTAGCCTCTCTTTCCTGTGGAAACCGTTCCAACCATCAACAACAAATGCTTTATATCCTTCATCCTTCTTTTCTCTGAACAAGAAACAACAGAAACAATATGCTCTATCTTTTAATTCACTATATTCAAGCCAACCTCCAAATTCATCAAACCATTTTGGTTGAAACCTTCTTGGATTGTCTTTTTCCCCAATCTGTGTTGAGGGAAAAATGCACGTGCGAGGTTGGCATGGTCCATTCTCCAAATATTTCCTTCTCACCGTCTCTCTATGATTTGGATGGTAAGAATCAATTTCCTTTCTTTTGCCTGGGTTATATTTGATCTCCTCTTCAAAATTAATATCTGGTACTTTTCTTTTTAAATACCTATCCATGATTTTCCTAGCATCCAAAAGAAAAAGACAAGAATTAAAAAACTAAAATCATTTAAAGTTGCTAGATGGATGGACACGTGAAGGAGAGAGAGGTTCAGAGGCAGAGGCATACTGCTGCTTGCACGCCTTGTGGCTTGCTTTGCTTGCGATGCGTCCTGGCCGGCGACGATGCGTCCAGCGTCCTGCTGCTGCTTGCGTCGGCCAGCAGCGATCGTCAAGCGAAGTAGTTGAAGCGATGAGTCGAGCGACGGATCTAGGCGATGAGTCGAGCGACGGAGAAGGCGAATAGGCGATGAGTCGAACAACAGGCGAAGTAGTTAAAACGTCAAACGTCCGTATTCCACTGCTGGGCTGTTGGTCTTGTGCGTGTGTTATCAATCTGTGCGATGTGCTGGCTACTAGGCTGTGGCCTGTGTGCTTTTCTAGCTGGGCTGTGGGTGCACAGGTTTGAGACAGGGGGGTGCGTATACGGTGAGGAATTATATACTTTAAAGGATCCCGTATTCCGCCGTGGGTGTGGTCGCATCCAGCGTGTACAATGTAGGTCCGCCCGTGTGACATAAACATAACGAGTATGCAAACTATCTTATAATTTTTTTTTGAAACAAAGTACAAACGCAGACGCTCACAATGTATTTACACTCATTCTTATAAACGCACACACGCATATTCTATCCCCATAAATACTTCCTAAAGACTAAGTCGATATATCTTGATGACGCTCTCTGTCGTGACCTGATCTTCTGGTGAGGGGATAACTCTCGCTTTGGTCGAATGCGATGTTTACGACGTGGCTACCAACCAGAACAAGTTCAGGACACCGTGCAATCGCTACACCACAGACGATGTCGTATCAACCATGGCGCATGGTTGATGATTCCTGCAATGCAAACGAGAGAACACTACAAGAACAAGATAAGATGCAATCTAAATATTGCGAATAGGTAATTAAGCACAATAAATAGTTACGATTAAAGTGGTAGATATAATCGACCGGCAAATCAACACACCAATTATTGGGGGCTATGAATCTATAGTCGCCGACTAATCGAGCGAGGACTAGAGACAAGGTGAATGGCATTTGGCAAAATTCAACTAAACAAAACTCAATTATTTTTTTAGGGTGTACAAAGCTATTTATAGAGAAAAATAAAGTTAGAGCTAGGTGCTGGTTCGTGGAGGTGGAGAGAGGCACTTTTGAGATGGGTCTAGTCTATTACAAGGCCTAAGGCCCAAGTTCGGTTTCAACAACAATACTGTCTTGTTTTGACGATTCCTATTGACTTGGGATGAATTTTGATATGGGACCAGATGCGTTTGAAAGGTGACGAGATAAGATTTCCAACAAGTCAAAGATAACACAAATCGGAGTTGGCATGAAGGCACTAGGTCCGTTCGAAGTTAGTGCTGTCTTCGGAGGCTGAACTGGATTTGGACTTGTCATTAGAACTTGTGGAGTTATGTGTATATCCAATGAAGTGATGTCGTCATCATCCTCCCCCTCTTGAATTGGAGTCGTCCTCGACTCATTCCCATCTTCTCGATCGTGCTCAATCTCTTGTACATGGGCCATCCTTGGAGGTATCTCATCGTAAAAAACATCCTCATATTCCTGCAAAAGATTAGTAACATTGGGTGGCAAAAAATATAAAGTACTAGAAGTAGTAACCAATATAAATATAGGATCTTTGCAAAATAGAGCATAGGAATAAGAATTTGGCTCATTTAATGCACAAATATCATATTTAGAAGCTAACAAAACAACACCCTTCAACTTAATTTCATTATGTATGGCACTTGGTTCTGAGTTGAAGCAAGATCCTTAGCAACAATCTGATTTTTGACTATTTGATTTTTTTCACATTCAATCCTTGCAAGATCATCTTTCAAAGCAGTGGCAGGAGTCATAGAGTGCAAAACAATTTTTTACCATGAAACATAAATTTATATGTATTGGTCCTACCATAAAAGCAACCTCTCTATCATATTGCCATGGTTGATCCAAAAGAACAGAACAAGCTTGCATATGCACAACATCACATTCAACTTGATCATGGTAGGAGCCCATAGAAAAAGGTATTTTAACCAAGCGGGTTACCTTCATCTTACCACATGTATCAAACCACTGAATATGATACGAATGTGGATGTGGATGGGTAGCCAAGCCAAGCTTCTTGACCATCTCTTCACTTGCTAAATTGTTGCAACTTTCGTTATCAATAATCACTTTGACGATATAGCCTTTCACAAGAAATTTGCTTTGGAACAAATTGTGACGTTGGTTTTGCTCTTCACACTTCTCTTTAGCACTAAATACTAGCTTAACAATTAGACTGGGATATTGATCTAGCAACTCTGCATGCAAATGTAGTTCTTCTATGTCATCGTTATCTTGTCCTCCTCCATGGCCAGTGGCAGCTAAAGCATATTCATCATCACAATCACTAGCAGAAGTATACTCACCATCATCATTCATAAATAGAGTTCACTGATTTGGACAATCCCGTGCAATGTGTCCAATGCCATGGCACCTATGATATGTAATATCATGGGTACGTCCAGTGGAAGCTACTGAAGTTGCATTCTTGGCTGGAGTTTGAACTGAAATATTTTTGCTTGTTTCTTGAGTATGGGAAGGCGTGGAGGTAGGTGGCGTGGAAGAAGCTGGACGGGTGGCAGTAGTAGATTGACGTGGTGTTGACGGTCGCGTAGGGGTAGCACCTGCAAAAGAACTCCTATGCTTGTTGCGTCCCTGCACTTCTCTTTCAACTTTGCAAGCCAAATGGAATAATCTATTAATGGTATTGTATTCTTTATATTCAAGAATATCCCGAATCTCTCTATTAAGACTTCCATAGAACCTAGAAATTCCAGCATCCTTGGTTTCTTGCAAATCATATCGTGACAATGCAATCATCATCTCTTGATAGTATGTTGTAATTTATTTAACATATCATGAGCATAGAAAGAAGAAACAAATCTAGACCTCATTGAACATTTCATATCATCCCAGGTTCTAGGTCTAAGCCCTCTACCATATATATCATTTCACCATATTCACTACTGCCAGCTTTAACTTTCTTATTATTGGGAAAATCATAGCAAGAGAATTTTTGTTCAACAGCTAGCTCCCAGTCTAGATAAATAGAAGGCTCAAACTTACCATCAAAAGTAGGCATGATAAATTTTACCTTAGATAAAGGATCATCTTGGTTCCTAACTGGACATTGCCTTCTATTTCCAACACTCTCCTCTTCCTCCTCATCGTCAGCAACAGATTGCTCTTCGTCTTCATCATCATATCTTTGGTATCGATAAGCAATGGCAACTGCACCTTCTTCACCTACAACCTTAAGTAAACCAATGATTCACATAATATCTTCATGTCCAATATTCATATTCTAGATATTTTTAGTTAACTGTTTATGTGATTGATTCATTTTCTCAATTTGATCTATTACTTTCATCAGACTTTCATTTAAGGTTTTCAAATGTTTATCTGTGCTTTCCTTATATGATTGACTATTGCGCATCAATTCTTCATACCAATTTTCCATGTCTTTTAGTTTGTGCTCCGGATTCTCCAGTGTTGGTTCGTCAGATTTTGTATCTGACATTGTTAGCAAGCAAAAAAAAACTCACAAGAAAATGTTAGTTCCTAACAGTATATAGATATGTGAAGCTTCAGAAGGCAATCAACACTCAAACATATACCAAATTCTTATAATATTCTCAAAGAATGCAAAAACAGATCAGATCACCGTGGCTGGTTCGTGGCACAATGACACGCTATGAGTGAAGCGATTGCAAAGCCGGATCTGTAAAGGTTAATAGTATGTGGATGTTAGTAGGCTTAACTATATCATAAGGAATAACAAAAATCAAACAAAAATACGTAATTAAATAATAGTCCAAAGTACTAATCAAAGTTGCTGGCCTAGTCTACACTCAATCCTAACTTAAGCAAGCAATGATCAACACTCGGACTAAAAACAACTCACTTATATCAAACAACTCTCTCTAAAAGCCAGTAACTTAAAAAAATTCCACACTTTTTTTTATTTTTTTTCTTTCTTTTTCTTCTTCTTTTTTATATTTTTTTTCTGATTTTTTGGTGCGGCTTTTTTTTCACCTTTATGCCTTTTCTATATTTTTTTAACAAACGGCGGCTATCAAAGTAAATAGCCGGATAATTAACTTACAAAGACTCAAGCACTGGAAAGAAAACTAACTAAAATGATGACCAACATATGTTATACACGTGGAAAGAAGGATGCAATTGCCCGGTTGGTCAAATTACATGCACAGTTAAACATAGAAACCAAAGTGTATGCGGGAAAAAAATCACAGGGACGATCGGGTGCGTCGATAATCTCGTTTTTCTGGTGACGCAAAATCAGGAAGCTAAGGGCATGTACAATAGTTGTTAATAGTGATCTCTTAGTATTGCTAATTAGGAATACTTGTTGACATGGAAGAAAAAGAAATATGAGAGACAAAACATCGTTGCTATGGGTAACAACGGCTTAACAACGACTCTTAGCCTCTATAATATGGAAACATGGTTACATGAGGGTAAAAAAATTAGAAATAATAGTAATAAAAGAAATATTTTTTAGTTAATGGTTAGAGCCTTTTTTTATCATCTCAACTATTGTAAAGATACAGTTTCTAAATAATCTTGTATTGTCTAAGAGACTATACTCGTCTCTACCATTGAACATGCCCTAAAAGAACTGAACTTTGCTCTCCCTGATTGTTCGAATTGGCCAAAATTAATGGCAGGCATGCAGATCAGCTAGCAAGGAAATCTCAGCCTTGCCGTCAGAAATCACAAGCATGCAGTTCTGGAAAGCAAAATGAGAGAAAGAAAGAAAAAATCCAGCCGCATAGACAACCACAGATTATGCAAGAATTGACGTGGCTTGCAGCTTAGGAGATAAGTCTAAGGGCATGTTCAATGATAGAGACGAGTGTCGTCTTTTAGACAATATAAGATTATTTAGAGACCGATCTTTATAATAGTTGAGACGATAAAGGCTCTAACCATTAACTCAAAAAATATTCATTATATTGTTGTTCTTTCTATTTTTTACTCTCTTGCAACCATGTTTCCATATTATAGAGGCTAAGAGTCATTTTTAAGCCGTTGTTACCCATAGCAATGATGTTTTGTCTCTCCTCTTTCTCTTTCTTTCATACCATCAAGTATTCCTAATTAACATCGCTAAGAGACCACTATTAATGATCATTGTACATGCCCTAATAACCTTCTCTCGACACAGAACTGGATCAAGACAAGGACTCGCCCCAAGGAAAAAAACGAAGATATGCTACCAAAATAAATTAGACCCGACGAGTAATCTAATCAAAAGCAAAACTCAAACAAGAACTATGAACTGAACGAAACCAGCACTAGAAACGACCACATACTAGAATTCAACGACACGAAACTAAAAGAAAATTGCAAAACACAAACCTATGGTTTGGTACAGGGAAAAATGGTGCGGCAATTTTGTAGACTGATAGATAGAACGAATAAATCTATAAAACTAAAATCCTCACCAAGCAACTGATGATGCTCTGATACCAATTGATGACTCTCTCTCTCATGACCCGATCTTCTGGTGAAGGAATAACTCTCGCTTTGATCGAATACGACGTTTGCGATGTGGCTACCAATCAGAACAAGTCCAGGACGCCGTGCAATCGTTACACAACAGACAATGTCGTATCAACCGTGACGCGCAGTTGATGACCCCTGCAATACAAACAAGAGAACAATACAAGAACAAGATAAGATGCAATCTAAATATTGCGAATAGGTAATTAAGCACAAGGAATAGTTGCGATTGAAGTGGTAGATTTAATCGATCTGGCAAATCAACACACCAACTATTGAGGGTTCTGAATCTATAGTCGCCGACTAATCGAGCGAGGACTAGAGACAAGGTGAATGACACCTCGCAAAATTCAACTAAACAAAACCCAATTGTTTTTAGGGTCTACAAAGCTATTTATAAAGAAAAATAAAGCTAGAGATAGGTGCTGGTTCATGGAGGTGGAGAGAGGCACTTCCAAGATGGGCCTAGTCTATCACAAGGTCTAAGGCCCAAGTTCAGTTTTAGCAACAACACTGTATTGTTTTAACGATTTCCATTGACTTGGGATGAATTCTGATATGAGACCAGATGCGTTTGAAAGGTGACGAGATAAGCTTTTCAACAAGTCTAAGATCACACAAATCGAAGTTACATGAAGACACTAAGTCTGTTTGAAGTCAGAGCTGTCTTCGGAGGCCGAACTAGAATTAGACTTATTATTGGAACTTGTGGAGTTATGTACATATCCGATGAAGTAATGTTCTCATCATATCTTGAGATTGACGAAGTCATCACGGACGCCTCGATATTGACGGATATATCACCTACCACTGAAAGAATAATAAGTCGTATCCAATTCTAAGTTCTTGTATTTTAGGACGAAGCGTGTAATTAGTTAGAATTACCCTTATAATCATCCGTGTGGTGGCTCCTATTAATGTTGTTAGTTGCACCTGCAATTCTTGATTGACTGCAAATAATTCTAGTACTACCATATGTAAGGACATTACTCCTGTTGGTCTATTATCTGACTATAAAAAATAAATATGACCCACCAACCACGAACGTTGTGAATTATGGCTCGTCTTTTATTCTTGTGACTACAAATTTTGACCATCGGTTTATTCCTATGACTAGTGCTACCGCTGCCCTGAACACATGTACAAAGTTGAGATAGAGTTGGTATAAATTTTTCGTTCTGGCCAACAATAACAGTGAAATGATTCTGCCATTTCTGACCAATCGACAACGCTGAGACTCGACGGAACTCAAACGATTTGCAGATACCTGATCCAAACACGACGAGAAGGTAACAAGTCGGAGCATTTGAATTTCAAATGGCTTTCGTGAAACACTAGAAATTTCCTGAATTCTATGGGAAATAAATTAATCCCTTCTCTGTTCAGTAGTTTGAGCTGCGGCTTGGCGCAGCCAACCGCAGCAGTGCCTACCGCTCTAGATGAACCTCAGGCTATGTAGCCATAGCTATAGCCTTGGCCTTTCGAATACTCCCACAAAATATTAGGGTAGATAAAACATTTTAATATCTTATATTTTGGGACAAAAAAGTACTTATGAAACTTTTTCATGATTACTTTCTGAAAAACAAGTAATCCCCTTTCAGTAACTAAGCCGGAATTTCAATTTGAGAGAGACCAACTTACTAAGTAATAATAATACTTGTAAATTTCCAACTCTTCCTCACCGAAAAGTAGTAATTACATATTAATATATGCACCTACGTTTTGAGCATTTAAAATACAGAACAGAATAATCATTCGATGCCAATCATTTGACTAAGTAAAGTTTTATCATGATAAATTAGATATAGCAAGGCAGTTAGCATTTAGTAATCAAATTCATTATGAGAACCATCAAACGTGACTGTTCCAGTGTTCCATGCCTATCCATATGTACTTGGCAAGCTAACACAAACTCCACAGCCAGTGACCTTCGCAAAGGCCAAAGACTCTGGGCCTGTTTGGTTGCTACCTGAGAAGAAGTGGCCAGCTGGCACATTTTAGGTGTTGTTTGGTTGCTAACCCTGAAGCTTCTTTGCCCTTGCCTAAGCTGATGCATGCTGTCTCGTGATTAGCCTGAGTCAGGCGATCAAAATCGGTCGCCTGAGCTTCAGCCGTAGCAGCTAACGAGGATTATCTTCTTTCGTCCAGCACAAAGCCAAATAGCCAATGAGCCATCGCTATTTGCTGCTGCTGCTGCTGCCGTCGTCGCGCGGAACCGTAGCCTCCGTCGCCGTCGTCGTCGTCGTCACGCACACGACCTTGCCTCCGCTGCCGCCGCCGCCGTCATCGTCGCGTGAAATCCCAACCTCCGTTGCTGTTGGTGTCGCGGAAACGTCGCCGTCGCCAGTGGCAGACCTAGAGAATTATGGAGGGGGGTGTGGTTTACGGTCGAACGACAAAACAATAATACAACTTCGTGGCACCATAGCCATAATTTTAGCACAAATAGTTTAAAACAAGCAATATTGATGCACATCAACAATAAATAGCGATGATAAAATATTTGTGCTTACTATTTATCAAAATATACTAAGAGAATCCCACAATGATAACAATAATAGATTGTTGGTGTTAACAAAATACAATCCTTGGTCAAACAAATGGTTGTAGTCACTGAAAAGGAAACAAACCATCATTGTAAGCAAAAAAAATTACTATATAATGTATCATTGAAAAAATAAAAATAGGTGCATTACCTATTATATCTCAAATCTACGCCCATTTACTTCCATGTTCATGAATCGACGAACCACAGCATCATTTGTAACTTTCTTGAATTCTTCTTTCTCCACATAGCAAATAAGTCTATTACTCAAGTATGCATCACCCATACGGTTACTAAGAGTTGTTTTCACAATCTTCATCCCCGAAAATATTCTCTCCACTGTTACAGTAGCAATTGGTAATACCAACACAAGTTTCAAAAGTCGATAAACTAATGGATAACAAATATTTTTCTTTGTCACCATCATTCTTTGTGAAAGCTCACTAATAGTATTTATATTGGAGAATCGATTGTCTTCTCTCACATCAGAAATGTAGAGGCCAAGATGCTGCCTAAGATCCCTTAATTTCATAGAGCTAAAATCATCAGGATATAATTTTGCTAAGTTTACCAAACTCTCCACATCAAAATCATGAAATGAATCTCTTGGATTGAAAGCAGCTGAACAAACAAGCAATCGAGAGCTTGTCTCACTAAATCGGCTATTAAGCTCTTGAACTAGCCAATCTATAACCTCATTAAAACAATCCACTTCATACTGATGCTTGTTTGTAATTCCAGATGCCTTCCTAGGCCTTTTGGGATCAATATATGCATCTTCCATTTCTAACCTTGTAATATCATGCTTCTCACAAAACTCATTTACTTCATCTAACAATTTGCTCCACCCATCTCTTCTGAGGTTACACAATTGTAATCTAGTTGCTTGCAAACACTTCATAGCATTCACAATGTCTTGATCCTTGCGTTGCAATGCTAATGACAAAGTGTTTGTGATGGTTAATGTGGTCAATAGGAGATGCAGAGAAAAGATAAAGTCAAAAGATTGGAAGTAGATTAGAAGATTTGATGCTTGGTCTCTATTTTTCCAATCTCTGTCATCCCTTTTCACAAACTGTAGCACTTCAACAGTTGTAGAAAATAGGTCAACAAGACTTTTAAAAGTATTATAATGCGAACTCCAACGAGTATCTCCAGGTCTTTGAGGACATTGCTCTTGATTTAACCCTCTCCCAGTTTCAGTCACATGCACAAGACAAACAAACCTCTCTTTCACAATTCCACATTTGTCAACATACCTCAAAACCACAGCCATTTGTTCTTTACAAGAAACATCTCTTGACTCATCAACTAGCAAGCAAAACACATCATCACCTGTTCTTCAAGAATAGAATGTAGAATTTCATTTGCAAAACACTCAACAATGTCTGTCTGAATTTTAGGAGCCACCATACAACTATTACCTGCAAGACCCACTGCCTTTTCCAACTCTGGATCATGATCAGCTAAGCAATCAGAAAGCTCCAAAAAATTCCCTTTATTCAAAGACTCATTTGACTCATCATGACTACGGAAAGGCAAGCCTTGCTTCATTAGAAGCCTAGCAGTATCAATTGATCCATTCAATCTAGTAAAATAAGCCCTCCTAGATGCTTCACTTTGCCTATGCAAAACAACATTTATGTGCTTCTTTGTAACAAATCATCACACTTCTTCATAGCAATATAATGTGCTCCACCAACATCGCCAACATGAGTCTTTAGCCTCTCTTTCCTGTGGAAACCGTTCCAACCATCAACAACAAATGTTTTATATCCTGCATCCTTCTTTTCTCTGGACAAGAAACAACAGAAACAATATGCTTTATCTTTTGATTCACTATACTCAAGCCAACCTCCAAATTCATCAAACCATTTTGGTTGAAACCTTCTTGGATTGTCTTTTTCCCCCAATCTGTGTTGAGGGAAAAATGCACGTGCTAGGTTGGCATGGTCCATTCTCCAAATATTTCCTTCTCACCGTCTCTCTATGATTTGGATGGTAAGAATCAATTTCCTTTTTTTTGCCTGGGTCATATTTAATCTCCTCTTCAAAATTAATATCTGGTACTTTTCTTTTTAAATACCTATCCATGATTTTCCTAGCATCCAAAAGAAAAAGACAAGAATTAAAAAACTAAAATCATTTAAAGTTGCTAGATGGAT
The DNA here is from genome assembly GCA_008326285.1 of Oryza officinalis. NCBI lineage: Eukaryota > Viridiplantae > Streptophyta > Magnoliopsida > Poales > Poaceae > Oryza > Oryza officinalis. Next base: position 14,077,469 of record BDMV01000005.1, read on the forward strand.
GGGCACGTGAAGGAGAGAGAGGTTCAGAGGCAGAGGCATACTGCTACTTGCACGCCTTGTGGCTTGCTTTGCTTGCGATGCGTCCTGGCCGGCGGCGATGCGTCCAGCGTCCTGCTGCTGCTTGCGTTGGCCAGCAGCGATCGTCAAGCGAAGTAGTTGAAGCGATGAGTCGAGCGATGGATCTAGGCGATGAGTCGAGCGACGGATAAGGCGAATAGGCGATGAGTCGAACAACAGGCGAAGTAGTTGAAACGTCAAACGTCCATATTCCACTGCTGGGCTGTTGGTCTTGTGCGTGCGTTATCAATCTGTGCGATGTGCTGCCTACTAGGCTGTGGCCTGTGGGCTTTTCTAGCTAGGCTGTGGGTGCACAGGTTTGAGACAGGGGGGTGCGTATACGGTGAGGAATTATATACTTTAAAGGATCCCGTATTCCGCCGTGGGTGCGGTCGCACCCAGCGTGTACAACGTAGGTCCGCCCGTGGCCGTCACCGCCATCTTCGCTCAAAGCCTCATCTCTGCCGCCGCCGCGGTCGTCGTCAGATCCGATGCAGCGTCACACGAAGCTACCGTGTGGTCGCCGGGCCCATCTTCCGCACGAAGCAGCAGCCGTCGCCGATGTGCCCAAGCGATTTGATGAATGCTTGGATCTGGGGATTTCTGTCCTTGCGTTCTCTTCTCCTGTCCCTTTCTTTACTTATGCGGTTGATCTATCTTATGTAATTATGTGATTGGTTTGTCTAAGGAAAAATAGGAAAAATAGATAGTAGATGGATTTGGGGATTTTTTTTCCTTGTGTGTTCTCAGCTTTTTTTCCCTCCTTGCTGTATGCAATTAATTTGTTCATGAACTTCCTAATAGTGTTTCTTTCCTCTCAGGCACCTGTGCACAACCAAACAAGTAAATGTCAGGGCCTGACCAGGCAATTTCATCAACTTTTCCAATGCCTCTCAGGCATGCAAATTTCTTAGGCTGGATGTTCAGGGCACCAACCAAACAAGCCTTCCATGCATGATTTGTTGTCATTAGAGAGGATTAGTACACTTAGTGTTTACTTAATTCTATGATTAACTAGATATGTACTTGGAAAATTGCTATTTTGTTGGGGAGGCCAGGCCACCTCTGTCCCTCCCTGGCTCCGTCACTGCCCCCTCCCCTCCTCCCCTTTTGGATGGCGGACGGTTTGAATGAAAACAGTCAGACCGAGCGTCATTTCCGTATGAGTTGTGTCCTTTTTGTTTATAGTAATATACAAAATTTGAATTTTCTTTATTTCTTTCAACTTTGCATTATTGTCGATACTAAACAGTTAAATTGATAAATATAGTCAATCCTCTATCGACCAAGAATCGTATTTAAAGAGATGATATCGATTCTGACCGTTTACATCGCTATTTGTAGTTTTGCACAGCCGCTCTTGCTTCCATCTTAACCAAAGTGCACATATGATATTTGGAAAAAATATATAGTACAAACTTAGAAAAGATCTATCAATGGACATCTAAGATTTATCCATATTACATTGAGTAAAAATTTTACTCCTTGTAAATTAAATTTAGAAGTAACTTTTTTTCAAGTGACATGGACAAATTTAAAACGTTCATTTTTAATCATACGGTAGTTTTCTGATTTGTATTTTCCCTACATATTTTTTCGTATATTCACATATAGTATAAATAACACAATTTTTTCCTTTCGAAAAATAGACTTTTACCTCCTTGACTTTGGACTGCACACAAGCCAATGCAGTGAAGGGGGTAAAAGAAAAATTGTAAAAAGATCTGCCCATCACCTCCAATCTGATGGCCCCCATCAGGGTAGATTTCTACCCCCACCTCCATTAATCTCCCCTCGCTCTCATTCCCTTGTCTCCAACTCTCCACCCACCTCACTCCACAGTCCACAGACACTGCACCTGCGCGCGCACACACACACACTCTCTCTCCACCGTCATTAACAATTACTTCTCTCTCTAGTACTACTCTACCACTGCTAGTGTGCTAGTGGTAGTCTACTAGGATTAGTACTCCACTCTCTCCGAGAGCGAGAACCAAACAAATCGACAGGATGCTAGTGAGCGCATGTGACCGTGGCCGTCGCACCGCATTGCCGCTACTCCCGTTGAGTCCAGCCACCGCCTCCTCCTCCACCGCCCCCGCCACTTCCTCAGGCTTCGATGAGGTCAGTTTCCTGGCTGCCGTCCTGGGTGTTTCGGTTGGGTTTAGGGTCTTGGCTTCCTGTGCGGCATTTTTGGTTGATTTTGTTGGTGATTGTGATATGTGAGGACCACATTGGACTGAGATTTTGGTTGCAAGGAGGAAGAGAATAGTAGATGTGGGGAAATATTTTATTTTAGCCCTCTTTTTGTGTTCTTCTTTTCTCCCCTTTTGCCCATGTCGCCCTACTGGTGGTAGGGCACACTTATTTTTTTTGTTTTTCTGTTCTCAGGAACCTGAGTCTGCTAGGTCATTTCGTCAGGATTTGGTATCTGCATCAAGAGAGATTATGGTATTGTGGGTGTTGCTTTTGAGGTGGTGAATGTTTTTTTTCTTCATCCCTGTATGAATGAATCTATGATGCTGTTGTTGCTTGGTGCTTTTCTCATCAAGAGAGATCACTTTGTTTGTTGCTTTTCTCACCATTCTACTCTTGCTTCTCTGGTGTTTGCTTTAATCCCTGAATTGCTCAGTCCAAAGATGTTCGCTTAAATGGACTTGGTGCATTTAGCCATTGGGCAATGATTTCTCGAGTATTTTTAGGTTAGCAAGGTTAGGGAGAGCAAAGGTTGTTCCTTTAGTAATTTGCTCTTTATCTTAGCCATGGTATTGGTTCTTGCCGGTGTATGTTCCCTGCACAGGCAGCCGCCATGGTTGATGCTTGGAGAGTTGGAACTTTGGAGGTCTGAGGAGGCTGAGTTTTCGAGAAAGATAGAGATGAATGTTGCCCGAGGCTTGCAGATGAGCTGGCTAATTGCCTGCTGAAGTGATTTTTTGTGAGGCTTTCTGTTCAGTTGGGCATCTATAGCTCAAGTTAGAAGGATACGTGACGAATTTTGTGCCTCTGTTCAAAATGGTTTTATTGGTGTAATTTGGATTTCGCTAGTTTATTTTAACATTATGCTTTACTTAATGTTCTTTCTATTGTTAGTTATTTCTACTTTTGAAAATTATCTGGAAGAATGACCTTTCTTGTTTGTTGTTTCAATTAGATCTGAGGACTGAAGACTACTGCCAGTTTCAGGGAGGATTTCTACTCAGTAGAAGCTTGTGGTTGTAGCTGGTCTTTTGATGAATCTGTTGGTCTCAAAAACATTGCAGAATAGTATTTGTCGGTTCGTTGAACTAAATGGGTTCTTCGCCGTCCAAAGCCACTGGAGAGAATGCGCCATATCAAGCGAGCTATTGATTCAAGAGATGCACTGTCGGCATCACACCTATCATATACTCAGTCCCTCCGTAGTGTGGGTACTGATACTGCATTGCGGCGTTATGCAGAGTCTGAGATCTCACCAGAATCATCACTGTCCATTTCAGAAGCAGATAAGTCACCATCACATTCCTCTATGGCTTCTCCGTCGCCTTCTCGAGCAGTAGAGAGCACTGGCTCCCCAGTACATCGAGGTAGTCAGCTGACTCCTCCCTCAACAAAGATCCATTACATGAAAGCAGCAGGAACAAAACCTTTGACAATCACTATTGATCCATCTGCTGCTGACTTTGTAGGGCAAGAATCCCCGGTATCTACCTTTGTGCCGCCGCCACCACCATTGCCCCCTGAATTATGTACCTCATGGGATTTCTTTGATTCCAATTATGCTTCTGGTAGTGCCACCTCAAATAATGAGAATGGAGTGACATTAAATTTTAGTAGATTGAAGGGACTGAGAGATTCAAGGGAATCCGAAGCAGTCTCGCTGAGAAAAGAAACAGCAAACAGGTCTGATCGCATGCACCCAGAGCTTCCTGGTGATAATGCAGCACCTAAGCAGGAAACCGAAGCAAAGAAAAGTGGGATGAGTAAGCCAAGTGGATCGGTTGATGTTACAACTGAAGCTACTACTTCTGGGCAAGTTGGAGAAAAGGTGGAGGAAGATGACATGGAAAAAGAATTGTGCACAGAAGCAGAAGACCCTTCAGAGTTCATCACTCATAGAGCAAAAGATTTTGTGTCAAGCATGAAAGATATTGAAACTCGGTTTATGCGTGCTGCAGAAGCTGGGAATGAGGTTTCCAGAATGCTTGAGACAAAGAAGATCAGACTTGATATATGTGCTAAGATTCCAGGTGATAATCATGTGGAGAGTCATTATCTTGTCTTTTTTTCCCCTGCACCATGTCGGCATTGTTTGATGGAACTCCATTTATTCTTATTCCTCAAATTCCAGGTTCTCCAGGCAAGCCACCTACTGCCTGATTTGTGTCCGCACTTCGAGTCTGCTGCAATCGTGAGAATATTCTCAACCAGGGTAAGTAGGATGCTTTACTGACCTCTTCTCATATTTTTACCATAACATTTGTTTGAAGTACTAATTTTGAGGTTTTCTGTAGAAACTGAACAGAATGTTTCAAAAGTTGTCAATTGGAAGCGTTCTGTATCATCTTTGTCCTCATCATCTAAGAGTCCACTTACAGCAGCAATGATTACCGATGATGTGGGTGATAGTAACAGTGATTTTGTTGAGCAATTTTCCATGGTATCTGGAAGCCACTCGTCTACCTTGGATAGGCTACATGCATGGGAGAGAAAACTACATGATGAAATCAAGGTACATTTTCAGTACATGTGCACTTGTGCAGTGAGACTTCTTAGTATTGTGTGCAAGTCTGATCCTGGCTGTTGGTGGGAATTCATCATTAGTGTCACTTGTCTACAAAAGATATTTGCTTTATTGTATACTTGAACTGAAATTTGGTCTATTTTTGTCTTGCAGTTCTCCAAATTTTGTTTAAAAGATATCTCCTGCCAGAAGACTTGACAGTACAAAGCATATTTTGTACAGTTATTTGTATTGATAATACAATTTGATTTCTAATTTGCCAGCAGAATTGAACTCTTGTACAATAACTAGCAAAGACATGTAGGCTGAAAGTTATCAATATGAAATTTTGCCCTCTCTGTAGGACTGTCATTGGCATAATGGATCACTGATACTGCATTATTTTGTTTCTGTAGGCTAGTGAACATGTTAGAAAGACTTACGATGAGAAATGTAACCATCTCCGGCGCCAATTTGCACGAGGTCTAAATGCTCAACTGACCAGAGCTGTTGTGAAGGATCTTCATTCCAGGGTGTCTGTTGCGATCCAGGCTGTTGATGCAATATCAAAAAGAATAGAGAAGATAAGGGACGAAGAACTGCAGCCACAACTTGTCGAGCTGATTCAAGGGTATAAACTTGTACTTAAACATCACCTAGTGGACATCTTTTAGCAATACCATAACTCGGTCTTGCATATTTTGTCAGAATTGTTGGGTACAGTGCATTTGTTGAAGTTCGATATTTCCTTTTTGGTGCGTTTGATAGGGACATTTGAACTGTCAACATTACTCATAATTTAAGTTTGGTGCTAGAACAATGAAAATAACGATTCACTATCTTTCAAGAACCATGTTTTGTTGGACAATTTGAAGTCTCGCATTTCTAACTTAAGCTGTAGTGAAAAATCAACATGGATTATATTGATTTTAAGGTTCAATGCATTTCTTGCATGTTTGACCTTGAACTGACCACACATGCCTCATGTAGGTTAATCAGAATGTGGAAAGCAATGTTGGAATGTCACCACAAACAATTCATCACAATATCACTGGCATACCATGTCAAGAGTTCGACCACGGTGCAGCAAGGTGAGCACCACCGCAGGGCTGCAACGCATCTCTGGAACGAGTTGGACTGCTTCTCGTCCAGCTTTACAAGTCCTACGTCGAGTCCCTCAACGCGTGGCTACAGAAGTGTGTCCTGCAGCCAGCCCAGGACCGACGGAGGCGCAAGCGCAAGGTCTCTTTCCCTCCCCGCCACGCGCTCTCCCCTCCGATCTTTGTCCTCTGCAGAGACTGGCTCGCCAAGATGGAGTCGCAGTCACTCCCCAAAGATGAGCTCTGCAAGTCCATCAAAGAGGTGATGCAGCTCCTGCGAGCCGATCATCAGAACAAAACGACGACCGAATCGCACTCGACAAACGAGTCGCAGGAATGTGGGATGCTGGAGAATAACGAGCAGGAGGTGAGTGGAAGCGTAGAAGCAGTGGAAGGGTTGCAGTCAAAGCTGACTACGGTTCTGGATCGCCTGACAAAGTTCTCAGAGGCTTCACTGAAGCACTACGAGGAGCTCAAGCAGAATTATGAGATGGCTCGTGATGATTACCAGACGGGTCGATCAAATGCCCATCTTGTTTAGTCTGATGATGATCCTAGGTCTACAATTTTCAACCCTATGATTCTATTCCTAATAGTGTTCTAGTTGAACATCTGAGAGTATTTTGGTACATATTAATGATGAGGTTGTAATACATATATGTTGGGTTAAGAATTACGGTTGCAAAAATATGCTTCGGTGTTATATTTGCCAAAGTATATCAAGGATTGTCAGAATGGCCCAACAGATTGTTCATTAGGATGCATCTTGTTCCTTTTAGTTTTGCAAAAATTGCTGGTTGATTTCTGCATGGTGAAAGGAGCATATGCTTGTCTTCTGAGATGAAACTTCATCACAGAAATTTATTCATGGCGCAAACTACCAGCACACTATATTATAAAAAATTATATGCAGTAAATATATTCAGCAAATGGAATTTTTATCTTTACAATTCAAGCCCTTGGCCCTCAGCAATTGCGGAAAGCCTAATTGGGTGACCTAGCCATCTCATGAACGGCTTTCCGACCACATAACAACAAATGTTGGGTTAGGGTTTCAGGGATGAGGTTGGAGGAGGGTGGCACTGAGAAGTGGGGATCGGACTTAGAGGGATGGCGGTCTGGGAGGCGGTGAACCGGTGGTAGGTAGTGGACAAGGATAGACAACGAGACGGCGGCGGAGCCACCGGAGCTGTGGGGTCAGCTGTGGTGATAGGCTGGTGTTGGTTGTGAAGGAAAAGCGAGGCAAAGGGGAAGGGGAGGAGGCCGGCTCGGCGGGGCTGTGTCGACCTGTTGACGCCTTTCAGTGCCGATGTGGCAGGGCGGCAGCATGGTGGCAAGTGGGGGTACAGAAAGAACTGCCTTGGTTACCGGACGATCTCACTATTGCCGGAGGGGGGCCTTGCTGTCGTCATCGCTCGCTCCACTCCGCAAATTTGTTGTGTGGATAGAGAGACGGGAAGAGATAAAGTGGAGACAATGTACGCGACTTGCCCATCCAGCGCGCGTGTGCCGATTAGCACCCCTAGCAATTGTGCCAAAATACAGTGTGACAAATTTTATTCACAATGAGACCACTGTCTATCTAAAAATGTACATTATTTGCCCATCTACTATTTACTACACTCATATACTATGTTATTTGCTATAGCATATAATTTTGGTTGTACGTATCTTGATATCATAAGTATTCCTTCCATTTCAAAATATATGACGCCATTGACTTTTTTCATAACGTTTGTTCATTCGTCGTATTAAAAAAAGTATATGAATATTATTTATTTTGTTGTGACTTGTTTATCATTAAATAAAATATAATCTTAACTTATACTTTTATATATTTATATTAAATTTTTAAATAAGATGAATGGTTAAATGTTATATAAAAGTTAATGGCGTCATATATTTTGAAAAAAGGTGGTTCATATATCGCTGACACTTAAAAGCCAACGTGCTGGGTATACTGAGAAGCATATGGCTCAGACTGCATTCCGACTGGGGCACGGATGATGAGATTTGGAAGATCAAATGCGTCGACGAGTTCCTGCGCGACAAGCCTCACTTGGTAACTGAGGTATAGAACAGTAGTGCAAGTGGGTAAATAAATATAGGAGAAACACAAATGCAACCGAAGAATTTTACCTTTTCACGGCTTCTATAAACTTGGCAAGGATGAACAGACTCAATGTGTGACTCTGCAAGTGTAAGCAGATGGTTTAGACATATCTATCTATTCCACGCACCAAATCCTCCAAGCGTCTTGCTATGCTTCTTGAATCAAGCAGGAAGCTGATAAGAGTCAGCATGGGTTTGGTTTGGGCTCGAGATAAGCTTCAAGGAGATTGCCAAATAGAGATAAGGCTCGGTTTAGACAATTGTATCTTGTAAATTAAGTAGATTTAGATCTAATCTTTGACAAGAGTCTGTCGCAAGGACTTGTTTGTTAGTTAGAGATAAGATCGTGTCCTATATGGACCATGTTGTAATCTCGGGTATAAATATCCCGGTAGTCTGTACATAGAAACGATCTCAATCAATTCAACACAATTCAATCTACTTGCGGCGCATCGCCAACCCTCGCAAGAGGTTAACTTCCGGCGAGTTCTTGCTTCCCCAGAGCAGAGGTAAGAACTCGTACCCGACGATCTACATCATCGGGGCTAACATGTCGCTTTAGACACATTAAACCGTGGCGATGTGATCGTCGTTTATCAATGTCTTGGATAATCTTGATGTGGTTCTTTAATTCTATCTTGCCAGTGATTAACTCGTTTTAGGGTTTATTGCCGGCGGTGGTCGAATTAGCTTGCTCGTCTAGATTATCTAAGGCATCTACCATCTCCAAAAGCGATCGACAGCTTGATTTTCTTTGTGTTAATTCTCGATCTACACTCTGAGTTGCTATCGACCTTAGTCGTGTTTCGAGGTTTAATTCAAAGCCTGTTTTCGATCGTAATTAAGGATAGCAGAGGCTGAGGCAGAAGGAGCAGATCCAGGAGCAGCAGGCGGCAATCGCTCATCGGCCCACCAAGACTAAAAAAGAGTAGAGGATAAAATCTACAGTGGCCAAGGCCGATGAGGGTGCCACAAAATCAGCACAAGCTCCTGCGTCTGCGAAAGGTAAAGGCATAGCATCGGTTTCTGTTAACATGGTTTTCGTATTACCAGCAGAATACAGCGTACAGATGGCCGATGAGGCGGTAGCCGACGATGAAATAGAACAATCTTCGGCTAAGCTACAATTGTCGCCAGACCAAGCCGTGTTCGACAAGCCGGCCGACACCAGCTACAGGCACCTCCGGCCGTTGTACATCAAGGGATTCGTCAATGGACGGCCGATGACAAAGATGCTGGTCGACGGCGGTGCGGCAGTAAATTTGATGCCATATACAACTTTCAGAAAGCTTGGAAAAGTACCTGAAGACCTCATCAAGACCAATATGGTGTTAAAAGACTTTGGCGGTAACGCATCTGAGGCAAAAGGGGTGTTGAATGTAGAGCTCACAGTGGGCAACAAAACAATACCTACCACCTTTTTTGTCTTCGACGGTAAGGGTTCCTACAGCCTGTTGTTGGGACGCGATTGGATCCACGCAAATTGTTGCATCGCTTCAACGATGCATCAGTACCTCATTCAATGGCAAGGGGACCAAGTCGAGATCGTGCAGGCCGATAGGTCAGTACACGTGACCAATGCCGATCTCGCAGTATGGGAGATGGAGGGGATCGATTGCCTGTCTGAACGAGTATGGGAGGCCGATTTCCTCAAGGTAACTGACTGCAACATCGAGACGATCGAAGATCAAGACAAGCAGTTGCTTTAACAAAGATATAACATCCACTGTCCAAGATGAACAAGCTAGTCCCTACACAGATGATGCAGTGGATGAGTTAGATGAAAAACTGGGACAAGGCTTTGTGTCGGCCGATGAACTCGAAGAGGTTGATATAGGAATAAGTGATAGGCCTAAGCCGACGTATGTAAGTGCTAACCTGCCAAGGGATTATAAAAATAATTTGATAAATCTTTTGAAAGAATTCATGGATTGTTTTGCATGAGAATATCATGAGATGCCAGGATTAAGCCGATCGATTGTAGAACATCGGTTACCTATCAAACCAGGCTATCGGCCATTTAAACAAGCTCCTAGGAGATTTAAGGCTAATATGCATGAAGCTATTAAAGCAGAGATCACAAGACTTTACGACGCCAACTTTATCAGACCATGCCGATATGCGAAGTGGGTTTCCAACATAGTTCCAGTATCGAAGAAAAATGGTAAGCTCAGGGTGTGTATTGATTTCAGAGATTTAAACAAAGCAACACCGAAAGACGAGTACCCTATGCCATTGGCCGATTTGCTAGTTGATGCTGTATCCGGACACAAGATCTTCAGCTTCATGGACGGAAACGCAGGCTATAACCAGATTTTCATGGCCGAGGAAGATATTCACAAGACAGCTTTCAGGTGTCCAGGGGCAATCGGCTTATACGAGTGGGTCGTTATGACGTTTGGCTTGAAAAACGCTGGAGCTACTTATCAGAGGGCTATGAATTATATTTTTCATGATCTTATTGGCTCCCTGATTGAGGTTTACATCGATGATGTCGTCGTAAAGTCAAAAGAGTACGATGTGCACCTGGCCGATTTACGCAAGGTGCTCGAAAGAGCAAGGAAATATGGTCTAAAAATGAACCCTAACAAGTGTGCCTTTGGCGTATCGGCCGGTCAGTTTTTGGGTTTCTTGGTCCACGAAAGAGGAATTGAGATTACACAAAAAAATATTGACACTATAAAAAAGATCAAGCCTCCACATAACAAGACCAAGTTACAATCTCTGCTCGGCAAGATCAACTTTGTTCGGCGTTTTATATCAAACCTGTCAGGCAGGATAGAGCCGTTCACTCCATTATTGAGGATGAAGGACGATCAAGAATTTACATGGGGTGATAAGCAGCAAAAGGCGTTGGACGATGTCAAAAAATATCTGAGTTCCTCACCGGTTCTAATTCCTCAACGAAAAGGAATTCAATTCAGGCTATACTTATCGGCCGATGAGAAGTATATCGGCTCAGTTTTGGTGCAGGACATTGATGACAAAGAAAGGGTTATTTTCTATCTCAGCAGGAGGTTGTTGGATGCCGAAACAAGGTACACGTCAATGGAGAAGATATGTCTATGCTTATATTTTTCATGTACTAAATTGAGGCATTATTTACTTTCCAATGAGTGCATCGTGGTAAGTAAGGCCGATGTGATGAAATACATGTTATCGGCCCCCGTGTTGAAATGGAGAATTGGGAAGTGGATTTTTGCCTTAACAGAGTTTGATCTCCAGTATGAATCAGCCAAAGCGATCAAGGGACAAGCCCTGACCGATTTTATTGTTCAACATAGAGATGATTCAATTGCATATTCAGACATTGTGACATGGACGTTGTATTTTGATGGGTCTGTTTGCAGACATGGATGCTGTATCAGCCTAATCATCATATCCCCTCGGGAGGCAAGCTTCGAGTTTGCGTTTACCATTAAGCCTTATTATACTAACAATCAAGTAGAATATGAAGCTGTCCTTAAAGGTTTGTAGTTATTACAAGAGGTCGAGGCCGATGCCGTGGAAATTATTGGCGATTCACAGTTGGTCATCAATCAACTTTCTGGGGACTATGAATGTAAGAATGATATTCTCAGAGTTTACAATGCAGAGTGCAAGGAGTTGCTACAAGCCTTCAAGATTGTGACGATGAGGCATATACCTAGGAAGCAAAACTTCGAGGCCAACGATTTAGCTCAGGTGGCATCAGGATACAGGCCGATGGCCAAAGATGTTCAGATTCGAATTGCAACCGTGGATGCCGATGATTGGAGGTGTGCTATCATCGAATATTTGAGAAATCCTTCTCAATCGGCGTCACGAAAGATGAAATACAAAGTTTTACATTATGTCTTGCTAGATGATGATCTATACTATCGGACGATTGATGGTGTCTTGCTCAAGTGCTTGAGTCTAGAGGAAGCCAAAGTTGTTATGAGCGAGGTCCATGAAGGGATTTGTGGAACACATCAATCGGCCCATAAAATGAGATGACTTTTTAAGCGCGTTGGATATTTCTGGCCGACAATGCTAGAGGATTGTTTCAAGTACTATAAAGGGTGTCAAGACTGTCAAAAGTTTGGAGCAATTCAGAGAGCACCGGCATCGGCTATGCATCCAATCATAAAGCTGTGGCCATTTCATGGATGGGGTATAGATATGATCGGACGGATTAACCCACCATCAAGCAAAGGACACAAGTATATTTTAGTGGCTACAGACTACTTTACAAAGTGGGTTGAGACCATCCCTCTTCAGAAAGTTGATTCTAAGGATGTCATCCAGTTTGTTAAAGAGCATATCATATACAGATTTGGGCTTCCACAGACACTGACGACCGATCAAGGATCAATTTTCGTGTCCGATGAGTTTGTTGAGTTTGCCGACAGCATAGGCATTAAGCTATTGAATTCTTCTCCATACTATGCACAAGCTAATGGGCAGGCAGAAGCTTCTAACAAGATTTTGATCAAGTTGATCAAGAGGAAAATTGATGAACAGCCGAGACAGTGGCATACCACGCTAGCCGATTCCCTTTGGGCGTATCGGATGGCTTGTCATGGTGCAACTCAAGTGCCGCCGTATCAGTTAGTTTATGGGCATGAAGTTGTGCTGCCGTGGGAGACCAACATCGGCTCAAGAAGGATTGCATTGCAAGACGACTTGACAGCCGATGAGTACCACAATCTTATGGTTGATGAGTTAGATGATTTGGCACACGTCCAATTGCGGGCTTTGGAAAAAATAAATCGAGATAAAGATCGAGTTGCTCGTCATTATAACAAAAAGGTTGTAGCCAAGTCATTTGAGGAAGGAGACTTTGTTTGGAAATTAATACTGCCGATCGGCGCCAGAGATAACAAATTCGGCAAGTGGTCACCTAATTGGGAAGGTCTTTTTCAGATTCATCGATGTGTTCCTCGCAATGCTTATCTACTAAAAGGATTGGATGGAGAAATTTATGGCAGAGCCCTTCATGGCAAATACTTAAAGAACTATTACCCAAGCGTATGGATCGATTCATGATCGGCCTGTCAGCCGATTTATGATAACAGCCGATGTACAACGCATCGCCTCTAGATGGCCAATATACACTATCGCCCTTAGTTCAAATTTTACAACATGAGCCTTTATCTTCCAAAATTTGGGGGGCATATATATACAAGCAAGCAATTCTCCAAGATTCTTCAAGTTTATCAGATCGATTCAAATTTATGGACTTCAAATTTTTTTGGTTTAGATCATATTCTGCTAATTGGTCGATGAGATATATATTAATCAAAACAAGAGGTTATCTTTTTACAAGAAGAACATAAAAAGTATATTACATCAGCCTATGAAGTTTTGGATAGCTGCAATGGCCTTGCGACGGATTTGATCGATGTCTTCTATTGTCTGAGCGTCATCAGCCGTCGACGCTGGAATTGGCTTCAAGGACTTGCTCAGGGTTGCAAGATATTTGGCCGATGCCTTCAGCTTTGCCGTTTGATCTTCTATGGCCTTGGGTGATGCAGTTATCCTGACTTCAACTTCTTGGATCTCCTTGCAAGTTGCTTCTAGCTTCAACACTAAGTTTGCTTCAAGGCGGCAGAGTTCTTCAAGCCTTTTGTTTAAGGCGATCGGCTCAACAGCCAGCTCATCCAACTTAGTCTTGTCAGAATTAACTTGAGCTTTGCTGGCAGTTAAGGCCGATTCCAAGCTTTCGCGCTCCCACCTCTCCGCGATTCTTTCTTTAGCCCTGTAAAGCTTGAAGTGGTATTGTTTCAAGAAGATGGCTGGCGTCAAGGTCTCCATCAGGTCTTCAGGCAGTTGATCTTGAATTTTTTGTACCCTACTCCTTATGGGATTACAGTTCTCCACCAATGATTCTAACGATGACTCCAGCCGATTAGCAATATCGGACAGCCGACTCTTCAATTCTTCAGAGACTGACACCTTGGTTGTGCTGGGTGGCTCTTTGTCCTCATCATCAAGAAATTGGTCGATATCAAAAGTAAACATATCGGCTAAGTTCTGCAATCATCAAGATAGGGCATGGTTAACCCAGTCAAGCAAAATCGGTAAGGGATTCGAAGTGATATGGTTTACCTGTGATGGGACATCGGCTATGCCTGCATCGGCCTCCTTTTGTTGTTCTGAGACGGCGGGCGAGGGGGTTGGCCGATGTGGTGCAGGTGATGGAGCTCACGGCTGAAGAAAGGCAAGAAAACGGTTATCAGATCCATATTATCAGAGGAATAAGGCAGAAAGATCAACTCTTACCGAAACAATCGGAGAGGGTGGTGGAGAAGGAGATGGTGTTCTCAATCGGGCCTTGGCTTGTTCGCATCTTTGCAAGGTTGCTTTCTTGGTTCTTGGTAAAGGGGCCGATTGAGTTCTTTCTTTGAGTAAAGACGATGCGACGACCTAAAAGGGAAATCAAGTTATAATAGACCAGCAAAGGGGAAACCGTATAAATTCAAGAAAGGGATTATATTAACCTTGCGGACTGTATGTCTGCTTCTCCTTGGTTGAGCAACGTCGGCCTGGTCATCGGCCGGTGGAATCGTAGTGGTCGTAGCCAATGGATCTTCAGTTGACCTGGCCGATGGCTCTTTAGCAGTGTTGGCCGATGGGTTTTCTTCTTCAGGCAGATCGGCGGCTGCTGCATCGACCTCCTCCTCCATTACTTGGTTGTCTAGGAATTCTTCCACGGAGGGGTCTAGCTCGTCGAGATCGGCCTGATCGTCAATCCTGGGTTTCTTGCCGGGTTTCTGAATTTTTTCTTTTGCCAGCACCTTCCTCTTAGAAGTTTCTTTGATTATCGGCCCTTGGAGCAGTGATGATACCTGTGGGGCAGTAAGGCCGATAATTGACTCCAGAACAGTTCTTCCTGATGGAGCCAGGGCCAGAGCATAAGATATTTTCTGCCCACTGTTGCTGACTGATGGCATTGGGGCGTCAGGGACCTGAGGACTGATATTATCAATAAGTTCTGTCAGATAGAACCTGGCCGATTGATGGAAGATGTGAGTAGCCTACTCCTGCCACCATGATTGGAAGCTGATATGGATGAAGGGGCTCAACCATAATCGGTCACAATCGCCCAAGTTTGGTGTTCTGATTTCTAAAGCTTTGCTCATGATCAAGGCCGATGAGACTGTGCCTCTGCTCTCTAGGAGCCGATGGAAGTGTAGGCTAATAGGAAGTTGTCCAAGTCCACATTGTCTGGTAGCCACCATGGGGTTGTAAAACGCGTATGACAAGCTGGTGCTTCTGCCTTGAAATATGCCTACTAGGAGCAGGCAAGGAGTGATGCCGATCATGAAGATTTCTCTCGAGACCATGTCAACATTCAGCTGGCTTAGGGTCAGATCGGTAGGGAGCTCAAATTCAGAGTCCGAAGGATAGACAAACATGTCCATCTTAGCTGATGGAGGGCCAGTATAGAACCGGACGAACCAGGTGGATATTTCTTCGGCCGATTGATCAGTTCCAGGATAAATTGAAGCTGCTTCTCCAAAGGACATACATCTCCTTGATGAGGGATCTTCGTTGTCAGTATAGTCCGATGGGAAGACCGAATCTGATAATGGAGGCCGATCGACCATGGTATTAGTGTGGATTGTTAGCCAGAGCTGGATAAACCACCATGGACCTCCATGTGCCACTGTCCGTTTTAATATTAGATCCTGAGTGGCAGAGTAAAGCAGCCGATAGACAGCTCCAAGGAGGTATCGGCCAAGGGGAATTTGTTTCTTTTCAACCAGGGCCTGAGCTAAATGTTGACAGTTCAAAGTGGGGCCACAGGTTGATCCGCAGAAGACGAATCTTTCTAACCATAGAGTCAGAAAGGCCACGTGCTCTCTATCTGAGACAGATCCTTGTTCCATGTGTTTAGATATATATCCAGACCAACCTCCAATCTTCTTGGTCTTCAGCTTATGGCTGCTGTTAATGAGGAGGTTGAAGGGATTGATCTCAGAGTGTATATCCAATCCTGACAGCATCTTGACATCTATTAATGTTGGGCTCATCGGACCTTGCCGGAACAGAAAGGCATTCAGGGTGCTGACCAAAAGTAGGTGGCTGCTGACATAAGAGGTTCGTTCTTCTTGGTATCGGCCAAAGACAGAGTGATGCATTGGCCGATTCCTATTTTGTCCCAATGAACTTGCTTGGCTACGGCAATCCTCTTGTACCAAGTCCTGTAGCCATTGAGTTTTGACGGCCAAGATCTAAAAGTGTGCTTCCATGAAGAAGCATTGGGCTTTACTTCCTTGAAGGAGATTCTATTCGTTTCCGCATTTATCAGCCAGGTTGGGTCAGAATTGCCCATGGGGCCCAGAAGGAACCGGTGTGATTTGTCATTGGTAGGGATTAAAATCTGGTTCTTGAAGACCTACGGCATATGAACAGTGATGAAAAATAAGACCCGGGGGGGCAAGAGCAGAAACCTTAGTTTGAAAAACTCGGCAGGAAAATGAAAATGTGAACTCAGAGAGGATTGACTCACCACAGGGATATCGGAAGCATAGAATGGCAAGGAAGCCATTGATGCTGTTGAAGAGGTCGTCGATGAGGGAGTTGATGCCGAAGAGATGTCGAGGAGTCGCCGGAATCAAGAGGCGCAAGTGGTTAATGAAGAAGTGCACGAGGAAATCGGCGGCGGAGGGCTGTGAATATGGATCTGCACGGTTTTCAGACAAACCCTAGCGAAGAAGTCGATGGGTTCCTCGGAGCTAATTCCACCACATTATATAATGAAGCGAAATTGGGGGGCATGTGTTAACAGCAGATTTTCGTAATCTACTCGGAGAGGAAAGAGAAAACCGACGCAGAGAAGAGGGGCCAAGTTGGAGTCGGACCAAGTCTCGTATCGGACTCAGCAAGTGTATCGGACTGGAAGAAGCACTAGTAGAAAGGGTGTATCGGCCGATACGGATTCAATACGGCCATCGGCCGATAGAGGCAGGAAGCTGATAAGAGTCAGCATGGGTTTGGTTTGGGCTCGAGATAAGCTTCAAGGAGATTGCCAAATAGAGATAAGACTCGGTTTTAGGCAATTGTATCTTGTAAATTAAGTAGATTTAGATCTAATCTTTGGCAAGAGACTGCCGCAAGGACTTGTTTGTTAGTTAGAGATAAGATCGTGTCCTATATGGACCATGTTGTAATCTTGGGTATAAATATCCCGGTAGTCTGTACATAGAAACGATCTCAATCAATTCAACACAATTCAATCTACTTTCGGCGCATCGCCAACCCTCGCAAGATGTTAACTTCCGGCGAGTTCTTGCTTACCTAGAGCAGAGGTAAGAACTCGTACCCGACGATCTACATCATCGGGGCTAACGTGTCGCTTTAGACACGTTAAGCCCTGGCGATATGATCGTCGTTTATCAATATCTTGGATAATCTTGATGTGGTTCTTTAATTCTATCTTGCCAGTGATTAACTCGTTTTAGGGTTTATTGCTGGCGGTGGTCGAATTAGCTTGCTCGTCTAGATTATCTAAGGCATCTACCATCCCCAAAAGCGATTGACAGCTTGATTTTCTTTGTGTTAATTCTCGATCTACACTCTGAGTTGCTATCGACCTTAGTCGTGTTTCGAGGTTTAATTCAAAGCTTGTTTTTGATCGTAATTAAGGATAGCACCGGGGTTTCAGCCGGTCTTACCTAATGCATGTGATTATTTATGTTTTGCATGTATTTGTCACTTGTACGAGCAAATCATTAAATATAAATATATTGATTACAGGGTATTCTTAGGACTTCTCTGTGATTAGTATATCTATATTGGCTGATTGGCTTGTATAAGTTTCCACTAGGGTATTAGCTAGTGTATTTATCTTCATGTATCCCTCATCAGCCGATTCCAATAAATGGCCACCGATACATTAATAAAGGCCGATGGGATTAGATCTGTTTACCAATCTTATTATGTTAGAACCTCAAGTAGGCCGATATAGCTTTGCCCTATCGGCTAGGCGCCCACGATGCAACATCGGCCTATCGGCCGATCGGCCATCGTTTCTAATGTGGTTTACTTGTTTATTCTTGTTGATTGCAGATCAAATCAACTGGCACGCCCTACATGCACCTAGGCAAGCCATTGGACCTGCACTGAAGCTAAGCAGATCTCCCAGGCCGCCGTGGAAACGTGGAACCCGTTTTGTTGCGAGGCGGGTCGAAAGTCTACGCCAACAGAGGTGAGATCAGTTCATGCAGTGGATGGCTTTCTCTGGGTTCATGCAAAGCAAATTCAGTGGCACAACGGATGGCAGGTATGCACACGCATGCCTATCTAGCATGTCTTGGTGGGAGAACTTACAGGCAGTAGTCAACTCAGTTCAGCCAATGTACTCCTTCCTTCCATTTGCTGACGAGGACAAGATCCCCAATTTGAGTGAGGTTCTTCTGAGATATCAGTTGTTAAGAATGGAGTATGATAGTCTTTTTGTGAGTCAAAGGGATAAGTTTGAAGCATACATGGAAATTGTCAACAGGAGGATGCACGATCTCACCAATGAAACTCTAATCAATGCCAGTGAGTAACCGACATTACATAATGAGAAAATTGGTATTGTATGACTCTCATCGATCTTGTTTCATGATTTGTAGGTGCGGCATTGAATCCTATGATGCACTACGCGTACTCTCCAAGTGCTTCCATCTTCCAAGACCTCCGTCAGGCCTTCGAGTGGATGACGGACATCGATACGGCCGCCGCCGCTTTGCTGAAGATTGAGATGTACCGCCGCAAGACTAGTGAATTTGGGAGGGCCCTTGCAAGAAAGATGGCAACCGATGGAAAAACTTCCCCTGGTATGTTTTTAATCATTTGCACATGGATTATGTCTTGATGCTTTACACGTATTCAGTGCTGTAAATTGACATGGAAATTGGCATGTGCAGCACAATGGTGGTTTATGTTTGTCTCAGACACGCCGAATTTGAAGAGGCTTGCGTTGCGCATGGTTGGTCAATGCTGCTCTTCAAGTGGGTGTGAACGGAACTGGAGCACATTCGCATTCATACATACCAAGGTCCGTAATAAACTTACCCACAAGAAGTTGAACAAACTAGTTTATGTGAACTACAACCTTTGCCTGCGAATCCAGCAAGAAAATGCCCAAGTTAGGAAGGAGGACGACGATACCCTTCAAAGACTAGCGAACCTATCATTCTATGAAACTAACAATCAGATTAAAGAATGGATGGATAATGCTCGGTCCAATGCCAACCCAGAACTAGATGAAGACTCAGCTGAAAGTGACGCCCCCGTGCCTAGTCCACTTGTAGCCAACCTAGTGGACTTGACTGACCTGCGCAGAACCATGGGAGCTTCTACTATTGCAGAGTGGGCTGATGTGAATATAGGTGACACTCATATTGGAAAAAGAAAGACTCCGCAGCCACCAAAAGAACCTACATCCAAAAGAGCTAAGGGCAAAGGTCCACAGTCTCGCAATGTTGATAGTGATGAAGAGACTGAAGGAAGCCCAGACTACCAAGAGTCCAATGATAGTAGCTCAAGAACTGATTCAGACGACGGAGACAACGGTGGTCAAGGAGGCCAAGGCACCACTGAAGTGCCTTCTGGGGGTCACCACAGCCCTATTCAATTCACTAGTGCGATGTGCTTCAATTACCATTTTGTTGGCGTAGAATTTCGACCTGCCTCACAACAAAGCAGGTTCCACGTTTCAACGGCGGCCTGAGAGATCTGCTTAACTCCAGTGCAGATCCAATGGCTTGCCTAGGTGCGTGTAGAGCGTGCCAGTTGATTTGATCTGCAATCAACAAGAATAAACAAGTAAACCAAGTTAATAAACGATGGCCGATCGGCCGATAGGCCGATGTCGCATCGTGAGGGCCTAGCCGATAGGGCAAGGCTGTATCGGCCTACTTGAAGTAATAATGAAATAAGATTAAGATACAAATTTAATCTCATCGGCCTTTAGTAATATATGAATATTAGTCAGATGACACTAGCCGATGAAGAATATATAAAAGATAAATACACTAGCTAATACTCTAGTGCAGACTTGTATAAGCCAATCGGCCAATATAAACATACTGATCACAGAGAAACCCTGAGATTAATCTGTAATAAATACACTTATATCTGTCGATCTACCCATACAAGTGGCAAATACATGCAAAAACATAAAATAATCACATGCATTAAGTAAGACCGGCAGAAACCCCGGTGCTATCCTTAATTACGATCGAAGACAGGCTTTGAATTAAACCTCGAAACACGACTAAGGTCGATAGCAACTCAAAGTGTAGATCAAGAGTTAACACAAAGAAAATCAAGCTATCGATCGTTTTTGGGGATGGTAGATGCCTTAGATAATCTAGACAAGCAAGCTAATTCAACCATCGTCGGCAATAAACCCTGAAACAAGTTAATCGCTGGCGAGATGGAATTAGAAAGCCATATCAAGATTAGCCAAAACATGATAGGCGACGATCACATCATCAGGGCTTAGCGTGTCTAAAATGACACGCTAGCCCCAACGATGTAGATCGTCGGGTACGAGTTCTTACCTCTGCTCTGCCGGAAGTTAACCTCTTGCGAGGGTTGGCGATGCGCCGAAAGTAGATTGAAACAAGTTTGTTTGTTGAATTGATTGAGAGAGTCTCTATGTATAAACTACCGGGATATTTATACCCGAGATTACAACATTGTCCAGATAGGACACGATTTTATCTACAACTTAACAAATAAGTCCTTATGGCGGACTCTTGCCATCGATTAGATTAAATCTACTCTAACTGCTTAATTAAAGAGATATGATTGCCTAAAACCGAGCCTTATCTCTATTTGGCAATCTCCTTGAAGCTTATCTCGAGCCCAAACCAAGCCCATGCTGCCTCAACCAGCCTCTTGCCTGTATCGGCCAATGGCCGTATTGAATCCGTATCAGCTGATACAACCTTTCTGCTAGCGCTTCTTCCAGTTCGATACGACTACTGAGTCCGATACGAGACTTGGTCCGACTCCGGCTTGGCCCTTCTTCTCTACGTCGGTTTTCTCTTTCCTCTCCGAGTAGATTACAAAAATCTGCTGTTAACACATTTAGACCTTTAGCATGCATTTCACTATTGATTAATTTCCTTCCTACAATTTCATTTGCAGGTGAGGCCGACTTCACTCACGTGACTCAGGACCGTGATCACGGTGCTCCAAGCTCTCAATGAACTACCGTTTCACCGAGTGACCAACAACAACGACAGCATCTTGACATACCACAGGATAGCTACAGCTCATTCAGTGCCTCTAGCATTAAAAGTGGCTATCCAAGGTATGCGTACAATCGTCCCCAACCTTCTGATTATCCCCCTCCTACATGGGTGTACGAGTGGCAAGAGCCCCAGTGGTACGCTCAATTGTATGCTCAATGGCAAACAACAGCATCATGGACAGGTCAAAGTTGGGAGGAATACAAGGCAGAGTTGCTACACTCGCATGGCTTGATGCTCATATCCACAGAGGAGTACAACATGACATATAATCAGTGGAACTTATAGCTGGCTCTATATTGGTACGTCCTTCTCTATTTCTTTCGATTGATCACAAAACTTCTATTTTCATATTGCTTGTCATATGAACTATCATATTGTGGATGTTATATTGTGGACTCTATTGTGAACTCTACATTGTGGACGGTGCGGCATTTCACCTGTGAACTCTATATTGGGGACATCTTGACATGTGGACATGTGGACATGTGGACACCATGTGTGATATCTTCAGATTGTTGATTGTTGTTGTCGAAATATTATGTTATGAATTGTTCAATTGATTTCAAGTCCGTAATATAGCAAAGATCATGCCAAAATTTTTTATTGTATACCCACAAGTATTGTTCAATTGATTTCAAGTCCGTAATATAGAAAAGATTATGCCAAAATTTTTTATTGTACACCCACAAGTATCCTACATATTTTAATTATTATCCCAAAATTCTACACATTTTTAAGTGTTTCTCCAATTTTTTTTATTTTTTTTCATTTTGTTCTTCTTTTGCTCTAACATTGCGCGGTAACCGCGCCAAACCGCGCGGTTACCGCGCCATACCGTGCGGTAACCGCGGTTTCCCCGAATTTTTGAATTCAAAATTTTCAAATGCAAATTTGTCGTGGTTTTTGGCGGTTACCACGGTAACCGCCCTACCGCCGGGTGGCGGTAACCAGGCCCCAGGCGGTAAGTGAAACCCTGCTCGGCTCTGCCTCTTTCCTCTGTGTCCCACCGACATAGTTTCTCCCCATGCCACATCAGCCCTAGATTCCACCCACGTCGTCCTCATTTGTCCACATGTCGCCACGTGTCAATCCACGGCATCAAGTCCACCGTAGACCGAGTCCACCACCACCCGAGCCACTGACCAGTGGGCCCCATCATATTTTCCTATTCAAAAATAATTCAATTTTCAAAATTAAATATCCAAAGAATTTTTCCGGAATATTCCTTTTTCTTTTATCCTCGGATTTCCTCCGAATTTAAACTTCCGGAGGCCATAACTTTTCCGTTTCAACTCTAATTCGACCCATTCTTTTTTCTAAATTCTTCTAAAATCGAGCTCTACCTCTTGGTTTAGTTTGTTATTTCATTTGGTGTTGTTTAGTTAGCCTTTTATTTTATTTATTTGTTTCTCGTATGCGATCGTGTAGACGTTGCAGTAGAGGAGCAGTTCGCTTCAGAAGACGCAATGCAAGGACAGTATTGGGAGCAAGGCAAGTGCACTCTTTGAACATATTGATCCCATTTTATAAAATGTTTTGTTTTGAATACATGCATTATTTAATTTATAAATTATTGATGGGTAGTGTGACTTACTTGTTATTATATTCTATCTTTGATTATTATTGAATACCAATGATACCTTGTTACCCTAGTCTTTGTGAGTTGAACATTGGGCTCAACTCAAGGTAGATTTGTTATGCTTAGCCCCGCTCAAGGTTGTTTTATAAGAAAAATATAATTTTGATTAATCTTATACTTATAATTACTTTTATATGAACTGTGTGGTTATGTACTATCTTTCCGATAGCATGTGTTGCATCGTGTAGTAAACAACGGGCGGATAAAATGTTTTGGATCATTGTGATGGGTGGTTCTGTATGAACCTGGTTAGGTGGTAATGTATATGTGTGATCGTTATCAGGTATGGTCTCTGTGTGAGCCTACTGTTGAGCTGTGTGCTATTTATTTGCTCAAGGGCCAACTACGTGTCCTTAAGCTGCTATCCTATGTTGTGTGCTATTGTAGTTTGGCAAGTTGCTCTGATCAATTAAGGACTTCACTTCATAAGTCATTGATCTGAGCCTACCGTACAACCACATGTTCTCATGGGAAGAACTTGGCCTAGTAGAATTTCTAGTCTTGGCACTGTTGGCCCAAGTGGTTAGATGCTATGTGTTAAGCTCAGCCATGGGTACTTTCTTGTCTATGTGAGGGAAAGGTGTCTCATGGGGGAAGACAGTGTTGGGACGGAGTGTCTAAAAAGTCTTGTTACAGTCTCCTTGGCTGCACATAACCTGAAGTGTGACACTTGCGCATGGCCATTAAAAAAAGGTGTATCTTGTGGGTCAAGCTGTACAACCTCTGCAAAGTGTTAAACTAATTTATTCGAATAGCCGCGTCCACGGTCATGGACATGCTTGGTGATTTCTCATGGAAAGCTGTGTGCAGGTTAACTGATTTAGCTGTGTGGTTCTGTGTGGACAGATCCTGTGTAGATGGTTGGTTGGTAACACTTGTTATTTATAAAAGTTGTTTTAAACATCTGTTTATAAATTGTTTATAACTGCAAATTATTGTGTTATGCAAAATAGTCATCGTTTTCTTTATCAACCTTGCATATGCATATTTCCGTGTACTTGCTGAGTATTTCATATACTCACCTTGCAATTCTCCCATTCCAGAAGAAAGGTTTCCGCTGTTTCCTGAGGAGTTTGCTGCTGAAGACGAGGAATAGGTCGTGAGTCCCGGTTGACTGCCAGTGACAAGTTGAATGGAACTATTACGCGTTTATCTTATTTTCTGCTGCTTTATTATTTTCTTTAGGCCCTTCGTGGCAGAATAAATGTAAACTTTAACTATAAGGCTTATCACAGTCACTTTATTAATTAATATTAAGTTTCCTTTGTGATGTTGGTTGTGATATTTTCTTTGTGTCTATGTGTGCTAGCTTGATTCTGGATCAGCACTTATACACAGGAGGTCCTATTTTGGGCCCTTACACAACCTAAGTCAGGTGTTCTTGTGATCTAAGGGCCGACAACGCCAAGGTGATAGCAGCGGCGGCGATAGCGCACAATAGGCTGAGGCTAGTGAACCGCTCTCCTGCCATGGTTCTCCTTCTCGGTGCAGTAGAAGCCATAGCTGAGGCGAGCCTCGGTCTTGCGTGGCCAAGTTAGACAGGCATGGGACAGGTCTGGGTGATGGAGTCAAGTTGCTGGGGCGTGGATGTGTGATGCAACAGCGGCGCTCACGTGAAGGGAACCGGCGTGAAGCCGGTAGAGGAGCTCGGAGGTGCATGCGAGGGCTGAAGTTGATGCTACATGCAGCAGACTCTCATGACTAAGATCCCAACGATTGTGATTGTGACGACAGTCCAGCAAGGTGGCGCGCGCGACGGGGAATCCGTTGTGCGGCTCTAGCCTTTCGCCGATTGCTGAGGAAACGTAATGCCAAACCCTTCTCCGCGCTTGAGCAAGCGAGCAATGATGATGGTGGCGACGGCGGCGGTCTGGCGAAGAGAAGCGCTCGTGGCTACATTGATTTGCCGGTTGGGGGCGCAGCAAAGCCGTCTCGTACTTCTTGTCCCTCTTGCGGCAGTGGATCCATCGTGTGGGTTGGTAGGGGGTCCCTGATGGCGCGCGTGGTGGACCCGAAACTACCATGAGGAGGTAGTAGCAAACGCACACTGAGTCAAGCGCTGACAGAAAGGATGCCTGCGCGTGCTTCGCGGTGAACTCCGCACGACGGGATTGATGCCGCGTGAGGGAAGCCAGTGACTTAGGGCTCCAAACTAGTAAGTAATTAGACCGAAAAAGAGCTTGGCTGAATTTTGGGTTTTTTCTTTTGATTTTATTGAGTGGATTGGAGTTGCTGATTTTATTTAGGTGAATTAGAGTCCGATTCTTTCACGTGGTTGGGAAATTTGGAATTTGGAAACTACATTGCTACGATGGGAACTTACTGTGGAATTTGGACAAATAGAGACTACGGATGAAAAAAAATTACTGGAAGCCTTATGGATTTTTTTATTATATAGGTATAGATATATAATAATATCAATAAATATATGGTTCTGTTAAAGTACTTTCTAAGACTATTCTATACATATGGTCTTCATAATTGTAAGACAAAATATTTTAGATATTATTTATAGTTAAAGTTTTTAAATTTTAACCATAACCTTATCCGAAACAAGAGTATTATTAACCTACATGAAATACTCATGCGAACTTACCTTACAACAACACATGAGTACTATTCTACTCAAAGCCTAATAATTGACCAATCAACTCAAAAACTAAAAATGCAAAACAAAATGGCATCTCACCAACAAAGAACTAGTAGCTAACTCAATCTACATAGTGTAGCATATCAAAGTTAACATTTATAAGCTTTATATACTACACGCACATAGTCGTGTAGGGTAGGTTTTGAGCTAAGTTTTGGATCGTAGCCCATATAGTGTTAGCGACCAATGATAAGTGTGTTTACACCCAAATTTGGCACCTATAATTAAAATAGGGAAATATTGCCAAAGTTTGGGAAGGACCCGATTTCTTTCAAAGGGCCGATCTGACCGCCATGTATGGGCTGGTGTGACCAGCGACATATGGCCAGTCAGACTGGCAGAGTCTGACTCCGAGTCCAATTTTGTCGGATCTCGAGTTTCCTTACATGGGAAACAATTTTTCGAGTTCTAATTGGTCTCTACCCTGAGATTGACGTGGACAAGGTCCTGTAGGAGGCAAGACTAACCCTTTTATAAAGGACAAGGCTGGTTCAATTGGACACACAATCTACTTTCATCATAATTATCCAATTGAATCATTTTTTTACTTGCATCTACTTTTGCCTAGTTTTAGCCTAGTTTTGTCCATCTTCGTCGGCTTGCGCTGAAAGCCATCCGCCTTCGCCACGAGAGTGCGATTATCCCTTTGTAGGTTTGTTCCGTAAACCTTTCGTTTGCCCACGAAACGGGTAGTTATCCTCATATTGATCTAGATCGGCCTAGAGGCCGATTTTAATCTCTAAATCGGCTTCGCTAGCTGGTTTGGTTTTGCAAAACCCATCTTGATTTAGCTTTTGCTAGATTAGGGTGGTTGACGATTCCATATCACCACAAAGTTTTAGGTGTCGCGATCGTGATTATTTCTTACCAAAAAAGTTGCTAACATGACTTTTGGCGACTCCGCTGGGGAACGACTTTGGCGTCTACATCGGCTATCTACTACATCGACATCATGACTAAGCGCGAGGTTGATCCAAGCAATATCATGCCTATTACCTTGGAGGATTTAGAAGAGGAGCAATGCCAAGATCTTGAACGACAAGTGAAGGCAATACATGAGGCAGTTTTGGCGGGATGCTGCATCAAGACCCGTCAAGGAGTTTCTCGTAATCCCGGTCCTTCACCCTGAGTCGTCGTTGATGAGGTAAGTGCTGATAACATTGCTCTTCTTGTTCAAAAGCTCATAGCAAGTTTCGTAGATAAAACTGTTATTGCTACTTTTAATAATAAACTTGAGCTTGCTGTGAGTTCGTATTTTGATAAGAGAATTGAGTCCGCTATAGATGTCAAATTAGGCTCTTTTATGGCCAGTTTGTCACCTAGTTCTACCCCAAGCACTAGTCAAGCAGCTACACAGTTTGCTGGGAGTGAGGCTTGTTCATCACATATATAGCAGGACCGATCGAGCAGCTACACAGTTTGCTGGGAGTGAGGCTAACCCTAGCTCTGCGGGCGTTCCGACCATGCTCCAAGCTGGTCTAACTGGCCATCTCGCTCCTGGTCAGATCGGCCCTAAGGCTGGTCTGATGCCACCGCCCGTCACTGGTCTGACCGGCCATCTGCCTGGTCTGATGCCACCGCCCGCCACTACTCTAACCGCACCTCTGACCGCCGGTTAGACCAGGCCCTGATCTGGTCAAACCGGTGCAATTGTTCCAGTGCAAGAGGTTGACCCTATCACTAATAATGCTATTTTGCACCATTATCCAGTACCTAACCCACCAGTAGTCCCTGTTGCTAATGCTAATCCACCTATTCCTCCACCGTGCCTAATGTTAATAATGATGCTAATCATGTTTATGGAGGCTATCCACAAGATGCTCGATATGGCCAATATAATCATATTGTGCCGCAACCCCCTCTTAGGCTACAAAATCCACAACCAAGGCCTGAGAATTTAGAAGAACGTTTAAGGAACATACTTAGAGAAGCGCTTGGAATTGAGCCAAGGAATCATGCTAGGGTGTACCAAAAGCCGTATCCTGATCATTCTGATAACATGTCATATCCCCGTGGTTTTAGAGTCTCTGAGTTTACTAAGTTTAATGGTAAAGATGGTAGGACCACGTGGGAGCACATAGGCCAATTCTTAGCACAATGTGGTGAGGCTAGTAATGTGGATGCTTTTAAATTACGCTTGTTTTCTTTATCTTTGTCCGATACTGCTTTTACATGGTTTACTTCTTTACCAGTAAATTATATTTATACTTGGGTTCAATTAGAATAAAAATTCCATGATTACTTTTATACTGGTGAAGCTGAGCTTAGATTATCTGATTTAACATTGGTTAGGCAAAAGTATAATGAAACTGTCACTGATTATATTAAGAGGTTTAGAGATACTAGAAACTGATGTTTTACTCTGAATATAACTGAAAGAGATTTGGCCGACCTTGCTTATAATGGTTTACTTGCTCCTATTAAAGAAAGATTAGATGGCCAACAATTTCTTGATGTGAGTCAACTCATGCAAAAAGCTTTGGCTCAAGAAAGCCAGACTAAAGAAACTAAGAGGTTTGTTTGGTCTAATGATAAAAAGCCCAATGTTAGTATTGTTGATTGCTCTGATGGTAATGATTCTGATGGTGATGATGGTGATCATGTTATTTATACTGCTGAGTGGTCATGGACTAATAAAAACAAACCATTTGTTGTTCTAATTTGATGCTGACTCCTTGCAAGGGTCGACAAAGTGAAATTAAATATAGTTTTGATGTGGCTAAGTGTGATAAAATCTTTGATTATCTTTTGCAACAAAAACAAATTAGATTACCCATGTTATACCATCTTTGGAGGAATTGAAATGTCGTGCTTATTGTAAGTGACATAACTCTTATTCTCATGCTACTAATGATTGCAATGTGTTTCATCGACAGGTTCAATCGGCCATAGATGAAGGACAATTTAAATTTACTGAAGGTTCCAAGATGAAATTAGATCATGATCCTTTTTGGGTGAACACTATTAGCTTTGATGACAAAAAGGTGTTGATTCGACCGGAACAAGCCGAGTCTACCAAGGGGAAGGAGGTAGTGATTGGAGAGACTCGGTCTAAGATGATTATTCCAAAAGGTCCGAAGGTTGGTGTATGGAAGGAGAATAGAAGTTATGCTTCGAGCTCTAAAACGCCGCACAAGCCGAAGGTGTCTTTTGATATGCTTTTAGACAAATATGAGAAGGAAAAGCCGGGCAATGTTTTAACAAAGGAAAAAGACCAAGATCACCTCCTAGAGAGAGATTTGATCAATCACCGTAGCAATTGGAGCCACCTTTTTCTTACAATCCTCAAATCATGCTATGAGGGCCTTGTCCAATGTTGCCACCGAGTTGTCCTTTTCCTTATTTCATACCATGGGGGGCACCACCGCCAATGTACGAGTTTATGCCACCAATACCGCCAATGCAATTTCATCAAAGATGGGTGAAGCCACGGAGGTCGATGCATGAGCGGTTGTCTTTGCCAAACAAAAGCCGGTTTCAATCAAAAAATCGGTTTGAGGAAGAAAGAGGAGGAGAAAAACGCGTCAAGGTGGAGACAAAGGACTTCGAAGATAATTACCATCAAGGTGGGGCTCCACGATGTGCCAATACCTATTGGAGATGAAGCTACGGTGGTCCAAGGCGAGAAGATTGAAGCCAGAGCCGACACAGCGCAAGGTGCCGATCAGACCGAGCTCTCTGGTCGGTTTGACCGGCGGGCACAGGCCGGTCTGACCGACGTTGACCAGGAGCGGAGCCGGTGAGAAGGGCCAGTTTGACATGGCTCTATGGCCGGTCTAACTGGCGGTATATGACCGGTCTGACCGGGCCTCGAAGTTGGTTTGACCGAACACGTTCAGGGGGTAATTCGGGAACTTCGTCTTCATCGGGTGAGATTAGT
Source organism: Oryza officinalis (assembly GCA_008326285.1). Lineage (NCBI taxonomy): Eukaryota > Viridiplantae > Streptophyta > Magnoliopsida > Poales > Poaceae > Oryza > Oryza officinalis. The sequence goes on from BDMV01000005.1 coordinate 14,106,829, forward strand.
AAGGGACATTATATTGCTCTTGGAACAGAGCCGAATTCGAGGTGGATGCCTAAGAATTTGACGGCTTTGCAAAAGAGGAGGTTGCAAAAGGAAGAGAAAGCCGAAGAGTTGAGAGATAGGAGGTTCAATGAATTGCGGCCACCGCCAAGACAAAGGTGGAGGCCTAAGTCATTAGAGGTTGAGAATCCGGTGATTGATCAAGATGAGGATGATGATGACTTTGATGAAGGTGAGTCACTGGTTATTAGCAATGATTCGCCGTCTAGGGAGAATATGGATGCCAACATGGTGTGTGTGTTGCCTATGGAGTTTTGTGCCATGGATGAGGCCGGAATTGCTCAATTTTCACTAGGACCAAGAGATGTGATTTTTGAGAAGCCCGATGAGTCTAATCGTCATATGAGGCCACTCTATCTCACGGGTCATATTGATGGGAAGCCGATCTGTAGGATGTTGGTGAATGGAGGTGCCGCTATAAATTTGATGGCATACTCACTATTCAAGAAGTTGGGGCGTGGAGATGAGGAGTTGAATAAAACCAACATGATGCTCAACGGCTTCAATGGTGAACCAACAAAAGCGAAGGGGATCTTTTCTATGGAGCTTACCATAGGAAATAAGACATTACCAACCGCTTTTTTCATCGTCGATGTGCAAGGTAACTATAGTGTTATTTTGGGTCCTTGTTGGATTTATACCACTTGTTGCTTTCCTTCTACTTTGCACCAATGTTTAATTCAATGGGATGGCAATGAGATTGAGATTGTTCAAGCGGATACATCGGCCGAGGTTGCAATGGCCGATGCTTCAATTGAGTAGCAACATGGAAATATTCAATGCTTATCAGGGTTAGATCTTTCTAGCTATGATTTTATTAGTGTTTCAAAGGATAGCTTTGTACCCATCTCTCTAAAGCTGGCTAATTTAGCACGGCTAGGCAATGTAACCATGTATTATGAATAAGAACGTTAATTTAGAGTGGTTGCAAAGGAGGGTGCAAGAATATCGGTTTATGAAAAACGATATTAGTGAGTCCATAGAAAATTTTGATGAAGTAGAGAAGTTAGGTTAAGGTTTTACATCGGGATCCGTTAGAAGAAGTAGACATAGTTGATGGAACTAATCTAAGGCCGACTTTTGTAAACAAAAATATGAAAGCCGATTACAAGGTTAAAATAATCAAGTTGCTTAAAGAATATGTTGATTGCTTTGCATGGGAATATCATGAGATACCTGGACTTAGTCGTGAGCTTGTTGAGCATCGGCTTCTAATAAAATCAGGATTTAGGCCTTATAGACAACCACCTCATCGCTTCAATCCTAACATATACGATTGTGTCAAAGAAGAGATAGACTGATTGTTGAAAGCGAGGTTTATTAGGCCATTTAGATATGCGGAGTGGGTGTCCAATATTGTTTCTGTTGAAAAGAAAGGGAGTGGTAAGATTAGAGTTTGCATTGATTTTAGATATTTAAATAAAGCTACTCCTAAAGATGAGTATCCTATGCCTATAGCCAACATGTTGATTAATGATGCTTCGGGATATAGAGTCATTAGTTTTTAGATGGTAATGTCGATTATAATCAAATCTTTATGGTCGAAGAGGATATGTTCAAAACGGCCTTTAGGTGTCCCGGTTTTATCGGTTTGTTTGAGTGGGTTGTTATGACTTTTGGGTTGAAAAATGCCGGTGCGACATATCAAAGGGCGATGAACTTGATCTTTCATGATTTGCTAGGTATTATCTTAGAAATATATATTGATGATATTGTTGTCAAATTGGATGGTATGGAAGGTCACATAGCCGATTTGAGGTTAGTTTTTGAGAGGATGCGCCAGTATGGTTTGAAGATGAATCCACTCAAGTGTTCTTTTAGTGTGTCGGCGGGAAAGTTTCTAGGCTTCATAGTGCATGAGAGAGGTGTTGAGATTGATCCAAGGAAGATAGAAAAAATTAGAGAGTATAAAGCGACGACGTGCAAAAAAGAGGTTCAAAAGTTGTTAGGTAAGGTTATTTACTTGAGAAGGTTCATATCCAATTTAGCCGGTAAAATCGATGCTTTTGTACCTATACTTCGTTTGAAGAAAGAAGCCAATTTTACTTGGGGGGCAAAGCAACAAGAGGTATTTGAGGGGCTTAAGAAGTATTTATCTTCTCCACCCGTTGTGCGAGCGCCTAAAGCCAGGGATTCCGTTTCGGCTCTACATTGCTACCGAAGATAATGTCATCGGTGCCGTTTTGATGCAAGATGAGGATGGCAAGGAGCATATAATCAATTATTTGAGTCGCCGTCTTTTGGATGCTGAAACGAGGTATGTTTTTATAGAAAGGCTCTGCTTATATTTATACTATGCTTTACCAAATTGTGACACTACTTGTTGTCTACTACTTGCATAGTTGCTTGTCAAACCGATGTTATTAAACATATGTTGCAAAGGCCAATTCTAAGTGGGAGAATTGGCAAGTAGGCATATACTTTGATTGAATATGATTTGGCCTATGAACCATTGAAATCTATGAAAGACCAAATCGTGGTTGATTTTACAGTAGATCATCATGTGGATATTGCTTATGACAATGAGGTTTACTTAATTAGTGTTACACCTTGGAAGCTTTATTTTGATGGTTCTTCTTGCAAAGAAGGACAAGGCATAGATGTAGTTTTATTTTCACCTAATGGTTCTTGCTTTGAAACATCGGTTCGTTTGGAGTATTCTTGCACAAATTAGCAAGCCAAATATGATGCTTTGTTCTTCGGTTTACAAGTGTTGGAAGCTATAGGAGTTACACATGTAGAAGCTTTTGGTGATTCAGAATTGATAGTGCAACAAGTTGCCGGGGTATATAAATGTTTTGATGGGTCACTAAATACATATCTTGATCAATGATTAGATATAATTGTCAATTTCGATGATTTCGTAATTAGACATATTGCTAGAGAGAAAAATTCTAGGGCAAATAATTTGGCTCAGCAAGCATCTGGCTATCATGTTAAAAGAGGTGTATTCTTTATCTTAGAAAAGCCGATGCTTGATTTTAAAATTTTGGACGAAATTGGCAAAGTCGCAGACTTGAGGCGATTTGACTGGCGCATTGCGACCGGTCTGACCGGGGTTGACCGTGGTCTGACCGGCTCGGCATGGCTGGTCTGACCGAAGACCCTGGCCGGTCTAACTGGCTTGATGTAGCCGGTCTGACCAGATCCCAACAGGGAGTTAGGGCGGCACGAGTTGTCGAAAGATTTGAAGGCCGAATTGACTATTAATTCGGACGTTTGTGGTTTAGATTCAGAAGAAGATTGGAGAATTCCCTTAATAGATTATTTGAAAGATCCTAGGCTTAGGTTGATCAGAAAATTTGGCAGCAAGCATTTAAATATGCTTTACTGATAGGGAGTTGTATCGTCGAAATGTAGATGGAGTATTGTTGAAATGCTTAGACAGTGATCAATCCAAGGTTGCTATGAGATAAGTTCATGAGGGGATTTGCGGAACTTCATCAATCGGCCCACAAGATGAATTGGTTGCTTAGGAGAGTAGGGTTCTATTGGCCGAAAATGATTGATGATTGTTTCAAGTATTGCAGAGGATGTGAAGTTTTTCAACGGTTCGACAATGTTCAATAGGCGCCTGCTTTTGTGTTGAACCTATTATTAAACCATGACCGTTCCAGGGTTGGGCTTTGGATTTCATAGGTCAAATTTATCCTTCGTCATCAAAAGGGCATAGGTTCGTGTTAGTTGCGACGGATCACTTCACCAAGTGAGCCAAAGCCATGCCACTCAAGAATATGACTCACACAGAGGTAATTGACTTTATTTTAAAGCATATTGTTCATAGATTCGGCATTCCTTAAACTTAACCATGGATCAAGGAGCTTCTTTTATGTATGAGGAGGTAAAAAGTTTTGTAGAATCTTATGGTATCAAATTGTTAAGTTTTTCTCCTTACTATGCTTAGGCTAATGGACAAGCCGAGTCGAGTAATAACACTTTGTTGAAATTAGTTAAGAAAAAGATTGAGGAACACCCAATGAGATGGCATGAGATACTTTTTGAAGCATTATGGGCTCATATGATATCTAAGCATGGTGCTACCAAGGTTACTCCTTTTGAGTTAGTCAATGGAGAAGAAGCCGTTTTGCCGGTAGAGGTAAATCTTGGCTCTCTTAGATATATTAAGCAAGATGATTTATCAGTTGAGGAGTATAAAACATTAATGGAAGATAATATTAATGATCTGACCGATAAACATTTAATAGCTTTAGAGGAGATAGAGAAAGAGAAGAAGAGAGTAACCAAAGCCTACAATAAGAGAGTGAAAGCAAAGTCGTTTCAAGTAGGAGATTTGGTATGGAAGACGATTTTGCCTTTGGGTTCTAGATCTAAGGAGTTTGGTAAGTGATCACTTAGTTGGGAGGGTCCTTATCGGATATGTGGAATCGTTCGAGGGAATGCGTATTTTCTTGAGACCTTGCAAGGAGAACGATTTTAGGGGGCAATTAATGGGAAATACTTAAAGAAATACTTCCCAAGTGTCTGGCAAGATGCTTAGGAGGTGATATGGCCGGTAATTAGATTATCGCCCTAAGACCATATGTTCTATGTTTTTAGGTTCACAAGTTCACCAAAAAGGAAAGGGGCATGTGTTTACACCCAAATTTTTCACCTATAGTCAAAATAGGAAAATATTAACAAAGTTTGGAAAGGACCCGGTTTCCTTCACAGGGCCAGTTTGACCGGCGGCATGTGGCCGATCAAACTGGCAGAGTCCGACTCCGAGTTTAATTTTATCAGGTCTCGAGTTTCCTTGCATGGGGAGCTATTTTTGGAGTTCTAATTAGTCTCTACCCCGAGATTTATGTGGAGGAGGTCCTATAGGAGGCAAGACCAACCCCTTTATAAGGGACAAGGCTGGTTCAATTGGACACACAATCTACTTTCAACACAATTAGCCAATTGAATTGCTTTTTTTACTTGCATCTACTTTTGCCTAGTTTAGCCTAGTTATGTCCATCTTCGTCGGTTTGCGCTGAAAGCCGTCCGCCTTCGCCGTGAGAGTGTGATTATCCCTTTGTAGGTTTGTCCCGTAAATCTTCCGTTTGCCCATGAAACAGGTAGTTATCCTCATATCGATCTAGATCGGCCTAGAGGCTGGTTTTGATCTCTAAATCGGCTCCGCTAGTCGATTTAGTTTTGCAAAATCCATCTTGATTTAGCTTTTGCTAGATTAGGGTGGTTGGCGACTCCACATCACCGCAAATCTTTAGGTATCGCGATCGTGATTGTCTTCTTACCAAAAAAGTTGCCAACAAAGTGCATAACAGATTCGGATAGTCCGCTAATCTTCAATTTGACGGACATCAACCAAATAGCTAGCCTGCCATTGCGCGTATAGGACACCGAAGAAAAGAATGAAGAGGGATGCCCACTTTCAGTCCCACCAAATTTTAGTAGGGTAACAAACTAATCATGTTCTTAATATTTCACACCTACCATAAGTTGAAAACTTGAAAGTGGCAGAAGTTTCCTCTAAAAAAACACTGTTAAATTTTAAAAAGATTCAAAACAAAACATATTCAATACAAACAAAATTTGGTAACATGTCAAAATGTTTTACTAAAATGTTGGTAAGGTGATTTTGAAGTAAACAAGCTCAAAAATCCAAAATATCCCCACTCACCCAATTTCTTCCAACCAATCCACTAAGGGCGTGTTTGGTTACCTACACCAGGGTTGGCTTGCATCCGTGCGTGCAGCGAATAGGTGTTTGTTAGCATGCACAGCCTCTAGGGCCCGGCTCTATGCATGCAAAATCGCCTCCCAGCCAAGCCCGAGGGGAACGCTCGAATCGAGCTTCGCTCCTTGTCCAGGCTGAGGGCGTGCAAGCACGGGGATGAGCACATGCATAGCGAGATGCGTGCGTGTAGCAGGCGAGAAGGGGTAGTGTATCCCGTCACCTCCCAAGTCATCGTCACCTCCATCGTCGCTCGCCCGTCGTCATCGTCGCTGCACAGCCGTCGTTGTTGCCCCCACACGTCCGTCGTCGTAGCCTTCTTCAGCCGCTGCTACAGGCGGTGCCGAGTTCACCACCAATGCTATTGAGCTTGCTGGCCTCAGATCTAGCAGCTCTGAGCTCACCTTTGTCGAATGCACGAGTGGTATGGGTGAAGCCTTGGAGGAGCAGCAAGTGGATGAAGCAAGGAGGAAGGGTCGTCGCCATCACCGCTAGGGCCTTCACAATCTTCCACTACCTCGGATTCCTCTCTTCCTCACTCCCGTCACCCTCTCCTCCCTGGAAGCCATAGGCACCAGATCCGGTGGCCATCGGATCCGGCTGCTATGATGGTGGTGAGCGTTGGGGGCTCCATCGGCAATGCCAGGTCGGAGGAGGAGGCCGGAGGCTCTTTCTTTTTCCCCTTTTTTTTATTTTTTCTGTTGATTTTCTTTGATAATAAAGAAGTTAAAATATGAAGTGTATGAGATTAGTTGACTGCTTCATCTCGTACATAAAAAAACTACTTTTCCTGTTTTACTACCGATTCATAGTAAAAATCGAATGACTTCGCTATTGCTATATAGTGGAGGTAATACAATTTTTTTATATGATATGTATAGAAGAGGTAACCTCACCCAACTAAATTAAACATGTGTTTGGTTTGGGGACTTCTTGGGATGGGTTGGCACCATCCTTGGTTTTTGGGATAGGTTGATCCCAGTTGGTTGTTTGGTTGAAGAGGGATGGGATGGTTCTATTTTTGGTTTGGTTGAAGGGATGAGTTGGGATCAAGTTGAAGGCAGTTCATCGAGTACATTGTGAGCGTGTTGATGTGAAAACACAACGGCCTGGGAGATCTGCTTAGCTCCAGTGCAGGTCCTAAAATTGATAAGACGCGGGTGTGCCAGTCAGTTTGATCCTGCAACTGACATGATTGAAGATTGCAAAGCTGATCGGCCAGCAAACCGATATAGTAATTCTAGCCGATGTCGATAAATCCAAATGATTAGATAATTAGTGAAATCTTTGTTGCGATTGGCTAAAACCAACTTATATCTAATCCTTATAAGTTGATACAACGTCCAGATAACTCATCGGCTGAAACCCCGATGAAACTCTTATTGGCAATCAAAGGCAGGTTAGCTTTTATGATTCTAAGCACGACTTAGTAGGTCAAACTCAACTGATGTAGCACTAAGTATGAAAAGAAGCATAAAGTCTAAACAATAAAGCCTTTGACTGATTTTCAGGGTGGTAGATACCTTAGCTAATCTAGATCGACAAAACAATTTAGCCGATATCGGCAAAACCTTAGAAAAGATCTGACTGATACAGATAAATTGAATCATCGACTTAGATTAACTAAGATATATGATAAATAAGTAGGCAAATATATCAACCGAACCAGAGCGATCCAAGAGGTCGAAGCGATGCAGTCTTGAACAATACCAATGTAGCCGATATATTCACCAGGGCCGGCAGAATGTAGGACTTACCCCTTTGCTGGAGATCGAAAACCGATGTAGCCCCGCGTCAGGTGCCAAGTTCTGCCGGTTGATAAATAAAACCTCGAAAAAAAGGGTGACAATGCGCCAAGAGTAGATGTATTGATTGTTGTGATAGTTTACAGGGACCTCGGGTGTACATATTTGTACCCATAGGCCGATAAGAGTCCTAATCGGACACGACACAAACTTTCCAAAAAAATAAAAGGAAAAACATAAGTCCTAATCGGACACTAAACACACTTTTCTAAAATTAAAAGAAAACTAACTAACCCTGCCTAATTAATAGACAGATTGCCACGTTGTATCCTCCTCGAACTCGGCATCTTCTGGATAAGTTTCCTTTAATTGATTAATTTTCTTAACCGAATCCATTGAGAATTCAACTGCTGGCGACTGATAATTCTCATTGGCCGATTCTAGGACTTTGAAGCCGATAGTGACTCTAGGCCGATGACAACTTCGGGGCTTACCAAATTTTGGCATTAACAGAGCGCCGAGAGTTGCCATGAGCATTGTGCTAGTCGAGCATCACTGCACACCACCAGTGGCGAGCTTCGCCCCACCACCGTACTACCACACGCTCCATCGAGCTCCGCCGCACGTTCGCCCGCTGCGCGCTCCACCGCGCGTCGTCATGCCATGAGCTTCGCCGCACGTCCGCCTACCGCATGTCCGTGAGCGGTGAGCATTGGCACACCTCTGCCTCTTGTTCACGAGCCATGAGGGCCAGTGCCCTTCCGCAAGCCGCAAGCTCCGCCACGCGCTGTCGTGCTACCACGAGCGCTGCCCTGCGAACTCCACCTCATGTGCCACCGCACGCCTCGAGCTATGAGCACCGTTGGCCATCACGAGCAACGAGCTCCGCCACATGTTGCGCCCTGCCTTGCTGCCACGAGCGCTGCCCAGCGAGCTCTACCACACACCGCGAGCTCCACCGTGTGCCGCCATGCTACACATGTTCGTAGTGGCGAGTGCTGGCGCACCTCCACGAGTAGCATGCTCCGCCGCACGCTGCATGCCGCCGTGCTGTTGGGGGCATTGCCCAGTGAGCTCCGCCATGCGCGCTGCCACACGTCTGAGAGTTAGGAGCTCCGCCGCATACTGTTGTCAAGCTTCGCTGTGCGCCATCGCACGTCTGCACACCGCAGGGAGAGAGCTCGCGAGGAAGAGAATCTTAGGTGGGTTCGGTTGGTCCGGCCGATTTTGGTGGACGAACTGAACCCGTATATGGGAGGAATATTCCCATCTGGGTTCAACCCACTCCATACATCTCTCCAACCAAACAACCTCAAAAATAGGATCGACCCATCCCAACCGACCCCGTCCCACGAACCAAACGCATCCTAAGAGGTAATCATACTCAATTACATATAACCAATCAAACAAAATATCTTTGTAACCGTATCTCTCATACGAGTAACCAAACAAAATGTCATCTCAGCTAGGTTAAACCGATGCGAACAACCAAACAACTACATGTCCATCTCTTCATTCAGACCAAACTCAGCCTTGATAAGAGAGATGAGCCAGACTTTGAGGAATGCAAGCAACCAAACACACCCTGCTGCATGTGCCTTGGCTTGCACCCGCCTATGCAACTTTGGTCTGTTTGGTTGCGTGTTCCAAGATCTTAGCCAGGACCTCTGGGTGCAAGATTCCCTCCATAGCCAAGCCCGAGAGGAATGCAAGAAAAGAGTTTTGCTCCTCAGTCTGGCTAAGCGAATGCAGACATGGGTGCAAGCACGTGTCTCATGTGATGCAGCGCCTGTAGTCTGCTCACCTCCCGTATCTCATTTGCATCTTCCCTATCCTCCTGCCCCTCTCTTCTCGTCGTTCACCTTCGAGTATGCACAGCCAAATCAAGGAGGACCGAGGACCGGTGTGGTCTTTCCAAGCGGGGAAGAAGAAGGGGCTTCAGGAGGCCGCCCGGGGAAGAAGAAGGGGCTTGAAGTTAAAGAGGTAGAAGAAGCCCGACGGAAAATGCCAGATCCAGTGGTCACGAGCTCCTAGGCACCAGATCCGGTTGCCTAGAGCTTGTGGCCGGCCATGATTTCTAACGGCGGGGCGAGAGCAATCCGGCGAGTGAAAGGGTCCAAGTAGGCGGCGGGATTCGGTGGGGAGGCGGGCGATGAGGTCTGTAGGAAGGCCAGCTGCAGAGTCGAGCGGTGAGCAACGAGGAGTTCGGCGGTGGGGAGCGAACCGCGTGGTCCGGCGATGAGGATTCAGTGACGAGCTAGTGATGAGCAGCGAGGACTTCGACAGCGATAGGAACGAGAAAGGCAACAACAACGAGAGAGTTTCTTCCTTTTTTTTCCTTTTTTCTCTAATCGATCGATTATTTTTAAGCCGGTCAAATACTGTAGTTGAGTGTTTTTTAATGATTATCCAATCTGGGCTACTGTTGACCAATTAGTATTGAACGATTATTTTTCAGCGAGGAATAGTCAGCATGTGCTAAATTTTCACAATTTAAATGAGATAATCTAACTATAGTTTATTTATACATTTTTATTTATAAAATGAAAGGAGGTAATCTCACCTTCAAGTCAAGAAAAAAGGTAAGCAAACTCGATCTCATGCAACCAACCAAATAAAATTGTTCACGTACCATACTTTTTTGTGCAAGCAACCAAACAACATCTTATGTTATTCAGGTTAAACTGATACGGCAACCAACCAAATCATTTTGTACCGCTCTATCTAGACCAACTTCATCCAGCATGAGGCATACGAGCCTGGCTAGGGATATACAAGCAACCACACACCCTAAGCTATTGGGCCAGGACGGGCCATCAATTCCGCTATTAATATGCCCAGTACAAGGCAGCCAGCACAAAGCCCCCCAAGTCCCCAGCCCACCCGCGAGCTAGGGTTTTTCCTCACCGCCGCAACGCCACGATCCAGAGTTCCAGACCCTCCACCTCCCTAGCCCTAACCCGATCCATCCTCCCCGGCGGCGGCGGCAGGAAGCAGTAGCCCGGCGGCGAAGAGAAGATGAGGCCGATCCTGATGAAGGGGCACGAGCGGCCGCTGACGTTCCTCCGGTACAACCGCGACGGGGACCTCCTCTTCTCGTGCGCCAAGGACCACACCCCCAACGTCTGGTTCGCCGACAACGGCGACCGCCTCGGCACCTACCGCGGCCACAACGGCGCCGTCTGGTCCTGCGACGTCTCCCGCGACTCCACCCGCCTCATCACCGGCAGCGCCGACCAGACCGCCAAGCTCTGGGACGTGCAGACCGGGAGGGAGCTCTTCACCTTCCGCTTCGACGCCCCCGCCCGCTCCGTCGAGTTCTCCATCGGCGACGCCCTCGCCGTCATCACCACCGACAACTTCATGGACAACGTGCCCACCGCCCAGGTCAAGCGCATCGCCGACGACCCCGATGACCGTAAGACGCCTCTTCTCTAACCTTCTGTTTCTGTTTCGAAGCTTCTGGTGGTGGCCTGTTTGGAAAAAAAGATGAGAAGGGGATTGGGAGTTTAGGGGAGGGAGTTGGTGGAGGGATTGGTCATGGGAGTTTCATTTCTAGTCCCCTTCCCTTGTTTGGTACTCCCTCCGTTTCACTCGCTTTGATTTTTTTTCTAGCCAAACTTTTCTAAGTTTGACCAAGTTTATAGAAAAAATTAACAACATCTACAACACGAAATTAGTTTCATTCAAACTAACATTTAATATATTTTGATAATATGTTTATTTTGTGTCGAAAATATTGCTATATTCTTTTATGAACTGAAGTAGACATAATATGAAACGGAGGGAGTAGTAGAGATGAGAAACATCTCGCCGTACCTAGAAGGGAATTCCCTCCCAATTACCTGCCCCTATCCAGGTATTGGAAAGGTAGGAGTTCGCTCTTAAACTCCCCTTCCCAATCCCTCCTAAAACTCCCATGCCCTCCAACCAAACAATTGACTTAACAGTCCTCACCTCTCAAATTCTCATTCCTCCCTAACAATTCCCCCCAACAAAACACACCATGGATGTGTGGGTTCTGAAGTGTGTGGTTGTGGATGAAGAGTCGGAGGAGTCTCTTCTCGTGATTTCTGGCATCAAGGGGAGGATTAACAGGGCTGTGTGGGGGCCGTTGAACAGGACCATCATCACCGCCGGTGAGGATGCCACCATCCGCATTTGGGACACCGAGGTTAGCTTGCATTTACAAATTTTGCACATAGTTGTACTAACCACCGTTGGTGCTACTTATACTCATCGCTAGTACTAGGCGTCTGGTGCTTGTCAGGAATGCGATAATTTGCTTATAACTGTGGTCTTCGGACCTGTAGTGCTCTTGTGTAGTATCATTTGACATGTATCTGGACTGACAAGTGAAAAGTTGCTCAATAGTTAAAAACGCTCTTGGATATGGTTGAAAAATCACTGTTACGTATGTGCGATTGTCACAGTTTGTTATTGATGCCAACATTATGAATTAACATGACATGTTAGTAGTCATTGAACCAGTGATGAATACTTTTCAGGTTTCTTGTTTTAAACTGACTCTGGCAATATGATGCCAATGACAAAATGGTAGTTTGTGTTTGTGCACTAACCGGAAACATGCTACATTCATACATAATGTACGCTGGTTATTGGTTGCTGTTTTACCTTATATTAAACATGCCAACTATTTAATAGTATGGGAAGGGACATGTTTTTCTGTCAACTCTATCATGGGATGCATTTTTACATTCTGTTTGGTTTGTCATGTGCAGACTGGAACATGTCTGAAGGAGTCAGACAAGGAACAAGGACATCAGAAAACAATTTCTTCACTTTCAAAATCTGCAGATTGGTCGCATTTCCTAACAGGCTCCTTGGATAAGTCTGCTAAGGTGATGTTTTGTTTTAGCTGCTAGCATAATCATGTCTTCAATTGTCTGTACTTTGTACTACAAATATGATTATTTCCTGACATGCTCATTGCTATCTGGCTAGCTATGGGATACAAGAACTCTGACCCTGATCAAGACATATGTCACTGAGCGACCTGTTAATGCTGTTGACATTTCTCCTCTTCTTGACCATGTATGTGCCTATCTCGCAATACCTAATTCTTAACTACATTTTTAAGTTCTTTTATAGATTTTTTTTTATCAAAATACATGGTCATGCCTTAAATTACTTGGTGTTATGCTCATGCTAAATGCATATGTTCCCAATATGCTATTATAGGGATTGAAATGGATTTGTCCTTTGGTTCTGTATTTTGCTTTGCAGTAATCCTCCTTGTTAGTTGAAGTTGGATATGGCTTATGCTTTTTTTTTGAAGATTTTGGTTTCTTCTCTTTTCTTGTTGCCAAATTTGTTGTTCTCAGTTTCGAGTCATTCTCCTGTGTGATTAGTTTCACTAAGACAAGAGAGCAACAAATGATTCACATTCTTATTATCTGCAATTAGTACTTTTACATGCATAAATAACATTTACAACAGGAAGTGCAAAGCACCTATGTACCTGCCCAGCATATCTTTTGACCCTGGATTTAGCCCAATTCCATATAACTTATTCGAGTGCTATTGGCTGTCATGGATGTGTATTTGTAACTAAGACTGGAAAAATGTACTATTGGCTACATCTGAACTGTTCACCTGTAATGTTGCTATAACGAATAGTCAGTACATCATGTTACCATTCGTATTATTCCAACTATTAGTCACGGGAAATCTTTGTTGTGTTAGGTGGTTATTGGAGGTGGTCAAGATGCAATGAATGTGACTATGACAGACCGTCGTGCGGGAAAATTTGAAGCGAAATTCTTTCATAAGGTCAGTTCTTTGCACGTAGTTTCTGTCCTATGTTTTAGTGAGAACAATGATAGTGTAGTTTTCTTTTGCAAAGTTATTTTTTACTGTTCAAGAATAAGACACTTTTTTTTCCTTTAGATTTTGCAAGAGGAAATTGGTGGTGTTAAAGGCCATTTTGGACCAATTAATGCACTGGCATTTAATCCTGATGGACGGAGGTACTATTCTTAATATGTCTGTAATATTATATGAATGCTACTGCTATATTTACGTTCTACCACTGCACTTGTGTTCTGTATTAGCTTTTGTTCCATATTACTTTGTGTTTTTTCTGCTCAATGATTAAGCCATGTTAAGCCATGGCAATATACGCTATTCTGAATCATATTAAGATGTCATAAACATTATGAGAGCAGGTGTCTATTTTGTATTTTATCCTGCTGTATGGTTTTTAACACATTGTTGTGGTTCTAATGGCTATGTTTACATGGGTATTTCTCTTCTTTTTAACTCCCAAGCTTTGACTTTTATATTGTCGTACACTAATTCATCATTGACCTTTGTCATTTTACCACACCGCCTCTCTAGTTTTGTCCCTTAAACTGATTCAGTGGTCTTCCTATCTGTTTGACATGTTTGGTCCCTTAAACTGATACATTGGTCTTCCTATCTGTTTGACATATTTGTTTCCTATTGAATTCTTTTGTTGTTTGTTTCTATTCGACTTGTTGAAGTACTTTTCTTGTGTCATACATAGCTCGGTGATTGCAGCCACTTTCACTGGCAATATACGCTATGCTGACCATAGTTTGATGATAAATAAGAATATGAGAGCTATGCCATGTCCAAGATTTAATTTGATAACCTGTGAAATTGAGTTGCATTCTTTGTATAGCTGTTTGAAGCGTCGTATATGCCTGATGATTTTGAAGCTCTGTGATTTCAACCAATCACATTGGTTTTATACGCTATTCTGATTGGAGCTGTTGAAAAATAAAACTTATGAGAGCTACCATTCCTGTCCTCAACATCCACTAGGCATCCTAGGAAGATACATAGTTATCTGTCACCTCCATATTATAATAATTATTATGTCGATGCAAGGTGTTTCTTGTATTGATTCAATGTATGTGCATAAGGTAGTGGTTTCATGACTATTTCCAATGCATTTTCCATTGGGAGCCACTATTGCTTTATCGGAAAATTGTAAAGTATTTCAGAATAAAAATGTTTTAAATATTGTGAGATAGATTGATGAAGGTAACTTAGTGTCATTTGACGATGTCCTGGTGGGGGGCACCAAGCTGGCCTTCTTATGATTGCTGTATACATTGAGTGATTGTTGCCAATCAGATTTGGTCATATACGCTATTCTGATTTCTATTGGTGAAAAGAAAATTTATGAGAGTTCTGATTTCTATTGGTGAAAAGAAAATTTATGAGAGTTGCTTTATGTGATGACTAGTTTATGTTCTTCAAGCATATATTTTCTCTCATATCATGGTTATTGGTTAATCTATGTTCAGAAAGTGTTTTTGCTTTGAGCTTCAGTTATTCATGTATAATGCGATGTTAACAGCTTTTCAAGTGGTGGTGAAGATGGATATGTAAGACTGCACCATTTTGATTCTGACTACTTCAACATCAAGATTTAAACCTAGAAGTTGTGAAACTCTTTGAGGTAAGATGCCCTTTGGCAGCAAAGCATTTACATTGCATCTTACTGAGTTCAGTATTTTTTTTACAGCTTGATTCTTATTCAAGTTACTCAAGTAGCGAAGTGTTCTTTTTCTTATTTGTGATAGGAAGAAGTCCAAACATCCCTCTAAACTTTGATTGGAAAGTCCATTTAGCACCCTGAACCTGAAAACCAGACATCCAACCCCCTTAAATTTTACAATACCGTTCATATAACTGCCCAAGGTGATTTTGCAAAATGGTTTTTATCTAAATTGTAAATACGTTGGATGAGTTTTGACTACCTGACATACGCATTGGACATATGTGCTAAAATCTCCATTAAAATATTTCTTTATACCCCTTTGTTCGCTCTCACTTACAAACAAATACTAACATATACTATGATGTCACAATGGAGTGTAAAATTGAGAACCAATGATTGATATGTAAATATGTTATATTGATTATTCGAAACCGCTCATTTATGCTTCCAAATATGCAAACCCACTGTCCAAAACCACCTTAGGTTGTAAATATAAACAATATTGCAAACTTCAGGGTATTGGATGTCTGGTTTTAAAGTTCAAGGTGCTAGATGGACTTTCACCCAAAGTCTAGGGTGCTATATGGACTTGTACCTATGTGATATATTTTAGACTACATATATACACACATAGAAGTGAGTTAATCTTGAAACTGTGTTGCTTGCTGCTTCTACCGTTGGCCTAACCAGTTCTTCAACTTGTCTGCAGGCTGCATTTGTGAAAGGCCGAAGGTACCTTTTGGTTGGGCAGAGCTTCTGTTTCATCTCCATCGTGTGGAGACTCAGGTGCAGTGTTTAGCAACTGATGGTGTACTGCTTCTCAGACATTCTTGAGAGATTTTGTACATTCAGCAATCGAAGGCTCCTTATACTGCAATACTAGCTTAATTTTGTTTTCATCGTTGTTGGTTTACTTTGCCCATATGTCCAGTTTTGGGCAGATCCTTCGTCTATGCGCTGTTGTGCTTTGGTCCGCGTTCTAATTATGTGCAGAATTTTAAGGCTTTGTCTCATCGCATGGCGAATTCATGGCCTGAAGCAGGCCCGGTGAAGTGCTGGCACTGTGAACCTGTGAATGCGCTCAAAAAAGTTTAATCTGCACACATGTACATCTTTGTTGGCAACAGAAAAAAGGTGGTGCACTAACTTGCCTCCATCAAAACCGGTAACAGTAAAAAGAAAAAAAAGAAGAAACAACAAAATCCGGAGTGATTTCTAACAGAAAAGCGGTGCAAAAAGAAAGTAAAAGGAGCTGATTGTGGGCGCCCAAGCGCGCGAGCCTAGGCCAGAAATGGAAAGATAAAACCGGTCGCGCCGCTGAGATCACCGCGAACGATCGCCCATTAGCAAACTCGTTGCTGGAGCCCGAGGAGTTTCAGTTCCACATAGCTTCGGCATGTTAAATCTCTGAACCTGTCCGACCCGTTTCGATAACAATCTGTGAACAATCTCTCCTGAACACCAAGCAGACTAGGAAAAAAAAGAGAGGATATTTCAATATAAAGCAAGTCACGATTCACAACGCTGGTATTCAACAGATAATCGAGTTAGATGCAGGCTGTAGCATCAGCTACTACAAATAGCAACAATTTACCACAGGGATATTTATTACCCTCACTGGCCTGAGAAGCAACAAAACACATCGACATGAACGTATAATGCATATATAACACAATGACTGAGTGACACACGATTTAAAATTGTAGATACAAGCGGCCAACAGAGTGATCATCACCACCGTGCAATCTGTAATAAGTAGTGCCAAGTTGCATCTCTTGGCTGTTGTTGACTGTCCTTGCAACTTCATTCCTTCATTCTTTGCTGCAATATGCAAATTGTAAACAAAACGGGTGCTAACTACAGGAGGCAGCATTATGTTGCTAGGAACAAGTAGCGAGTACATTTCCCTTTGGAGTTATGTGTGGATCTGCATTTCACCTTAAATTTCCTCTCTCACTTTGGATATGTGTTCTTGTTCTCATCAGCTGCTTGAACATCATCCTTGGTTCCACTTCCAGTTGCCTCCTCTGTCCCCTCGTCAAGTGCTGGATTCCACTTCCAGCTGCTTGAAATATATTGCTGTATGCCATCGATGACAAGTTCGATCGGGTTGAGATGCTGTAGCTGATGACTACCTCCGTGACCCTTCGGAGGTTGGTTCAGTTTCCCTTGCCAGAAATCCAGGCTAGACCCCAAGCCTCTGTATGAAGTCCACACTTCTTCATTCGCAACCTCATTAAGGCTGTGTTCGGCAGCCTAAACTCCCCACGCGCACAGTAAACACGGAAAACGGAGCGGCCATTAACGCGTGATTAATTAAGTATTAGCTAAATTTTTTTTCAAAAATAAATTAATTTGATTTTTTAAGCAACTTTTGTATAGAAACTTTTTGCAAAAAAATGCACTGTGTAGTAGTTTGAAAAGTGTGCGCGAACGAAAAGTACTGTGCGCGCTTGAACTTCACACTCACGAACACAGCCTAAGGTCTTCCCTGAGAAACCAACTTAGTTCACTAGTAATAATATATAATCAACATGAGGATGGCACTTGGGAGGGAGGAAAGAAAAAAAAGAGAGACTCGTAAGATTTGACTTAATTAAGGGTGAGTTCTTCACCCTACTTTTCTAACTCACATCTTTCTTTTTTCGTGCGCATGTTTTTCAAACTGCTAAATGGTATGTTTTTTTAAAAAAAGTTTTTATACGAAAATTACTTTAAAAAATCATATTAATCTATTTTTTTAAAAAAATTAATAAATACTTAATTAATTATGTGCTAATAAGTCGTTCCGTTTTTCGTGAAAAAAAATTTCTTCCTAACTACTGCAAATGAACACACCCCTAGTCAAGTCTCCCTGCATGCAGCTGGTAACCAACTTGTGGCCGCATCGGATGCTCGGTCATTCGCTCATATGCATGCTCACTATGGTAGAATCGGCCATCCGGGATGGGTCACATGTGAAAAGTCAACACGACTCGTTTGAGATGATTTTGTTGGCTGTAGTTGGTGAGCATAACATGAACCTGACCATGGGCTACTAACTTAATTTATAACTAACTATACTAGCTTAATTACATAACATTGGTGATCATGCCAATCGATAGAAATGATCATTATGATAACGCTTTCATAATGTAACTCGAAACCAGATATAGATTCTACTAATAAAAAGATACTCCCTCCGTTTTTTAATATATAACACCGTTCATTTTTTTAAGGCACGTTTGATCATTCGTCTTATTCATAAAAATAAAAATTATGCAATTACCATTTATAAATGTGACTTGATTTACCATCATATATTCTTTAAGCATGACTAACTTTTGTATATATGCAAAAAAAATTTAAATAAAACAAATGATTAAACGTTTGTTAAAAATCAACGGTGTCGTATATTAAAAAACGGAGGTAGAACGTGCTAGCTTAGCCGAGACCACATGCATGGTTCTTTGAAACGGCCTGCTATATATTAAGAAAACTCACATGGTTTCGTGAAAGTGAAAGTTTGAAACCATACATCTATTACTGACTCATCACAAGTAGTTGTTTTGAAAACCTTTTAAAATCGTTTTCACTCAGTTTCCCGCGGATAAGATGGCAAAATCCTCCAGCGCACTAAGAATGGGACGGCACTAAAGCAGTGTTCTCGTTCTGATCTTGATTGGAAGTTGCTCACGTTCAAACCCATTGATCGTGTGATAATTAATAAGCATTAAAAACCGTTCGGGATGATATTATAGGAGTTTTGTTTATGACACCATATGTCTAGAGTTGTTACTACAAATCCTTCTTTAATATTATCACTTAAAAAACCATTTTCGATGACACCCTTTTTATTTTTACAAGCAAACTGTCACTGAAATAAGAATCGTCCTAAACATCCATTTGGATCTGCCTGTAAAAGCTCCACCAACCAGTGGATTCTTCCGATTGATCGAGCCGCTAAGTCCCCTCGACCTCAATTCCTGTCTCCTCATGAGTCCCTCCCGCCGCCCTCTTCCATACCTCACCCTACTCCCATTGCTCTGGACAACTCTCACTGCTCCTCCCCAGTGGTGTCCATGGCGCAGGCGCTTGGAGACCGCTACGGCGAAGCGGCAAGATTGAGCAGCAGCAGGTCTCGAGCACGCCGGATCCAGTGGTTGTAGGCCTTGGGAGCGTCGGATCTGACAGCTACGGGCTACGAAAGAAGTAAGTGGCAAGGGCTATGGCTCGGTAATAGAAGCGGTGGGCGGATCCTAGCAAGCTCGTTCATGGCATCAATGTTTTTTTTATAATTTCATATATAAATACGTACTCATGTGCTAACTACTATATATCACATAGATGAGCATAAAGATATTTATAAAATTGTCGCGTTCACACTTGTAAATATGGTTTGGTGGAGATATTGTGGGAATAATATATTATTTCAGGGCTCTGGTTTATTACAGGTAAAGGATGATCTATTATTTCAACGCTCACGACCTTAGAAAGATGTGGAAGGTAATATTATCAGCACCACCAAAATAGCGTTTTGGGGAGTTTAAAAAAAAAAGGCTTTTGGAGCTGACACATCAAAGCCAGTTCTCTTTAAAACTGATAGTGATAGAGTGTACATATGTAACACTGCTAGTTGCAATATGATGCGGTGAAGCCGGTTTTGTTGTAGTGTATATAACAAACCTTAATGTTTCTTCCTCTATTACTAGTAAGCAAAAAAAATGTTTAGTTGCATGCCACTGTTAGACATCGTTATAACGAACATTATTATATATACTTCCTCCGTTCCCAAATACTATTTATCGGTGGACACTATGCTTCATATTTAGATTTTGATAGTTTGCTTTTTTTCCTAAAAATATATATGAATATTTAAAGTGTTGCTAATACTAAATATAAACATGAATCTTTTGTTATTCACACTCTAACCATTTAAATATATTAATGGTCAAAGGTTTTTTTTTGGATTTTCAGGGGATGCTCCCCAACCGAATGCATTGAAAAATGAAGGAACCAAACAACTGATACAACGTTTGCAACAACTAAGGGGAAGACTATGAAGAAGATGACGATGGGAAGAGAATGTTGAAAATCATAGTCATTATTTGACATATTTTTTATCTAGAAACGTAACAAAATAAACATAACATATGTTGGTATTTGTTACGGTCACAGATAAATTCACAAACGCACGAATACCGATGTAGCACTTCACCTCATAGTATTTCAGGGGTATCGAATCACAGGGAACGTGTATGTATAATCTAATAGCAGGATTCATCCAAGAACAACAACTAAATGGGAGGCTTAGGATAAAGAGAACTCATATGGGTTAACTATCTTAATTAAGTTAAGGTACAACTCTATCAATTGCTTCGAACACTGACTCTCTCTTGGTCTACCAAGCTAAGTCCGACTTATAGCTCTATGATGTACCCGAATATAAAGGAATACGAAGGACGGATATGACTGTCACCATCTGCCGCCTACCTCACTTTCCGTGAAACACACAATAAACGAAGGTAATCTTAAACCTAGACACCATGTCTATGTTCGATTACTACTCTAGTCTCGGCTAAAAACTTTCTTCTTTATTTAGAGTCTTAGTACTCAATATAAATACTAAGCGACGAAGCCGTAATGATGAGAAGCTATCTTACTTAAATAAAAAAGTAAATGCCAAAGGAAATCACGAATACTTACTTATATAAAAGAAGCATCTGTCGAGATACAAGATCAGAGAGAGTGCCAACATCTCCGGCACTCCTCTGGGACTCCAATAGAGAGAGTGCCAACACTCCGACACTCCTTCAGAACTCCCCCAAAGAAAACTACAACATCTAGGATACTCCTTTCAAAGCTTTCCCTCACTCTCTTCTTATATACTAACTCTACTAGAAAGTAGCCTAGATATGAAAGTGAGTTGTATTCCACTTGAGTTGTATGTCTTAAGAATGGGATGAACTCCTCCTTTTGTAGTGTGCAATGATGGTTGGATAGGTCGGTAACTCCCATAACCGTCATTGGCATCCAATGGGAGAGCATCATGTGAAAGGCCAGGATGAGAACGGCCAAAGTCGGTTCGGCCGACCTAGTGGTTCGAGTGACCTCTTGGCCCCACCTTATGGCCACTCCTTCGACTGGGAGGCTACCTGGTGGGCCCTTTGCATGTTGTACCATGGATTGACTCAATTGTAGTCGGTTTTGGTTGATATGTGGGCCCTCCAATCTGTGTACTCATGTCCAATTGTCCGGAGATGTATTTCATCACATGGCTGGTGGTTTTCATCCACAATTCAATTGCATACAAATATTCACCAAGCCTTGTTGAAATGGATAGTAATAACCACTACCTCTAAGTTTGATATTCTATTTTGTATTCTTTCATTTGCTTTTATGCCAGATTAATGGTCGAATTTGATACTTAAGGACTGTCAACAACATGTGTGAAAGTAAGTGATCCAAAAATAGTGCTAAACATGAACATGCTAATAGGGACAATAGCATCTAGTAACATCTTTAACACTAGAGTAAGGAGAACATACCGGATAACGCTCTAGATCCAGAGGCGGTGTTGGTGTTGTTGCTGCTATTGCCATTGCCGTTACCACCGCTCACATTCCCTGCTCCGTTGTTGTTGCCATCATCACCACTGTTCCCGTACTGGTCAACATGATACGGAAGTTGATGCAGAGGAAGAAATAGAGCATTTGCGTGAAGGATGCGCTCCCTAAAAACTTGATTGCTCGCCTACCCGTGTAGGTACTCTGATGGATGGAATTTCAGAGTCGGAATACCCGGGCGCGCAGGTACTAAGAAACGGGGATTACCAAAGCTACTCAAAGGAAGAATAGGAGGTGTTTTTCGAGGAGAACCCACTACTACAAAAACGATTTTTCTGGACGAGGCCTCCGATAGATTCTAGACGGGCCAAAAGTGGCCGCGCCTGGAAAAACCGATGCGGCATTATCCCGTGCGGTCCACTTAAGCGACCGCACGGGAAAATGGATTTTCCCGTGCGGTCCACTTAAGCCGCCCGCACGGAAAGGGCTGTTGAACACATTGTCTAGACATTTTCAGGATTTTTCCTACTTATTTTCCTTCTCCTCTTCTTTATAATGCTACAATTTATTCTGTGGGCTGGATAAAATAAAGTGGATTTTTGTGGAGATATATAAAAACACCTAGTTTCCATTTTCCTTAGTTGCACACAAAAATTCCTTATATTTTATTCTCAGCAAAATAAAGAAAATCGGCTTGTCTGAAATTAGATTGAATTTTTAGGGGGTCAAAACTAATAAAATAAATTCTGGAAAAATTATATTAATTCATTATAAATAAGATAGTATTTGAATAAATTATGTTCCATATACACTTTCATATAATTTAATATATTTTTGGATGAGGTACGAGTTTTGCCGATTAGGGTTTAGGATTATATTGGATTTTTACTCCTTTGACCAATTTAATTGGGGATATAGATATAAAGATAAAATCATGCCAAAATTCCAGTGAGTCTAACATATTGAGTAGCATCCACATGAATTTTTTTCATGATTTTATCTTACACCAATTATTTTTAACAATTCACTAAGCTTATCTTTGAGTCTGCCGTCAAAACAGCCATAACTCGAGTGGCCTTCGATAAAACAGCCATATCTTTTTCATATGGATTCGAAATCAGACATATAATATATCGACGGACATCTACAGAAAAAGTTACATCCGAGTCGTTCGCCATCAGGATTGGACGTCAGGTGAGGAAAATTTGGGCTCCCTATCTTGTCAACTAACTAGCTGAGTTCTTTCCCTCGTCTTTCCAACTCACCACTCTTTTTTTCCACGTGCACGTTTTTCAAACTATTAAACGATATATTTTTTTACAAAAAGTTTCTATACAAAAATTGCTTAAAAAAATCAAATTAATCTATTTTTCAAAAAAAATAGCTAATACTTAATTAATCACATGCTAATGGATCATTTCGTTTTCCGTACGTACTGTGTGTGTTTTGAAACTCCTGTAAACGAACACACCCTAGTAATCCACCAATTCTCACTCGCATTCGAGTTTCACCCGGGTGCATGACTACATCACTGTGCATACGTGTCCGTGAAAAAGAACTATTCGTCCTGGCCATCACAAGTTGCATGTGCGTTCATCACTTCATCTTGTCAGCGACAATGACAAAAGATGCATATACATGAGAACACCGTGAGTATTTTAGACTTTGACACATGTGAACAAATTGTCTATATGGTTCTATGGTTCTTTCGAACAAGTGAGGACTTCGTAAAAGTTGTAAGGAATTAGATCTAACCCTATCAATCTGAATGTGGCGAAAACCGATAGCTATCCTAACAAGGGATGAGATGGGCTTAAGGCCTCCTAGCTAGCTAGGATTTGCCAAACAAATATGCATGCTTCAATTCTTAACATGTTTATGCTTGGCTTTATTTTGTGGGTACCCTCTGAAATTCTAGAATATTGCATAGACGTGGACAATATATTTATATATGTATTTTTTATCTTGTATTTAGTCGGATTTATTTTGTGGATGCCCCTTTGAAATTTAGTTTGCGTTCACCCCTGGCTATATAACAATTAAAGTTTTAAGATTAACATGTACTTCTAAAAGAATTTGAGGGTTCAAGAGGATTGTGAGAGAGCTAGCAATAACCCACTATACTTTTCTTATTTTACGGATAAGAAGCTTCGCAGAATTTATATTTTCTCTCTTTTCATACTTACTTTGTCGCCATAATTTTGGTTGTCCAAAAAATTGTATCTATTTTGTTTCTAGTTGTTCATGACATACCCCCAGGATTCTTCATCAAATCCAGGATATCTACTTTTCTGAAAAGGTATATTACAGCTGAGAATAAGCAAACAAAAAACCAGGTCATGGATGACTTTGAACTATTCTCAGACTTCAATGTTTCGAATCTGACAGACCAATCCAATACCCTGAGTTTGACGTTCTCAAAAACAACTACCTTGACCGGATAATGCAGGAGACAGCATCATGGTAGGGTCAATAACATGAACAACTACACGTTAACTATTCACAAAATCACTGACCTAATGGCACACTCACTCACACTGATCACAGTCACAAAGAGCCTGTACTACACTGACCTTTGACTCTACTCCAAGCATTATCCTATTACTCCACAAATTAATTAACCAAAACTGAATGGAGGACTCAGAAGGATTGCGAGAGATGAAGACAGAGGATGTTTCTTCTATCTCGTGGAGAATGAGAGCATTTACCGGTAGAGGAAGAGGTACGCGTCGTTTACTGCTCTTGCAGTGACTCTGCCATCAGTTTTGTTTCATAAAAATAAAAGGGATAATTGAATGGGTGAGAACAGTCTCTGTTGCGTCGCACGCAATGCCTCGCCACCCCACGGGCTAGCCCAGCCCGGCTCGATCCGGCCTGACGTGGCGCACGTGTGTGTCATTCCCACGACCACCTCAACTGATGAACAGGTGCACTCAATTAGCAGCATATTTAAATTGAGGTGTTTTTTTTGTTGTTTTTTTTAATGTGGTATTAATCTATTAACATTAATTATGGGTCCTTGGAATTACTGGATTAATTTGAGCCTAGCTCATTTAATTCTAATAGAGAAAAACATGATTTCTAATGAGTAACAACAAATTAGTCTTCGATCTTGAAGTCGATGGGACCAAAGTCTCGCATATTGTATATGCAGCTGTGGAGTAGTCTTGCTAGGTTAGGAGCAAGATTATTGAAGGACGTTTTTAGAGAGATTAATATTATAAAAAACAGTTGGTTGGTAATCAGTTTTTAACCAGTTTTTTGGCTGCCTTCGGCACCTAAGTTCCCAACTACAACTTCTTCGTTTTTCGCACGCACGCTTTCCAAACTGTTAAACGGTGCGTTTTTTTCAAAAAGTTTCTATACGAAAACTGCTTTAAAAATCATATTAATTCATTTTTTAGAAAAAAAAGCTAACACTTAATTAATCACGTGCTAATAAATTACATCGTTTTGCGTGTTTGTAGGGAGAGTTTCCAACTCTCCCTACCGAACACAACCTTAAGATTCTGAAAAAGCTGGTAAGCTGGGTTTTCTAACTCCTGGCTTATAAGTTATTTTGTGAATTTTCAAACTATAGATTCTTAGAATTTACAATTTGGGTGATATTCTATTTGAGAAAGCTGGAGATTAGGGGAAAATTTGTAGCTACTAAAAGCTCTTTCAAACAGGCCTAGAAAAAACCTCATTTCGGTGATTGCAGATCCTCTAGAAGCAGAACGGGTCCAGAGGGTTGAATCTCATGAATGTAGCTCATGTCTGAAATCGTTGAGTATGTTGACCATCTTCCAGAAAGCTGAGGCTATTTGCCAGTAAATAAACAAATGGTTGGCATCTTCACTGCTCTGGTGGCAAATATCACATTATCTGTAGTAGGCAGTTTATTTCGAGCAAGTAACCGAGCGAAGTTGGATGGGCCACTATACATTAATAAGAGTACTACAAATCTATTGACAATTACAAATTTAACATAAAAAGTAAAACGTGTTCTGTACACATAAACTTCCACATGCACGCACCATACGCATAAACTATTAAATATTACAAAAAATTTAAAAAAAATATAAATATACATAAAGATAAAAAAACTAAATATATCACCAAAGATTTTATAATCTTAAAGTTGTCAGAATTTTTTACTTTCTTACCACTGAGATATAATGAATTTGAGGTTTATAATTTGTAGATATGTGTAATGGTATTTAAAGTATATGTATAAACTTTTTTAAAGTTTTGATAATATTTATTAGTTGACGTGCATTTGATTATTACCTTAAAAAATGTGGACGCTTTTAAGACGGAGGGAGTATTTGGAAACAGAGCGACTATATATATTTAGCAAGATAAGTCGATAATGTCTCGGCAGCACAAAGCACAATATTGTCCCACTGAGTGAGAGAGAGAGCGAGAGAGAGAGAGAGAGAGATGCGGCGTCGCAACAGCAGCAGCAGCAGCGGTTTCGGTTTGGGTGGCCATGTCCTGTGGCTGGTGCTTGTGTTGTGGTCATGGCGGATCGCAGCTGCTCAGGCTCAGCAAGCACCAAAAACCGATCCAATCGAAGGTAATCATGCAATAATTAATGCTCGCGTACTTCTTACTATTTCGCTTTCTTCTCATCAATCGCAGCATTAGTATGGTTTGGCAGTGGTAC
This sequence comes from Oryza officinalis, assembly GCA_008326285.1. Lineage (NCBI taxonomy): Eukaryota > Viridiplantae > Streptophyta > Magnoliopsida > Poales > Poaceae > Oryza > Oryza officinalis. The sequence continues at coordinate 14,133,002 of BDMV01000005.1, forward strand.
GCTGTCTCCTTGACGCGTTGACATGAACAGAGTTATTATAGACCGATAGAAAATGTTGGATTCAAAGGCCAATTTTACTGTTTGGGTTGGGTATCACCATGAATCAAATTCCCAAATTCCCCTTTCTCAGACAACATGGAACAGAAAAATTCTTCCTTTTTCCCAATATAATCTAAACCATACGAATCTTTCTTTCTTTCCCAATCAACCAAAGAAGATAGCAACGAGCACTACTAAGCCGGTAGGAATCTCGAATCAAAAAACCAAAAAAAATGCCCGTAGGAACCTCCGGTGGTGGTGGTGGTTGTCGTTGGGGGGCAAGAAGCCAAGAACAGGTAGATTAGGAAGACATCGAGGTGACATTGGAGGAGAAGATATTAGAAGCATGGGGATGAGGTGGCCAAGGTAGAAGAAGAAGAAAAGCTGTCGACCAATCCAGGTTCTCGGAGGCGCCCAAAATGCGTTACCGGTGGCGAGCCCGGAGATGCAACCATCGGCCCGGCAATGAGCGGGGGAGAGCGCAAATGGCGGGGACGGAGCCGCCAGGAAGCGGATATGCACGGGGAAAGCGGCGGCGGCGGCGGCGGCGGCGGCGCCGAGGTGGAGTCGCCGTGTGTGGAGTGGACTGTGGCCTGTGGACCGGGGTCCTAATTCGCGAATGTTCGCGCGCGGTGTAGCTCGCGGACATGACCATCTGCCTCCCTCGTCTTCCTCGGCACGCGGTTTGGTCGATTTGTCATGTGCTGAGCCTTTTTTTTTTTTTCTAAAAGCAGAAGTTGGCAGCAGGAAATAAACTTTATAGGTCCTTGTTCTACTTTAATCTGCTGCCAACCTGTTGTATGCGTGGTAACAATTTGATTAAAGTTTAAAGATGTATAGCAAAACAAGCATATGCGTGCAACCTGTTGTATAGAACACCACTGCGAACACAGGAATGGGCCCATTAGCAGTACGGGCAAGAGAGAGTGGGATCTGTTTGCGCTTCATGAACTATATATATATTTTTTCCAATTACATAAAAGATGCACACATACACAACCGCTCCTGACGCACACCACACGCCCACACCCGTGAGTGTGCCCTCTTTAACTCACGAACATGATATGAACCTTACATGGAAAAAAAGAAGCATTTTCCTATTTTCTGGCCAAGAATCCCATGTACATAGCCCTTATCTGCCTGTTTGGAATTTTGTTGGAATTAACAATTCATATTCCATGAGATCCCAAACACCTTTCTGCCAGGATTTTGGCTCCAATTCCGTGATCCCAGGCCCTTATCTGATCTAAATGCAGCTTAAAGTGATTTACTAGATTGCATAGTTCTGCATTCATATTATATATAAGTACTAATACCAGTTTAATGGTCCAGTGTCAGCGCTAAACACGATGATGGGGAGATGGGGTGTGAAGGCGTCATTGGAATGGAACATCAGTGGTGAGCCCTGCAGTGGTGTAGCCTCCGACGAATCCAACTGGGATAACTACCCCAAAAACCCTGCCATCAAGTGTGACTGCTCTTTCAATAACAACACCATCTGCCATATTATCAAACTGTAAGTAGGCCTTCTTGTCTCGTTTTGATCAGCTGCACACACAAGGTGTTCGATGCAGTATGTGCCTGAAATAACCCATGTCGTGCTGAAACTGTAAGTATTGTTAGTTGCTTGATTTCTAGGCGTCATCAAGTTTAACAAATGTGTGCATGTGCTAGTTGCACCTACATAGATTTTACGATAGTGTAAATAACTCAACCTGGCAATCCGGTTAACTAGAAACAAAAGGGAACACTGGCTTGTCTTGTTTAGTACCAGCCAAATTAAAGACTGATCTCGCCAGCTCTCACATTCTATACACAAAAATATTAAATGACCTATGGAGATTTAAAACTGGCACATTACTAGAAAAGAGGTCAAAAGGATCATCACAGGTTGTTCCCTAAATCATCTATTTATATTGTTCGAATTATCTAACAGAATTAATAAAATTTCCAATTTGCGATTTTCATATTTTCTGAAAATAAGAAAATCTAGAGCCCACATGTCTTTGTGAGAGCAAAAGATGGTAGTGAGCTGATAGCATTAATCGCCTCGCCATTTATCATGACTGTGAAGCACGAAGCATTTTTTATGCATGCATGCGTTCCTCCTGCTGTGCTGCTGATTTTGGGAATTTGCTTTGTTTTCTTTGCGTGGCCAGCACACAACTCCCTCTTTGTTACTGTATGCTGCTCCTTCTAGACCTCAAGGTCATTGACTCTATAATGATGTTGTATCTCAAGGGACTAGATGCTTAGGACCCTGCCACTAGGTTTGGTGTAATTGTTCTCTAAGATGGCGACTTAGTCATGCTTATCAATAGTTTCGAGTACTGTTGAGTTGTGAGAAAATTTTGATCCCTCTCTTCACCTGAGATTTTTATTTGAGATTCGCTACTTGCTAGTAGTAGATTAATTATGAAGCAAACACCATTCTATTAGAGAGGGACAGCAGAGGCATTTGGTTTTTCCTTCCAATCAGAAATTTGGGCTTCACAATTACTGGCCAACATTTTTTCTCATATGTTTTCCTCATTTTTAATTCAATATTAATGTTTCCAAGGAAATGATGAACCACAACAGTCCATCCCAAAGTTTGTACATGCTGGGACCATAACGAGAGTATTCCATCATCTGGGGTCAAGTGACCTTGTTTTGCATATTCTTGGGGCAAAACTAAATATTTTTTTTTATTTAGGGGCCATCAAAGTCCAAAATTGAACTTCTATTTTAGAAATTGGTAAATTTGGACTTATTCCTTTTACTTATAAGATTACTTGTGTGTTTTGCAGGAGGGTATTTGAGTTAAACGTTGTTGGCCAAATACCTGCAGAGCTACAGAATCTCACCTATCTACAGGACCTGTATGTATCTGTCTTGTAATCTTAATATTGATAACGAAGTTTGTTAAGCTGTAGATCAATGTTTTGTAGAAAACATAAATTTAACCCCATGAATATAAGAGTTCTTTTAGGGTCCTCCATCTAACCTCTGTAACAAAATCCTCACCACTGAATATTGATGGCTTTGCCTAATGAGAAAATGTTCTGCCCTTCTATTAACAAATCAGGCAAAAAGGAAAAATACTAATGGGCCAAGTTATTACCCTTCTAATATAATCATAAATGTTGTCTACCTAGAAAAACGTGCATTCTTTCACCGACTCAACCAAAGCTCCTGAATTCAAATTCAAATGAAAACACCGAATATATCTAGTATTCAAATAAAACATGGCACGGTTTCTTACTGAAAGAAAAGCTGATACTCCTGTTAGATTATGAAATCATTGATTGATATCTTGTGAAATAGACAGCAAATATAATTAGATGCCAAGTATATTTGAAGTTCAGAATTTCAGTAGTAGCATTTTATTTGTTTTCATGTATTATGAATTGTATATTCATATCAAATATGAAAACATACTTCATTTCGTTCTATCATGATAATTGGCATTAGCAAACTTTAAATGATAAGAAAGGTCCACTTACCACCTATGAGGTAAGAGTAATATGAACCATCGATGCAAAATACATGGTTTACAAAGACTTGGTGTACCATAAAAAATCCTTTGAATAATTAACTGTTGATTTAATAACAAAAACCAGCAAATAGTAGCTAGTCAGGCATGCAAAATTTTTGTGTTGGCTAATTGACTTGATGTTCCTTGTGTTGTTTCAGGAACCTGAACCACAATTACTTGACTGGTGCCATCCCATCATTCATTGGAAACTTTGCTTTCATGAAATATTTGTAGGAGCTATATCTCAAACTATGGATTAATACACCATCCATTGGTGGGTGTTATGTCTTAATTATCTTTCATCATTTGAAGGGCCTTGGGTTTCAATCCACTGTCTGGACCACTTCCGAAGGAACTTGGGAACCTCACCAATCTCCTCTCGTTGTAAGAAATCTTTTCTTGGATGGGAGATCAATCAGAACTATATATATTAAGGACTTCCTGAACTGATATAATTATAGGGAAAATATTAATCACATAAGTTATCGACAATAAAGTTATAAAAAACTCATAAGTCTTATATATTTGGCATGTCAATATTTTCATATGTCATGGTTCAGATGGCCCATCGAGTAATATTCTATTGGTGAAATATTTCTTCTTGATTCAGGGGCATTAGCCTGGACAACTTCACCGGTGAACTTCCTGAAGAACTGGGCAACTTGACCAAACTCGTGCAGTTGTAAATGCATCGCTTCTAACTTCCAATTTCTAAGAACTAAATTTGGAATGGAGAGATCTATTGTTCAACTTGATAATTACAGCAGTGTTTCAATAACAGGTACATCGATAGTTCTGGATTCAGCGGTCCGTTCCCTTCAATGATCTCCAAGCTTAAGAACCTGAAGATCTTGTAAAGTCAATAACAGAACCTCAATTGTTATTTTCATTGTGTTTTCATATGCTAATTGTCAAATATTTTGGTCTGTTTGCAGGAAAGCGTCAGATAATGAATTCACTGGGAAATTACCGAATTACTTGGGGAGCTTGACTAAATTGGAAGATCTGTAAGATTTACTATATTAAATTGGTAAACGTTACTCAGTATCTTATTTTGGAGACAGGGAAATCGTCAAGCATAAATTTTCTGCATATGTCCTTTCCATTTGAACTCAGGCAATAACACTTTTCACCGTTCAGTTGTCACTGAATAGAAATGCAGACATCTGCATATCATTAAACTGGTCTCCATGGCATGTTAATACATGGAGCTTTTTCCTAAAAATGTTGATAGATAGAGCTTACATTTTCTTATACTAATTTGGACCTGGCAAGTCCCTACTTTATTTTTCTGAAAGTATGAACTTGTAGGGCTTTCCAAGGAAATTCTTTTGAAGGGCCAATTCCTGCAAGTTTGTCTAATTTGACCAAATTAACAAACTTGTAAGTACATTTGTTTTTTGGCATCTTTGGACCTTTGATGGCTTAGAAGGTCAAGCTTGATAACTGGTTTGTGAAATACAATTGAGCAGACGGATTGGTGATATTGTAAACGGGAGCTCTTCATTGGGATTTATCAGTAATCTGACGTCTTTGAGCAACCTGTATGTGATGCCTTTTGCTATAGAGCATGAGAGCTTACAATATTGTCAAAGTTGCAAGTCACCTATACTGGATTTTGTTTTTACAGAGTATTAAGGAACTGCAGGATATCTGAAAACCTTGAAACAGTAGATTTTTCGAAGCTTGCAACATTAACCTTGCTGTATGTTTTCATTATTGGCCATGGTGCCAGTTGTAATGCTTTTGGTCATTTCCTGGAATTGTGAAGTATTTGTTCAAGTAATGTTTCTGTCCTGTGCCACAGGGACCTGAGTTTTAACAATATCACAGGCCAAGTTCCTCAGTCCATCCTGAATCTAGGAATGCTTCGATTCCTGTAAGAAATTCTTTATTTAAATGAATTCAATTCATACAAACACCTGATAAGATGGTGTCCATGTTTCATCATTTTGTATTGTGCTGAATTCAGGTATCTTGGGAACAATAGCCTTACAGGAAGTTTGCCTGATGTTATAAGCTCTTCTTTAAAAGCGATGTATGTATAACAATCAACATAGCACTATAGCCAAATTATTTTCATAATAGAATGATATATTCAGTTCATTTGTAATAATACTAGGCTGTTTCCAGAGATATTTCCTACAATCATCTCACTGGAACCTTTCCTTCTTGGGCTACCCAGAACAATTTGCAGTTGTAAGTATAAAATTTTCAAATTTCTGTTGCCAAGTTAAAAAATAGATATACTAATGTTCAATTTTAACAAGGAATTTGGTGGCAAACAACTTTGTTCTTGGTAGCACCAAAAACAGGTACTTATAAAATTTAGTTATACTTTCGCCATTCATTAACTGTATTAAAATCTTTTTCACGTTGTTTACTTTTCAATTCAAATTATGCACAGTATACCTTCAGGACTAAACTGCCTCCAGCAAGACACTCCTTGTTTCCGTGGATCTCCCAAATGTATATTTGCCACTCCTGTTATCTGTAGTAGCTAACAGAATGCAAGGATTTTGGATAATGGTTATAGTTTTGCACAGATTGCAGGATTTTGAATAATGGTTATAATTTTGCACATCTTAATTCCAGATTATTCGTTTGCTGTTGACTGCGGCAGTGATATATCTACTAGGGGCTCAGATAATACCATATACGAAGCAGATGCTACAAACCTTGGTGATGCATCATATTATGTTACTGATCAAATAAGATGGGGTGTCAGCAATGTAGGAAACTTCTTCCAATCCACGGATAATATGAACATAATACATAGCTCTCAGCATTTTCAGAATGCGGTCGACTCAAAATTGTTTGAGACTGCGAGGATGTCACCATCTTCACTGAGATACTATGGGCTTGGACTTGAGAATGGAAATTACACTGTTATGCTTCAATTTGCAGAGTTTGCTTTTCCGAACACGCAGACTTGGCTAAGCTTAGGAAGGAGAGTTTTTGACATATATGTCCAGGTACAGATTGAGTGCATTGTATAGCAATTGGTTTACCGAATCTTTTATTCTTTATCTCAAAGTATTACTAACATTTGCATAGGGTGCTCTGAAGGAAAAGAATTTTGATATAAGGAAGAGAGCTGGTGGAAAATCTTTTACCGCAATTAACAGGACTTACACTGCAACAGTGTTAGAAAACTTCCTTGAGATCCATCTCTTCTGGGCTGGCAAGGGCACTTCTGGCATACCTACCCAAGGTTACTATGGACCGATGATCTCAGCATTAAGCGTCACTCCAAGTAAGCAAACCTGTTATGTTAACTTCAATGTAGGTTACATTGGCACTACTAAGTAAAACCATTTATTTTCAGATTTTACTCCAACTGTGCGAAATGGTGTACCAAAAAAGGGAAGCAAAGCAGGTGAAATTGTTGGAATATTGACTGGAGTGTCAGTGTTAGGATTAGCAGGCTTATTTGGAATATATATGTGGATAAAGAAGCGAAGAACAATGGCAAAGCAGAAAGAAGGTATCTTTTTTAGTACAGTTATCCAGACATCATAATTTTCAAATTATTTGTTCTTTACCATCTGCCGGAAAGAAAAATGCAGAACTGTACAACCTGGTTGGACGACCTGATGTCTTTAGTAACTCTGAACTCAAGCTAGCTACAGACAATTTTAATTCTCAAAACATTATTGGAGAAGGCGGATACGGGCCAGTGTATAAGGTTGTCTATTTCCCTCAATTAATCTTGTGAAAATGCAACTGAAAATTTATCTGATTTGGTATTAAGTGCAGCTTTCTTCTCCATGTTCAAAATATACATGTAACTTTAGAAGGTCTTCATTCGACAGGGTAAACTACCTGATGGAAGAGTTATAGCTGTGAAACAACTTTCCGAATCATCTCATCAAGGGAAAAGCCAATTTGTTACAGAGGTTGCAACAATTTCTGCTGTGCAACACCGGAATCTTGTGAAACTGCATGGATGCTGCATTGATAGCAACACACCATTGTTGGTTTATGAGTACCTTGAAAATGGAAGCCTGGATCGAGCAATCTTCGGTGAGTTTCACTTCTGCAAACTGCCAGCACAAATAAAATTGCATATACTTGATTTCGCTAATAAAACTCCCTTGTTTCATGAACACTTGATAATTTTCTTCTGTGTTTTTGCATCATTTGTATTCTTGAGGCTTTTATTGAGTTATTTCGACTTGTATAGGACATAGTAGCTTAAATCTAGACTGGGCAATGCGCTTCGAGATCATTTTAGGCATTGCAAGAGGCCTAAGTTATCTTCATGAGGAGTCGAGTGTGTGCATTGTGCATAGGGACATCAAAGCCAGCAACATACTACTTGACACTGATCTGATCCCAAAGATCTCTGACTTTGGACTCGCCAAGCTCTATGACGAGAAGCAAACTCATGTGAGCACGAGAATTGCGGGCACATTGTAAGAACATATCACCATATGCCTTCTTCTAGCTTTAACTTTGACATGAAAGCTACTTTTAACTTATTTTACCTTTGACAAGTGGCTATCTGGCTCCTGAGTATGCAATGAGAGGTCATTTGACACAAAAGGCTGATGTTTTTGCATTCGGGGTGGTTATGCTGGAAACTGTTGCTGGTCGATCAAACACCAATAACTCTCTCGAAGAAAGCAAGATCAATCTCCTTGAGTGGGTAAAAAAGCTGATCAATAATCCTTCCATCCAAGAACACATCGGTTTAATTTGTTTATATTCAGGGAGTACTATTCATGTGAACTTTACCGGCGATGCTATATACCACACATGTATTTTCATGGGGTCTGGTTGTTTGTTAATAGTTTAAAATTAGAGATAAGAATAGTTAATTTCCTATTGTTGAGTTACCCGTTATGGATATATTCCATGTATTAGGGATGGACAACTAGGTAGCCATACCTCCAAATGGGTATAGCATGCATCAATTAGCAAGCAAGCAATGAATATGAACCCTAGGCCATAAAAAGTTAATTTCTTTGTTTTATCTTCTGTGTATTAAACCTATGCTCATTTATAGGCCTGGGAACAGTACGAAAAGGAGCAAGCTCTCAGAATCCTTGACCCAAATCTTAAGGAATTCAACAAGGATGAGGCTTTTAGAGTCATCTGTGTTGCACTGCTCTGTACACAAGGCTCACCACATCAACGACCGCCAATGTCGAAGGTCGTGGCAATGCTCACTGGAGAAGTCGAGGTAACTGAGGTTGTCACGAAGCCAAGCTACATCACTGAGTGGCAGATGATGGATGAAAATAGAAGCTATATCACCAGCGGCTACTCAGGGTCTACCACCCATGAGTTCAGCAGGCAAAACGAGATCGAACCTCTGCACCAATCGCCACCGATCATCAAAGCTAGTCACGAGGGAAGGTGAATGCAAAGTTGAATTGTGCAGATGATCGATTTTGGGTTGATGTGACTATATTGAACACTGTTCGTTCTTACATAGTTGCATGCTGATGTTAATTGTATTTGGATATTTATAGATATTTCAGGAACAAAAGTGTAATTAGTGTTGACAAACTGCAATAAGGGGTAACCCAATAGTGTTATAATAAACAAAACTTCATGGAATAAATGGTTGACACATGAGGGAATGAGGTTAGGCTCCATTTGGCATTGCAGTGGATTGTGATAATCTTGTTGGGACCAACAACTTTGTACGTATTTTCATGGTTGGCAAATTGATTTGTTTTAATGTATGTTGCAAACAATAATATCACTGTTTCAAAATATAAAACAATACAGGGAATCATGAAAGTTGGATAACATATTTTGCCTAACCATTATTTGATCAGTAAAACAAAATACAGCAAATTATAAGTTCTAATTTCCACGGCAACTGAAAAAGTAAGCACCGGATGCATCACAACAACCACAATGAAACAGACCCCAAAGGTTACTGGTGGCATGTCCATACTAACGCTACGGTGACATTTGACAATACAAATTAAAAGTGTGCTTATAAATAGGACAAGTGGTGGTATCCAAACACATATATGACTTACCATTGCCTTTAAATTATATTCAGGAATATAAATTTAGACAAAACATATAAATAGTAAATTTATTATTTCCTTAATATAGGAAACATCTAGAAAATGCTTTATTATTTCCGTTCTACAAACACATCTCCATTTGCTACATCACGCAACATAATAAACACTGGTGGAGAAGGGGTTTTTAACCCTGGTTCGTAACACCCTCTAGTCCCGGTTATGCAACCGGGACTACGAATCCGGGACTAAAGATGTCCATCTTTAGTCCCGGGTGGAATAACCGGGACTAAAGAGCCATCTTTACTCTCGGTTGGTAAGACTAATGATATTTTTTTTTAAAAAAACAATTGCTGGTTCTGTCAGCTGTTTGTTTATATATTATGTATATGTTGGCGCAGAATTTCGACCCGTCCAGCAACCAAACGGGTTCCGCGTTACCACGGCGGCCTGGGAGATCTGCTTAACTCCAGTGCAGGTCCAAATGGCTTGCCTAGTCGTAAGTAGAGCGTGCCAGTTGATTTGATCTGCAATCAACAAGAAACAAATGAACCAAGTCAGAAAACAATGGCCGATCGGTCAGCAGACCGATGACACATTGTCATAGCCCAGCCGATAGGGCAAAGCTATATCGGCTCACTTAGGAAATAAGTAAGACATGAATCTGATCTTATCGGCCTTCGTTGATATGTAAACCTCAACTAATAATATCGGCCGATAAGATGACGAAGATAACTACACCAGCTAGTACTCTAGTGCAACCTTATACGTGCCAATCGGCCAGTATAAACACATCAATCATAAAGAAATCTTAAGATTACTTCACGATCAGCACATTTATACTTATCGATCCGCACATATAAGTGGCAAACATACGCAAGAAATATAAAGCAATCACATATGTTAGGTAAGACCGGCTAAAACCCCAGCACTATCCTTAATTACAATCGAAAACAGGCTTTGTGTTAGATCTCAAAACAGGACTAAGGTCGATAGCAACTCAAAGTGTGGATTGAGACTTAACGCAAAGAAAATCAAGTCATCGATTGCTTTTGGGGATGGCATATGCATTGAACAATTTAGTCAAGCATAAGAATTAAACCATCGTCGGCAATAAACCCTAAAACGAGTAAACCGCTGACAAGGCTTAATTAAGATACCTGTCAAAACTATTCAAGACATGATAATCGACGATCACACCATCGAGGCTTAACGTGTCTAAAGCGACACGCTAGCCCCGACGATGCAGATCGTCGGGGACGAGTTCTTACCTCTGCTCCGAGGAAGCAAGAACTCGTTGAAGAAGACCTCTTGCGAGGGTTGGCGATGCGCCGAAAATAGATTGAACTGGTTTTTGTGTGATTGATTCGAGAGAGAGTTTACATGTACAAACTATCGAGATATTTATACCCGAGGTTACAACAGAACCCTTGTAGGACACGATCTTATCTACAACTAACAAACAAGTCTTTACGGCAGACCCTAGCCACAGATTAGATCTAAACAACCTAACTCACAAGATACAATTGCCTAAAACCGAGCTTTATCTCTATTTGGCAACTTCCTTGAAGCTTACTTCGAGCCCAGACCAAGCCCACGTTGACACTGTCAACTCACAACCCGTATCGGCCCATGACCAAACCAAATCCGTATCGGCCGATATGCCCTTTATAGCAACACTCCCCAAGTCCGATACGGTTACTGGGTCCGATACGAAGCCTGGTCCGACTCCAACTCAATCCTTCCTCTCTGCTTCGGTTTCCTCTTTCCTTTCCAAGTCGATTACCAAAATCCGTCGTTAACACATGCCCCCCAATTCCGCTTCATTATATAATGTGGCGGAATTAGCTCCAGGGAACTCATCGACTCTTTGCTAGGTCTAACCGGAAAACCGCATAGATCCAGATTTGAACCCTTTCGCCGTCGATTCGACAAACCCCTCGTGTTCTTCAATTCCGGCGACCCCTCGGCGTCTCGTCAACATTGACCCCCTTCACAGTGACCCCTCCAACAACAATGGCCTCCGCCCCGTTCTACGCCTCCGAGATCCCTGCGGTAAGTCAATTCCTTCAAAGCCCGCATTATTACCGTTTCCGCCGATTTCCCCAAGTTAGGTTTTTACTTTCTGCCCGCCTCAGGCCTTATATTTTCATCGTTGTTCTCACGTTTTAGGTCTTCAAAAACCAAATCTTGATTCCCGCCGACGATAAGTCCCATCGCTTCCTCTTGGGCCCCATGGGCGACTGCGACCCAACCTGGCTCATCAACGCCGAAACAGACAGAATTCCTTTCAGACAAGCCAAACCCACTGTCTCGGCGTGGAAGCATACCTTCAGATCATGGCCATCAAAGCTAAACGGATACAGGACCTGGCACAAAAGGATTGCTGCCGTCAAACAAGTCCACTGGGACGAGATTGGAATCGGCCAATGCATAACTCTGTCCCTGGCCGATACCAAGAAGAATGAGCCGCTAATGTCAGCTGCCAGCTACTTCTGGTCAAGTACCTTGAACGCCTTTATGTTCAAGCAAGGTCCGATGACCCCAACCCTCATAGATATCAAGGTACTCACAGGATTGGATATCAGCTCTGAGATCAACCCCTTCAGCCTCCTGGTAAACAGCAGCCACAAGTTGAAGACCAAGAAAATCGGAGGCTGGTCCGGATATATTTCTGAACACATGGAACAAGGATCGGTCTCAGAGCGAGAACACGTAGCTTTCCTGACATTGTGGTTGGAGAGATTTGTCTTCTGCGGATCGACCTGTGGCCCCACTACAAACTGTCAACACTTGGCTCAAGCTTTGGTCGACAAGAGACAAATCCCCTTGGGCCGATACCTTCTAGGAGCTGTATATCGGCTACTCCATGTTTCCACACAAGACTTGATGCTAAAACAGACTGTGGCTCATGGAGGACCATGGTGGTTCATTCAACTCTGGCTAACCATATACACCAACACCATGGTTGATCGGCCATCTCTATCAGATTCTCGCTTCCCATCGAAATATGCCGATCACGAAGACCCCAGGACCAGAAGATGCATGTCCTACGGGGAAGCAGCCTCCATCTACCCCGGCGCAGATCAATCGGCCGATGACATGGCTACATGGTTCATACGCTTCTTCACCGGCCCTCCATCAGCCAAGATGGATATGTTTGTCTACACATCGGACCGAGACTTCGAGCTTCCAGATGATCTGCAACTGAGCTTAATAAATGATGACATGGAATCAAGGGAATTATTCATGATCGGCCTCACTCCATGCCTGCTCCCAGTAGGCGTCTTTCAGGGAAGGAGTACCAGCTTGTCTTATGAGTTCTACACCCCAATGACAGCTGCTAGACAATGCGGGCTCGGACAACTTCCCATTAGCTTGCATCTCCATAAGCTCCTAGAGAGCAGAGGCACAGTCCCATTGGCCCTGATCATGAACAAAGCAATGGAAATCGAGCTCCCCAATCTTGGTGACTGCGATCGGCTGCATCTGAATGCCTTTGTGCACATTAACTTTCAAACTTGGTGGCAAGAGTGGGCCGCTCACATCTTTCATCAATCGGCCAGGTTCTATGTGACAGAACTTATCCAAGGCATCAGCCCTCAAGTCCCGGATGAGCCGATTCCATCTGTGAGCAACAGTGGACGGAAGATCTTCTACGCTCAAGCCGTAGCTCCATCGGGGTCAACCATTTTAGAATCTATCATCGGCCTTACTGCCCCAAAAGTGGCGTCACTTCTCCAAGGTCCGATGCTTAAAGAAAACCCCAAGAGGAAAGCGCCGGCCAAAGGCAAATCGCAGAAGGCCAGCAAGAAGGCCAAAACCGATGACCAGGCCGATGCCGAAGAGCTAGACCCCTCCTTGGAAGAATTCCTCGAAGAACAAGTGATGGAGGAGGAGGTCGATGCAGCAGCGGCCGATACACATGAAGAAGAAAACCCGTCGGTCGAAATCACCCAAGAGCCATCGGCTGATACTGCTGAGATCCCACCGGCCGATGACCAAGATGATGCCCCGCAACCAAGAAGGACCAGACATGCAGTTCGCAAGGTCAATATAATCCCTTCTCTGTGTTTACATAATTCCCTTGTACTGTCATACTTTAATCTCATATCCTTTTCAGGCTGCGGTGTCATCCGTGTTGAAGGAGAGAACTCAATCGGCCCCTTTACCAAGATCCAAGAAAACAACTTTACAACGACGCGAACGAGCCAAGGCACGATTGAGAACCCCTTCTCCTTCTCCACCACCCTCTCCGACTGTCTCGGTAAGAGTTGATTTTTTGCATAATTTTTCTAATCACATAACCCTATTCACCAATTTCCTGCTTCTTCAGCCTAGGGCTCCATCACCTTCACCACATCGGCCAGCCCCCTCGCCTGTTATGTCGACAAAGCAAAGGAAGGCCGATGTAAGCACCACCAACGCTCCAACACAGGTAACCATGATTACCCTGATCCTCTTTCTGCCGATTCCTGATTGACAAGGCTAACCTCGACCCATGTTGATATTTGCAGAACCTAGCCGATATGTTCTCCTTCGATATCGGCCAGTTCCTTGATGATGAGGATAAGGAACTACCCAGCACGGCCAGGGCACCAATCTCTGATGATCTGAAGAACCGGCTGACCGATATTGGGAATCGGCTAGAAGCCTCGCTGGAGTGTTTGGTAGAAGACTGCTCCTCCATCAGAGTCAGGGTACAAGAAATCCAAGACGAACTGCCCGAAGACCTGATGGAAATCCGTACGCCGGCCATCTTCCTGGAACAATACCGATTCAAGCTTTTCAGAGCAAAGGAAAGACTTGCAGAGCGACGGCAGCGCGAACAACTGGAATCGGCCCTGTCCGCTAGCAAAGCTCAAGTGAATGCCGATAAGACCAGGTTGGACGAGCTAGCGGTGGAGCCGATTGTGCTGAAAAATAGGCTTGAAGAACTCCGTCGCCTCGAAGCAGAGCTAGAATCGAAGCTGGCCGCTACACGCCAAGAAATCCAGGAAGTCGAAGCCGGAATAGCCGCGTCACCCAAGGTCATAGAAGATCAGACGGCAAAGCTCAAGGCGTCGGCCAAGTACCTCGCGACCCTAAGCAAATCACTGAAACCAATCCCAGGGACGATGGCCGATGATGCCCAGGCTATCGAAGACGTTGAGCAGATTCGTCGTAAAGCCATTGCTGCTATTACAGACTTCATAGGGTGATGAAGCACATGTTATCTCTATAATGTATAACCATACACCTTATCGGCCATGCAGCCGAATTTGTTTCGAATTTGATTTAAAAAGTCCAGCCTAATTTATTGCTTCTGAAATCCTCTCACACCTTATCGGCCGTGCAGCCAAATTTCTTTTGAAAATTCCAGACACATATATCTTTAATACGAACAATCTCATTATAAGCAATCTCGTCAGCCAGAAGGCCGAAGTCAATCGCCAAACTGAAAAATCCTTGAAAATTCCTGTATAAACAATCTCATCGGCCAGAAAGCCGAAGTCAATCGCCAAACTGAAAAATCCTTGAAAATTCCTGTATATATATATATATGCCCCCCAAATTTTGGAAGATGAGGGCTTATATTCTGAAATTTGAACTAAGGGCGATAGTATTTATCGGCCATCTAAAGACGATGCTTGACTACATCGGCTGTAATCATAAATCGGCTAGAAGGCCGATCATGAGTCAATCCAGATACTGGGATAATACTGTTTCAAATATTTGCCATTGAGAGCTCGTCCATAAATCTCGCCATCTAATCCCTTGAGCAGGTAGGCATTGTGAGGAACACATCGATGAATTAGAAAGGGGCCTTCCCAATTAGGTGACCATTTGCCGAATTTATTATCTCTGGAGCCAATTGGCATTATCAATTTCCACACAAGGTCTCCTTCCTCAAACGATTTGGCAACGACCTTTTTGTTATAGTGACGGGCCACTCTATCTTTATCACGCTTGATTTTCTCCAAGGCCCGTAATCGAACATGTGCCAAATCGTCCAATTCATCAACCATAAGATTATGGTACTCATCGGCTGTCAAGTCGTTTTGCAAAGCAATCCTTCTTGAGCCGATGGCGGTTTCCCACGGTAGTACAGCTTCATGCCCGTAGACCAGCTGATAGGGAGGCACTTGGATTGCACCATGGCAAGCCATCCGATACGCCCAAAGGGAATCGACCAGCGTTGTATGCCATTGCCTTGGCTGTTCGTCAATTTTCCTCTTGATTAATTTGATCAAAGACTTGTTGGAAGCCTCTGCCTGCCCATTAGCCTGCGCGTAGTAAGGAGAAGAATTGAGTAATCTGATACCCATGCTATCAGCAAATTGGACGAACTCGTCGGACACGAAGATTGATCCCTGATCCGTAGTTATCGTCTGAGGTAACCCAAACCGATATATGATATGCTCCTTGACGAACTGAATAGCGTCTTTGGAATTAACCTTCTTGAGAGGAACGGCCTCAACCCACTTCGTGAAGTAATCTGTAGCCACTAATATATACTTGTGTCCCTTACTTGATGGTGGGTTAATCTGGCCGATCATATCTATTCCCCATCCACGAAACGGCCACGGCTTTATGATTGGGTGCATAACCGATGCCGGTGCTCTCTGAATTGCTCCAAACTTCTGGCAATCCTGACATCCTTTATAATACTTGAAGCAATCTTCTAGCATGGTTGGCCAAAAATATCCGACGCGCTTTATCAGCCATTTCATTTTATGGGCCGATTGATGGGTGCCACAAATCCCTTCATGCACTTCGCTCATAACAGTCTTAGCCTCCTCAGGACCTAGGCATTTGAGTAAGACACCATCAACCGTCCGATAATATAGGTTATCGTCCAATAAAACATAGTGTAACACTTTATACTTCATTCTGCGTGACGCCGATTGGGAAGGGTTTCTCAAATACTCAATGATATCAAACCTCCAGTCGTTGGCGTGCACGAGAGCAATCTGAATTGGAACGTCTTTAGCCATCGGCCTGTATCCCGATGCCCCCTGAGCTAAATCATTGGCTTCGAAATTCTGCTTCCTGGGTATGTGCCTCATCATTACGATCCGGAAACCGTGTAATAACTCTTTGCACTCCTCATTGTAGACTTTGAGAATATCGTCTCTGCACTCATACTCCCCAGAAAGTTGATTAATTACTAGCTGTGAATCACCAATGATTTCTACGGCATCGGCCTCGACTTCGTGTAATAACTGCAAGCCTTTAAGCACCGCTTCATATTCTGCTTGATTGTTGGTATAATAAGGCTTGATAGTGAAAGCGAACTCGAAACTTGCCCCCCGAGGAGATATGATGACTAGGCCGATACCGCAACCGTGTCTGCAGACAGATCCATCGAAATATAACGTCCATGGCACAATGTCTGCATACGCAACTGAGTCGTCTCTATGTTGAACGATGAAATCGGCCAGGGCTTGTCCTTTGATCGCTTTGGCCGATTCATATCGAAGGTCAAACTCTGTTAAAGCAAAGATCCACTTCCCGACTCGTCCTTTCAACACAGGGGCCGATAGCATGTATTTCATCACATCGGCCTTGCTCACCACTATGCACTCGTTGGAAAGCAGGTAATGCCTCAATTTAGTACAGGAAAAATATAAACAAAGGCATAATTTCTCGACCGGTGTGTACCTTGTCTCAGCATCCAACATTCTCCTGCTGAGATAAAAAATAGCTCTTTCCTTGCCGTTAACATCTTGAACCAAGACTGAGCCGATGGATTTCTCATCGGCTGACAAGTACAACTTAAATGGAACTCCTTTTTGTGGAGGCATTAAGACCGGCGGAGAAGTTAAATACTCTTTGATGTCGTCTAGCGCTTTCTGTTGCTTATCACCCCATATGAACTCTTCGTCGTCCTTTATTTTCAACAGTGGAGTGAATGGCTCTATACAACCCGACAAATTTGATATAAAACGCCGGACGAAGTTAATCTTGCCAAGCAGAGACTGTAACTTGGTCTTGTTTTCTGGAGGCTTGATTTTCTTGATGGCGTCGATGTTCTTCTGTGTGATTTCAATCCCCCTTTCATGGACCAAGAAACCCAAAAACTGACCGGCCGATACGCCAAAGGCACATTTGTTAGGGTTCAGCTTCAAACCATATTTCCTTGCCCTTTCTAATACCTTGCGTAAGTCGGCCAAGTGCATATCATGTTCTCTTGACTTTACGACGACATCGTCTATATAAACTTCAATCAGAGAGCCGATAAGATCATGAAAAATGTAATTCATAGCCCTCTGATACGTAGCTCCAGCATTCTTCAAACCAAATGTCATGACGACCCATTCATATAGGCCGATTGCCCCTGGGCACCTGAAGGCTGTCTTATGAACGTCCTCTTTAGCCATAAAGATCTGGTTGTAACCCGCGTTTCCGTCCATGAAACTAATGATCTTATGCCCAGAAGCAGCGTCGACTAGCAAATCGGCCAACGGCATAGGGTACTCGTCTTTGGGCATTGCCTTATTTAGATCTCTGAAATCGACGCATACCCTTAGCTTGCCGTTCTTTTTCAACACCGGAACTATGTTGGAGACCCACTCCGCGTATCGGCAGGGCCTGATAAAGTTGGCGTCGTAAAGTCTTGTGATCTCTGCTTTTATGGCTTCGTGCATATCGGCCTTAAACCTCCGAGGGGCTTGCTTAAAAGGCCGATAGCCTTGTTTGATTGGTAGCCGATGTTCTACAATCGATCGGCTTAATCCTGGCATCTCATGGTATTCCCATGCAAAACAATCTCTGAATTCTTTCAAAAGATCTATCAAATTATTCTTATATTCCTTTGGCAAATTAGCGCTTACATACGTCGGCCTAGGCCTATCACCTATTCCTATATCAATTTCTTCCAATTCATCGGCCGACGTAAAACCTTGTCCCAACTTGCCGTCTAACTCATCCACCGCGTCATCTGTGTAGAGGTCATTATCAACGGCGGATGGTGCATCTTCGCTAAAGTAACCGCTGGTCTTGGTCTTCAATTGCCTCGATGTCGCAATCGGTTACCTTGAGGAAATCGGCGTCCCAGACTCGCCCGGACAAGCAATCGATTCCCTCCATCTCCCAAACTGCGAGATCGGCATTGGCGACATGTACTGACCGATCGGCCTGCACGATCTCGACTTGGTCCCCTTGCCATTGCATGAGGCATTGGTGCATTGTTGAAGGGACACAGCAATTAGCATGGATCCAATCTCGTCCCAACAACAAGCTGTAGGAACCCTTTCCATCGAAGACGAAGAAGGTGGTGGGAATTGTTTTGCTGCCCACGGTGAGCTCCACGTTCAGGACCCCCTTCGCCTCGGATGCGTTGCCACCGAAGTCCTTTAATACCATATTTGTCTTGATAAGAACCTCAGGCACTTTTCCAAGCTTCCTGAAGGTTGTGTATGGCATTAAATTGACTGCTGCGCCACCATCGACCAGCATCTTCGTCATCGGCCGCCCATTGATGAATCCTTTGATGTACAACGGCCGTAGATGTCTGTAGCTGGCGTCAACTGGCTTATCAAAGGTGGCTTGGTCTGGTGACAACCGTAGCCTGGCTGAACTTTGTTCCCCAGCAGCCATCGCTTCATCGGCCGCCTGCACACTGTATTCTGCCGGCAATATAAACACCATGTTAACAGGCGCCGATGCCGTTTTCTTACCTTTTGAAGCTGAGCTGCCCTGAGCTGTATTGGAGGTACCCTCATCGGCCCTGGCCACCGTGGATTTTATTCTCCACTCTTTTCTGGTCTTGGTTGGCCGATGGGGTATTTCAGCTTGTTGCTCTTGGATTTGCTCTTTCCTCCTCAGCCTCTGAACCCGCCGTTTCTGTGTCTTGGTGAATAAGTCGCTTGGGCACCATTGGGGGTTCTGGGCTTGCTCCTCATCTTCATCGTGTTGGTCTTGGTGCATCGGCCCCAGCCTTTCATGCACGGATTTCCGTTGCTTGGCCGGCCGATGCATTTGTCTGCTTGAGCTGCCCTGATAAGAATCTTCTGCACCACTGCATGCAGGGCATTCCTGTATAGATGGCAACCTCATCCCTTCATTCCAGCAGAAGCGGAAAAACTCGCACTCCCAGTGTGGGTCGTAGGAGTTGTCTTGACTGGCTTGGTCTTGAGCTTGTTCCTCCCGCCTCCACTGATATTTTCTGATCAAACCCTCAGAGGTCTGATGAGGCCGTTTGCCAGTCCGATGACCACCGCCATCGGCCCTGTCCGCTCGCACCATGTTGACTGGGAACGGGTGGCCTTCAATCTTCATCGGCCGCTTGGCATCATCGATTTTTATTCTGCCCTGCTCAATGGCCGATTGAATTTGTTGCCGGAAGATCTTGCATTCATTTGTATGGTGTGAATAGGAATTGTGCCACTTGCAATATCTCCTCTTCTTGATGTCTTCGGCCGACGGCAATACGTGACCTACTGGCAGTTGAATCTGCTTTTCTTGTAACAGCAGGTCAAATATCTTATCGGCCTTGTTGATGTCGAAATCATATTTATCTTCTTTATCTCCTTTCTTGGCCCACTGGCAAGTTGTTGATTTCTTCATCCGGGCCCACTCGGCTAGGTCGACATCAGCGTCTTCATCGTCTTCATCGTCGGAGGCGTACTGATAAACAGTGTTAACCCTTTTCGCGAACTTCTTCGCCTCCTGGAATCGCTGCTCGTGGGCCGATACGCGTTGTGCCAGCTGAGCGAGGCTGTCAAATTCCTGAGAGGAGAACCTCTCGCGTATCGGCCCTAGCAATCCCTGAAATGCCAGGTCGGCTAACTGGGAATCGGTCAGACTGAGACTATAACATCTGTTGCGTATATCTCTGAACCTTTGTATGTACTCAGGGACCGATTCATCCATTCGCTGCCTGATGGCAGTCAGATCTGACAGCTTCATCTCTTGTACGCCATTGTAGAAGTATCTATGAAACTGTTTCTCCAGATCTATCCATCCTCTGATAGAATTGCAGGGCAAGGAAGAGAACCATGTGAAGGCAGACCCTGATAAGGACAGAGGGAAAAACCTCACCCTCAACGCCTCGATAGCCGATGCTTCCCCGCACTGCGCTAAGAATCGGCTGACATGCTCATATGTCGAGACGTTGTCCTGTCCCGAAAACTTGGAGAAATCCGGGATCTTGTATCGGCTCGGCAACGGTGCCCTGTCGAATTCCTCGGGATACGGGCGCCGATACACTGTAGAGTTCTCTTTGGGCTTCAAGCCGAATTGATCTCGCATCACTTCGGCTATCATGTCAGCCCAGTATCCTGCGGGCCGATGCGGGAGGTCCTGCTGGTAGGATTGTTGGAGGCCCTCTGCTTGATAGTGCCTGGGGGAGTACGGTTGATGGTGATGATCCAGGTTCTGCGCGCCGTACTGCCCTGCGGTGTACTGCTGATAGCCTTGCGGCACATTGTATGCAGCTTGAAGTGGAGGACTATTGAACACCGGGGCTTGCGGTTGTCCGGCCGATGGCTGATAGACGGGAACTTGCTGCATCGGCTCCACCACCGGTTGCTTCCCCTTGGTCCATTGAGCATATTGCTCCTCTGTGATGTGCTGAGGGCTACCTCCCGCCTGCTTGGTGAGGACCAGTGGCAGGGTTGTTGTTGTTGGTTGCGCCGATGGAGGTGGCATCGGCGCTGTCGGCTGAGCCGTGCTCAGGTCGTTCCTCAAGGTCCGATAGGCAGGGAACTTGTTTTCTGGCAGGTAAATCGGGCCTTGAGGCTTGTACTGATGGATCGAACCATCTAGGATCGATTTGACCGTATTGGTCAACGTGTTCACCAGGATCCCCGACTGGTTGACTAGCGCAGAGTGAACTGCGGAGTCGATTCGGTCTTGCAACGTCGGCGCTGTGGTGTCTTCAGTTTTGACGGCGTGATCGTGCGCCGCCGCCGACGTTCCAGCCCCGTCTTCAGAACTCGGCATGACCACCTTGGACTTTTGAATCAAGGTGCCCTGCTGAGTCCTAGAATATGTTTGCAGGTACATATTCTGGAACTGCGCGACAAGACTGTCCATCTCAGCTTTTTGTTCTGCGCTGAGCTGGTCGGCGGTCACAGGGATGACGTTCTCCTCGACGATCTCGGCCTGCTTCGACATCTCGAGGTGTTCTTGTTGCTGGTGAGAAGCTTGCGTTCTTGTGGTCCCACTGGGCGTGCCAAAAGCGTGTTGGCGCAGAATTTCGACCCGTCCAGCAACCAAACGGGTTCCGCGTTACCACGGCGGCCTGGGAGATCTGCTTAACTCCAGTGCAGGTCCAAATGGCTTGCCTAGTCGTAAGTAGAGCGTGCCAGTTGATTTGATCTGCAATCAACAAGAAACAAATGAACCAAGTCAGAAAACAATGGCCGATCGGTCAGCAGACCGATGACACATTGTCATAGCCCAGCCGATAGGGCAAAGCTATATCGGCTCACTTAGGAAATAAGTAAGACATGAATCTGATCTTATCGGCCTTCGTTGATATGTAAACCTCAACTAATAATATCAGCCGATAAGATGACGAAGATAACTACACCAGCTAGTACTCTAGTGCAACCTTATACGTGCCAATCGGCCAGTATAAACACATCAATCATAAAGAAATCTTAAGATTACTTCACGATCAGCACATTTATACTTATCGATCCGCACATATAAGTGGCAAACATACGCAAGAAATATAAAGCAATCACATATGTTAGGTAAGACCGGCTAAAACCCCGGCACTATCCTTAATTACAATCGAAAACAGGCTTTGTGTTAGATCTCAAAACAAGACTAAGGTCGATAGCAACTCAAAGTGTGGATTGAGACTTAACGCAAAGAAAATCAAGTCATCGATTGCTTTTGGGGATGGCATATGCATTGAACAATTTAGTCAAGCATAAGAATTAAACCATCGTCGGCAATAAACCCTAAAACGAGTAAACCGCTGACAAGGCTTAATTAAGATACCTGTCAAAACTATTCAAGACATGATAATCGACGATCACACCATCGAGGCTTAACGTGTCTAAAGCGACACGCTAGCCCCGACGATGCAGATCGTCGGGGACGAGTTCTTACCTCTGCTCCGAGGAAGCAAGAACTCGTTGAAGACCTCTTGCGAGGGTTGGCGATGCGCCGAAAATAGATTGAACTGGTTTTTGTGTGATTGATTCGAGAGAGAGTTTACATGTACAAACTATCGGGATATTTATACCCGAGGTTACAACAGAACCCTTGTAGGACACGATCTTATCTACAACTAACAAACAAGTCTTTGCGGCAGACCCTAGCCACAGATTAGATCTAAACAACCTAACTCACAAGATACAATTGCCTAAAACCGAGCTTTATCTCTATTTGGCAACTTCCTTGAAGCTTACTTCGAGCCCAGACCAAGCCCACGTTGACACTGTCAACTCACAACCCGTATCGGCCCATGTCCAAACCAAATCCGTATCGGCCGATATGCCCTTTATAGCAACACTCCCCAAGTCCGATATGGTTACTGGGTCCGATACGAAGCCTGGTCCGACTCCAACTCAATCCTTCCTCTCTGCTTCGGTTTCCTCTTTCCTTTCCAAGTCGATTACCAAAATCCGTCGTTAACAGTATATATATGTATAAATACATATATATATACATTATATATATATGTATATATAATATGTGTATATATGTAATATATGTATTTATACATATATATATACATGCAATATGCATATATATATATATATGTATAAATACATGTTTTACACATATATATATTTCCTACATATATGCACTCAAGTAAATATATAGTTATATTACCGAAATATACTCACACACACAAGTACATGTAGGCACATCTAAATATATACATATATTACAATCCTTCGTTAATTATAATATTCTATTGTATATTACGAAGAAACCTAAGACATGTTATACATGAGGATGATGATCAATAGGTCTTCCATCGTAGTGGATTTCTCCCGCGGGATCAATTATTTGTTCATTGATAAATCCCATCAATTATTCTTGAACAGCCTTGATAAATTCTTCGTTGGATAGTTTTTCCCTCATGTAAATAATCTATCATTTGAAAAAAATTGAGATATAAGTATATGAAGTCAATAAGAAATCGGGACATAATGTATGAATAATTTTTACGTACTTCCAGATCCTTATCACTGTTGATTTGGTGTACAAGTGCGTGAGTATATTGCAGACATAGTAGCCGCACAAGTTATCCCCCTGCTCCTGTTTTGCACACTTAAGGAGAAACAACGAGAGATTTAATGTACTAATTTTTTCTAAAATCAATTAATGATTCAATATGTTTTGGAGCATGTACTCACCAAAAAATTAAACCTCCTACCAAGTTTTTCTTTCCAAACCCCGTGGACCAATGTACGGAACTTTGCACATGCCCTATGTACAGTTGGAAGCTATGATTAAATATCAGAGATCTGCATAGTAGCAATAGCAATGTTCATAATTAATGACGGTTGAATAGATGGCATTACCTGTCTATCACTTCAAAAATCTTGGTGAAAGTAGACTCTGGTTTATCCATTGAGTCATAGACATGGACTTTGCATAGTTCAAGGTCGAAGAGGAAAAAGACCTAGTGAAATTTGCAAATTGCGTCAGACGATATATATGTCATGGTATGAGTACGAGGAGGAAGTTGGTACAAATTCGAAAGACAGTTAAAACTCACTCTGTGTTGTAGGACAATAGTATGTAGGTCTTATAATGCTGCTGCACCAGGAAATGAACAATATTGTCCTTTGTATCTTTCTCAAAGTCCCGTATCATTACGTCATTGACTTTGCGGGGGTCCATGAATCCAATATTGTAAATCCCTTGCCTACGGCACGATTGAATCTCCATTCTACAAAGGATAAAGGAATTTGCATCAGTCTTATCGACACAGTGTAACCATTGAATGGTACATAGAAGGAGCTAAGGAACAAAATAAATTTTGCTAAAACGATACTTACAAAACCCAGCAGCTAAGAATGGAGACGTCGAGAGCATCTAGTTGGTATACATCGAATACATTCTCGAAGTTGATCCACAGAACATCATCTCCTTGATAGTAATCTGTGTTTCTTATCCTCGCTCCAACCATCATTCTACCTTTGGATGAAAGTTCCATGTACCATGTACCATTGATGGAATCGGTGCATTTGTGTAGAGAGGGTGTTCACCTGACCAGGCTTGACAAGCGGTTCACCGAGTTTAAATTTGTATTTCAAATCGGCTTCTATCGCCATGGTTATTGGTGCGTCTCCCACCAGTTGCGCCCTGTTCAGACCCATCTCTTTCATCGATTGCCTCAGTTCCTCTTCACCAGGTGGTAGCAACGCCTCAATCGATTGTTTTGGTTGCTTTCCGAGCTGAGACACTTCTTTGGTCTTTCCTCTTTGTTTCTTAAACAACATCGTCACCGATCGGTCATAATTCGAAAGTAAAGCCCTCTTGACCAGTTCGCTCATCTTCTGACATAACTTCTTAGCAGCCGGATCTATAGGAATCTTCTTTGGTGGTTTTCGTGCCTCGAAGAACGCCTTCACTTTTGCTCGTACGACCTCCTCATTCTCCTCGGGAGTGTGGTCGTACGCCCTTTTCTTGAGAGCGGGGAGTTTTGGCTCGTCAAGTCTTGGCTTCTTTCTTTGTGGTGTGGACTTTGACGGCGCGGGACGAAGTGGGCATGACTTTTTAGCTCGTGAAGGCGGAGCAGACGATGACGGTGCAGGCGGAGGAGGCGGAGGTGGAGGAGCCGGTGCAGGCGAAGGAGAGGTTGCAGGCGGAGGAGACTGAGGTGGAGGAGCCGGTGCAGGCGGAGGAGAGGGTGCAGGTGGAGGAGACGAAGGAGAAGACGCCGCTGCTCGCCCGGGAAACACAATGTACCGCTTGCACCATAGTATAATGGCATGGGCTATGTCTCCTAGTTTCGTCTCCCCGTCTCCTCCGGGGATGTCCAGCTCGAGATCCTCGAACCCTCGTTCCACCAATTCAACCTCGACCTTTGAGTACCCAGGTGGAATCGGTCTGCAATGATATGTCCCTGAAGGGTCCACTGGTATGGCCATGCCCGACGCCACCTTCACGAGAATCAAGGTTTCTTAGTAATTAACAGATGCATGCACCACCTTTTGCAATTTACAAGACATATATCATAAAACTATGAGCATACCTTAAGTGATATGTTCTTGAAGGGACTGTGCAGCTCACAAGGTGTCCATCGCATGATTTCATCTACGGGGTACGATGGGTCATCGTGATCAGGCCCTGCTGCACCTTCTATGCCCTGTTCTCCTGCTTGCCCTGTAGAAGCACAGCTGCTGCGATTGCCTGAGGGGCTCACCATGATTGGAGGAGCATACAGCTGCACCGTCTGCTGGCTCTGTCATTTCGCCAGGCGTTGGTCCACCCGTTGTTCGACCTCCTCTTGCATCCTTATGTCATGCAGGGCGACCCTCTCCTCGAGATATCTTAATTTTGCCTCAGTATCCCTCTTGCTCCTCATCCGACTCTTGTAAGTGTGGCTGTCCTCTTGAAATCCGTATTTCCAAGCAACCACGCCTTTTCCTCATGTTCGTCCTAGATGCTCGGGATTCTGTAGTGCGAGCGTAAGCACGTCCTTCTCTCTGCCAGGCTGGAATGTTCCCTGAGCAGATGCCTCCACTACTTCCGTGGATCGCATCGCCGAATACAAGGGAGCCATCAGTGGTATCAAGCGTTTCACCATGAGCATAGTACCAATTTCTGGAACGTTCAGGCCAGTTCGTTGTGGCTGGCTCAATACCCTTTTCTATCAACCCGGCTTCCAGTTTATCCCACTTGGGGATTGCCTTCTTATAGCCACCTAACCCTAGCCGGTGATGGTACTGCTTCTTAGCAGCATTGGCTTTATGTTTTGCTATTTGCGCTTGCCCGTGCTCGGAGGTCTTGTATGCGACAAACGCATCCCAATGATCCCTCAGCTTGATTAATTTGTCGAAATCAGGTGTCAGACACTTCAGGACGTATTTCTTGTACAGAGCTGACTTGTACTTCTGGAACTGTTCAACCATTTTCTTCATCGTCCATTCTTTCAATCTTGGCTGATTTGCCTCAGGGACCGTGAAGGTCTCGAGCATGGTGGTCCACAGCATAGCTTTCTTCATATCTGGACGATAACTTTCGTCATCCTTGGCTGACCTTGATTGATGCCAATGCACTGTGCTAATGGGCACGTGATCCCTCATGACCTAACCACTATGTCCCACAAAATTCCGTAGTATATCGGCTGGGGCTACTGGTTCGCCATCTGGGGCCACTTCGCTAATAATGTGCCTGCCCTCTAGCTTCCTCGCGGCACCTCGTTGTCCGCGTGCCTTCATCTCTCCAACAACCGGTTGCCTTTCACTTTCCTCTTGGTTTGTGCCCTCGTTTCCCTCCTCATTTAGGTATTGGTTGGGGTCCTCTGGCTCCTCATCCGTCTAATATTGGCTGCTGCCCTCTGCGATCTCGTCCATGAGGATCTGTTCATCATCACGATCTGCCATCTGTTCGTAACATTAACTAGTACACATCAACTAAGAGTATATTGTTATACATATATTGACATTGTTGAGAAATACGTACGATGACCAGTTAATTAATTGTTATACATGCAACCTACGTGCATATGTCATATATATATACACACACACACACACACACCATGGAATTTATGAAACTTGCCTTAGTTTTGCTTGGAGTTATTGGGGCCACTTAAGTTTGAGCAACGACGGCGGTTAGCAGCTATTAGGAAAAAAATTAAATCACTATTGAAAAATGTAAAAAGATGTGCAATATTATATTCAGTGTATCCACGTGAAAACATGAAAACTATTGCAAACAAAACGGAGGTTAGATTATATCATTAACAATGTACATTGAAAACACAGCTATGATTAATCTGGTACATCTGTGATTGAAAACACATCTATGATTAATCTGTTGCAAACACTTTGGTACATCTATGATTAATCTACACATCATGCTTGCATATCTGCATTGAAAACATATACATATATATACCACGTTCTCGTTCGTTCTATCGTTCTATCGTTCTATCGTTCATTTGTTCGTTCGTTCGTTCGTTCGTTCGTTCATTCGTTCGTTCGTTCGTTCGTTCGTTCTATTGTTCCTTCGTTCGTTCGTTTGTTCTATCATTCTATCGTTTGTTCGGCCATTCGTTCTATCGTTCGTTCTATCGTTCTATCGTTCGTTCGGTCGTTCGTTCTATCGTTTGGTCACGTTGTTCTATCGTTCTATATATCGTTCACGTTCTATCGATCTATCATTCGCATTCGTTCACGTTCTACCGCTCATGTAGCGCGGGGTGACGGCTGCGCCGTGGAGTGCGGGGCGGCGGCCGTGGTGGCGCGGGGTGGCGGCGGCGCCGCGGCGTGCCGGCTGCGGCGCGAAGTGGCGCAGGGAGTGGCGGCCGTATATATGGCGGTGGCAGCGTTCGGTCGTTGCGGTGGTATGCATGGCGGCGGCGGCCGTGCGTGGATGCGATCGAGAGAGATCGAGGGAAACGAGACATAGATCGACAGAGGAGAGATCGGTGCAAACCTCGGCTGCAGCGCGGCGGTGAGGTCGGCGACGACGTACGGCGGCGGAGACGACGAAGACGATGGCGGCGACAAAGGTGGACGATCGGCGTTGAGAATGAAACGACTAAGTGTGGATCGGTGGAGAAGACGATGCGCACAGCTATTTATAGTCGGGATCTTTAGTCAACCGGGACTAAAGATATCTTTAGTCCCGGTTGATTCCACCAACTGGGACTAAATATAATTTCCCGCTGTTTCCAAAATATCTTTTTGTCCCGGCTATGTTTAACAACCGGGACTAAAGATTAAAACATTTAAATAACATATGCCCGATCTAAATAGTTTAAAATTATTATTAAATATAAATAATCACATATAATTAACATATGACCTATTTAAATAGTTTAAAATTGCTATTTCATTTAAAAAATATATATAATTAACATATGACTAATTTAGATAGTTTAAATCTTCTATTACATTTCAATAATGATATATAATTAAAATATAACCAATTTAAATACTATTTAAATAGTATTAAACTATCTAATAACATATGACCTATTTAAATAGTTTAAAATTGCTATTACATTTAAAATATATATATAATTAACATATGACCAATTTAGATAGTTTAAATCTTCTATTACGTTTCAATAATGATATGTACATAACATATGACCTATTTAAATAGTTTAAAATTGCTTTTACATATATAATTGTATTAGTAAAAAACAAAAATATTGCATGGCCTTCAATACATTATAAATAATTTGCATCGTCCATACAACAACCTATGTCAATGTTTTCCTCACGTACTTTCTCCTCACTAATGTTCCTTCGCTATGATCGTTGCGTAAGTAAGGGGTGTCCTCCTTTGATAGGAGGATGCTCGGGTCAACCGTCACCGCGAACGGAGGTTGCCCGTCAAACTGATCGTAATCTTCGTTAGTCTTATCCTCGACTCCGATGATTTTCCTTTTGCCTGGGAGAATCATGTGGTGCTTTGGCTCGTCGGGTCCTTTACCCTTCTTTGGTTTGCTAGACATGCCCTTTACGTAGAAAACTTGTGTTACATCATTGGCTAGGACGAATGGTTCGTCTGAGTATCCAACCTTGCTTAGGTCAATTGTTGTCATCCCAATGTCATCAATCGTTATGCCTCCACCAGTGAGGCTAACCCATTGGCATCGAAACAGAGGTACTTTCAGGGGTCCGTACTCTAGTTCCCATATGTCCTCGATGACATTGTAATACGTGCTAGTTGCACCATCGTATCTCATGGCGTTGATACGAATAGCAGAGTTCTGGTTTGTGCTCTTTCTGTCTTGGGCTCTTGTATAAAATGTATACCCATTGATTTCATATCCTTGGAATGTCGATATCGAGCAAGAAGGCCCCCTCGTCAAGAAGGCTAGTTGTCGGTCAATGGTTTTGGTACCCATTAGATGTTGTCGTAGCCAAGTAGGGAAAGTATCAATATGATGGCGTGTAATCCATGCATCGGACTTGCCGATGTTTTTTGAGCGAACAATCGCTAGGTGCTCCTCGATGTAAGGAGCCACCAACGAAGATTGTTGCAAAACCGTGAAATGTGCTTTATGGAATAAATCGTTGTCCACAGTCATTATTGCTTTCCTTCCAAGAGTCCCCTTTCCCCGTAGTCTCCTCTCATGGCTTGATTTGGGTACCCCGATTAGACGAAGGTCTTCAATAAATTCTACGCAGAACTCAATGACCTCCTCTGTTCCATAACCCTTGGCGATGCTTGCTTCCGGACGAGAACAGTTACAAACGTATTTCTTTAGAACACCCATGTACCTCTCGAAAGGAAACATGTTGTGTAGGTACACAGGACCGAGAATACCGATCTCTTTCACAAGGTGACATAGAAGATGCGTCATTATATTGAAGAATGACAGTGGAAAGATCATCTCAAAGCCGACAAGACATTGGACCACGTCATCTTGAAGGGTTGTTAAACTGTCTGGATCGATGATCTTTTGCGAAATTACGTTCATGAAAGCACATAGCTTTGTTATTGTTCCCCGGACATTATTAGGAAGGATACCACGAATTATAACAGGAAGCAGTTGTGTCATCAACACGTGACAGTCATGAGACTTTAGGTTTGTGAACTTCTTCTCCTTCATGCTTATTATTCTCTTTATATTTGAGGAGTATCCAGATGGTACCTTGATGCTCTCCAGGCATTCAAACATACTTTCCTTCTCTTCCTTGCTCAAGGTGTAGCTTACAGGACTCAAGTAATGGCTTCCTTTATCCTTCGGCTCCGGGTGAAGGTCCTCGCGTTGTTGCATATACTTGAGATCACTACGTGCTTCAAGTGTATCTTTCGACTTCCCATATACACCTAGGAAGCCTAACAGGTTGACGCAAAGGTTCTTACTGAGGTACATCACGTCGATTGCGTGCCGGACGTCTAAGACTTCCCAATAGGGTAACTCCCAAAAAATAGACTTCTTCCACATCGCCGCGTGACCATCTTTGCTCTTTATAGGTTGGCTGCCAGGTCCCTTTCCAAATACTACTTTCAGATCTTTCACCATAGCAAACATGGCTTTTTCGTTGCGATGTTTAGGCTTAGTACGGTGGTCTGCCTTCTGTTCGAAATGCTTGCCTTTTTTCCGTACAGGATGGGTTGCAACAAGGAATCGACGATGGTCCATGTAAACAACCTTCCTGCAGTGTTTTAGATACGTACTTTTAGTTTCATCCATACAATGGGTGCAAGCCTTGTACCCCTTGGTTGACTGTCCGGATAGGTTGCTAAGTGTATGCCAATCGTTAATGGTCACGAACAGCAATGCTCGTAGGTTAAATTGCTCCTGTTTGTCCTTGTCCAACACAGGGACACCTTCTTTGTTCCACAGCAGAAGCAGATCCTCAACCAATGGTCTTAGGTACACATCAATGTCGTTACCAGGTTGCTTTGGGCCTTGAATGATAATTGACATCATGATGTTCTTTCGCTTCATGCATAGCCAAGGGGGGAGGTTGTAGATACACATGGTCACAGGCCAAGTGCTATGGCCGCTGCTCATCTCTCCAAATGGATTCATGCCATCTGTACTTAAACCAAACCTTACGTTTCGGGCATCCTCTTCAAAGTCTGGAAATGTTCTGTTGATGTTTCGCCACTGCGACCCGTCGGCAGGGTGTCTCAGCATCCCGTCTTGTTGACGTTCTTCTGCGTGCCAGTGCATCATGCTAGCATGCTCTCAAACGCCTGAGCCGTGGTATTATAGGGAAATACCACATCACCTTAGCAGGAACTCTCTTCTTCAAAGGTTGTCCGTCCACATCACCTGGATCATCTCGTCTAATCTTGTATCATAGTGCTTTACAAACCGGGCATGCTTCTAGGTTCTCGTACTCCTCACCGCGATAGAGGATACAATCATTCGGACATGCGTGTGTCTTATGTACTTCTAGTCCTAGAGGGCATACCACCTTCTTAGCAACATACGGTCCAATTTTTGGACCTCCTTCTCACTTTCGCAGCCGTCCTTTACGTCCCACAACATCTGACCAAGATCATCTACAGCGTCGTTATCTTCAACAGTTCCGTCCGCCTCGCCTCCCAGATTTTCTTCAAATCCACCGTATTGATGAGCCCAGTCTGTAATATTCTCGTCTTTTACTTCATCTTCTTCCATTGTAACCCCTAGCTCTCCGTGCGAGGTCCAACAATTATATCCAGGCATGAATCCAGACTCAAACAAGTGTGCATGAATAGTTCTTGATGATGAATACTCCTTCTGGTTACTGCACTTTTTGCATGGACAACACATGAAACCCTTGTACTTGTTAGCATTGGCCACATTCAAAAATAATGCACGCCTTCAATAAACTCTTTCGACCATCGGTCCGTGGTGTACATCCATTCCCGATCCATCTATACATCAAATAGTCAAATGTTACTAACGAAATCCACACAATTGAAACTAATTAAATAATATATAAAAATTTAAAACATCATGATTCAAAGTGAAACTAATTTCTAGAAAAGAGCTACAAAGATGGTGACAAGAAGGAAGGGAAGTTTACAATTATTTTTAAATTTTTATTAAAGTGCTAAACATATTTTCTTATTGTACAAATAGTATTTCTAGCTATATTACATATTTTTCAATTACCTTTGTTTTCTACTTTTTTTACAAATAATCATACAATAATTTTACAATAGTGCCACATATTATTCTTTTTTATGGTTTGTAAAGTTGAAAACATATCTTTAACGAATTATACTTTTTTCTAACTATTTTATTAAACTAACTTAGTTTTCAATTCTTTTATCTTAGTTTTCTATATTTTTCCTCGGTCATCTCTTTTATACCATATGTATCCAAATTTTCTAATTTCAAAATCAACCTAATTTTGCCTACACATATTTTCTCTCTCATCATTTTACATAAACCTTATTGGAGACAATATTTTATAGAAACAAAGCTATAAATATAATATGCTAAGCATACATTATTAGAGAATGGATTTGCTAACCTTTTCGATCTCTCCGATTTGTATATTATCACCAAAACAATTTTATCAAAAATTTTGGCAGCACCTCCCTTCTTTCTCCTCCTCTTGACAACAATGGCTCAGGCTGGAGGAGGACGAAGATGTATAAAAAGGTAGATCACTTTAGTCCCGGTTAATAACACCAACCGGGACTAAAGATCTAAATCATCTTTAGTCCCGGTTGGTAACACAAACCAGGACTAAAGTGAGGATCTATAGTCCCGGTTGGTGACATCAACCGGGACTAAAGATTCCCGGCCCCCTGACACGTGGCTGACAGGGCCGGTGAAGGTGTGAACCAGTCCCGGTTGGTAATACCAATCGGGATTAAAGATCATCGCGACCCGTTACACTTTTTAACCGGGACTAAAGATGATCCTATTCGAACCAGGACTATTTCGGTTTTTTTATACCGACCAAAGATCAGTTCTCCAGTAGTGAAACCTAGCATCACTTCTATTCTCCTTAAAGGCACTAAACGAACATAAGATTAGGGCATCCAAGGAAGTACCCCTGCACCAAAAGTATTTCATCCGTGTAGAAATAAACAATTGAAACAGTCAACACATGCAGCTTTTCTCGTCAAAACAGAATGATTTTAGCCATATCACTTACAACTCATATGACTCCAGTTTATTTATACTATCAAAAATACATTAGATACACTCCCATCTTCAGGTTATGCAAGTATATACCACCAACTGCTCAGTATCCTTGTTGACAAGCCAACATCAATAAAATCTAAAAAATATAACTATCAACAAGAGTCACCTCTAAAATCTAAAGAAACATAACTATAAACCAGGGAACTACCAAAAAATGAAGTGCAATATTGCATCACAAAAGGCAATATAGAAAATTTAACCAAAAATAAAAGGAGAGATCAAGCACTCATCAGGCAAGCCCAAACGGAGTTGTGTCGATAAAGAAGAAATTGGCGATTCCTATCAACAAGAGTCGATTATAAACTTGCTCAGTGGTCTCTAGTATTATTGTTCAGTGGTTAGCCTGCAATAACTCTTCCTGTCTCATCTATCTTCATATGACAAAAATCAGATGCCCAGATGACAAGGACAGAATAAACAAATGAAAGAGAGCAGTATATTTTTTTTTCAAAATTCAACTTTTTCTATAACCAAAGAAAACAATTCAATTTATGTAAAACTTGGTATGAGAGGACACTTCATCGTTCATGTATGAAGCATTTTGCTATGAATTAAATCAAACCAAAACATAATTAATACCGTCTAATATGAAACAATGAGATGAGTTTTGTACAGATTGAATCTCAGAATATATGCAAAAAAAAGAAGTGAAATAGACTTAACCTTGTTTGTCGGGTAGGGGGCTCGAAGGATGGAGAGCAGGATGTAGGCCGTCGGCTTTAGGATCATACGACTCCGTGCACTCTAGGGTACATCAGCGTTTTAGATGGTGACATGTACGAAGAATACAGGCCTGTTCACTGTGCACTCCCACACGATAGCTGGGACGGGATCACCTCCACACCACCAGGATCGCTTCCACGCCTCTACTGTAGGGAGGAAATTGGAACAGTTGATCTCATTTTGCTTATGACACATAACAAGTAGAAAACAAAAGGGTGAATAGCTAATCTAGTCTCTCAAGTTTCACCAAAGACTCATTTAGTCCTTCAGGTTTTATTTTGTACACACAGGTCCTCTAATTATTTGTTTTGGCTTAAAATCATCCTTGGACCCACTTAATATACCATACGGTTATTTCTTGTCAACATTTCTATCAGAAAGTATCCCTTTTGCCCTTAATTTGCATACACTAGAAAAGAGAAAAAACAGGATGGATAAATAGCATTGCAGATGTACTTCCCATTATTTCAATATGTGCACATGAAGGTTGAACATAATGCCTATCGTGTACACTTGGAAGTGCGTAATTATTTTGTTTTACATAAATTACTATGCATTATCTAGAAGAAAATTCATTGCACACAAATTTCAATGAAAAAAACATCATATATGTATGTTTGGTAGGAAGTTGTGTATTTAGGGTGGGTCTTATCATACAGTTTCATCTCGTGAATGGTAAGGCCTTTTTTTAATTTTTTTTCCTTATATATGTGAATGAGGGGGTATAAGTATCATTTTTCAAGAGAGATGCTAGTTATGTTTAGTCATGTGGTTTCTAAGTGGGTCCAAGGATAAATTTGAACTAAAATAAAAACTTAAATATGGATGGATTAAAACATTAAGGACCAAATTGAGCCTTAGATAAAATTTGGAGGACCAATTTAGCTATTCAAGCATGACAGATAGGGGGATATGCATCTTGCTGGTTCAAAGCTATGTTGGGGGTTATGCATCTTGCTGAATAGAAAATAGACACAATCCAAGTTCAAGTTCGAATACCCAATTCATGAGCATTGCAAGACCAAGATCAGAAACATTCGAAGGCCAAGTATAGACATTGCATGGCCAAGCTCATAATCATAGATCAAAGGATTGTCTAGATTACAATCTGACTGTACAATGCAGGTGATTGGCAAGTACTTGAGAGAATAATCTTGAAAACATTGACTATTGATCTCTATTGCAGTGCTTGAGGATGCTAGATAATTACATGAACATAGGTGTAATTGTAATATGAAGTTATATCAAGAAATCCCAGATCAGAATGCGTGTTTGCTTAGAAAAAAAAATTCATTTGCAACTGATATGCATGACATACATAAGTTGAAAAATAATGATAATAATGCCATATAGGTTCAATTAACAGTGATGTTATCGTGCAATAAAAATATACTGCATATATGGAAAGAGAATGATACCTTTAAATGTGCTGCTTTCACAAATACAAAAAGCTACATAGGTACCGGCCACATAGGTGTCAGTTTTACTAAAACCGACACCTATAAGGCGTTTCCCGCTTACATTTCCACGAACCGGCACCTATAAAGTCTTATAGGTGCCGGTTCTTTAAGAGAAGTACATTGATGCCGGTTTTTAATGAAAACCGGCACCAATGACTCCCCTCCAAATGGTCATTCCATCGAGAAAGGTGTCGGCCTTTCTTATAAACCGACACCTATCACATATGTGCTGGTTCATAATAAGAACCGGCATATATGAGGTAGCTTCCGTCGGAAGGGAAGCTAAATAGGTTCCGGTTCATACATGAACTGGCACCTATATCCCCGGTCTATATATATCCCTTGTTCACTGTATAGCTCACGATTTTGAGGCTTCTCGTGAGCTCATCCAAATGGGGGAGGAGGTTTTGCCCAAAAACTTCAAAAATATCAAGAGATCTATGTGTTTGCATGCTTAAAGGTTAGTATATGTTGATTCTCTATGTAATTTGCACTAATATTTGTCAAAAGTTATTTTTTGCAATTTTTTTGTTGAATTGGACCAATATTTTGAGATGGTAATTTGAGAAATTATGATGACTTATTAATATTGGAGTAATTTGGAGATTAATCATCAATGAGTAATGTACCTATTATTAACATATATTAGAATTTCAATAGATATAGAGAATGATATATGTATGTTAGTGGTTAATTTAAGAATTTTTGTAGGAGCAATGGATGAAGGATGAACGTTGCGGAGCGCGGTACCTTGGAATATGCCAGGAGAGTAACCAACTTCGTGATTGCGGCCACGAGATCCAGATCGTTGAACACGACGAAACACTTGCGTTGTCCATGCGCTGATTGCAGGAATGAGAGACAGTTTCGTGCAAAACAAGTTCACGAGCATCTCCTAATAAGGGGTTTTATGCCTAATTACACATGTCAGGACAATCATGGTGAAGATGAGAATCCGGATGTAATGGACGGAGACAATGTGGAGTTGCCTGCTAACGGAGGTGGATATGATAGTGACAAATCAGATGGTTTAGATCAGATGTTACGCGACGGGGAGATAGCTTACGGTGATGACAGGCAATACGAGAAGTTCAAGGGCATGGTGGAGGTCTCAAAAACCCCGTTTTATCTAGGATGCAATGAGTAGCACACCAAGTTACATGTCGTCCTCTCATTGCTGTAGATGAAATCAACCACGGTTGGAGTGACAAGAGCTTCATAGAGCTTCTACAGCTGATCAGAGACCTTCTTCCAGCGGGTCATGTACTTCTAGAAATAACATACCGAGGGAAGAAGGTTGTTTGCCCACTCAGACTGAAAGTGCAGAAAATTCACGCATGTCAAAATAATTGTATCCTATATCGAGGTGACTATGCAGACATGGATACGTGTCCAGTTTGCGAAGCACCACGGTATAAGGGTAGAGATAACGATGATGATGATGTTGACTATGATAGTGGTGGCCCCATCCTGAAGAAGAGGAAAGTGCCCGTTAAGGTTGCGTGGTATTTTCCTATAATCCCTCGGATTGAACGCATGTATGCAAACAAAAAACATGCAAAGATGATGCGTTGGCACCATGAAGAGCGTAAGAAGGATGGGATGATAAGACACCCTGCCGATGGATCTCAATGGAGAAAATAGATAGAAAGTACAAAAAGCATTTTGCGCAGGAGATTAGGAATATAAGGTTTGGGCTAAGCACGGACGGGATGAATCCATTCAGTGATATGAGCAATCAGCATAGCACATGGCCAGTGGCACTTGTTATCTACAACCTTCCTTCATGGTTGTGCATGAAGCGCAAGTATATCATGATGCCACTTCTAATCCAAGGGCCCAAGCAACCTGGCAATGATATCGATGTCTACTTCAGGCCCTTAGTGGATGATCTTAAGTTACTATGGGACCGGAGTGTGCAGATGTGGGATGCGTACAAAAGAGAGTACTTCACCTTAAGGGCAATGCTATTCGTTACCATCCAAGATTACCCTGCGGCTGGTAACACATTCGGGCAAACAGTGAAAGGTGGTTGTGCATGTGTGCAGTGCATGCGGGACACAACGAGCAGGTGGCTGAGGTACTCCGAAAAGACTGTGTACATGCGCCATCGGAGGTTTCTTCCAGCCGGCCATTAGTACCGTAGCAATACAAGAGATTTCGATGGCACGGTGGAGGAGGGTACAGCTCCAACACACCGTATCGGCAGAGAGATTTTCGAAGAGGTACAAGATATTGAATGTATATTTAGTAAGGGGCATGGCAATACAAGCGCGACGGGCAAGAGTGGTGAGAAGCCTCTCTGG
The DNA here is from genome assembly GCA_008326285.1 of Oryza officinalis. Taxonomy (NCBI): domain Eukaryota; kingdom Viridiplantae; phylum Streptophyta; class Magnoliopsida; order Poales; family Poaceae; genus Oryza; species Oryza officinalis. Next base: position 14,170,792 of record BDMV01000005.1, read on the forward strand.
AAGAAGAAATCTATCTTTTAGGAACTACCGTATTGGAAAGATTTGGATGTCCGCCACGCAATTGACATGATGCACGTTGAGAAGAATGTGTGCGAGAGTTTGATGGGAGTCCTGCTAAACATACCTGGCAAGACAAAGGATACGTTGAAAGCCCAAAGAGACCTCGTAGACATGAACATCAGGTCCGAGCTACATCCTTAAGAATGTCCCAATGGCCACCAGTACCTCCCTCCCGCGTGCTACACCCTTAGTGCTGCAAAGAAAATAAGCCTGTTGGAGTGCCTACAGGATGTCCGAGTCCCGTCTGGTTACTCCACGAACATTAAAACACTTGTCAACATGAAAGAGAAGAAATTAGTGGGCATGAAGTCACATGATTGCCACGTGCTAATGACATAACTTCTTCCTGTTGCTATTAGAGGCATCTTGCCAGATAAGGTTCGAACCAATCATAAAACTGTGCTCGTTCTTCAATGCTGTATATCAGAAGGTGATCGATCCAAGCACGCTAGACAAGCTCCAAGCAGATGCAATCATTACCCTTTGCCAGCTCGAGATGTGTTTTCCACCATCATTTTTTGATATAGTGATACACCTCGTGTCACATATCATGAAAGAGATAAAGATTCTCGTTCCAATGTATCTGCATAACATGTGGGCTTTCGAGAGGTTCATGGGGATCATAAAGAAGTATGTGCGTAATTGAGCGGGCTTTCGAGAGGTTCATGGGGATCATAAGTAAGTATGTATGTAATAGAGCTCGACCGGAAGACAGTATCATAGAGGGTTATGCAACAGAGGAGGTGGTTGAGTTCTGTATCGACTATATGGATTTGCATCCCATTGGTGTGCCGGTGTCCTAACACGAGGGCAGGCCACTAGGGAAAGGGACACTAGGGCTTAAAGCAATATTCGCTCCTAGCCTAGAAACATTACGGCAAGCACATTTTACAGTGCTCCAGCAGTCGGCCTTGGTGGCTCCATTTGTTGACATGCATTACAACACACTCCGTAGTGAGAATCCAAGCAATCAGAGGCATGGATAGCTAAGCAGCATAGGCTAAATTTCGGTGATTGGTTACGGAAGCATATCATGGCTATGAATACTGATAGTGACTAGTTGTATGTTTTGTCTCGGGGGCCTGCGAGCACAATTCATTCATTCCAAGGGTATGACATTAATGGGTATACATTTTACACGAGAACCCAGGATGCCAAGAGCTCGTATCAAAACAGTGGTGTCCGCATAGACGCCTTCGACAATAATGATGTAGAACAAATATACTATGGTTATATAGAGGCAATCTGAGAGCTTGAATATGGACCGCTGAAGGTACCACTTTTCCAGTGTCAATGGGTCAAAATTCCAAGTGGTTTGAAGGTTGACAAGTACGGAATGTTCATCGTGGACTTAAACAATGTGGGTTATCAAGATGAAACATTTGTGCTCGCAAAATCCGTAACACAAGTTTTCTATGTCAAAGACCCTTCTTCGGTGACCAATCGCCACGTGGTTCTCCATGGAAAGCGAAGCATTGTCGGAGTCGAGAATATCATTGATGAGGAAGGCTACGATCAAATCGATGAGCTACCACCCTTTGCAACAGATGTAGAAGAAGGTGAAGAAAGTCAGGAAGACGAAGACGAGGAAGAAGCCCCATATGTTTGCAGCGATCATGAAGAAGGAGTAATTGTGATCGACCTGCACGTTTGAATTTTATTGTAACAAACATGAATGTGTAATTTTGGATCATATATGTCACTTGGTATGACTTTTATACATAATATTTTAGATCATGTAGAGTTCGCAACATTGTTCCTAATACCTTCCATGCCTATTAGAGACAAGTATAGCTAGCTATTTAGAACATTGTTCCTAATACCTTCCATGCCTACAAATACATACTATGAGGCTACATAAGTAGCAACTAGCAACCTCAGAATACAAATTGTCTTCCTATTAAGTAAAACCCTAGAATGTCCATAGGTACCGGTTCGTATTTACAACCGGTACCTATAGTAGTAAAATGTACCGGTTTTAAATTAGAACCAGTACCTATATGATAGAAAAGGTACCAGTTCCAGTTTAAAACCGACACTTTTTTACCACAATACGTACCAGTTATAGCTAAGAACCGGAGCCGGTACCTATGTGGCTTGAATATATCCTGACACGCCTTAGCCTATCCACCATTTCCCCCAAACCAGCTCGCCATTGCCATCGTCGTCCACCGCCGTCGCCATTGCTCTACCGGCCGTCACCGCCACTAGCCACTGCTCGCCGTCGGTCCTCCCCCAGCCTGGATCTACCGCCGTCACCGTCCACCGCCGTCGACTCGCCTGGAGCTCATCTTCACCGATGCTGTCCACTGCCATCCTCCGCCCGCCCGCTAGCGCCCTCCATCGCCATCGCCGTCCTCGGCCCTACTCCATCGCCGGCGACGCCCCAAGATTTGCGCCGTCTGTTAACAGCAGATTTTTGTAATCGGCCCGGAGAAGGGAGAGAAAACCGACGTGGAGAGAAGGGCTGGATTGGAGTCAGACCAGGTCTCGTATCGGACTGGGAGAGGCGCTACCAGGAAAAGCGTATCGGCCGATACGGATTCAATATGGTCATCGGCCGATAGAGGCTGGAAGTTGATAGAGTTAGCGTGGGCTTGGTCTGGGCTCAAAATAAACTTCAAGGTCGTTGCCAAATAGAGATAAGGCTCGGTTTTAGGCAATTGTATCTTGTAAATTAAGTAGGTTTAGATCTAATCTTTGGCAAGAGTCTGCCGCAACGACTTGTTTGTTAATTAGAGATAAGATCGTGTCCTACACGGACCGTGTTGTAATCTCGGGTATAAATATCCCGGTAGTTTGTACATAGAGACTCTCTCGCTCAATCAATCACACAATCAATCAAGTTTAATCTACCTTTGGCGCATCGCCAACCCTCGCAAGAGGTTAACTCCAGGCGAGTTCTTGCTTCCCCAGAGCAGAGGTAAGAACTCGTACCCGACGATCTACATCGTCGGGGTTAGCATGTCGCTTTAGGCACGTTAAGCCCTGGCGGTGTGATCGTCGTTTATCGTGTGTTAGCTAATCTTGATGCGGCTTTCTAATTCTATCTCGCCAGCGGCTAACTCATTTTAAGGTTTATTGCCGACGATGATCGAATTAGCTTGCTCGTCTAGATTATCTAAGGCATCTAGTATCCCCAAAAGCGATTGACGACTTGATTTTCTTTGTGTTAATTCTCGATCTACACTCTTAGTTGCTATCGACCTTAGTCGTGTTTCGAGGTTTAACCCAAAGCCTGTTTTCCGATCGTAATTAAGGATAGCACTGGGGTTTCAGCCGGTCTTACCTAATGCATGTGATCAGCTATGTTCTTGCATGTATTTGCCACTTATACAGGTGGATTGGTGAATATAAGTATATTGGTTACAGGGTATCCTCAGGATCTCTCTGTGATTGGTGTATTTATGTTGGCCGATTGACTTGTATAAGTTCGCACTAGGGTATTAGCTAGTGTATTTATCTTTATGCAACTCTCATCGGCCGATTCCAGTAATTTGCTATAAACACATTAACATGGGCCGATGAGATTAGATCTATTTTATCAGTTCCATCATATTATTACCTCAAGTAAGCCGATACAGCTTTGCCCTATCGGCCAGGCCCCCACGATGCAGCATCGACCTATCGGCCGATCAGCCATCGTTTCTCACATAGTTTACTTGTTTATTCTTGTTGATTGCAGATCAAATCAACTGGCATGCCCTACACACACTTAGGCAAGCCATTGGACTTGCACTGGAGTTAAGCAGACCTCCCAGGCCGCCGTGGAAACGTGGAACCCGTTTTGTTGCGAGGCGGGTCTAAATTCTACGCCAACACCGTCGCATCCTTGGCCCTTCTCTACTACCCTCCTCTAGCGCCGCCATCCTCCGTCGTCGTCGCCGCCCTCCTCCTCCCTGCCATCGAGCTGGCTCTATTCAAGAATTTTCCATGTTTGCATTGACATATAGTATTATCTACTTATATATCATTGTGAAACATTTTTAACATATAATTTTCATCAAGTTAACCTTACTGGGATGAAGAGGATTGTTTTCTAAGATTAATACAATTGGTTTCATAATTTTTAGAGCTAGTATGAATTTCCTATAAATTTTAGAAACTAAATTGTACATGTGGTGGTTATTTTACTATACAAATTATTAGTGTTGTTTCCTATACAGAAAGTGTTAAATTTTATATCACTAAGTTAAAGCTCATACTTTGCTGATTCTACAGAAATTTAGTTCACTCCATTTGGAGTATGAATGATTTTTTTACAAATTTTACATGTTTTATGTTAACTATTTCTTATATGAAATTTTAGAAATAAATATCATACTGTAAGAATAAGATTTTATTCTATAACATTAAAGTTCACAATTTTATGAACCTACTGAAGTTGGTTTCACCTCAAAATGAGTTATATTTGATTTTATATGGAATTTACAATTTTGACATAATTTTCAATTGATAAGCAAAAGATTTAATTATTTTCTTTTATATTTTTGAATTATAAATACCTAGGGTCCACATGTCAGTCTCTGGCAAAAAGCGAAAAGGCCTCTAGGGTTCTCAGGAATCAACCCGCAGTACATAACACGTGCTAATACAAATTTTATTAAGAATCCCCGAGGTTTTCAGATATTACTAATAAGTCCTTGGTCCTACATGTAAGTCTAAAGAATCTTACAAATTAAACCTTACAAGTTTTAAACTTTTGCTAAGCCAAAACTTTAGCGCTTAATTAAGTGGGGCCCGCATATGAGTGGCTCGACGGCTAGGGGAGCAGAGGCAACAGCGCTCCGGCGAGCTTCTCACCGGCAGCAACTGCGAACGGTGGCCGATCTCTGTGGGCGGTTAAAAGAGAAAATGGAGAGGGGTTCACGGCGAAACCGACAGTGGTGGTTTTGCTAGCTGCGGTGGCCGGAATCAATGGCGACGGCAGTGTGAACGGCGGTGGCTCTCGGGTTGACGACACATGTTGAGCTTCGGCTCGATTCCGTGCGAATGGGTGCATGCATGTGTGTCTACAAGAGTCCTAGAGACTTACCGAGGGCGCGCGATGGTTGGCGAAGCTTGTACAACGATGGCGACTTGAGAAAAACTCCGTCGGCGACAGTAGATGGCAGCTCCACGGCATCACCTCGCTCTGGTCGATAAATAGCTAAAAGAGGACATCCATGAGGTCTCTGTGGTCCCTAGGATGACTCATGAGCAAGGAATCGAAGTGGGGCTCACCGGAGAAGGAGGATTTGGAGATGGAGTCCGGCGGCCGGAGTTGAGGAAGAAGAGGTCGATCTCCGAGTTCATAGCGTCCTAGCTCAATTCTTTCGGTCAGCTGGCGCCTGGGGTCGAGATGAAGACGATGGCGTGGCGGTTTGGCCTGACTTGGTCGGAATTGGCCGAGCGGCGATGATGCCAAGGCGGCGGTGCTCTGGCGCTTCTATGAGCGCAGCGGCGTTCCGGCGTCACCACTACAAGACACGAAGCGGGATTAGAGGGATGGACTCGACAACTTGTGTAGGTAGTAGAATGTAGAAGGAGAGGTGATGACCGTGGCTCGATGACGATGGCGACGGTCGTCGTTCCCACGGCCGGTGATGGAGATGGAAGAGAGTGGAGGCAAGACAAACTCTCCCTCTCGACTTGCTTAGCTCAGGAGTGAAATGGGAAAGGAGGCGATGCACTGGAGAGGATATGGCGAGCTCGGCGGCCGCCACGACGATGGACACGCGTCGAGCACCACCGGCGTCGTTGTCCCGTTCTCTCTGTCTCTCTCTCGAGTTGCATGAGCGATGGAGATGGTACACAGAGGTGAGAGCTAGCTCGTGTGACTGTCAAGTGGGTCCAGGGCGGTGTAAACAGAGGTAGAGTGAGAGAGATGGGTAGAATTTTTGGTAAACTTACCGTTAGGGTAGTTTTAGGATTTTTCCCTATTTATTTTCTTTCTCTCTTCTTTATAATTCCATAACTTAATTTTTGTACATGATAAATTAATGTGGATTTTTCTGGAGGTAGATAAAAATACCTAGATTCTATTTTCTTTAGTTTCACACAAAAATTCCCTATATTCTATTCTCAGGAAAATAAAGAAATTCAGTCCAGCCAAAATTGATTTGAATTTTTAGGAGGTCAAAACATGATAAATAGAGTAGTATTTGAATAAATTATATCCCCTATACATTCTCATGTGATAAAATACATATATGAGAGATGTATTACTTTTGCCGATTAGGGCTTTGAAATAATTCGTGGTTTGACTGTTTTGACCTAATTATTTGGGGTATCAAATGTACATATTAAATTATACCAAAATTCCAATGATATATATTCATTGAATAGTATCTACCTGAATTTCATTGAATAGTATCTACATGAATTTCCCCATTAATTTATATTGCACCAATTATTTTTAGGTATTCAGTGAGTTCACCTACCTTTAAATGTTCCTATTATAAATATATATTTAAATGACTAGAAAATTATATTCTTAATTTGTAGTTAACCAGAGAGGATGTTGTAAGGCTTTACATTCTATTTACCATGCTTAACTCCCAAGATACTTGAGCATGGGTGCACTTAAGATGACAACTAGTGTAGTGCTTTTATTACATATATATGAATTAATATGTATGTATACTTGTGTTCATGAGGCCTAGTATGTAATGCTTCCAAGATCCAAAAACATTTAAAAGGATTCAAATCACACACCATATCTTGTGTTTATGAAAATATGAAAATGTTTTACATATCAAATAAATTTGAGAAGGAAGAAGTTTTAAATCATTTGCAACTTTGCATATAATCACTAGCTAGTTTAACCTTTTACATAGGTTGTATATTTGAAAAATTTTGGTCATCAACTCGAAAACACATTTTTATTATTTACCTGAAGTCAAAATTTGAAATTCGAACTTTTGGTATGTTAAATATTTGATTGAGCAATCGATAATAAAGGTTTCTTATTATTGCTTGCAACCTCTATTGATAATTAATATACACGCGTAATATAAAAATCAAGACATGATAATTAATATAAGGTATTAACTAATTAACATACATAATTTTGAAGCACTTATATGTACATAGATATTGGATAATCATATCCGAGTACTTGAATATCATACAACTCGACTGATGACACATATGTGAAATTTAAATTATACTTTTGCTTCTGTTAGTAAAACACTCGTTTTCTGGGGTGTTCAAAACCCCTTCTTTATCAATAAACCCCTCAAGCTGGTGACAACACTCATGGTGGATGAAATAGCATATGTCTTGTTATATGTTCTGAATGGCTTCATCATCCAGCTCTCTTTCACCCTTGAGGAATTTTGGAAGTTGTGTTGGCAACGGTTCTTTGAAGTTGTGGTACTTTGAAGACTAAATCACGCTCCGAGGTTAAAGATGGGGTTCGTATATGCACCTACTTCTTGCTCCGTTCGTTATGGTCTTCCATAGAAACAAGTTTACCTGTCTTTATTAATTCCTCTTTCTCTTTTCCTCCCTTCTTGATTTTTGGACAGTAACCAGCCAATCCCAAACGATGGGGATAGGGGTTTCTTGCTAGTTCTGACATTTTTTGCTCTTCTCTATTTCTTTCGCTGATGTCTTTGTCGTCATGAACTCATCCCACTGTCCTTTTGTTATCTTGGCATAGTCCTTAAAGGGCTCGAGACCCTTCTTAACATATTTCTTGTTCAGTTCTATTTTTCAGTTCCGCCATAACTTGCCCATAGTCTTTAGCATGAAGTCCCTCGCTGCTTTTTCATCTGTCCCTTCTGGGAAAAAAATCCTACTCTTTAGCTCTAACAATATTGCCTTAAAAGTTTGACAATTTTGAGCTCTAACAAATAAAACAAAGTATATGGGCCATGAACCATATAAAAGTGCACTAAATTCTCCACATAAAACACATAAAAATAAAAAAAAACTTGAGAAATATAGTAGTACAAGGTAGGATCTATCAAACCATTCGAGTTCAAAACCTTATCCCCTATATTTGAGTTCTTAAGAGAGAAAAAATTGTGTTCAAATGGCATAACAGCTCGGGCTAGATATATATAAGGAAAGCCTTTTTCTCTGACGGCCCTCTTAAGGCACCGCCAGAGAGTCGGTGTGACGGTGCCTTAAGTGGGCCGCTAGCGAAAAGGGCTTCATCTTCAGTGGCCGTCCACGTAAACTAGCCGTTAGCGAAGATCAATTTTTACCACTCGTTATATTTTTGCCAGCGGTGCTAGCTTTTGACCGTGAGTGAAAAAAATAGTGGGTCATCATAAAGAACCTTTTTTATAGTAGTGTATGGACTTGCGCCAGTTTTGATGGAATCCAAAGCGTAGCATGCTTAACACGCCGTAGGGTGATTTATTACTACATTAGTTGCTTCCAACATGCATTAAAAAAATATTGGTCGAAACTAGGATCTTTTAACTCAAGTACAACTACCAAAGACAACTTCGATAGACCACTAGTATTAATTAGTCGGCTCTAAATAAGTTGACCGGGCTAACACATAATTTACTGTATACACAGAAGAATCCCTGCCATTAGCAGCCGCACAACATTTTTAATTTAATGGAGGTGCTGGATATGCCAAACAGGATCAATACCTGTATAAAGTATTGAAGCGCGGAAATACGTACGGTAATATAACAATGATGCACGCCGTACGGATATGCCAATTTTAGTGCAGCCGTTCGTTCTCTACTTGTGGAATGGATGGATTAGATTTTTTATGATTTCGAGACAGTACTTTATTTCCTACCAACCAGAATTTTTACTAGTTTTTTTCTACCTATTAACTTGTGTACTAGTTTTTTTTACCTATTAACTTGTCATGATTTTTCAATTTGCTACATCCTTATTTTTTTATAAAAATAGCATAGCTGCTTATATTACGGGATGAAGAAAGTGCAATAATATACTACAACATGCCCTTTATGTCGTAGCATGAAACCTAAGTGATGTCAATGTATCACGCAAACTACTTATTTTTTATTACAAGATGAACGGCGTGTACCCTCACCTAACCATAAACTCCATTGGATGGAGGCCAATCAGAAATCACTTATCTCACTAAATCTTATCTTATGTATATATAATATGAATATGAAATGAAAGCAGTAAGGATTCCTCAAACAGGAATACACCATATCATCAAAATATATTTGCTGTTAGATAAATTATTGATAAACAATATTACCTAATGATCAAAGGGGTGTACACTACACAGAGTAAAATAAAAAAAACGAGGGGAATAAACATATGAATATTTGTAGTGCCTCCTTAGCAAGTGCCTCCTTTTACAAATATAGAGACAAATATAGAGTAAAGGTTCCTTCGTTTTGAAGAAATTTCAGTCCATAGGAGTAGAAAAAATAAAGAAATGTGAATAGATGCATACATTAATTCATAGGAAGTTTTCCAACAGGTTTGAGTGGATGGAAAAGTTTTTATGTTTTTCTCTCTATAACTAGTAGGAAAAGAAAATTTTCTTTGATTTTCCTATACCTCATTCCTACAAACCAAATGACATCTATAAAAATTAATCCTTAGGAATCAAAATCTTTTATTTTTCTTTCAAACCGAACAAGCCCTAAAGCTTAATTTGTTAGGCAAATCAATATTTTGTAAATAAATTAACTCATAAACTTCTTAAAAGTTATACTAATGGAACATATGTAAAGAGTTCTTAAATAAGATTGAAAGCCTTGTACATGTATATATGTGTATATAGTATTTGTGACAACTTAGTTCCTTCGATGTGAAAATAATTATCATTTTAGAAAAGGATACGGTCTTCAAAAATTAACTTTAACCACTATTTTCTATTATAACATATATAGAAATATCAACAAATATATGATTGTAATTGAAGAATAGTTTGAGATTAATCTATATGTTTCTTTGGCAAATATTTTAAAAGTTATTTATAGACAGTTTTTAAACTTGGACATCAGTTTGGTTCGAGAAGACAATTATTTTTTAACCACCTGTAGGAAGTACTAAATATCTCTTCTGAGTCTTTGACATTTTTATTTTGCCTTTTTTTTCATGAAACAAACATCATTTTTTTTTGCGTCGCTTGGTTTGCAAAATTTCTAATGATTGGCCGCAACTACTGCTCCAACGGCATCAACTCTATTTAACAATCCCCACAATGTTGCCTCGCCAGCAGTCCAGTCTCCAGTCCAGCACACACGGAGACAGATCGATAGCGATGCGGCGTAGGCGTAGCAGCCGCAGCATCGACGATGACTTCACCCATCTCGTGTGGCTGCTGCTTGTGCTTGTGCTGTGCTCATGGCGGATTACTGCAGCTGCTCAGGCTCAGCCGCGAGCGCCAAGAACTGATCCAGTCGAAGGTAATTAAGTAGGTGATCATCAGGCAGTGATTATAAATTTTGCAGCGTCTTAGCTTCTTTGGTCAATATTGAGTTCGTTAACTGCGCGCGCGCGTGATTATATTGCAGCGGCGGCGTTGAACACAATCCTGGGGAGATGGGGCAAGAAGGCGTCGCCGGAGTGGAACATCAGCGGCGAGCTCTGCAGCGGCGTCGCCTCCGACCTGTCCAACTGGGACGACTACCCAAATCTCAACCCGTTCATCAAGTGCGACTGCAAGTACAACAACGGGACCCTCTGCCACATCAACAAACTGTAAGTACATACATTACACCCCCACCTCCATCATCTCCAGCTTCACATGCGCACCAGGTGCTCGACGCATTGCGTTGCCTAAAGAATCCATGGCACAGTCGACTGAAGGCTCGTGCAATAATTGGTTTGTTTGGGGTGGTAAGGGGAGGCGGGTATGGCCATCGACGAAAGACGAGCTCGAGAGAAGTTGAGTCGCCGGCGGCGGCGGTAGGAGCTTACGTGGTGTGGAGACTTTTGGGTAGCTTAGGATGCTGCGTGTGATATTTGCTTCTGAATTTGGTGCAGCGGCATGTGGCCACATGGGGTTGCGCCGTTGCCGTTGGGCATTTGAGTTCCTGGGCCCAGCCTTTATATGCTGTTTACCTAAGACAGCAAGTAAGACGATTAGACGAATACTTGCGTGGAATGAACTGGCTCCGTTCTCATTCATCGGATTATTAAAACGGATTATTGCTTTACGCTTTAAAGAATATACATACATATATATATATATATATATATATATATAAAAAGAAATCTTGTACTGTTTTTTCCCACTTGTTTGAAACTTATTTATCAAGTTTACTTATTAAGATATTTAGTTTATTGTTATAATTAAGTAGATAATTCGTTTAATAATCTAAATCAAACATGACAGAAAATACATTCATGACCAATAAGCATGTGGTGAAGTTCTTATTGAATAGCTACATGACAAAGTTTCTAAACAAATTCATGTCAGCAAATGTTTAGTAGCACCTACTACCAGATTGCAGTTTTGGGCATATAGATCTGTCTGTCTTTGCCTTGGTACACCTTACAGACAGTTTTGCTAAACAATAAAAAAAGCTAAAAGCTAAGAAACCTTCTAAAGGCCAAGAGCATTTTTTAGAGAAAGGCAAAATTGGTTCAATAAGGTGGCAAAGAAATTCATTTGTGAAGACAAGTATAAGGTGGCAAAGAAATGCTGATACAGGATTGTGCACGTGGTGCAAATTAACGCGAATGGTTCTCTTAATTTCCTCTTTAATGCTATTTTCGATTATGCAATTTCTATTTCCCATGTTGACGTGTGTCAGTGAAGTGGGAACCATGGTTCCCGCCACCGGTTGCGGCTCGGTGCGGCTAACGACATGTCTTGGGACGACCCATGCTGCTATTAATTAGCTTTGGCCAATGCCTGATATGCATCCAGGAAAGAGTGAAGCAAAAGCATAGACCCACCCTCAGGGGGGAGGGGGGGTGAGCTCGGGTATCTCAATGGCTGTGGGATAGGACTCAAGCTTGGGGCCTGCCATACAGATATTCCTATGGCAGAAGGTTAGTACTGCTCGAGCTTGGGGCAGGACTGGCTTGATCTCGGGCACATCTGCCACTTTCCCTAGGCTCGGCTCCTGCAGGCTACTCGGAGAAGCAGCAGCACATTAACTGTGACAGGTTGCATACTGCTGATTGCTGCCATCAAAAAACATACCTTATATTAAATGCAATACGACATATATCTACCCGGCGTGCGACCAAGGCCATGGGACGACGCCTGAATGACCGTCATGCCCGCCATTGTCACCCCTATGGGGGAGGGTGTGGGCTGTCAAGTGGCATGGTGGACTGCCGTGCTGCCCGACCGAGCCCATAGCCGCTCCACATGCTCTACCGCCTAGGGCTGACACGCAGACACTGTAGGCGTCAGCAACTCCCCAAGCTTTTACTCCAAGCCTCACATGCATGCACATGACACACAGTTGGACAAGAAGGCCTCCTTCCCAGTTGGCCCCAAGGAGGCACACCACGACCAGATGACCGAGCCCACATGTCAGCAAGTGACAACATGTCTAATACCTAACCCCTATGTATTGAGGCCCATTTGTAGGAGACCAGCTACTGTGGTTTTCCTCCATAGACTATAAGAGGAGAGCCAAGGCCACCGAGAAAAAGGATCGACCCCAGAAACTCCTGTAACTGATCCATTCAACCATAGATACAAAAAAGAACATCACAGGAGCATGGTATTACGCTTCCCAGCGGCCCAAACCTGTATATCGCCCTTGTCTAATTTACCATCGAAGTGAACTCTTGGTCTTGCATTTCCACTCCGTGGGCAAACTCACAAAGGAGGGTCCATTGATTCCCCGCTACAGGAGCCTATTCTCCGACAACGTGTTTTCTCTTTCTAGCCATTATCACCTTCGTTTCCATAACCGGCATGAACTCAAAAGTGATATGTTTTCAGAAATCCAGAAAATTTCAACTTACTCATGCACTTTCAACTCAAATTTCTGAAAATTTCAACTCATCACCTTAGTATTTCTTCTCAAGACCTTATATATGTTTGATATCAGAAACTTTCATATGAGAGCTCAAAAAATTCATACTCAAAACATTGAACGCTATATTTGCTCTCATACAAAGAGGTTTAGATTTTAATAGTAATATCCACTAAAATTATAAATAATACTCCATGACACATTTCATGTCCAACATTTGCATTAGAAAAGCAAGGGTTGCAAAAGAATAATGAAATTATTAGCATCGTGTCTAACTGAAGGGGTCAGGGCCACTAGCGCATTGAATTAACCAGTTTAATCCAAAGAGAAAGAAGCTAGGAATATTTCAAGAATATTATCATGTTAAAAATAATGCATAAAATCTGAAAAATTGGTGATGTTGCCAACCGACAAAGTCCATAAACCAAGTCAACGAGACAATAGACCAGGATCAGTTCATGGGAATATAAGGAACTTCTAAGGATTTTAGACATTATTAGGAAGCTCCTAGAAGCCTAAACAATAAATTCAGCTCAACATAAGGTATCCATCTTTTGTTGTAGTATAATTTATGTATATTAAATTTTTTTTACTTAGAAAATTCACATAAAGCTTGTGCTTAAGGATTTTAGATATTAGTTTACCAGTTAACCAATCCAATACAAGAGTGGATGCTACAGCAATCCAATATAAGTGTCCATTCTTTGACTTCCCTAGATACTCCACTAGCGCAATTGAAATAATGGTGGGTTCTCATAAAGTTATGGAGGCAAGGTGTCATGGGCATTGGGCCGTAAGGCCAAGGACCATGGACAACCCATACTAGTTAAGTTAGAGGTAAAATTATTAGTTAGTTAGAGATAAGATAAGATTAAATCCTTACTTAGGGGTCAAGTTGTACCATCTATATAAGGATGGGATTGTGTCTATTGTCAATTAAGCAATGAATATCAATTAGTCTAATCTCTCCCTTCCAGCAATGTTCTTCTCCCTAGCTTAAATCTACATCTCTTCTCCAGGAGCCGATGCTGCCCGGCTATCTTCCCGGCGGTGGTTATCCCGTCATGGCCTCAAGTCATGACAACTTGGTAACAGAGCCACTCACCATGGCTTTTGATGCCGATAGAGTTCTTCGTGTCACGGTGAGCCATCTAGTGTACCCGGTGGATGAGTATCTACTCCACCAATTGTTTGATGGTTATGAAGGAGAAAAGAATATCAAAGTGTTCCAGATGGGAACACATGTGGAGGCTTCTGTTCCGTTCCAAACTCAAGCAGCCACTGAGCATGCTTGGAATCTCAACGGCCGTGCCATTTATGACGGTTTTTGTTGGCTGAACATACAGTGGGAGCAGCCGTCCAACAGTACCCCAGTACCGGCAACACCTCTTCCCTGGATCGCTAAGGAATTAATGGCAGATGTGCTGGAATTGAAGGCCATGTTGAAAGCAAGTAGCGCAGCGAAGGAGGTGGTAGATGGGTGTACCGAGCAAGAGGTGGCAGAGCAGCAGAAGATAGTGGTGAGCGCGTTGACGACACCATCGCCTCCGTTTTCTCCGCCGGAGGCTGGCGTCTGGAAGGAGCAGGATGCTTTGTCTCCGGCGAAGACCATCGGCCAGCGGCGTCTATCATCGTGCCTACATCCCTTCTCCAAGAGCCGACACCACCCAGCTATCTTTCCAGTGGTGGTTATCCCATCATGGCCTCGGGTCATGACACAAGGAGTTATAGAAGTATCGATATAAGATTAAGTAAGCTTAGTTGTTAAAACTAGACCGGTGTTCAAACGATGACTCCATCGGTTCAGCATGTTGACTAGCTTAGCCACTGGTTAATTGTCAACCGCCAATTTAAAAAAATAATAATATTGTATATTTCTTGAATGTTTGGTTATAAAAAGCATAAGTAAATTTATTTTGTACTTAAGATAGGAAAATTGTTGGGATAACAAACACCCATCAAATTTGTACTTTGATACCCCTATAACTGGGGAAAATTATTGGGATCCTATACCATCATGTTTGAAGTGGATAATTCACTAAATATAAGGTTTTGAGCACAAAGAAATTTGTGGAGCTGTTGACCATCCTCCGGTTTTTAGGCGAGATGTCGACCATCCCTAGTTTTAGATGGTTTTGTGAAAACTGTCTGACCAGTTTTAACGGTTTGTATGTATGAATCTTCCCACCTGGTTAGACCATCCCCAGTTTTTAGGCAATCTTTTAGTGAAACTAGACCAGGCACTGGTTCTAGATTTTTTGGTTGAACCGTCGGTCCGTCGGTTTTAATTACTATGGACACAAGCTATTTTAATAGGTGTAAAGGGGAAGTACAGAGATGTATGCGCCTGAACCTTAATTGGCCACTCATTCTTCCCATCAACCTTCATTGTTCACTTGTTCATCTATTTACTGAAGACAAGAAAACATATAAATAACTGTCTTTCCATATCAGTCTTTTTCCCCCTAGATAGCGATAGCAGAGGTATGTTTTCCCCTTCCAATCAGGATGTTTTCTCCACAATTACTAGCCAACATTTATCTCATATGTTTTCCACATTTATAGTTATATATTATTCCTAGCCTCCTAGGCCAACAACCATACCAGTCCATCTAAATTTGCTACATGCTGGGAATTCTGTCTTCTTGGGGGAAAACCAAACTGTTTGAGTTAAAAATTGAAATATCCCAGGCTCAATTCAACGGCTAAAAATGGACTTATTCCTTTTACTTATCAGTAATACTTGTTTATTTATGCAGGAGGGTGACTAAGTTGGATGTTGTTGGTCAAATACCTTCAGAGCTGCAGAATCTCACCTATCTAGAGGACCTGTATGGCATCTAAATCTTATCATCTTAATCATGATAGTGAAGTGTTAGCTGTATATCAATGTTTTGCAGAATATATCAATTCAGTCACATGTTTTGAATGCTCAACTGCCGATTTCCTTGTGAAAACCAGCGAATAGTAGTCAGTTTTGCAACATTCTTGTGCTGGCTAATTGACCTGATGTTTCTGGTGTTGTTTCAGGAACCTGGGTTATAATTACTTGACTGGTGCCATGCCGTCATTCATTGGAAAATTCACTTCCATGAAATATTTGTAGGAGTTATATATTAATTTATGTATTGATGTGCCATCCATTGGTGTTTTGTCATAACTACTTTTCATCATTCAAAGGGCCTTGCCTTTCAATCCACTGTCTGGACCACTTCCGAAGGAACTTGGCAACCTGACCAATCTTTTGTCATTGTAAGAAATTGTATCAATCTTCAACTATATATTAGGGACAGCCTGAACTATTATTAATTACATAACTTCTCATACAAAAGTTAGAAAGAACTCATAACTCTTCAGTAGTAGGCATCTCAGTGAATCTTCCCTTTTCCTGTGGTGTTGCATATGTTGGAATAAAATTGAGCTAAAAAAAGGCTTGAAAAAATTGTAATGATGAATATTGCAGGTCAAATGAATCGTCAAGAAAAACTATTCCTCTGATATTTTGTTGGAGGGAATAATTTATGACACTACTGATTTCTTTTTTGATTCAGGGGCATCAGCTATTGTAATTTTACCGGGGAACTTCCTGATGAACTTGGCAATATGACTAATCTTAAGCAGTTGTAAGATCCACCATTTCTAATTTCCCAATTTTACCTCTTAAAAGAACTATTATTGAACATGATAATTTCTGCAATGGTTCAATAACAGGTACATTGATGGTTCTGGATTCAGTGGTCCATTCCCTTCGACGTTCTCTAAACTTAAGAACCTAAACATCTTGTACAGTCAATAAAGAGCCTGACCTGGTACATATGTCCATTCTTTTTTTATGTGCTAAATATCAAAATACTTTGGTGTGCTTGCAGGAGGGCATCAGACAATGAATTCACAGGGAAAATACCAGATTATTTTGGGCGCATGACTAATTTGGTGGATGTGTAAGATTAATTATATTAACTTGTTGACACTACACTTGGTGTATCTTGAGACATATGGAACTTACGTTCTTCAATTTGAACCTGGGCAATAGCATATCTTTCATATTTTAGTCCTCACTTAACAGAAATGCATACATCTTTCACATTTTCCTGCATGGCTTACTTTTTTCTTAAATTAAAATGGACCTGCAATGTCCCTATGTTTTTTTCTGAAAGTATAAACTTGTAGGGCGTTCCAAGGAAATTCTTTTAACGGACCAATTCCCGCAGGTTTGTCTAATCTGACGAAATTAACAAACTTGTAAGTAGATTGGTTTTTTTGGCATCTTTGGTCCCTTGATGGCTTAGAAGGTCAAGCTTGATAACTGGTTTGTGAAATACAATTGAGCAGACGGATTGGAGATATTGTAAATGGAAGCTCTTCGTTGGGATTTATCAGTAATATGACATCTTTGAGCAACCTGTATGTGATGCCTTTTGCCATAGAGCATTAGAGCTTACAATATTGTCAAAGTTGCAAGTAACCTAGATTGGATTGTTGTTACAGAATATTAAGGAACTGCAAATTATCCAGCAATCTTGAAGCAATAGATTTTTCTAAGTTTGCAACATTAACCTTACTGTAAGTTTTAGTTACTGGCCATGGTGCCAGTTATAATGCTTTTGGTCATTTACTGGAATTGTGAAGCATCTATTCAAATACTTTTTTCTCCTGTGGCACAGGGACTTGAGTTTTAACAGTATCACAGGACAAGTTCCTCAGTCCATCCTGAATCTGGGAATGCTTGAATTCCTGTAAGAACTCCTTTATTTACATTAATTCAATTTATACAATCACCTGTTAAGATGATGTCCATGTTTCCTGTATCTGGGAATGCTTGAACTCCAGTAAGAGTTCTTTCTTTACGGCAATCCCATTTATAGAACACTTGTTAGGTGATGTGCATGTTTCATTATCTTGTAAATTCAGGTTTCTTGGGAACAATAGCCTTACAGGAAATTTGCCAGATGTTATAAGCCCCTCATTGAAAACAATGTAAGTTAGAAACAACCACTATAGAAGTATAGCACATTTTTTTTTATAATATTACAATGTATTCATTTCATATGTAATAATTCTAGTCTGTTTGCAGAGATTTTTCCTATAATCAACTCACTGGAAGCTTTCCTTCTTGGGCTAGTCAGAACAATTTGCAATTGTAAGTGTAAAATTATGAAATTCGTGTTACCATGGAAAAAAAAGGTATTCTAACATTTTATTGTGTGCAAGGAATTTGGTGGCGAACAACTTTGTTCTTGGTAGGACTACCAACAGGTACTTATGACATTTTGTTAAACTTTTGCAAGAGATTAGTTGTAACAAACTCTTTGTCACGACATGTGCACAGTCCTGTACCTTCTGGATTAAACTGCCTCCAGCAAGACACCCCTTGTTTCCGTGGATCTCCAGAATGTATAGTTTTTACTCTTCACTAACCGTAGCATTTAATAGGACATCAGGAATTTCAATAGTGCTCATTGTTTTGCATCTCGTAATTGCAGATTATTCATTTGCGGTTGACTGTGGCAGTAATAGATCGATGACAGGCTCAGATAATACTATTTACGAAGCAGATCCTACGAACCTTGGGGCCGGATCATATTTTGTTACTGGTGAAAAAAGATGGGGTGTCAGCAATGTAGGAAAATTTGACCAGGCCACAAATGGAATGGACGTAATATATAGCTCCGAGCACTTTCAGAATACAGTTGATTCAAAATTATTCGAAACTGCAAGAATGTCAGCATCATCGCTGAGATACTATGGTCTTGGACTTGAGAATGGAAATTATACTGTTCTGCTTCAATTTGCAGAGTTCGCATTTCCAGATTCTCAAGGTTGGCAAAGCTTAGGAAGGAGAGTTTTCGACATATATGTCCAGGTAAAAATTGAGTGCATTGAAATTAATTTGTTTACTGAATTACTGAATCTTTATGGTCTTTGTCTAAAATAATTATTGGTATTTGCATAGGGTTCTCTAAAGGAAAAGGATTTTGATATAAAGAAGACAGCAGGTGGAAAATCTTTTACCGTAGTTAATAGGAGTTACACGGCAACCGTGTCAAAAAACTTCCTTGAGATCCATCTCTTTTGGGCTGGCAAGGGCACTTGTTGCGTACCTACTCAAGGTTACTATGGGCCAATGATATCAGCATTAAGCGTCACTCCTAGTAAGAACAATTATTAAGTAACTTCTTGAACTATCATTGGCTTCCAATAAATAAAACGATTATTTTCAGATTTTACTCCAACTGTGCAAAATGGTGTACCCAAATGGGGAAATAGAGCAGGTGTAATTGCCGGAGTACTGATTGGTTCATTAGTTCTTGGGTTAGCAACCTTATTTGGAATATTTATTGTGGTAAAGAAGAGAAGAGCAATGGCACAGCAGAAAGAAGGTATCATTTTATTAGTCAGTAATTCAGACAGTAAATTTATGAAACGATTTATTCTTTCTCATGTGTCTGAAAAAATGCAGAATTGTATAACCTGGTTGGACGGCCTGATGTTTTTAGTAATGCTGAACTCAAGCTAGCTACAGACAATTTCAGTTCCAAAAATATTCTTGGGGAAGGTGGATATGGGCCAGTGTATAAGGTTGTCTGATTCCGGCAATTAATCTTGTGAAATTGCAACTGACTATTTATCTGATTTGGTATTTAAGTGCAGCATTTGGGCAACGTTTTGGCCATGCTCAAAATATACATGTGACCTTTTAGAAATGTTTTTCCTATGGCAGGGTAAGCTACCTGATGGAAGAGTAATAGCTGTCAAACAACTTTCTCAATCATCTCATCAGGGGAAAAACCAATTTATAGCTGAGGTTACAACAATTTCTTCTGTGCAACACCGGAATCTTGTGAAATTGCATGGCTTCTGCATTGACAACAACACACCCTTGCTAGTTTATGAGTACCTTGAAAATGGAAGCCTAGATCGAGCACTCTTCAGTAAGTTCACTTATGCAAATTGCCAGAACAAGTAAAATTGTGTTTCCTTGGGTGCACCAATAAAATATTTCTCTGCATTTTGTCATCATTTTTATTCGTAGGCCTTATCAAGATATTTTTGTTTGTACAGGAGACAACAGCTTAAACCTAGACTGGGCAATGCGTTTTGAGATTATTTTAGGTATTGCTAGGGGCCTATCTTATCTTCACGAGGAGTCGAATGTGCGTATTGTGCATAGGGACATAAAAGCCAGCAATGTCCTACTTGATACGGATCTCACCCCAAAAATCTCTGACTTTGGACTCGCCAAACTCTATGATGAGAAACAGACTCATGTGAGCACGAGAATTGCAGGCACATTGTAAGTACAATTGACCATTTCTCTTCGTATGGCTGCAATCTCAAAATTAAAGCTGCTCTTTAACTTGTTTGACCTTTTTCAAGTGGCTATCTAGCTCCGGAGTATGCAATGAGAGGCCGTTTGACAGAAAAGGTTGATATTTTTGCATTCGGGGTGGTTATGTTGGAGACTGTTGCTGGTCGATCGAATACCAACAACTCCCTCGAGGAAAGCAAGATATATCTCTTTGAGTGGGTAAGCTCATAAAAACTCTTTCCATCCACACCAGTACACTAGTGTGCATTATCTTCTGCTTACTGAACCTATGTTCATTTATAGGCCTGGGATCTGTATGAAAAAGAGCAACCTCTCGGAATCGTTGACCCAAGTCTTATGGAATATGACAAGGATGAAGCTCTCAGAGTTATACGGGTTGCACTCCTCTGCACACAGGGCTCGCCACACCAGCGACCACCAATGTCGAAGGTCGTGGCAATGCTTACCGGAGAAATTGAGGTAGCTGAGGTCGTCATCAAGCCAAGTTACATCACGGAGTGGCAGCTAAGGGATGGCAACAGAAGCTATGTCACCACCAGCTACTCAGGATCTACCACCCATGAGTTCAACAGTTAGAACGAGATTGAGCCTTTCACCTAGTCGCCAATGATCACAGGAGCTAGTCTCGAGGAAAGGGGACAGTAAAGTTGAATTACTCCAGGTGAAGTGATAATATTGGACATTGTCCCGTTCTTACGAAATTGTACGTTGATGTAGGTCATATTTATAGGTTGATGAACATTTTGTAAAATCATAGTGATCACTAAGTTGTGATATTGACACAAGTTTCTAATACTTTTGATTTTATAATGGTTTATACATGTTACATATTAAGTTGTTGCACCAACTTAAGTCAAGTTAGAAAGAAGTTGTGCTCGGAATATGGTTTTGTGGTGTTCATGTGCATATGTTGCTTGAGGTGGGACCGTCAAGGTGGTGAGATCCAAATAGTCAACTATGTCATGCGGGATGTTCAAGCTAGAGAATAGTGCACATAAGTCGAGGTTTGCATGCGGCGTACACGGGAAGTGTACATATATGAAAAACATAGTCAAATTTGAGTGGAATCCAAATTTAAAAAGGTTAGAGAATGAATTGGAATAGATGTGTGAGCAAATCCTAGTAGGGCTAGGAGTCCTAGTACAAATTGGGGAAGATTGAAAAGGAAGTTTATGCGAGGCAATCGTACAAGGTTTAGGGGTCCTATTGGGTAATCTGAAGTGATGGTACATTAGACAGGGACAACACCCTTGTTGAGTGAAAATTAGAGTTTTATACTTTTGCTCTTCCATCTAGAGTTTAGTTTATGAAATTACAGAGGAGTGCTCTGAACGCACTTTAAACATTTTAATATAATAAAAATCATATTCATGTAAAGAAAAGTATGGTAATGTCACTCTCTTTTACATTATTCTAGTTTTATAGGCTTCATATTTTAGCTTGATATTGTTGGATTTGATTTTTGAAAACCGTACTAGAACAACTAGAAAAGAGTTCCATTTTGCCCTCTTCTTTACCGTGTGTTTCGATCCTACACGTTTCAACAATCAAATTGAAATTGCAATGGGATAATTTAGCTTTATGGTTATTTGCTATTCGACACTATGAACATAGAAATATAATATTTGCTCAACTGTGGAGAGAGATAAGTGATATGAAATGTCTAATTTGCCCCTTTCTTCATCCTCCCTCTCACATGATCTCTTTTTTCTCTCTCCGAGCACTGCATCGTGCTCCCTACATATTCTTCCTTGGGGCTTTGGCACTCTTCTTCATCCATTCCCATCCCTCATACCATCACCTGCGTGTGGTCGTGCTAGCTTCCCACGCATGCTCCACTGCTGCGTGCTCATCCATCATTGCCTGCAAGGCCGGCCACCCATCCTCTCCTCTTTCTCACCATCTGGATAATTTACCGTCCTCTACACTCCCACAGCTCCTCATCCTTTTTTCTCTCTCTCTCTCTCTCACTCACTCATAGTGGCGAATGCGGTGTGCACAGAGGTGGGTCGGCGGTGCAGCATACGTCGACGACGGCCTTGGGAGAGGCCGCTCTCCCTCACGGATCTAGCGGTGGCGGTGAAGGCGCCGAGTTTGGCGTGACGGGAAGGGGCGATGACGACGACCGCAAGGAGGGATAGCGGCGATAGCTTCAAGGGCAGCGGGTCCGGCGCCGCCACCCTTGGAATGGGCAGTCCACCGCCGGAGGCCTCTCCTCCCACAAGCACGGATCCATCGCCGACGACGATGGGAGGGGTGGATCTGACGGCCTCTCCCCCCTCTCATGTGCAATAATCCACCGACGGCTGTGACGGGAGGGGCGGATCTGGTGGCCTGTCCGCTCACTCGCGCGCAGATCCGCCTGGTAGCGGTGATGGGAGTGGTGGATCCTGCAGCCTCTCCCCCTATGGCGGCGGCCACTCCCGAGCTAGGATTTCTAGGATTTTTTTGCAATTTATATTCTTTTTTCCAAAAAAAAATCTTTTTGCGGTCGGGCAGTATAACCCGCATGCGAAAATCCCATTTTCGTGTGCCGTTGTGCTGCCCAACTTGGAAAATCCCTATTTCTACATGCACTTGTGGGCAGGCAGAGGCTACTCCTGGCTGCGAAAATGTATTCTAGCCATTTTGAAAAAAATATCTTTGTAGTAGTGCTGTAAGCATTCGGATACCGTTGTAACTTTTACATAGGAGTACTTCAGGTACAGGGTGTGAAAAACCGCCGGTAACCGCACGGTTACCGCGGTTACTGCCCGTACCGCGCGGTACGGTTTAATAAAATTTGTCCAAATTCAAAAATTTAAAAAAAAAGAAAAAAATCAAAAAAAATGGTGAAGGTAGTGCTTGATTTATAGTGTTTTATGGTGAAGAAATTTCTCAAAAAAGAGTAATATTTATTCAAATTTGAGAGCAAAACGGAGAATAAATTTGAAAATTGAAAAAAGAAAAAAAAATGGGCCGGCCCGTTACTGTGCGACCCATTACACATCGCGCGGTTACCGCGCCAAACCGCGCGGTTTGCCCGAATTTTTGAATTCAAATTTTGATTTGTAAATTTGTCGCGGTTTTGCGCGGTTACCGCGGTTACCGCCGGTAACCGCCGTACCGCCGGGTGGCGGTAACCGGGCCCCCGGCGGTTTTTGAAACCCTGTTCAGGTATCGAATACAGGATAAACAGGAAGTGAACTTATTCCTAATCGATTGTTCAAGTTGGATTGTTTTCAAAAATAGCAAAGGAGAGAATATGGAGATGGGACTGTCCTCTGCTCAGGGATCCATGCCACTACTTCTATTCCGATTTAATCTGATTCAACCAATATTTTGCTTTGCTTGCTTCGGGCAAAGGTATGTCCATCCAACCATGGTAACATTGAACGAACAATTCTAGCGTTACATGCCAATGCACTAAAGCTTTCGAAGGATGGTATAACCACCCGATCGACTACGACCGTCAGTTTCCTTTACTAACCCTCCTAGATGATATTATGTCCGAACACTATGCCCTAACACAGAACTATGTACTTTACCCTACACGTCAAGGACAAAAACAACCAAAGTAAACAAAGCAATAAATACTATACCTACATCAGACTAGATGCCCACAAGCATGGAGCATGGCATAAACATGATGAACAAATAAACCAGAAGTAAAGAAGTCTGCATGTTATCCAACCGAGAAGCATTATTACAAAAATATACATACAGGTCGGCACCTATAGTGTTTTTCCCACCACCGCAAGTTGAAAATAAAAAAAAAGCATCTTTGTGGGAACACCCTGAATTAAATATTATGTAAGCTACCTGAAGTAATAGCGCAAAATATTTACTTGGATGGGGTCTAATAATAATCAAGTAAAACAGTAACCATCCGACCTCATCGCTGCCCTATCAAATCAAATAACATACATAGTATAAAACCTGAAGCGCCGAGTAGAGAACATAGGGGATATTGCTGAGACTTTACCATGCTAGTCAACTTCAGTCTGAGACATACCCGTCAAACTACATGAAGATGGCGATCAGATGTGTTACACATCTCAGGAGACTTGACAAAATTCGCTAAAGCTCTATGACATCCTAAATGCTCAATACTTATACCGGTGTAGAACTAGATCTCAGGATAAGCTCTAGTTCCACACTTTCACCTAAACGATGAAGATCAGAATAATAAGGAGTAAACACAAATAAACTTTACACTACATCTTTATTTAAATACATAGGCCAATCGGCCGAATAATTACTGATCCGCGGAAGCTTGGCTATCCGAAACCACAAGCAGCCGATTGGGGGTAACCCATATAGATCCAGTCCTAGAAGAAGCAACGATTTCCCAAATCACTCAAATTATACTAAGTATACAACCTGCAAAATAGATATTCCAGTATAACAAGAGTCAGTACATTAATCGAATGAATGTACTGGCAAACACAAGAAAATTCTAACATACTACATGAATGGCATATAATCAAGGAAGATTATTTGTAGCTCATTTTAGTATAAAACAAGTCTTAGTTCATAATCATTTGTAAAGGAGTTGACAATTCAATTAACAAAACATTAACATAGTTATATCATAATATTCACCATAATAGCATCATAAACATACCCTTGTTGCCCATACTGGCAACAAGTCATAATCTCATCATATCAATATCATCATATCAATATACTTGATTGCCCACCTGGCATCAAGTCTTACATTCATCATCAATATAACATAATCATCATAAATTAACCTAAGTTATCATTTCCAAATCCATAGTTCACAAAACATAATTTGAAAACATAAATCAAAATCTATACTCATGACACTTCACCAAGTCACTCATGACCGTAAGCACGGCTAATCGATTAGTTTTAGAGAACTCTACTCTACAGAGTTTGTACAGCTTTACCCACATGATATGAACACTCTAATTTGTTTCGTGTTTGCAAGGCACTTCCACACTCTTCATGGTGAATGTGGTCTAGAGGTCATAATGTAGCTTTTACATTACTTAATGCCTAGCCTTGCATCAGCGACGGCAAGTGTGAATCCACCTTGGAAATGACCCAGAGCCATTAGGTGGCGGACGCCTTAAATCTAACGCCGTGGCAGCGAACATATCTGTTCCCCCACGAGGCACTTAACCGTTGAATTAGACAAACTTAGACGCCCATGCTATGAGGCGAACCATCCGTCCCCTCACAGAATCACACACACAGCTAGTAATATTCGCTAGCATTAAATTCAACACACACATTCATGGGTAGTTCCTATGAATCATCGGTTAGACTAATTCATTCTACTCCAGCCTACCAAAATGCAAGGCTAGACTTTAAGTAACTTAATTAGCTAAGGCCACCCCATAAATAGCACATGTGGATGTACCATATACTTAAGTTGGTGACACGAAGTTCAGTCCTTAACCGACTCAGGCGAACACTCCCCCTATCGGTGTGCAACTACCACCATATGCACATCACTTGCCGCCCAAGTCCAAAATCATTTTACTCACACTTTAGTTCGCAAATACTTCACATTTTTATTTTTCAGTTCAGCAATAATCAAATATTCAAAATCCCATTCGTAAATCCATAAGAGTGATTATTTTGCTAAATTCTAAGCATGGCTAAGCATATAGTAGTGTAATAAGCATGGTTAACCCCAAATGAGCACAAGTAAAGTACTCTACCCATTACTAAGGTTACAAACCAAGGGAATCACAATTAGTCAAGGTGGTATATGCAGCAACAAGGTCATAGCTACCATTTACCAAGTTTCAAATATCGTTTTTAAGCAAATACATATGCAATTTTACAAACAATACTTTTCATCTCCCAAATCATGGGTTTCAATGAGATCAAAGGAGAGGGGAGGAAAAAATTTGCCTTGATCTTGAACAATATGAATACCACCTAAGTCACTCCTTCACCGTCAATGCAATTTATCTAAACAAATGACACGATATGCGAATAAATACCAAATTATGCGAAAAATACAAAATGCTCTAAAATGCATGATTTGTGTATAGTGGTTTGTTACTGTCCTTATATGAATTTAGGTGAAAGAATTCCTATTTTATCTATTTTCATTTGTGAGTTATGAATTTTCAAAGTTTGTATTGACATATAGTATTATTTACCTAGGTAATATTGTGAAACCATTTTAATATGTGATTTTGAAAAAGTTAACCTTATTGCAATGAAGAGGATTGTTTTTTAAGACTAACACAATTGGTTTCATAATTTTTAGAGCTAGTATAAATTTCTTATGCATTTTACAAGTTGTAGAGTAGTTTATGTTGTTAATTTCTTATATAATATTTTAGAGACCTTATTTTGTATAAAGTGTATTACCTTCTGTTCATGCTAATTGAAATTAATGATCATATTAGCTTAATAAAACTTAGTTCATAATATTTGAAGTTAATATGAATTTACTATGAATTTGAGAATTCAAAATGCATATGTAGTACTTATTTTGCTATACAAAATTTTAGTGGTGTTTCATATATAGAAGGTGTCAAATTTTACTTCCCCAAAATAAAGTTTACACCTAGCTGAATCTAAAGAAATTTAGTTCATTCCATTTGGAGTATAAATGAATTTTCTACAAATTTTACAAGTTAGAGCATGTTTTATGTTAACTATTCTTTATATACAATCTTAGAAATAAATATCCTACTGTAAGTATAGTTTTTTTATTCTACAACATTAAATTTCATAATTTTATGAACCTACTGAAGTTGGTTTCATCTCAGAATGAGTATTATTTGATTTTATATGAATTTTACAAGTTATGAATAATTTTCAATTGAAAATATAAAGGTTTAGTCATTTTCTTTAATAGTTTGAATTTTAAATATATGGGGTCCACTGGCGAGTCTCTGTCAATAAGCAAAAAGGCCCCTAGGGTTCTCAGGAATCAACCCGAGCTACACAACACTTGCTAATACAAATACCATTAAGAGTCCTTGATGTTTTAGGTATTTATAATTAGATCCAGGTCCCACATGTAAGTCTCATATATTTTACATTTTAAACCTTACAAGATTTAAATCCTTACTAAGCCGAATTCTTAGTGCCTAATTAAGTGGGGCCCGCACGTCAGTGAGATGGACAAGGAGGAGCAGAGGCAGCAGCGCTTCGGCGATGGCGGTGATTCGCGGCTCGGCTAAGGTTGTGACCAAAAGCAAAAACATAGAGGGACTCATGGCAAAGCTAGAGGTGGTGATCTTGTTAGCTGCGGTGGCCGGAATCAATGGCAACGGCAGCGCAAGCAGCGGTAGCTCTCGGCATGCAAGTGCATGTCGAGCTTCGGCTTGTTTCCATGTGAATGGGTGCATGCATGCGTGTCTACAAGGTTCCTAGGTACTCACCGAAGTGCTAGAGGAGGCTGATGAAGCTTGGTCATCGTTGAAGGCTTGCGGAACAGCTCGGTGGCGGTGCTTCTCTTCGATTGAACGACGATGTCGCGAAGGAGTTGACGATCTGCTTGGCCACGACATACATGAGGGTGGTGAGGTCCTAAGGATGATGATTGCACCAGGAATCGAGCTCTAACTCACCAAACAAAGAGGAATCGACGATGGAGTCCAACGACCGGAGTTAAGGAAGAAGAGGTCGATCTCCGGGTTCACAGCATCCTAGTTTGATTCCTTCGGTTGGTGAACTCCTAGAGTCGAGGCGATGACGTTGGCGCGACAACTTGGCTTGGGGTGGTCGGGTTTGGCTGGACGACGACGATGCCAAGGTGGTGGCACTCCGAAGCTTCCGAGGGCACGGTCACGTTCCGGCGAGATGGCTGCAAGATAGAGGGAGAAATTAGAGGGGATTGATGCGGTGTGGAATGGTGACTAAGGAATGCGAAAGGAGAGGAGGCGACCGTAGCTCGATGGTGATGGCGATGGTTGTTGTTTCCATGGCTGGCGGAAATGGTGAGGTCGATAGGGCGGCAGAGGACCTCCTCTCTCGATTAGCTCGGTTCTGGAAGGGAGTAGATGGAAGGGCGACACATCCGGGAGATGATATGGGTGAGCTCGGTGGGCGCCACGCCGATTCCACGCGTCGAGCACGCTGGCGTCGATCCCCTTCATTCTCTGTGTCTCTCTCTCGGTTTGCATGAGCGGTGGAGTTTGTGCACAGAGGTGAGAGCTAGCTCATGTCACTACCAAGTGGGTCCAGGGCGATGCAAACAAAGGTACAGAGGTGGGTAGAAAGTTAGGTGAACCTACTGTGTATGCGATTTTCAGGATTTTCACTATTTCTTTCCTTCTCTCTAATTTGTAATTCCATAATTTAATTTGTATGCATGATAAATTAATGTGAATTTTTCTGGAGGTAGATGAAAATACCTAGTTTCCATTTTCCTTGGTTACACTAAAAAATTCCTTATATTTTATTCTCAGGAAAATAAAGAAATTAGGCCTAGCCGAAATTGATTTGAATATTTAGGAGGTCAAAACTTATAAAATAAATTCTAGAAAATTATATTAATTCATGATAAATAAATTATTATTTGAATAAATTATTTTATATATACATTCTCATGTGATAAAATACATTTATGAGAGGTGTATAAATTTTGCCGATTAGGGTTTAGAAATAATTTATGGTTTGACTGTTTTGACAAAATTATTTGAGGTATCAAATGTATATATTAAATTATACCAAAATTCCAGTGAGATATATATATTGAATAGTATCTTCATGAATTTGCTCATGATTTTATATTGCACCAATTATTTTTAAATATTCAATGAGCTTATCTATATTTAAGAGTTCCTATTTTAGATATATGCTTAAATAGTTGTAAAATTATATTTTATTTTATAATTAACTAGAGATGATGTTGTTAGACTTTACTTTTGGTTCATCATACTTAATCTCACAAGACACTTGTGCATAGGTGTGTATATATATTTGAGTTAGGCTAAGTGCACTTAAGGTGATGATTAGGGTAGTGCCTTTATTATTTATAAAATAATATGTATACACATTTATGCTCATGAGACCTTATGTGAAATGCACCCAAGATCCAAGAACATTTAAAAAAGACTCAAATTACACTCCACACCTTTTGTGAATGCAAACATGCAAATATTTTACATGTCAAATTAAATTAAGAAGGAAGAAGTTTTAAGTCATTTGCAACTTTGCATATGAGCACTAGCTAGTTTAACCTTACATAGGTTTTTGTATTTAAAAAATTTTGGTCATCAACTCGAAAACACATTTTTATTATTTAGCTGAAGTCAAAATTCGAAATTCAAATTTTTGTATGTTACAACCTTTAAGTGATTATAGGTGTCGGTTCTATAGAAAAACCGACACCAATACTATAGGTGCCGGTTTTACACTAAAAATTGATACCTATAATTGATTATAGGTGCCGGTTAATTAAAAACTGACACCGTAAAACCATGCTGAGCCGACTACTCCTTCTTATCCTCCTGAGCACCTGAGCGGATAAGGAGTCTCTCGCGCCTTTCTCTGTCTCTCGACCGCTCCTCTCTCTCTGTGGTTCTCTCTCTCTTCTCGTGTAGATAAGGCAGCGATAGTCCACAACAGGAGGGAAGATGGTAGCAGGGGCAACACCCTCCCCTCCGCTAGATCCGGCAGGAGGGAAGGCCGCGGCAGCGGCGTGCGGCGGTGGGAGGGAGGCGGCGGCAGTGGCGAACGGCAGTGGGAGAGGAGGCAGCTACAGGGGCGGCGCCCTCCCCTTTGCCAGATCTGGTGGGAAGGGAGATGGCGCCAACAGCGTGCGATGGCAGGAGGGGAGACGGTGATAGCGACGTGCGGCGGCGGGAGGGGATACGGCGACAACAGCGTGCGGCGGCGGGAGGGGAGATGGTGACAGCGGCATGCGGCGGCGGGAGGGAAGGCAGCAGCATGGGTGGGCGGTAGTGGGAGGGGAGGCGCCCTCCCCTTCGCTAGATCCGACGGGAGAGGAGGCGGCGGCGACCTCCCCTCCGCCAAATCTAGTGGGAGGGGAGGCGGCGGCAGTGGCGTGTGGCGGCAAGAGGGGATGTTGCCGGCACCCTCCCCTTCGCCAGATCCAGCGGGAGGGGAGACGGAGGTAGCGGCGTGCAGCGGCGGCGCCCTCCCCGACGTCGGCCCATTCTTAGTGTTTTTAGTATTCTTAGTGTTCTTAGTGTTCTTGAATGTTCTTGTGTTCTGGGATGTTCTTGGATTGGCCAAGGTGAAGGGGAGCTACTCGATGCATCGGCTCAAATCGAGCCGATGCATTGAGCCGGCTCTTTTTTATTCGTGGAACCTCAAAGGTACCGGTTCCTAAACCGGCACTGGAACCAGCACCTATTTCCCCTCCATATCAGTGTCGCCATCTAGGTACCGGTTGGGAAATCCGGCACCATTGTGGGGTTCCCAACCGACACCAACTAAGATTTTTGTAGTAGTGAAGACAAAGACGATCAATTCTGATGGAGTTTCATCACCGAGGAATAAGTCAATTAGCCAACATCCCTGGTTGTTCATAACTTCTACCTAGCTGACTCTCTTCCTTACTCTACTATTTCAGCAGTGTGGGGCTTCTTTGTATTTGTATATTCAGCTGCACCTTTTCTCTACTTACAATGACGCTATTTATAAAGCAAGTAGCATGGCACCCATGGGTAAAGTCGGTGGGCGGCGAGCCCATGTGGGGCCGGCCAGCCACCCTTTAAGGTCGGTTCTCCGATGGCTCATATCCCTCAATGATGGTTGTGACCATTTCATAATCCCAGTGATTTTGGCAGAGGTTCTAGAATTGGTAGGAAGTTTGGTGGTGACTTTGGACGGGGACGACCAGGCTTCTGGAGGGCTGGCCGACCCATTATAGGGGTTGGCCAATGCTCGAATGGGTCTAAGAGCAGCTCTGGGTAGGTGGAGGCCAACGGGGCTGAGTTGGTGGCCAACAGGCCATGTTGGGGACCGTCCACCCCCTGTCTAGGTTGGCTGGCGCCAACTCCAGCTCGGTGAGATAATCCTTTCTTTCAAATGCTGTATCTCCTTTGTCCAAATTCCAAATTGGGTGAACCATAGATCCGTTTCAATCATCTTGACGATGGCTTCGATATGGTGAAGCCAAATATGTGATTTGGCCTCATCTTGATGGGGTTCAAGTGCTCTTTATATCTCAATGGAAACCACCCCCAAATTTCCGAAAATGACCTTATTGGGCTTATCTATATATCAACCCTGTAAAACATGCTAATATCTATATATCAACCCTGTAAAACATGCTAATCCAACAGAACTCATCAAAACATGTGAGGATAAATAAAAAATGGTAAATTAACATGATATCTCTTTATTTTAATAGAATCAGTCGAACATGGGATTAAGTTTTAACGACCGCCAATACCTACTTCACCTGCCGCTTGAGCCTGCGTTTCGCGCTGCTTTGGTGCGCGCTTGTTCGCTGCCTGTGCATGGTCTAAATCAGTGTGATCTCATGGGTTGCCTCTGCAAAGCGACACTCATGCGCTAGGTTGGCTAGAGAATGCCTTCTGATTGATTTGTAGTTCCTTTGCCCGGTGAAAAAAATGCTATGGTTGGCAAAAGTAGACAAGGGACCTCATCTTTTCCCAAATCAGTCTCACAGTGATTATGAAAGGACAAGGGACTTAATCTACACCTTCTATATGGTTGGTACTCATAAGTAATTATTAGAAGCTAAAACTCAACATGTAAATATACCACATCATCATCCACTAGCAATTACTTTTATAGAGCATCTTAAATGATCATATCCAAGCATGGTACATCATCTAGAATATAATGTTATAGAGTTCAAGATATAAGTATGTCAAATCATCTCCCTTACATCATTTTCACAATATTTTAACATTCAACATTTCTATAATATTTAACATATATTCATACATTCATTCTGCAACGAAGCGCGGGCTATCACCTAGTATATAATATATAAGTGAGGGAACCTCTTACCTTATTTGCTAGCTTTTGAGTGGAAAGGCCATTTGCGATCCTACAATTGGTATCAGATCCTGGCTAGTTCAACATCTTTGGCCCAAAGGGACACTAGAGTGTGAGGATCTGATGCACCGTGGGTGCTTGTAGGACCCGTATACTCGAGGGACCATCGATGTATGGTGAAGGGGTGGTGAACGGCTGAGGGACATCAATGTGCTAAGCGGGAAATTGTTGAATAGTCACATATTGGTTGTGTAAGGACAAGGGACCTAATATATAAGTGAGGGAACTCCTCGCCTCATTGGCTAGCTTTTGGGTTGAAAAAGGCCCTTTGCGATCCTATAAAATCCTAATTACAGTCCTGCATGCTTTGGATTTGGGAGGGACAACAAGTTGGTATGTTGAGGAACAGAGAGATAGGAGGATTGGAAGAACATATGAGGCAGGACGGATGAGGAAGAAAGCATGAAGGTCATTTGTCAACTTCTCTCTTACTAGCAAAACGCATGTGCATTGCAACGAATATTATAAAAGATTAAAGCAAAAGAAAAAATTATAAGTTTATAGCATAGTTAGTGGCTTGGCAGATGGTGGAGATAATGGCGGTGGTCACTATTACTTCCGAGTTCCAATGCCCCACCCTTTCATTGGTAGCAATTCTTCGGCCATCCACATGTGGGGACCTTATGACCCCACATGTTAGTTTGTGATATTAGAGGCAGACTTGAACGCCACCATTAGCGTCATAGTATAGATAGTCAACAAAATATTATATTTTAATGCCACGAGTATCCACCGCTACCGGCAAATGAACACAAACTGTGAGTGTCTTCTAGCAAAACCAACTGTTTACACTTTTTAGCAAATACCATAAATTTTAGGTGAGCTCTAGCAAATTTTGTCAAGAGAAATTGTACCCAAGGCAGAGCATGTATAACTTATGTAAATTCCTCATTAGCAAGTAATAATTTTGTGTAAAGATTTATGGTCCCCCAAGTCACCTTCACTGCATTTTTCAAATTAGTTGAAATCTGTTCAAAAATTAAAACTTTGATTTCGAAGCTGAAGGAAAAATCCCGAAAAAATTGGTGATTTGGATATTTTGCTCCTTTTGAAATTTCCTATAATTTGATTGAATTCATTTAAAAATCAAACAAAAATATTGTTAATATGGGTAAAAAAACTGTATAAATTTCAGTGCTTATGCTAATTCCACCTGATCACTCTTTTATAATCGAATGATTTGAAGGTCTTGATTTTTGAATGGAAGTTTATTGCTTATGATTATGAGAAGAGGCAATATGGTCTTTTGGAAAAATGTTCGTGGCCTTCACATGATCCAATGATGGAATGGGCATATATGACATAAGGGATCAAGCTAAAACCTTTGGGCCGTATGGAGGGATATAGATGAGATTGAGCGAGGAAACTTGAGGTAAACGAGGAATTTTCCAATACTGTTTTGATATAGACAACCAATTTATAGTGGCAGGACAATTTATTTTATAAAGCTCATTTGGACGTCAATCCAGCGTGCGCTATTGGTTCTTGCAACTATTCTAGCTATCAGTCAATTTGTCATGTTGAGGAGAAAATCCATTCGGACTTTGGACTATGTCAATATTATGCAACACCTTACCTCTGGTCAATCCAAAGTAGACTTGTTTTGTTAGCTTTACCACTACTGGAGAACTGATCTTTGGTCGAAATCAGAAAAACCGGAATAGTCCCGGTTCGAATATGAACCGGGGGTAAAGATCAACTTTAGTCCCGGTTAAAAAAGGCAACGGGTCGCGATGATATTTAGTCCCGATTGGTAACACCAACCGGGACTAAAGATCATCTTTAGTCCCGGTTTACACACCCACCGGCCCTGTCAGGCCGGTGTCAGGGGGGCGGGGATCTTTAGTCCTGGTTGGTGTAATCAACCGGGACTAAAGATCCTCACTTTAGTCCCGGTTGGTAACACAGACCGGGACTAAAGATAATTTAGATCTATAGTCCCGGTTAGTGTTATTAACCGGGACTATAGTGATCTACCTTTTTATACTTCTTCTTCCTCCTCCAGCCCGAGCCATTGCTGCCAAAAGTCATGCCCACTTCGTCCCGCGCCGTCAAAGTCCACACCACCAAGAAAGAAGCCAAGACTTGACGAGCCAAAACTCCCCGCTCTCAAGAAAAGGGCGTACGACCGCACTCTCGAGGAGAATGAGGAGGTCGTACGAGCAGAAGTGAAGGCGTTCTTCGAGGCACGGAAACCACCAAAGAAGATTCCAATAGGTCCGGCTGCTAAGAAGTTCTTCCAGAAGATGAGCGAACCGGTCAAGAGGGCTGTACTTTTCGATTATGACCGGTCGGTGACGAAGTCGTACAAGAAACAAAGAGCAAAGGCCAAAGAAGTGCCTTAGCTCGGAAAGCAGCGAAAACAATCGGTTGAGCCGTTGCTACCACCCGGTGAAGAGGAGCTGAGGCAATGGATGAAAGAGACGGGTCTGAGCAGGGCGTAACTGGTG
The DNA here is from genome assembly GCA_008326285.1 of Oryza officinalis. NCBI lineage: Eukaryota > Viridiplantae > Streptophyta > Magnoliopsida > Poales > Poaceae > Oryza > Oryza officinalis. The sequence goes on from BDMV01000005.1 coordinate 14,205,501, forward strand.
GGAGACACACCGATAACCATGGTGACAGAAGCCGACTTGAAATACAAATCTAAAGTCGGTGAACCGCTTGTCAAGCCTGGTGAGGTGAACACTCTCTCAACACAAATGCATCGATTCCATCAATGGTATATGGAACGTTCATCCAGAGGTAGAATAATGTTTGGAGCGAGGATAAGAAACACAGACTACTACCAAGGAGATGATGTTCTATGGATCAACTTCGAGAATGTGTTCGATGTATACCAACTAGACACTCTCGACGTCTCCATTCTCAGCTGCTGGGTTTTGTAAGTATCGTTTTAGCAAACTTTATTTTGTTCCTTAGCTTCTTCTATGTACCATTCCCTGGTTAGAATGTGACGATAAGACTGATGCAAATTCCTTTATCTTTTGTAGAATGGAGATTCAATCGTGCCGTAGGCAAGGGATTTTCAATATTAGATTCATGGACCCCCGCAAAGTCAATGACGTAATGATACGGGACTTTGAGAAAGATACAGAAGACAATATTGTTCATTTCCTGGTGCAGCAGCATTACAAGACCTACATACTATTGCCCTACAACACAGAGTGAGTTTTAACTGTCTTTCAAATTTGTACCAACTTCCTCCCCGTACTCATACCGTCACATATATATCGTCTGACGCAATTTGCAGATTTCACTGGGTCCTTTTCCTCTTCGACCTTGAACTTTGCAAAGTCCATGTCTATGACTCAATGGATAAACCAGAGTCTACTTTCACCAAGGTTTTTGAAGTGATAGACAAGTAATGTCATCTATTCAACTGTTATTAATTATGAACACTGCTATTGGTACTATGCAGATCTCCGGTATTTAATCATAGCTTTCAACTGTACATAGGGCATGGGCAAAGTTACGTACATTGGTCCGCGGGGTTTGGAAAGAAAAACTTGGTAGGAGATTTAATTTTCTGGTGAGTACATGCTCCAAAACATATTTAATCATTCATTGCTTCTAGAAAAAATTAGTACATTAAATCTCTCGTCGTTTCTCCTTAAGTGTGCAAAACAGGAGAAGGGGAATAACTTGTGCGGCTACTACGTCTGCAAATATACTCACGCACTTGTACAGCAAATCAACAGTGACAGGGATCTGGAAGTACGTAAAAATTATTCATACATTATGTCTCGATTTCTTATTGACTTCATATACTTATATCTCAATAATTTTTCAAATGATAGATTATTTACATGAGGGAAAACCTATCCAGCGAAGAATTTATCAAGGCTGTTCAAGAACAACTGATGGGATTTATCAATGAACAAATAATTGATCCCGCGGGAGAATTCTACTACGATGGAAGAGCTATTGATCATCCTCCCCATGGATAATATGTCTTAGCTTTCTTCGTAATATACAATAGAACATTATAATTAACGAAAGATTGTAATATATGTACATATTCAGATGTGCATTCATGTACTTATGTGTGTGAGTATATTTCGGTAATATAAGTATATATTTACTTGAGTGCTTATATGTAGGATATATATATATATATATATATATATATATATATATATATATATATATATATATATATATATGTAAAACATGTATTTATACACACACACACATATATATATGCATATTGCATATATATATATATAAATACATATATTACATATATACGCATATTATATATACATATATATTATGCATATATATGTATTTATACAGGTATATGCATAATATATAAATAAGCAACTGGCAGAACCAGCAAATGTTTTTTTTAAAAAAAATATCATTAGTCCCGATTATTTCACCCGGGACTAAAGATGGGCATCTTTAGTCCCAGATTCGTAGTCCCGGTTGCATAACCGGGACTACAGGGGTAGTCCCGATTATTTCACCCGGGACTAAAGATGGGCATCTTTAGTCCCAGATTCGTAGTCCCGGTTGCATAACCGGGACTACAGGGGGTTATGAACCGGGGTTAAAAACCCTTTCTCCACTAGTGTACATTTTACATCTGAGTATGAACCCCGCAAAAAAAATTTCAGCTTCAAATTTCAAAGGCTGGGTGAGACTCCTACAATCTTCCAACTAGTCAACTTCTGCCAAAGAAGATTGAAAACAGTTCTATTAAAAGACATTAGATGATACAGACTGAAAACTTTTGATTAAGCTAAGACGACATATGAAAACGGTTCAGAAAGTTTTTGTTTTTCAGACCTGTTTTCGGAAATGGTAAATGTCGATCGGAATTTTTTCAGAACGTTTTGGGAACGGAAATGAATTTCGATTTTTTTCTCAAAAACGAAAACGAATACGGTAAAGGCTGTGTTGATGCAAAACACAATGGCCTAAGAGTTTTGCTTAGCTTCAGTGCAGGTCCAAACTTACTTCAGGTTCAGGGTGTGCTGGTTAGTTTGATTCTACAACCAATAAGATATACAAGAAAATAATATTAGTAAACGATAGCTGATCGGCCGGTGAGCCGATGACGTATCATAGAGCCGGCCGATTCAAGCAAGTCAAATCGGCTGTAACATAGAAGATGCTGCTCATAGATTAGATCTAAATTGAACATAATCATAAACAATTTTTCTTTAACAAAATCAATCCTATAGGTCGAACCAATCGATGCAACATAAGATCAATAATATTAATGTCAATTGTTATACAATTATATGATTTAGATACTAGCCGATGTACGGATAAATTTAGATTAAACTCAAGGTAACTCCGATCAGCTGTAGAGATAAATAACATAGCCTGATGAAGTATCTCGAGAAGGAAAAGATAACGTATCAGCTATAGCTCCGATACAGCCTTATATAAGAATATCAACTTTGATTAAATCTATTAAACAAGGTTCAGTCTCAATAGGTTGGACTAACTGAGATAGTGCAATACTGAAGACAAATTTAATAGATTTAAAGGGTTGATAAACTTATATAAGATGATAGATATAACACATTAAGTTGAAGATAACATATAATCTTAAAATGAAACAGTTATATCAGGTAAGATTGGCCGAAACCCCGATACTACCTTTATTGGTAATCAATCATGACTTAGTAGATTAAACTCAATCGATGCAACACTTAAGTATGAAAAAAAGGATAAGATCTAAACAATCTGGCCTTTGATTGTGTTTTAAGGTTGTAGATATTCTAAACAATTTAAACCGACAAGAACAGTTTAGCCGATACCGGCAAGCCTTAATTAGGTCAACTGATACAGATAAAAAGCACTATCAATTTAGACTAGATAGAGTATATGATAACTTAGTGTTTATATCGACTAGATTAGAGTGTCAAAATCGATGGAAGCTCTAGCCCCGCCGATACAAGCAACTAAAACGGGTCTTACCTCTCGCTGCAGATCGAAGCCAATGCAGCCCAACTCAAAACAAAAACTCGTTGAAAAGTAAAAGTAAAAGGCTAGCGATGCGCCGAAAGTGTATATTGAATTGTTGTTATTTACAAGACTCTGGATGTACATATTTATACCTATGAACATAAACTGGTCCATATCGAACACGACTCAAACTTTCCTAAAGATAAAATAAACATACAAGCCCATATGTGGACTCTAATCAATAATTTCCTAAAAATATAAAACAAAAATAACTAACTCTTATCCTAATTAATAGATACAATTGCCTCCTTCTCGGACTCGATCTTTGTTTGGTAGCATTATCAATCTCCTCTTCTAAGTCCACCAAGAACTCAAACTTCGTCTTCAAACGGCAACCCCTTAAGCTCTTTCATCTGATACACACTTGCCGATACATCTCCGGTCGATGCAATTTTTTTATTAGCAGTTACTAAAATCCCGCCACCAATTTCTCTCCACCTTTAACGGAATATGCCAAATTTACCGTTAACAGGCTGCTATCCCTCGAAAATTGAAATCGGTCGGGAACTTTATGGAAACGAATTTGGATTTTTCCCCTCGGAATCGGAAACAAATAACTTTTCATATACATCTGATTAGCTTCAGCCTTCTACTCTAAATGTTCAGATTTGTATTGAGTATTGAGATGCTTAGTTGAATTGAGATTTTTTTTCTAGTCTGATGCTTTAGATATGTTTTTCTTTTTTCTAATGATTATTTTTATCAGGCTATGCATACTAATTACTATTATAGATGAATATAATTCTGGTTCTCTTGGAAAGTAAAACATACAACTAGTTGTATTATTATCAATTGATAAAAATTAGAAATGTCAATTTATTATTTTAGAAAAAAATAATAAGCTACATCTCTTCATTAATTTGAGAAATTTAGTTTAAGATGTTTTCATATTCTGATAAATATCCGTTACCATATTTGTTTCAATTAGTATTTGCTCTATTTTTGTTTTCGATAATATTCAATTCTGTTTTGTATCCCATGTTTCCGATTCCGAAAAAATATTGCAACGAAAATGGTAGAGGTAGTTTTCGTTTGTTTCTAAGCCGTTCTTATCCCTAGGTAAGACTTTATAATGTTCTATCTCAATAAGTTTTAACTTGTGATAAAATACTTTTTTTAGTTGTGTACATTCATTCAGAATGTAGAGGTCAGGTTTTAACCCATTTCTAAATAAAAATGCTTTTTGTCTTGAAGAGTTCCTTTGAAAACAATGAAGAATTTGGTTGGTGTTGGATGTTTCAAATTGGTTGGTTGGTGTTGGATGTTTCAAATTGGTTGGTGTTAGGTTTCTTACGGTGGAACCAGCACACTCACGTTTAAATTCTAGATTTGACACGGGTGTTTGTATTTAGGACTAATTATTCTTTTAGTGGTAGATGTCGTACCCGTCGACAGCAAGACGCCTATCATGATTTCGTCAATCTCAAGATACGTGGACCCAGTCTTTTAAAGGTGTTTATAGGAGTAAGGTGTACGTGTATGCGTTCTTAAAAATGAGTGTACATGTGTTGTAGATGTCTACATTTATATTGTGTTTAAAAAAAAATTGGTTGGTGTTAGGTGTTTGTTTTGTTTTGTGGCGCAAAATGTGAGGATTAGAAAGTTTGCAAAGGATCTGAGTAAGGCAGTTTGCTTTCCTTTCCTGGAAAGCTGCTCCAAATTGTGGGCCCCATGAACGTGCATTCTTTGGCTTATTAGACACTGATTCGTTTTTTTCTATGTTTCAACTCCATTATTTGAGTACTTTGGAACATCTCTTTCATGCTTTGATTTTTTGCCACACTGCGATAACGAAATGGGAAAGGGCGTCAAACGGTCAAACCGTTCGCGCAGAACTTCTCATGGTGCGTTAGCTTTTCTGGATAATTGTTTCTCTTTTGAATCAGGTATTGACACATGCAGTACGTAGTGCATAACCTTAATCCTATTTACAAGATCATCGATCAAAAAACTTGTACTTTTCCTGACAATATATACTAATGTTGTTTTAACGAAACAAATTTCATATTCTAGTTGAAGGTATTTTTTGTGTGGAATTTATTTTACTCTTTAGATAAAAGCGATCTATTAAAATATTTATAGTTTCTAATTAGAAGTATTAGAGAGTGGGTAGATAAACTTTATGGACCAATTGGTCCATAAAGTAATGAAGGGATAAAGTTTCTCAATTTATGAACCAATTGAACTCTGAGAATTGATTTTTATTGGGGCAAAGTTTAAACTTTAGCAATAGATTTATTTTCGGATAAAAAGAGTATATAACACACATTTGCATCGATTGAATAATCTTGTATTCCCTCCACTCCCAAGTATAAGCATTTTTTTATATCCAAATTTTATACAAAACGTAAGCATTTCTATTACACTGATTCTGATGCATAGGAATTCACATGCTTTCAGCCAATCAAGTATTTAGGAGAGAAATCAAAGCAATTTAAAATTTTAAAATTTGACCAATGAGATGACTAAATGAGAAATTTGTTCTTATCGTTAATCTTGCTTAATAACTTAGAAATTTATATATTTACGAACAAAGGGGATAACGTCTCAAGGACGGTCGAAGAACAAAATAGTGTAGAGATGCGTATATTTATGAACTGAAATAGCTCTTGCATACTCCGTATGACCCATGTATTTCCTTAGCTCAAGTAACACATCTGTTTTTCTTCCTTATATGATACAATGTTAAATATTATGGACTCCACCGTAACTGACTAGCTAGTTGGTTGATATTGGTGTGCTCTAGCTAGGATTCAACTTGGTCAAGGCATCCTGCTCGTGCTTGCATCAACGCATCCTGCTCTATATATAAGCTGTTTTAGGTTTTAGAAAAGAAAATCAAAGAAACTAGCTCAAATAACATTTTCACCGTTCATTTATACTACGTTGGAAAACGTCAATAATTTTTGTAGAGAATGAGCGTTTACTATTTGATAAGACCAAACATGGAAGAAAATAGAATAAATGCATATAAAGTCTTAATACAACGTATATTATATTTAAAAAATGGTTGAGAATTAAACAACTTTATACTTGGAATGGAACGAGAGAGTGTACCCTATTTATGTCTGTTGACGGAAATCCACCATCAACTCTTGCATAAAAAAACTAAATGAAATAAAGCATCAAATATAGTGGTAAAGTTTATTACTAACAATTTTCACAAGTATGATGAATTATTTGTATGCAAGAGCTTTTTGATGAAAACATACTCGCCATACGACAAAATGTATCTCCGACCAATGATATGCGAGTACACGGACTGGAGAGCCCACGAGTTAGTACAAAACCAATTATAATATAATTGAGGTCTATCCACTATGTACTGTCATAAGGACCCACATGTCATACACTGGGGGAAAGGCGGTTTGCCTGGTTCGGCCGAACCAGAGCTGACACCTTTTCCCACCGACTTCACGTGGTGCTTCTTCATTGGTTCCTAATGATGGTTAGGGATTGTTACCTGTCTTAACCATTGACCTACAACCGTCATTGAGCTGTTATAAAAGGAAGTTTTCATCTCACTCTCAGAACACACAACAAAGTAAAGTACAACTCATTTTTAGACTTAGTCTACACTCTAATAGTGTTGAGAAAATAGGGAGAGAGTGAGGAGAAGGTCCGGAGGAGTGTCGAAGTTGTTAGCACTTTCTCTTTTCTTGTACCTCGGCGAATGCTTCTTTAATGAAATAAGTGTTTGATATTTTTTTATTTAATTTACTTGCTTAAATAAGATAAATTCTCATCGTTTTAGGTTCGTCGCTTATTATTTACATTAAATGCTTAGTATTATAGTTTTTTTATTTTGCATTGATATGCGTGGATGGGTTAAAAATAAATTTATTTTGGGACGGGTGATAGTAATATACTAATATTTATTGCAAGCAGTTATTGCTTAAAGAAATTGTGTGCATTTATCATGTTATTATACATCCTCCGTAGTAGTTATTGCTTAAAGAAAGGAGTACTTGGTATTACCACACCTGTCCGCCACTCCTAATATAATTTCCGCTTCAGCGCGTGCATGTGCATCTCGTCGACCCGTAGTCGGAGTCATAGGTCACCGGCTGAGAGACGATGGAGGTCCGCATAGAACTAGAAGCGGAGGCGGTCAGGCAACGCGGCGCGTCATGACTCATGAGTAATGACACCAGCCCGCTGCTGCTCTTCCTTCAGTCTTCTTCCTACCCGTGCCATTCTAAAAAACATGTCCATGTGCTCTGGACTTTTACATTAGCTTGAATGACCTGAAATTAAGGGGCTCTGGACTTTTGTACATTAGCTTGAATTTGAATGACCTTAAATTAAGGAGCTGTTCGGTTTGCTCCAATTTTAACCATAAATTTTAGCATGATCAATTTGTTGGCGGACTAGCAGCTACTTGTAAGCTGGAAAAGCACGTGTGAATTGAACGTGCGTGTGAACCAGTGATCCATGTAAGCGGCTGCGCATTTGCGCACGCACGTGTAAAACATTGACACCTTTTGCACAACTCATTCTCCATACGAGTACGTAGCAGTCTACAGCCTCCGTAATACTCGTTTATTGTTTAATTTTTGTTCTTGTTTTAGCCATATTTTCCCATATCTCTCGTTTTCTACTACTTATTTTCTCTTTGCATTAATGTAAGTTTTTTAGCCTAATATTTAATTTGTCTATAACTATTTTTAACTATCTTAAACTAAGACGTCGTTCGTTTATGCATAAGAACTAAGCTTTTAAGCGACACGAAAACCGAAACAAGCAATTAACGTATGATTAATTAATTATTAATTATTATAAACTTGAAAAATAAATTTATTTGAATTTTTTAAAAAACTTGTATATAAAACTTTTTCGAAAAAATACACTATATATTTAGCAGTTTAGAAAACGTGTTAAATGAAAAACGAGGAAGTTAGCATGGGACCTAAAGCCTTTTATGGATGGAGGGGACTAGATAGCTGAAAACGACGTTCCAACATGCTAGAACATTACAGTGCTAAAGAAAAAAGAAACTGTGCTTGCGGTGCTCTCTCAATATACAAAAATCGGCACCAACATGGTTATCTTTTCGCTTCTGGAAAGAAAAAACAAAATATGTGTCAAGAAGCTTATATAATCGTACATAATTTCAACTCAAAGTACGTTGTAAATAACGGAAATTATGCATGCACTAGTCTTGTTTTTTCTCCAGTTTTTGAAAAGGACAAATATACTTGTCTCTCCTGATCGATACAGTAAATACTTTTTTAATAATAAAAATGATTTACATCATTGATCTTTGCCAACAATTAAGCACACGATCAACGAGTCAAAAAAAAGATAAATAAAAACTAGTGGTTATATGATAAACCCTAATCTCCCTCCTGATGATGTCCAATTAAAATACCAAGTAGAAAACACGATATTATATAGAAATTAAGCCATTCAAAATGGAAAAAAAAAGACCCCTAGCTACTGATTTCAGGCACTAGTTTCAACAAAATCGGTTTTTTAATGATCTAGATACTCCCCTTAACCAATTACTTAAAATGCATTTCAAGAAAAAGGATATTGAAAGAAAAAAGACATCTCGCCAAACACACTGCACGACATGGCAACCTATATAAAACAAGGTGTAAAACATTTCATATCCATGTTATTCACACTAAAATAGGTAGCATTACCTATCTAGAGATGAGGTCAGCAACTAAGGATAAACAAGGTGTAAAACAGACAGGAATGTGGTAAAACAATAATGCTTTTCTCTCTCCAATTTCTTTTAGCGAGGTTATTTTTTTGGATTACTTCTTATTAACCCCTAAAAACTTTAAGTTTTAGTGTTATCTTTAACTTTTTATAAGATTCTTTTATGGATTCTCATATTGGAGTTCATGATCCCAATATACTTGATTTAATTGAAAACTGACCTTTTTTTTACAACCATGAAAAGCAATATTTTTCATTGGACAGGGTTAAATTTGCTAGATGATGGACTAAATTATTCCACTCAGCTAAGAAATAAAATTTGATTGTTATTTTTTAAACAACATCAAATATAATACTAGATTTAAATATACCGTATTAATTTAGTGCAGTTGTTTAAAAATCTAACGATATATAACTATTATGATACTACCTCTCCAAACATAATTATATTTCTACCATTCAAATTTTATCCTATAAAAATTGTATTCTAATAAGTAACAAATTAATTAAATAAGACATAGTCTCCTGGTCTCACATCTTTCCGTCCCATCTCCTAACCTTTATTTTAATCAAGTTTAAATATGAATTGTATGCATGCAATGTGATTATTAGATAGGATTACTGTTGTCATTTACTTGTGCAGTTTATCTCTCTGTAACTTTTTAACTTTTTAGAAATATAATTATTTTGAGACGGAGATATTAAATAATTAATTACCCAAGACATTGGTCTTTGAGACCATTACTCTTTGAATTACATGTTTTATCTGTAGGTAAACAAATCGAAATCAGATGATTCCAAGAGAGGCCAACAAACATGCTTATAGTTTTAGCTCATAAATCAAGAATCTCTTCCCTTAATACCTCCCCTGAACTTTCATGTCATAACAGTACTCATGCAGGCATGCCTGCTATTTTGCAAGTTGCCCAACCTTAGACAACTTTTGTAATCTCCTTATAGGAGAAGTTATCATCACTCATGTAGTACTTATGCTTTTAAGCATTTCCTTTAATAAAGCTCATGAGTTCTTAAAAAAACCCAGTATATATTATTGGTCAAAGTTTGGTAACTTGGGTGAACAAAGAAAGTACGCCTATTTCATGTTCTCGTGTCAGCTGGTGAACAGCCTTTCTCTGTTCCAAGTACAAACGACAGCTATTTAACAACTCCCAAACTCGGTGTTGATTTGGACGAACGCGAGCGGACAGAGAAGAGAGAGAGAGAGAGAGAGAGAGAGAGAGAGAGATGCGGCGTTGCAGTAGCTGGCAGCTATTGTGGCTGGTGCTTGTGTGCTGCTCCTGCTCATGGCGGATCCCAGCAGCTCAGGCTCAGGCAGCACCAAGAACCGATCCAACCGAAGGTAAGCTCCGTAATCATGGATACATATGCGTCTCCTCCATCTATGGCAGGAGCACTTTTGGTTGCTACAGTGTCTTTCTTTCTTGCCCGATGTCAGAAGAGATAGATAGATGATTTCGATAATCGATACGACAATTTGATTCGATTCGAGTTTGAGCCCGAGATCCCGCTGCCGTGCCGCTTGAGCTCGAGCTCCAATCTCTGTCGGTTCGATAGCCGCGTGTGAGAATTGGGAGAGATGAGTGGGGATAAGAACGATGGGGTTCAGGATAAAGGGGAAAGGTGGAGGTTGATTGTAACACTCATCTCTAATTTTCCTCGGTTCCAAACCTGTTCACACACAAAAGCCATGGGTCGGTTTGGTTCGATTTCCTGTCAATTTTGATAATGGTAAATTTTAAGAAAGTTTTGGCACTGCCACAACATTCTAGCGTCTGCCTTGCGTTAATTAACACTCAACAGAGATAATGGGGTTTTGTTTGATGCTAAATTTATTACACTCCACAAATATTTGGCACAACATAATAGTAGCATCTGAATCCTTCTTTTTCACATGAGGTTTGTTAGTAGGGGTATTTTGGTGATTCTATTGCCAAAAGTTCATTTATAAATGTGATATGGATGAATCGGTAGTACTTAGTACCAAAAATATTTGTAGGCGTTCCCTCGAGAAAAAAAAAATTATAGGCTATGATCTCAAAACAGTTTTAAGTTTACTGAATATTTTTTTACGTTTTTACGTGTACATGTTATTTTCATAAGTTTATATCCTTTGTTTTAATTTCCCACGATGCTAAGAGAGCATAATGCCCGAGTTAACCGTGCAGCGGCGGCTCTGAACACAATCCTGGGAAGATGGGGCAAGAAAGCGTCATCAGAGTGGAATATCAGCGGCGAGATTTGTAGTGGCCTGGCTGCCGACAAGACCAACTGGGATGACTACCCCAACATCAACCCATTTATCAAGTGTGATTGCTCCTACAACAACAACTCTGTCTGTCACATTACCAAATTGTACGTATGCCCCCTCGTCTTATTTTGATCAGCCGCGCACTTGGTGTTTGTTTACTACTCCCTCTGTTTTTTTAATATATTAAGCCGTGGAGTTTTGTACATATATATGTTTGACCATTCGTCTTAAAAAAAATTGTGCAAATATTCAAAAATAAAGTGATAATTACATGGTTTTTTTAGTAAGACGAATAGTCAAATGTATGTTCAAACATTAATGGCATCATATGTTAAAAAACAGAGGCAGTACTACTACGTATCATTAGTTCAGGAATGTGCATTGTTTACAGCTGCATAATTGCTTAATGCGCACTCTCTTCTTGCAATTGCTTAATGCCATCAATTTATAATAACTCACAAGTTTCATATAATTACATCTCACAAAACTTATAAAGTAATTTGTGATCTACCTATTCTGCTATTTTCTATGTGAAAAGAGCAACAAAATGAGCCCAATTTTTTTTCTCGAACACGTGGGAGAGCTGCGTATCATTATATTAGAAGACCGTGAGTACACACACCCTCACATCCTTAACTCTTAGAGTACATGCATACCGCTCTAGGGCAGTCAAGAAGGAAAACACAGCGACTTTGATGCTTCTAAAGTGTCCAAGCACCGAGAATGACGATAGAGTTAAGGCCCTGTTGTACCTGGACGCTAGTTGCCTCATTGGCCGTGTTCCACCATTCCTCAAAGCACTGATCAGCAAGCATAGGCGCCAAAGTTTTCATGCCATACCTCTGTAGGATGAACCAAAATTCTCTTGCAAAGACACGACTGGTGAGCAAGTGATCACTGTCGATTGGGTAGTGCATGTTCAGAAGCCGGCAGTGATGCCAGTTATGAACCAGCACTCATGCCCATTTTTGCGCTAGTAAATTCTACGTAGTACCTACCTTGACTGCCATCTTTTTACTGCAACCATGAAAACTCTATAAAACTCTAAACCTTTCCATATCAGTCTTGGATGGTAGAGAGACTTTTTTTGATAATAGGATAGATAGAGAGATGGAAAAGGAAATTTCGCTTATTTGTTATGTACTTATGGATACATAGGATACTATAAATTTCCTTGTTTCATGGTTCGATATTAATGTTTCCTTGGCATAGAGGAATTCTCCAGACCAGTTCATATCAAATTTGGTACATGCTGGATCAAAACAGGGGCATTTTGCATTTTCTTATGTTCTTATTCCTTCTACTTATCAATATTACTCTTTTGTTTATGCAGGAGGGTATTTAAGTTAAATGTTGTTGGTCAATTACCTGCAGAGCTTCAGAATTTCACCTATATGGAGGACCTGTATGGTATCTGTGTGACTATGTCTATTCTTGATAAAGAAGAATTAAGCTGTAGATCAATGTTTTGCAGAGACTATAAATTGAATCTCATGCATGATTGAAATGTTCAACTGCCGATTTTCTGTCAAAAAGCAGAAAATAGTAGTCTGGTATGCCCAATTTCTCTGTCAGCTATTTACTTTATGTTTCTGGTCTTGTTTCAGGAACCTGGCTTATAATTACTTGAGTGGTGTGGTGCCATCCTTCATTGGAAAGTTTGCTTCCATGGAATATCTGTAAGAGTTATAAGTTCTCTTCTAGATTCATGTTCCATCCATTGTTTTTTCTATTAATTGTCTTTCATCACTTATTAAAGGAACTTGGCTTTCAATCCATTATCCGGACAGCTTCCAAAGGAAATTGGGAACCTCACCAATCTTCTCATGTTGTAAGAGGTTTTTTCTTAGAAGTTAGATAAATCTTTAACTATATTATGTACTGCCTGAACTAGTAGAATTATACATTAGATATTGATTGCATAACTTCTGATAACTAAACTTATAAAAGAACTCATAACTCTTTTATATTAGGCACGGCAATGTTACCTTCCTTTTCTTTGTGTTTCACATGTGACATGTTTGAGAAAAATTGACCTGATGAAGACTTGAAAAAGTTCCAATGGCGAATATTAGGGCGTCAGATGGCTCATATGCAAAACAATGCTCTTTTTCTGCTATAATTGAAGAGAAATAATTTATATCACTTGAAAATATTCATTTTGATTCAGGGGAGTTAGCTTTAACAATTTTACGGGTGAACTTCCTGAAGAATTGGGAAACTTGGTGAAACTTGAGCAGTTGTAAGATGCTTGATTTCTAGCTTCCATTTCCTATACTTCTAAAAGAACTATAATTTGGAACAGGAAGATCTGTTGTTGAACATGCTAATTACTGCAACGTTTCAATGACAGGTACATTGATAGTTCTGGATTCAGCGGTCCATTCCCTTTGACGTTCTCAAAGCTTCAGAAACTGAAGATCTTGTACTGTTAATAACAGAGACTGGTCAGCTGTTATGTTCTTTTGTGTTCTCATATGCTTAATAACAAATACTTTGGTGTGCTTGCAGGAGGGCACAAGATAATGATTTCACGGGCAAAATACCTGATAATTTTGGCAGCATGAGTAGTTTGGAAGATATGTAAGATCAGTTATATTATGTTGTTAATACATTAGTCGATGTATATTATGCTGTGACAGTTGGAAATTGTGTAACATTAATTTTCTGCATATGTTATTTCCATTTGAACTCAGACAACAACACTTTCTCTTTTCAGTCTTGACTAAACAAATATGCACACATGCATTCCCATAAACTGGTCCGTATGGCATGTTCATGCCTAGAGTTTTTATATAGAAATGTTGACACAGAGAGCATACTTTTTCTTATATTAAAAGGGACAAGCATATCTCTACATTTTATCTGAAAGTGTGAACTTGTAGGGCTTTCCAAGGAAATTCTTTTGAAGGACCGATCCCAACAAGTTTGTCTAATCTAACCAAATTAACAAACTTGTAAGTACATTATCTTTTTTGTGCCATTGATCTCTAGATGATTGAGAAGGTCAAGCTTGATAACTGATTCATGAAAAACAAATGAGCAGGCGGATTGGTGATATCGTAAATGGAAGCTCTTCATTGGCCTTCATAAACAATCTCACTTCTTTGAGCAACCTGTATGTGATTCTTTTAGCCAAATGCATACAATATTGACAAAGTTACATGTTACCGAGATTGGATTTTGTTGTTACAGAATATTAAGGAACTGTAGGATTTCTGATAATCTTGGACTAGTAGATTTCTCGAAGTTTGCAAATTTAACATATCTGTAAGTTATCATTATGGACCATGTTCCAATTTACGATGCTATCACTCTCCTTTCCTGTATTTGTGAAGCATATGTTGAAGTAATATTACTGTAATGCTGCACAGGGATTTGAGTTTTAACAATTTCACTGGCCAAATTCCTCAATCCATCATGAATCTGGGAAGTCTTGAATTCCTGTAAGAAATTCATCTCTACATGAATTCAATTGATGCAAACACATTTTAACATTATCTGCAGTATTCATCATCTTTTACTGTACTCAATCCAGTTTTCTTGGGAACAACAGTCTTACCGGAAGGCTGCCAGATCTGATAGGCCCTTCGTTAAAAACATTGTACGTGAAAGATCGACAGTAATTCATTTTCATAAAACAGTGATGTATTCATTTCAAATGTAATAATTCTAGTTTGTTTGCAGAGATTTTTCCTACAACCAGCTCACTGGAAGATTTCCTTCTTGGGTTAACCAGAACAATTTGCAATTGTGAGTGTAAAATTCTGAAATTTGTGTTACTCGTGAAAAGAAGAGGTTCTGACATATTATTTTCCACAAGGAATTTGGTGGCAAACAACTTTGTTCTCGTGGGCACTAACAGCAGGTACTTACAACCTTTTCTTATATTTTTACAAAAGATTAACTGTAATTTCCCCAGAGTGTTCCATTGTGATACGCTCTGTTGTACATACTTTCTCTTCTCCTTAATGAAATGAAATGCATGGCTCTTGCGTTTTAAAAAAAAAACAAAAAACAAAAGATTAATTGTAACAATTTCTTATACTTGTAATTTTCAATTCAAATTGTGCACAGTATTCTACCTTCAGGTCTAGGCTGCCTCCAACAAGACGCTCCTTGTTTCAAAGGATCTCCAGAATGTATATGTCTTGCTCTTTATCAATCATAGCAATTAACAGGATTACACGAATTGCAATAATGGTTATAATTTTGCAATATTAATTGCAGATTACTCCTTCGCCGTTGACTGCGGCAGTAATAGTTCTACGAGTTCCTCAGATAATACTATTTATGAAGCAGATCCCATGAGCCTTGGCACTGCATCATATTATGTCACCAGTCAAACAAGATGGGGTGTCAGTAGCATTGGAAATTTCTTCCAGGGCACAAATGGAATGGATAGAATATATAGCTCCCAGCATTTTCAGAATACAGTTGATTCAAAACTGTTTGAGACTGCTAGGATGTCACCTTCATCGCTGAGGTACTATGGTCTTGGACTTGAGAACGGAAACTACACAGTTCTGCTGCAATTTGCAGAGTTTTCTTTTACCGAAACACCGACTTGGCAAAGCTTAGGAAGGAGAGTTTTTGACATATATGTTCAGGTACAAATTGAATGCATTGTAATTCTTTTTCACTTCTTTATCTGAATGTATTATTGAAATTGATATAGGGTGCACTGAAAGAAAAGAATTTTGATATAAGGAAGACAGCAGGTGGAAAATCTTTTACTGCAGTTAACAGGAGCTACACAGCAACTGTGTCGAAAAACTTCCTTGAGATCCATCTCTTTTGGGCTGGCAAAGGCACTTGTTGCGTACCTACTCAAGGTCACTATGGGCCAACGATCTCAGCATTAAGCATCACTCCAAGTAAGCACAACCTTTGAGTTGACCGCAACAAGCATTATATTGGCTTCTCATGTGTAAAACCATTTTCTTCAGATTTTATTCCTACTGTGCGAAATGGGGTACCAAAAAAGAGAAGTAAAGCAGGTGCAATTGTTGGAATAGTGATTGGTGCATCAGTTTTAGGATTGGCCGCCTTATTTGGAATATTTTTGTTAGTAAAGAAGCGAAGAACAATGGCACAACAAAGAAAAGGTACCATTTATTATAGTGCCACAGTTGGGACATTAGAATTTTCAAATGGTTTATTATATCCTGAAAACTTTTTTGCAGAACTGTATGACCTGGTTGGACGGCCTGATGTCTTTAGTAGCGCTGAACTGAAGCTAGCTACAAATAATTTCTGTTCACAAAACATTCTTGGGGAGGGTGGATATGGGCCAGTGTATAAGGTTTCTGTTTCCTAAAACTAAACATGTGAAATTATAAGTTTATAACCTAGCATTGATATGATTGTGTTTCAATGCAACCTTTTGGAACCCTAGTTGGTCTATGCTTA
The DNA here is from genome assembly GCA_008326285.1 of Oryza officinalis. Lineage (NCBI taxonomy): Eukaryota > Viridiplantae > Streptophyta > Magnoliopsida > Poales > Poaceae > Oryza > Oryza officinalis. Next base: position 14,222,240 of record BDMV01000005.1, read on the forward strand.
AAATATGCATGTAATTTTGGGAAGGTTCTTTGCTTTTGCAGGGTAAGCTACCTGATGGAAGAGTTGTTGCTGTCAAACAACTTTCTGAATCATCTCATCAAGGGAAAAGCCAGTTTGTGACAGAGGTTGCTACAATTTCTGCTGTACAACATCGGAATCTTGTGAAATTGCACGGCTGCTGCATTGATAGTAAATCACCCTTGCTGGTTTATGAGTACCTTAAAAATGGAAGCCTAGATCGAGCCCTTTTCAGTGAGTACACCTGCAAATTGGCAGAGCTGCTTTATTTTACTAAGAAAACTCTGTTGTTCATGAACTCTTCAGCATTTTGACAAGAATTGAATTCTCAAGGCCTTACTGAGTTATTTATGCTGGTACAGGAGACACCAGCTTAAACCTAGATTGGCCAATGCGCTTTGAGATCATTTTAGGCATTGCAAGAGGCCTAACTTATCTTCATGAGGAGTCGAGTGTGCGCATCGTGCATAGGGACATCAAAGCCAGCAATGTACTACTTGACATTGATCTCACCCCAAAGATATCGGACTTCGGTCTCGCCAAGCTATATGATGAGAAGAAAACCCATATCAGCACAGCAATTGCCGGCACATTGTAAGAACATTCTTATCATTTCTCTTCTTGTGGCTGTAACTTAAAAATAAAAGCTAATTGTAACTTGTCTATCATTTTTCAAGTGGTTATCTGGCGCCTGAGTATGCAATGAGAGGCCGTTTGACTGAAAAGGCTGATGTTTTTGCATTCGGGGTGGTCGCGCTTGAGACTGTTGCTGGTCGATCGAACACCGACAACTACCTTGAGGAAAGCAAGGTCAATCTCTTTGGCTGGGTAAGTTGATCAATGATCCTTTTCCAACCAAGAATGAACCAGTTCATTCATGTCTATTACCTTCTGATTACTAAAACTATGTTCAATTAAAGGCATGGGGCCTGTACGAAAAGGAGCAAGCTCTAGAAATTGTTGACCCAAGAATCAAAGAGTTCAGCAGGGATGAAGCCTTAAGAGTAATCCATGTTGCACTTATGTGCACCCAGGGCTCACCGCACCAGCGACCGCCAATGTCAAAGGTTGTGGCCATGCTCACCGGAGACGTCGAGGTGGCTGAGGTGATCACGAAGCCAAGCTACATCACTGAGTGGCTGCACAGGGAAGGGGACAGCAGCTACTTCACAAACTACGCAGGATCTGTCACCCCCGAGCTCAGTGGCCAAAAAGAGTGTGACCCTCTCACCTAGTCGTGACTCGTGATTGATCACCGGAGCTACTCACGGAGGAAGGTGAATGCACAGTTGAAATTGCTGCAGGTGATGGATTTTGGTCTGAAGTAACAAAACTGGAAACTTTTGTTTACTAATTTTATTAGTAACTGTATATTCAAAGTTCATACCGGAATTACTTATTCTGAATTGTATCATCAAAATAAAAGAACAACTCCTGACGTGGTATCAGGGTTCAAAATGTTTGAAAAGTCTAGTTTGGAATCATCCGCAGGCGCTAGGGATGGCAATGAGTACCCCAATCTCGGTCCCCGGTGGGGTAAAACTCTATTAGGGGCTGCAAAAGGGACCATATCCTCCCATGGGGCTGCTATCGGCCAAAGGAATAAGTTTATTTTAGGTCCCGTAATTTAACAGCGAGTTCGATTTTCATCTTTGAACCAAAATACTATATATAACGGGTTTCTCAACTATCAAAACCAGTACAATGTAGGTCCCATGGCAGTATAGCGGGTGGTTTTGTTCGACGTGGCAATTCGACTTGGTCCCTCAACTCCTGACGTTTATCTTCTGCTTAGTTTGGAACTTTGCATTAAATCAATATTTCTCAGATAAATAAAGTTTTGTGTCTTTCTTGTTTTATTCTAAAGCTTATCTTCATGCTGAATTGATAAAACGCTTTGGTTTAGAAGAACAATTAGTGTATGATCCGAGGAGTTACAATCACACACTTGGTTCGGCGCAACTGTTTTTCAAACAAATGCTGGCTATGCACTATCGTGTTTTATCGTGTTCTCGTGGTCGGTGACTACTCCCTGGTTGTGTTGGTTCATCGCCCATGGATTAATGTCAGCCCCCGGTTTTTGAGACCGGAAACCTCATGTGTAATCCGTACCAATTTCCTGGATTAGTAGATTGGTACACACATAATAGTGTTGATACATTGCCTTTAGTGTCTTAAAGTCTTACAATACTGGGGTACAAAAGGTTGCCCGATAGGGGCCCAAATAGACTGACTTAAATAGCAAAATAGATGGATAAGATAGTGGAAGCTAAGCTATGGTGACCCTGCGTTTGTCCACAGGCATCTACTAGGGAGTTAGGACCTATGGCGCCTCCACTTGTTCTTCCTCCTCCGGGAGCTGCTCACATGGTTCGCTTGCAGAATCTAACTCTAAAAAGAGGGGAAAATAGCAATGGTGAGTATATAATGTATTCGCAAGCCACCACTACAACATGATTAATGCACATAGGGTTCAAAGGTGGTTATAGGGTTATTTGCGTAATGCTAGTTTTCACAAATCATTTCGCAAGCCTGTGACTTAGCCAATTTTCAAAAGAGTTCGTCTTTGTTCAAGTGGTTTAACCATCCCACGAAGGCTGTGCTCACCTTGCCAAGTTCCACTTGATTTAGTTTGCCTTCGGGGTCCAATTTATCTCAATACACACACACTTTCCCGCCTTCCGAGAAAATTCACCCAAGTTTCCACCCATCCTAGCCAGTTTATAATTTATAAGTCTAGTCAAGAATAGTACAAGTCCCGACACTCAATTAACTGCGAGCACGACTATTCAAATAGATTAGTTTTATTCACATTGCAGTGGCTATACGTTTTACCTGCAGTCCGTGACATGCTGAACACATGAGCCTTGTCATAACACAGGAGACGAATCACAGTCTAGCTTTTTGGATCTTCTAGCATTGCGGCACCCGCTCCAAAGACTATGAACCCTCATGCACACCCTGGCCCTTCATCCCGCCGCGCCAATTGTGAGAGGAGTCTTAGACCTAAGATATCAAAGGAAAGGGAAGCAAGCAAGGGTTAATTTTACTTGACTTGTCATTATTACGTGCAATATCCTCTTTCTTCATTCTCAGTCTTAACGTGTAGTGTTCAGAACCACCAAAATCAAATCTTGCCACCCTAGCCAAAAATAATTCTGTTCATTAACCTTGGTTTTTCTCAAAAAGTTCTCAATTGACTCACAAGTGGCATTTCATGTCTCCACTTGTGTAAATACAATCACTCTGTACCCAGATTGATTAGTCCCATTCCATATATCTCATAATAGAGTATGATTCCTCTAACAAGCGTGACTAAGCTTTTGTCAATAGTTGACTAGGGACATAGAGTAGTGTATGGTGTCAAGGTATAGGACAACAATATCAAAGGATAGGCATAATTGACAATATAGGAACACATTTTAACATACCATGCAGTTTTAGTTGCAAAGAAAACATTTTCACAATAGGATCAACATGTTCAAAGGAGGGGAATGTGCTGACTTGCCTTGCTCAGTTATAGTGACTTCCTCCTCAGCGTCGAAAGGTTCTTCCTCGCAGACGTAACCTAACGGCAAAAAGGCTAATTCAAAATATGGTCTTGCGACTAACTCAAAGGAGAATAAATACCAAATAAAATAAGAAAAATGTCAAACTAGTGCCAATGGGTAGATCTTGATTTTAGATGAATTTAGGTGAAAGTTTCATTGGATTTGGACTTAAGATGAAGAAGTTATGAGGTATAGTTTTAGTAGAAATAAGCTTAGAGCTTTGGTCCTATAGTCTTATCGGAGATTCCGGTATGTATTTAGTACTTTATTCTTCTTATAAGACTATAGTTGAATTAATAGAATTATCTTTGTTTCTTTATTTATGCTCATAATCTATGTATTTCTTTATTGCGTATATGTCCTATGAGTAGTGTATATCTGCTTCAACCTAGGCTAGTCGATCCATGCTACGGTAACGGTCCAATGACCTTTATAGGTTACTTTAGCTCTAACTTGTCCATCCGAAGAGTGGGAGTTCTAGGGGAGTTAGTGACATTATTTACTAGCATAAGTGTGGTGCTTAGGTTAGATAAATGCCGTTGGATGCGGGTGTGCCCTACGGAAAGTGTGGTAGGTGGCAGGTGGTGACAACCCGATCCGTCCTTTGTATTTCTCCACATTCAAGTATGACGTAAGAGTGTATAAATGTCATAACCATGCTGGCAGACCAGTAGGGAGTTGTCTCTCGGTAGTACTTGGGTGCCTGGAACTAAGTCCTAGTTTGTAAACATGTATATGTTAAGTGTATACTAGATATGATTAGTATAGAAGTACCGTTGTATCGTAGTCTCTACTGCTCTTTTCTACTAAACATTAATATAGAGCTGAATCTCCTGTGTGTCACACTACCCCTTAATCATATTTGTCCTAACCCCTATTTAGACTATTGTGAGTTAATTATAGATTGATTAATGATGTATAAACTATGTCTTTACACCACCGCCTTCCCTGCGAAAATATAAATAAGATATCCTTGGGAATACTCATGGGTGAAGTGCTACAGTGGTATCTGTGCACTTGCAGATTTATCTGTGAACATAAGAAATACCAACATTGTTGATGGCGGTTTCACCCATAACCGTCATTGGGAGCAAATGAGAAAGTGCCATGTGAAGGGTGGAGGTGAGGGGCATCGAGCCTGGTTCAGCCGAACCATGGTTCGGTCAAACTAGCGCCACCGCCTCTCCACCGACCTTCTCCCATAGGCTGACATGTGGGTCTCTAGGACAATGCACAGTGAATTGGCCTCAGATATGTTGGTTTGCTTTGATTTGTGGGCCCCTTCAATCCGTGTCCACTCTCATGATTGGCTGAAAGTGTGTTTCTTTGTATGTCGGCTCAATTTCTTCTTCATTTGATAGCTAACCCTTACATTCATAATATTCTCCAAGGATAAGTGGAACTACATTATTTTGAAACAAATATACGTGTAAGAAATGTTAGTTCTCTTTATTTGTCGAGATAATTGACAGTCAAAATTGATATTTAACGATTGTCAACAGCAAGGTCCGGTAAACTTGTTTTAACCATCATATTGCATTAACCACATGGCGTTACAAATCTAGTGTACAACTCACTCACCTTAGAGGAGACGTGGGGTTGCATGGTGCTTCATGCATGCCCACGTTTCTCGAAGGAAAAGAGGGGCACAATGTGGCACGCCCTCCGTGTCCACCATACGAGCCCACTTCTACAAGTTGTAGAGGCTGGCAGGTGGGCCTGAAGCAGCTGAGATAAAGACTTTCTTCCGTCCCTTCTCCACTTGTCAGTCGGTAGGTATGGCCGTCACATCTGACCGGCTCACTTGGAGGGACATCAACAAGACTAAGCATACCAATTTCAGTGGAGTGGGTCCCACTCCTATATGCATGCATTAGCATGTGGACTTCCCTTCATGTATAAATGAAGGATCCATGTCGCTAAAAAAGGGTTCGCACTTCCAATAGCTAGTCTAACCAGGGACCAACTGAGCAAGGTTTCTTGCCTCCTCACTTAAAGTTGTTCACATCACACTTTGCAATCTCCTTCATCATCCATAGTCCATCACATAGGAGTACGGCATTATGCATACGTGTGGCCTGAATCTGTATATCATCGTCGTTCATACAAAGGCCTGAGAGATCTGCTTAGCTCCAGTGCAAGTACTATCAATTAGGTTCAGAGCGTGCCAGTTAGTTTGATCCTACAACTAATAAAGATAGATGGTAGGTCGTATAAGATCCGTAAAATCAAGGTGTGTTTGATTCTTCTATTGTGATGAACAATTGGCATCGGAAGTTATTGGTTTTGATATTTGGAGTTTATTGGTGAAGTGGTTTTTGAGATGATTGAATTTTCAGACTGTGAACAGTGGGTCCGGTCAGACCAGGCAAGCATGGCCGGTCAGACCGGAGGTGTGTGTGCGGTCAGACCGGCCAGCCCGCGGTCTGACCGGCCGATTCTGTGTCGGTTTCGGTTTCGGGTTGTTTTATTGGATATCCATGGTTAATTCATGTTTATGGCTTCTAGATGGATACTATGCGTATGTAATACTGTTGTGTGCTAACAATGAGTCAAGTTTGGGATAGCTTGTGCTCGGATATGGTTTCTTTGTTTGATTCATGTGTAGGTAATCTTTATGTCTCGGGAGAGTATTGCCGGTGATGGATCGGGAGTCAACTTGGAGATAAGGTGACGTTCGGACGATCAGAGATCATGCGGGATACTTAGGCTAAAGATTAATGTACGTGGTTGGTGATGATTCCATATGGCATACGATGGAGATATTGTGTGCGTATGGGATGTGGAGTCGAATTTGGAAGGAGTCCAAATTTGGTATGATTGGAGTATGTAAAGTTGGTTTCTTGTACGGGAAGGTTTCCTAGGTGGATTAGGACTTCTTGTATGAGTTTGGTTCATGGCTTTAGGCTGCCTACCTCATGTATAAATAGAGAGGGAGGGTGTGATCTCCCGGTATCGGCTTTAGAGTGCATTGAGTTGAAAGTTTAGTTAGGGTTTTGAGTTTAGTCGAGATTTTTGTGAGGAGTGCTGTTGTTGCACTTTGTAAACGCAGAGAGTTGTCATCTACTTTGAGAGATCTTCAATTTGTGTTTGCTCGGGTTTCGGCGGTCTAACCGGTGAGACACCGGCGGTCAGACCGGCGATACAGGGCGGTCAGACCGTCAGGACAGGGTGGTCAGACCGGATGATCTATTCCGGTCAGACTGATCTACATCGATTTGAGGGTAACTTTTAATTCCGCTAAAAGTTTTGATTTTGGGTACTACAACCATTCACCCTCCCTGGTTGGCTTAGTTCTTGTTCTTCGGTCCTACAAGATCAAGGAGCCGATCGGCCAATAGGCTGATGTGATATAGCGGTGTCAGCTGATGTCAATAGGGTTTTGATTAATAGGCTATAGATTCAATGTGGATCAAATAATCAGATGAGCAATGAGATTTCTGTTATCATCGGCTAAAACTAAACTATGCATAATCATCAATAAACCGTTCTTTTATCAAAACCGAACCGAGACAATATAAGATTGAAGTTGATAAAGAGAGATTTAACTAATAATTATACAAGTTTTGATTGTAAGCCGATGTAACTTAGAAATTGCAACGAGATAATATAATGTGAACCAATTGGTCAAAACTGATATAGTGTGATAGATGTAAATCCGATGGTTAAAGCATACATCAGCTGGAGATATCGGCTAACCAACCGATATATCTAATAACTGAGCCCACAATAATGATAACTCATCAGCTAAAACTCTGATGAACGTTGCATTAAAACCTATCGGCTTACTAGAATTAAACGTATTAGCAGCAATCTAATAGACCTAACCAAGACATTATAAGATTGAAGATAATAAGAAAAACATATTTAGCCGATAAATCTACACAAACGTGTTGGATATAACAATCTATCTAAAACATCATTACGATTAGAGAAATACCAATTTGTCAGAATATCGGACCTAACCGAGAAAGTCCTAACTAAGCCGATACGACTTTAAATGGTGATGCAGTTAAAGATAGAATCAATATATCTAATAGGAACGCTTGCATCAACTTGAATAGAATATCAGACCTAACCGAGAAAATTTTAGCCATGCCAATACATGCGAAGTTGATGAAACTTACTTTCTCGTCGCAGATCGAAACTGATGCTCAACTCGAAACTAAGAAGTCGTCGAGATAAAAGGTGGCTATGTGCTGAAAGTAATTGTATTGATCTGTGGAAATAGATAACAAAGACCCTAGGTCTACATATTTATACCCTTGGATTGATACATGTCCTGATCGGATATAAGATAAGAGTCCTAACAAGGAAAGAAAAATAACTAATCCTGCCTATTTAAGAGATATACTAAAAATATAAAATTGCCTTATTGTGGTCTTCACGATTCCTCTTTGAATTTATCTTGATTTGGATAAGCTTCCATCTACCATCCTTCACCGAATTCACTAAAGAACCACACCAAATTTTGGTGTTAACACGGTGGTGGTGTTGCGACTTCAGCGCTTGGACGATTCTTGCAGCGGTTTGTCTGGAACAAGGGTATGGTTTGCGCAAAGGTGACGGCGAGCAGCGTCGTGTGCAGTTGAGCCGACATGGGCTGACTTCCTTCCATGGCCATGCGGGGTGGCTGCTTGAAGTAGTTTTGCATCTGCACGCCTTCGTGGGTGAAAGCCACTGCAGAATCGGAGAAGGGGAATGGAGGAGAGAGAAGAATTGGAGATGGAGAGGAGAGGTTGGAGAAAGAAGAAAAGCCCTAACATATGGGGTTCATGTGGGTCCAACTCATCACATCAGCTAAAACCAGACACTATATTGCTTGGAACCTCTGTTACACCGGTTTTATAAGTGGTGGTACACATTATATATGGTATTTTGGATCGAGGACATATTCAAACTCGGCGTCAAGATGAGAGACCTAAAGTTAATTGAACTTATTCCGCAGAGGCCCCTGCCCTGCCAGATTGGCCCATTCTGGTCTTATCAGCCACGTCTTGCCACAAGCCCACAACGCACAATCGACAAGAGCCGGAAGCCACGCCCACGATTGACGGCGGCCGGCCAGCTCCGTCCGTAACAAGCACATAACCGTTTGTGATAGCCTTAATAATGATGATGTTGAGTTTTTTTTAAAAAAGGTAAAAACGAAGGCACTGTTAACTAATTTAAAATGTGCAACTTGTCTTTGAAATTGTAATACATGGGCCCATAAAAATTTGAACACCAATCATCACATATGGTATTCCAGTGTGACATCCCACTGTATTTTAGGTTTACCTTTTCAAATTATTTATCGGATCATTGAAGCGGACTATTTGCCAGAAAAATATATTTTATAAAAAAATATGGCATATGGTTGTCTCTATCTTGTTATCCTGTCATCTTGAGCTATCTAAGGAGGACAGGACGCCCCTTGAGGGTATAATCACTTTGATAATAGTAACTCGATCGTTAGATCAATACAAGTCTCGGCGGATACAATCCCCGAAACAGGAGTAGGGTATTATTTCTTTTCGAGAAGGTCTAAACCTGTCTAAACCTTTGTCTCATCACCCATCCACTTTAGATCTTGTGCACTACCCCCCTTTTCTTATTGCCAAAACCAAGTTTCGACACTTGGCGCACCGGTAGGGGTTGCGTCAAGTTTTTCACCGACAAGTGCGATGAGATCTACTTCAGGCATCGACGACTTCGCCTTTCTCCCTGGGCAGGTGTACTGCTTCAGCAGCCTCAACTTCATCACTGACAACTTCCTCACGATTTCTCTGCTCAACTTGGATTAGAACTAGTTGTGAGGGGACAACTACTCAGCTCCGTTAGGGTTACCAGACGCTGCCAAGACCTACTACAACCTCCTTTCCTCCGAGTCAGCTTCAAACCACTCGGGGGGATCTCCAACACCAACTTCTGCACAAAACTTCTCCAGCAAAACGCGGGCGTACCGGCCGATCGTCATGCAACTTCCTCCAATACTTGCCACGACGTTTGGATCTAGATCTGTTTCTCCCCGGAGGTCCCGATCTGAGACAACTCTGGAGGCAGCCATGTTAGACTCTAGGGAGGTCGGCGTCATGCTTCAGCCTCTTGGATCCTGTTCATCCACCGAGATCACCGACTACGTCAGCTCTTTAGAAGATTATGACAACATCATCATCGAGTATATCGACAGCTCTGAGTTCGACGACAATTACAGCTCACTCTTTTTCGATGTTTTTATGGTGGACGTTGGAGAAACCGACTCAGCTGTCGCTCGAAGGGATGTGAAGGAGGAGCGAGCCAAGTTTGAAAAGGAACACAAACGCAAGGAGGAGGAAGACAGAAGGAAACGAGATTTGGCTTCAGTCGGGCATGCAGCCTGTGATGCCATACTTCAGACCCGTGTCGACAATACTAATGTTTTTCTCACGCCACAACATAACGTAGTCGCGGCAGTTACCCTGCTTGACACCATCATCGATGTGGACCCAGCCAACGTGACTTCAATTTTAAAATAAGTGAAGACCATGGTTGCGGCTACCGTACCGCAGGGCGTCGGAAGCAGTTGGCAAGTTGATGAATCCACTGTGAAAATGCTTGCTGGCAGTCGCCGACCGCCATTATGCTCCAGAGACTACTGGAAAGCTGAACATAGCAAAACTCATACCAGATCAAACGAGCACCATCGTCAAGAAGATACAAGGTGCCAAGACCAGTCGGCTGACTCCTATTACTGACACCGCTTTCAGCCGCCGCTTCATGACCGGGTCCATCGCAGCAATTCCGACTATCAGAGGGGTTCCCGGATGCCCGCTCCTAGCGATATAAGCAATGTGCTCGACCAGCGTTATCGTGAGCGTGAGAATCATGCCCATCACGAAAGACGAAGGTATTCTCCTGATACTGGCGTTGAAGGAGTACCCGCTTTTACCCGATAATTGCGTCAAGTGATTGGCCGAGTGGTTTCAAGCCCATTGGTATTGAGAAGTATGGCGGCAAGACTGATCCCAAGTCATGGCTCACCATCTACACCCTCACCATTCGCGCAGCAGGAGGAGATAGCAAAGCCATGGTTAATTACTTACCAGTGGCACTTGCCGACTCAACCAGGAGTTGGCTTGCCAGCCTACCAAGGGGCTCAATCGACACTTGGAGTGAACTTCGTGATCACTTCATTGCTAATTTTCAAGGTACCTTTGAGAGGTCTAGAACCCACTTCGATTTATACAATGTGATCCAGAAACCCGATGAGTCCTTAAAAGACTACAATCGGCGTTTTTCGGAGAAGCGTAACAAAATTCTGGATATCATCGACGATGTCATCATAGCAGCTTTCTAGAAGGGGATCTCCAATGAGCTGCTCATTGGAAAATTTGGGCGCAAACCTCCAAGGACGGTCAAGAAGTTGTTCGAGACTGCTACCTCTTACGCTAAGTCGGACAACGCCGCCAAAGCATCATGTCAAGAGAAGCGGTCGGAAAGCAGCTGGTGTCCCAAGAAAGATAGCGGTAATAGCAACAACAACGGTGGCCAAAAGGATCGCAAGCGTAAGCCTGAGGATTTAGTGGCCACGACTTCCAACTATCAGCAGCAGCGCCCGCGCATTAGCACCTATGATAAGATCATGAACGGCCAGTGCACACAACACCCCAATCATAAACACGCGGCTAAGGATTGTTTCATCTACAAGCAATTCGCCGAGTAGTATGCAACTCAGCTCAAGAAACCATCTGACGGCGAAGGAACTTCAGGGCACAAAAAAGACGACGACGATGGTGGAGCAGGACCTTTTCAAGATCCTAGAGCCGAGTTAAATCATATTTTTGGAGGACCACTCCCCTATGAGTCCAAAAGGAAACAGAGGCTGATCGACAGAGAAATCAAGGCAATTCAGCCCGAAATACCACAATACCTACGATGGTTCGAGGTTGCTAGCATGTTTGACCGATCAAATCACCTTGACCGAGTGGTCCACCCGGGGCGGTATCCCCTAGTACTAGACCCAGTGGTTCGCAATGTCAAGTTGAAACGTGTCCTCATTGATGGTGGCAGCACACTCAATATCCTTTTGGCCAAGACACTGGACGAGATGCAAATCCCAAGATCTGAGTTGAAACCAAGTTTCGCCCCTTTTCATGGGGTTATTCCAGGATTGTCATCAACACCACTCAGGCAAATCACGCTTCCAGTCACCTTCGGTACTCAGGAGAATTTTTGGACAGAAAACGTTTGTTTTGAAGTCGCGGACTTTGAGGCAGCTTACCACGCCATCTTAGGATGGCTGGCTCTTGCCAAATTCATGGCAGTTCCTCATTACACCTATCTGATGATGAAGATGTCAGGTCCACGAGGAGTTATTTCCCTTCGCAGCGATGTCAAGCAAGCTTTTACCTGTGACAAAGAGAGCTACAACATGGTCCAATCTCATGAGATGTTGCTCGGTCGACAGGAGATCCGACTGGCTGCATCTACATCTGAAGAAGGAGAAATCCCTGCCAAAAAGTTGACCAAGTCAGGAGAAGGCGACGCAGAAACCAAGAAGATTCCACTTGATCCTACAGATCCATTGAAGACCGCTGTAATAGGTGTCGAGTTAGATTGTAAACAGAAAAGCACGTGTTAACGCCAAAATTTGGTAAAGCCCGAAATCATCATCGGCTTAGAATAAGTATCGGCTTCAGAGTCCTGGAATCGATTGATGGGAATTATCACTCGCCAGTAGTCGGATTCTTAGCATATTCGGTTAAGAAAATTAATCAATTAAAGGAAGCTTATCCAAAATAGGCCGAGTTCAAGGAGGATGCGGCATGGCAATCTATCTATTAATTCGGCAGAGTCAGTTAGTTTCCTTTTATCTTTAGGAAAGATTGTATAGAGTCTGATCAGGACTTGTATCTTTTACTTTATCTTTAGAAAAGTTTGTGTCTTGTCCAATAAGGACTAGTATCTACCCATGGGTATAAATACGTACACCCGAGGTCCATGTAATCTATCTCTCGATCAATACAACTACTCTCGGAGCATCGCCACCCTCTTTTTCGAGGTTTTACTTATCAATCGGCAGAACTTGGCACCTGACATGGGGTTGCATCGGCTTTCGATCTCCGGCGAAAGAGTAAGTCCTACGTTTCGCTGGCCTCGGTGAATATATCAGCTACATTGGTATTGTTCAAGGTTGCATCATTTTGACCTCTTGGATTACTCTGGTTCGATTAATATATTTTCCTACTTGATATTTTGATTCTATCTGTAATAGCATTGTGTATAGAGACGCATCAGTTTAGCTGGGACTGTCTTGGTTAGGTCTGATCTTTTGTCTTAGCCGATATTTCTCTACAATCACAATGATGCTTTAGATAGATTTATTATATCAATCACATTAGACAGATTTATTGGCTCATTGAGCATTAGATTATTATATACAATCTCGTGCTGATAATGATAAATTGTTGTTGATAATCTAAGTCTTGTTAAGCCGATAGGTTCATGCTAATGTTTCATCGAAGGGTTAGCCGATCTTATTTGATGTGTTAAATTTTTCTTTGATAGTTTTATTGTCTTGGTTAAATTTAACACATGATCACCCTGAAAATCAACTAAAGGCTTGATTGTTTAGACATTATGTTTCTTTTCATACATAGTGCTGCATCAATTGGGTTTGACCTACTAAGTCGTGCTTAGAATCATAAAAATTAACTTGCCTTTGATTGCCAATAAGGGTTTCATCAGGGTTTCAGCTGATGAGTTATCTGGACGTTGCATCGGCTTATAAGGATTACATATCAGCTGGTTTTAGCCGATCACAATAAAGATTTCACTAATTATATAATCATTTGGATTTATTGGCATCGAATATCCAGCCGATGCATGCTTTAACCTTCGAATCAACAGTTATTTTATCATATCATTATCAGTCGATTGTCCTTATATCATTATTTACTCAAGTATCAGAATCTACATTGGTTATAGCCGATTGCTGAAAACCCTATCGACATTGGCTAGCATTGCTCCATCGGCTTGTCAGCCGATCGGCTATTTGATAGTCAATTTATATATCTTATCAGTTGCAGGATCAAACTGACTGGCACGCCCGCATCTCATCAAAGTTTAGGATCTGCACTGGAGCTAAGCGGATCTCCCAAGCCTTTGTGTGTTTCGACACGGTTTGCGTCAACGCAGATTTGGCACCATTGGCTGGACACAGATTTTTCGTCAACAACGCGCTCATCACCTTTCTTCAAGCTAATAAAGATATATTTGCATGGAAACCTTCTGATATGCCTGGTATTCCTAGAGAGGTGATTGAACACTCGTTAAATGTCAAAGAAGACACGAAACCTATCAAACAACGGCTTTGCTGCTTTGCACAAGATCGAAGAAATGCTATCAAGGAGGAGCTTGCCAAGCTTTTGGTGACTGGATTCATCAAGAAATTTTATCATCCTGACTGGTTGGCTAGAGGTTAATTTCGACGAGTTCTTACTTCCTGGAGCAGAGGTAAGAACTCGTTCCCGATGATTTGCATCGTCGGGGCTAGCGGGTCTCTTTAGACACGTTAAGCCTCGATGATGTGGTCGTCGTTTATCATGTCTTGGATAATTTTGACAGGCGTTTTAGTTATGCATCGCAAGCGATCTACCCGTTTTAGGGTTCATTGCCGGTGACAGTCTAATTATTGTGCTTGGCTAGATTGTTCAATGCATCTACCATCCCCAAAAGTAATCGGCGGCTTGATTTTCTTTGTGTTAAGTCTTGATTCACACTTTGAGTTGTCATCGACCTCAGTCCTGTTTTGAGATTCAACACAAAGCCTGTTTCTGGTTGTAATTAAGGATAGCACTGGGGTTTCAGCCAGTCTTACCTGACGTATGTGATTATCGCTAGGTTTTTGTATGTGTCTGCCATCTGCATGAGTAGATCGATGAATATAGATGCATTTGTTATAGGTTGGTCCTTTGGGTTTATCTGTGATGGATGTGTTTATATTGACTGATTGGTTCATGTAGATTTGCACTAGAGTACTTGCTAGTGTAGTAGTCTTTATTATTCCTTATCGGCCGGTGCTGTTGATTGACATTAACATGTTGACAAAGGCCGATAAGTTTGGATTCATGCTTTAATCTTATTTTATCATGAGTAAGCCGATATAGCTTTGCCCTATCGGCTGGGCTATGATAATGTGTCATCGGCCTATCGGCCGATCGGCCATTGTTTTTTGACGTGGTTTACTTGTTTCTTGTTGATTGTAGATCAAATCAACTGGCACGCTCTGCGCACAACTAGGCAAGCCATTTGGACCTGCATTGGAGTAAAGGAAATCTCCCAGGCCACCGTGGAAACGCGGAACCCGTTTGGTCGCAAGGCGGGTCGAAATTCTGCGCCAACACACTTTTGGCACGCCTAGTGGGACCTTAAGAACGCAAGCTTTGCGACAGCAACAAGATCACCTCAAAATGTCGAAGCAGGCTGAGATCTCCGAGGAGAATGTCGTCTCTGTAACCGTCGACCAGCTCAACGCAGAACAGAAAGCCGAGATGGACAAGCTGGATGAGCAGTTCCAGAATATGTATTTGCAAACATATTCTAGGACTCGGCAAGGCACCTTGGACCAAAAGTCTAAGGTAATAATGCCGAGTCCTGGAGATGGAGCTAGCACATCGGCGACGGCACACGGCCACACCGTCAAGACCGAGGATACTGCGGCCCCGACGTTGCAAGACAGGATTGACTCCGCGGTTCATTCTGCGCTAGTCAACCAGTCGGGGATCCTGGTGAACACATTGACCAATACAGTCAAATCGATCCTAGATGGGTCGATCCACCAGTACAAGTCTCAAGGCCCAATTTATCTGCCGGAGAATAAGTTCCCTGCCTATTGGACCTTGAGGAACGACCTGAGCACGACTCAGCAGACGGCGCCGATGCCACCCCCATCGGCGCAACCAACAACCCTGCCGCTAGTCCTCACCAAGCAGGTGGGAGGAAGCCCCCAGCACATAACGGAGGAGCAATATGCTCAATGGACCAAGGGGAAGCAACCAGTGCTCGAGCCGATGCAGCAAGTTCCTGTCAACCAGCCATCGGCCGGACAGCCACAAGCCCCTGTGTTCAACAACCCCCCACCACAGGCTGCTTACCACACGCCACAAGGCTACCAGCAGCACACCACAGGGCAGTATGGCGCGCAGAACCTTGATCACCATTATCAGCCGTACTCCCCCAGGCAGTATCAAGAAGAGGGCTTGCAACAATCATATCAGCAGGACCTCCCGCATCGGCCCGCAGGATACTGGGCTGATATGATAGCCGAAGTGATGCGAGATCAGTTTGGCTTGAAGCCCAAGGAGAATTCTACGGTGTATCGGCACCCGTACCCCGAGGAATTTGATAGAGTGCCACTGCCAGGCCGATACAAGATCCCGGACTTCTCCAAATTTTCGGGGCAGGACAACGTCTCGACATATGAGCATGTGAGCCGATTCCTAGCACAGTGCGGGGAAGCATCAGCTATCGAGGCATTGAGGGTGAGGTTTTTCCCTCTGTCCTTATCAGGGTCTGCATTTACATGGTTTTCATCCTTACCCTGCAATTCCATCAGAGGATGGATAGATCTTGAGAAACAGTTTCACAGATATTTCTACAATGGTGTACAAGAGATGAAACTGTCCGATCTCACCGTCATTAGGCAACGAGTTGATGAATCGGTCGCAGAATATATTCAAAGGTTTAGGGACATAAGGAACAGGTGTTACAGCCTCAGCTTGACCCATTCTCAATTGGCCGATCTGGCGTTTCAAGGATTACTCGGGCCGATACGAGAAAGGTTCTCGTCACAAGAATTTGATAGTCTAGCTCAGCTAGCACAGAGGGTATCGGCCCACGAGCAACGATTCCAGAAGGCAAAGAAGTTTGCAAAGAAGATCAATACGGTCTATCAGTATGCCTCCGACGATGATGATGAGGAGGATGTCGACGTCAACTTGGACGAGTGGGCCCGGATGAGGAAGCCGACAACTTGCCAATGGGCAAAAAAGGGCGACAAAGAAGACAAGTTTGATTTCGACATCAACAAGGCCGATAAGATATTTGATCTACTGTTGCAAGAAAAGCAGATTCAGCTGCCAGTAGGTCACGTATTGCCACCGGCCGAAGAAATCAAGAAGAGTAGATATTGCAAGTGGCATAACTCTTATTCACACCATACCAATGAATGCAAGATCTTCAGACAACAGATCCAATCGGCTATCGAACAAGGCAGAATTAAAATCGATGACGCCAAGAAGCCGATGAAGATAGAAGGGCACCCGTTCCCAATCAACATGGTACGGGCAGACAGGGCCGACGGCGGTGGCCATCGGACCGGCAAGCGATCTTATCAGACCTCTGAGGGCCTGATCAGAAAGTACCAGCGGAGGCAGGAAGAACAAGCTCAAGACTGCCCCGATCAAGACAACTCTTACGACCCACATTGGGAGTGTGAGTTTTTCCGGTTCTGTTGGAATGACGGGATGGGATTGCCATCCATCCAGGAGTGCCCTGCGTGCAATGAGGCAAAAGACTCTTATCAGGGTAGCTCAAGCAGGCAAGCGCATCGGCTGGCCAAGCAAAGAAAATCTGTTCATGAAAGGCTGGGGCCGATGCGCCAAGAGCAACAGATTGAAGCCAAGGAGCAGATCCAGAACCCCCAATGGTGCCCAAGCGATGTATTCAGCAAGACACAAAAACTGCGGGTTCAGAGACTAAGAAGGAGGGAACAAACCCAAGAACAACAGGCAACAGTAGCCCATCGGCCGGCCAAGACCAAGAAAGAGTGGAGGATAAAATCCACGATGGTCACGGCCGATGAAGGCACCTCCGATACAGCTCAGGCTTCTACGGCTTCAAAAGGTAAAGGAGTGGCATCGGCGTCTGTTAACATGGTTTTTATACTGCCAGCAGAATACAGCGTGCAGGCGGCCGATGAAGCAGTAGCCGACGACGAGCAATCTTCGACTAGGCTACAGTTGTCACCCGATCAAGCCGTGTTCGACAAGCCAGTCGACGCCAGCTACAGGCACCTACGGCCGTTATACATCAAAGGATTCATTAACGGGCTGCCGATGACGAAGATGTTGGTTGATGGCGGCGCGTCGGTCAACCTAATGCCATACACAACCTTCCGGAAGCTTGGAAAGGTGCCTGAGGACCTTATCAAGACCAACATGGTGTTAAAAGACTTTGGTGGCAACGCCTTTGAGGCGAAGGGGGTGCTCAACGTGGAACTCACCGTGGGTAGTAAGACGATACCCACAACCTTCTTCGTCTTCGATGGAAAGGGTTCCTACAGCATGTTGTTGGGACGAGACTGGATCCATGCAAACTATTGCGTCCCTTCAACAATGCATCAATGTTTGATACAATGACAAGGGGACCAGGTCGAGATCGTGCATGCCGATCGGTCAGTACACGTGGCCAATGCCGATCTCGCAGTTTGGGAGATGGAGGGAATCGATTGCTTGTCCGGGTGAGTCTGGGACGCCGATTTCCTCAAAGTAACTGATTGCAATATCGAGATGATTGAAGATCAAGACAAGCAGTTGCTTTAACAAAGATGTACCATCCACCGTCCAAGACGAACAAACTAGTCCCTACACAGACGATGCGGTGGATGAGTTAGATGGAAAGTTGGGACAAGGCTTTACGTCGGCCGATCAGCTCGAGGAAGTTGATATAGGAATAGGTGATAAGCCTAAGCCGACGTATGTAAGAACAAACCTACCAAAGGAATATAAGAATAATTTGATAAATCTTTTGAAAGAGTTCGTAGATTGTTTTGCATGGGAATACCATGAGATGCCAGGATTAAGCCGATCGATTGTAGAACATCGGCTGCCTATCAAACCAGGCTATCGGCCGGTTAAACAAGCGCCTAGGAGATTTAAGGCCGATATGCACGAAACTATCAAGGCAGAGATAACAAGACTTTACGACGCCAACTTTATCAGACCCTGCCGATATGCGGCGTGGGTTTCCAACATAGTTCCAGTGTTAAAGAAAAACGGCAAGCTTAGGGTCTGCATCAACTTCAGAGATTTGAATAAAGCAACACCAAAAGATGAGTACCCTATGCCACTGGCCGATCTGCTAGTAGATGCCGCATCTGGACACAAAATCATCAGTTTCATGGATGGAAACGCAGGCTACAACCAGATTTTTATGGCTGAAGAAGATATACACAAGACCGCCTTCCGGTGTCCGGGGGCAATCGGCTTGTATGAGTGGGTTGTTATGACTTTCGGCTTGAAAAACGCTGGAGCTACTTACCAGAGGGCTATGAATTATATTTTTCATGATCTTATTGGCCCACTGATTGCGGTCTATATTGACGACGTCGTCGTGAAGTCCAAGGAGTACGACATGCACCTAGCCGATTTACGCAAGGTACTAGAAAGAGCGAGAAAATATGGTTTAAAGATGAACCCTAAAAAGTGTGCCTTTGGCTTATCGGCCGGTCAGTTTCTGGGTTTCTTGGTCCATAAAAGAGGTATTGAGATCACGCAGAAGAATATTGATGCCATAAAAAATATCAAGCCTCCAACAAACAAAACCAAGTTACAATCTCTGCTCGGGAAGATCAACTTCGTCCGGCGTTTCATATCAAACCTGTCAGGCAGAATAGAGCCATTCACTCCATTATTGAAGATAAAGGACGATCAGGAGTTCGTATGGGGTGATAGGCAACAAAAAACACTGGACGATATCAAAGAATATTTAAGTTCTCCCCCAGTCTTAATCCCTCCATGGAAAGGGATTCCATTCAGGCTGTACCTATCGGCCGATGAGAAATCCATCGGCTCAGTCTTGGTTCAAGACATTGATGGCAAGGAACGAGCTATTTTTTATCTCAGCAGGAGGTTGTTAGATGCCGAGACAAGGTACACGCCGGTGGAGAAATTATGTCTGTGCTTGTATTTTTCATGTATTAAGTTAAGGCATTATTTACTTTCCAATGAATGCATCGTGGTCAGCAAGGCCGATGTGATGAAATACATGCTATCAGGCCTTGTTTTAAAAGGAAGAATTGGGAAGTGAATTTTTGCTCTAACAGAGTTTGACCTCAGATATGAATCGGCCAAAGCAATCAAAGGACAAGCCCTGGCCGATTTCATTGTTCAACATAGGGATGATTTAGTCGCATATGTAGACATCGTGCCATGGACGCTGTATTTTGATGGATCTGTCTGTCGACATGGATGCGGTATCGGCCTGGTCATTATATCCCCTCGGGGGGCAAGCTTCGAATTTGCTTTTACTATCAAGCCTTATTATACAAACAATCAAGTAGAGTATGAGGCTGTTCTCAAAGGCTTGCAGTTATTACAAGAGGTTGAGGCCGATTCCGTGGAGATCATTGGTGATTCACAGCTGGTAGTTAATCAACTTTCTTGGGATTATGAGTGCAAGGATGACATTCTCAAGGTCTACCACGAAGAGTGCAAGGAGTTGCTTCAGGCATTCAAGGTCGTGACAATGAGGCATATACCCAGGGAGCAAAACTTCGAGGCCAATGATCTGGCTCAGGGGGCATCGGGATACAGGCCGATGGCCAAGGATGTACGGGTTCAAATCGCCGCCATGGACGCCGACGATTGGAGATTTGCTATCATTGATTATTTGAAGAATCCTTCCCAATCGGCATCACGGAAGATGAGATACAAAGTATTGCAGTATGTCCTGTTAGATGATGATTTATATCATCGGACGATTGATGGTGTCTTGCTCAAGTGCCTAGGTCCTGAGGAGGCCAAAATCGTTATGAGCGAGGTCCATGAAGGGATTTGTGGAACACATCAATCGACCCATAAAATGAGATGGCTGTTGAAACGCACTGGATATTTTTGGCCAACAATGCTAGAGGATTGTTTCAAGTATTATAAAGGATGTCAAGATTGTCAGAAATTTGGAGCAATTCAGCGAGCACCGGCATCGGCTATGCATCCAGTCATAAAGCCGTGGCCGTTTCGTGGATGGGGAATAGATATGATCGGTCAGATTAACCCGCCATCAAGCAAGGGACACAAATATATCTTGGTGGCTACAGATTACTTCACAAAGTGGGTTGAGGCCGTTCCCCTTAAGAAAGTTGATTCCAAGGATGCGATTCAGTTTATCAAGGAATATATCATACATCAATTTGGGTTACCTTAGACAATAACCACCGATCAGGGATCAATCTTCGTGTCCGATGAGTTCGTCCAGTTTGCCGATAGCATGGGCATTAAATTATTAAATTCTTCTCCATATTACGCGCAAGCTAATGGGCAGGCAGAGGCTTCTAATAAGACTTTAATCAAGCTAATCAAAAGGAAAATCGACGAACAGCCGAGGCAATGGCACACGACGCTGGCCGATTCCCTTTGGGCGTATCGGGTGGCTTGCCACGGTGCGATTCAAGTACCTCCGTATCAGTTGGTTTATGGACATGAAGCTGTACTGCCATGGGAAACCAACATCGGCTCAAGAAGGATTGCTTTGCAAGACGACTTGACAGAGTTGGATGACTTGGCGCATGTCCGATTGCGTGCATTGGAGAAAATAAAGCGCGATAAGGATCGAGTTGCTCGTCATTATAATAAAAAAGTTGTTGCCAAGTCGTTTGAAGAAGGGGAACTTGTATGGAAGCTAATAATGCCGATTGGTTCCAGAGATAATAAATTCGGCAAGTGGTCACCTAATTGGGAAGGTCCTTTTTAGATTCATCGATGTGTCCCTCACAATGCTTATTTGCTTAAGGGGCTAGATGGTGAGATTTATGGACGAGCTCTTAATGACAAATACTGAAAGAAATATTATCCTAGTGTCTGGATTGATTCATGATCGGCCCCTCAGCCGATTTATGATAACAGCCGACGTGCTATGCATCGTCTTTAGATGGCCGATATATACTATCGTCCTTAGTTCAACTTTTACAACATGAGCCCTCATCTTCTAAAATTTGGGGGGCATATATATACTATCGTCCTTAGTTCAGACTTGGCCTTTTTCCGATTGAAATCGACTTCGGCTGCTTGGCCGATTAAGGGGATGTTGTTTACAAGACGGACTTCACAAACAATTTTCAAGCTGGAATGTCTTCAGATCTATTTAGACCAAATTCGGCTGCTTAACCAATGGGATTTGTGTTTATACAATATAAAGACAAAATATGTTATGTCACCCGATGAAATCTGCAATAGCTGTGATGGCTCTACGGCGAATCTGCTCGATATCTTTTATAACTTGGGCGTCATCGGCCATCGATCCTGGAATTGGCTTCAACAATTTGCTCAGGGTCGCGAGGTACTTGGCCAATGCCTTTAACTTTGCCGTTTGGTCTTCTATAGCCTTCGGTGATGCAGCTATCCCGGCCTGGACTTCTTGGATTTCTTTGCGAGTTGCTTCTAGCTTGGAGATGAGGTCTGCTTCGAGGTGTTGGGGTTCTTCAAGTCTGTTCTTCAAGACAATCGGCTCCACAACTAGCTCATCCAACCTGGTCTTGTCAGAATTGACTTGAGCCTTGCTAGCGGATATGGCCGATTCCAGGTTTTCGCGTTCCCGCCTCTTCGCAATCCTTTCTTTAACTTTATGAAGCTTGAAGCGATATTGTTCCAAGAAGATGGCCGGTGTCAGGATCTCCATCAGGCCTTCAGGCAGTTGATCTTGAATCGCTTGTACTCTAACCCTGATGGGAGTGCAATCCTCCACCAAGAACTCTAGAGAGGATTCCAGCCGATTGGCAATGTCGGCTAGCTGGTTCTTTAGCTCGTCGGAGATCGATGTCTTGGTTGTGGCAGGAGGTTCCTTGTCTTCATCATCAAGAAACTGGCCGATATCAAAGGAGAACATATTGGCTAGGTTCTGCAAATATCAATATAGGTCAAGGTTAGCCTTGTCTAGCAAGGATCGGCGAAAAAAGGATCAGAGTAATCCTGGTTACCTGTGTTGGAGCGTCAGTGGTGCTTGCATCGGCTTCCTTTTGCTGTGATGAAACAATAGGCAAGGGGATTGGCCGATGTGGTGCAGGTGATGGGGCTCCTGGCTGGAGAAAAGCAAGAAATTGATGAACAGATCTATGTTACTAGAGGCACAATGTAAAATTAACTCTTACCGAAGCAATCGGCGAGGGTGGCGGAGAAGGAGAAGGGGTCCTCAATCGGGCTTTAGCTCGTTCACGTTTCTGTAAGGTTGCCTTCTTGGTTCTTGAAGGGGCCGATTGGGTTCTCTCCTTGAGAATAGACGACGCAGCAGCCTGAAAAGATGTCAAATTATAGCATACCAATAAGAAGGGGATTGCATGAAGTACAGTAAAAGAAATATTTTAACGTTGTGGACTGCATGTCTAGTCTTCCTTGGTGGGGCAGCACCGGCTTGGTCATCGGCCGATGGGATTGTGGTGTTCTTGGCCGATGGTTTCTTGACGGTCTCAGCCGATGAATCTTCTTCTTCAGACACATCGGCTGCTGCTGCATTGACCTCTTCCTCCATCACTTGTTCATCAAGGAATTCTTCTAGGGGGGGTCCAGCTCTTCGAGATCGGCTTGGTCGTCAGTTTTGGCCTTCTTGCTGGATTTTTGGGATTTGCCCTTGGCTGGTGCTTTCCTCTTGGGATTTTCTTTAATCATCGGCCCTTGAAGTAGCGTTGAAACCTTTGGGGCAGTAAGGCTGATGATGGATTCCAGGATAGTTGATCCTAATGGAGCTATGGCTTGAGCTTAAAAGATTTTCCGTCCACTGTTGCTCACGGATGGTATCGGCTCGTCTGGGACTTGAGGGCTGATACCCTGGATATGCTCTGTCACATAAAATTTGGCCGATTGGTGGAAAATATGAGCGGCCCATTCTTGCCACCATGACTGGAAGTTGATATGAACGAAGGCGCTCAAATGCAATCGGTCGCAGTCACCAAGATTTGGGAGTTTGATTTCTAGTGCTTTGCTCATGACCAGCACCGATAGGACTGTGCCTCTGCTCTCTAGGAGTCTATGAAGATACAAATTGGTGGGGAGTTGCCCAAGTCCGCACTGTCTAGCAGCTACCATTGGATTGTAAAACTCGTAAGACAGGCTGGTACTTCTTCCTTGAAATATGCTTACTGGGAGCAGGCATGGGGTGAGGCCAATCATGAATAGTTCCCTTGACTCCATGTCATCATTTACCAAGCTCAATTGAAGATCGTTAGGGAGTTCAAAATCTTGGTCCGAGGTGTAGATGAACATGTCTATCCTAACTGATGGAGGACCGGTGTAGAATCGGATGAACCATGTAGACACGTCTTCGGCCGATTGGTCTGCTCCTAGATAAATGGAGGCTGCTTCCCCATAGGACATGCATCTTCTGGTCCTGGGATCTTCGTGATCGGCATATTTTGATGGGAAGCAAGAATCCGATAGTGGTGGCCGATCAACTATGGTGTTGGTGTGGATGGTGAGCCAAAGCTGTATAAACCACCATGGTCCTCCATGAGCCACAGTTTGCTTCAACATTAAGTCTTGAGTGGAGGTATGGAGTAGCCAATAGACAGCTCCCAAGAGGTATCGACCAAGAGGGATTTGCTTCTTGTTGGCCAAAGCTTGAGCCAAGTGTTGACAATTTGTAGTAGGGCCACAGGTCGATCCGCAGAAGACGAATCTTTCCAACCACAGTGTCAGGAAAGCCACATGTTCTCTTTCCGAGACTGATCCTTGTTCCATGTGTTCAGAGATATATCTGGACCAGCCTCCAATCTTCTTGGTTTTCAATTTGTGACTACTGTTCACCAGGAGGCTAAAGGGATTGATTTCGGAGTCAATGTCCAATCCTGTTAGTATCTTGACATCAATCAGAGTTGGGGTCATCGGACCTTGTTTGAACAGGAAGGCGTTTAAGGTACTAGACCAGAAGTAACTGGCGGCCGACATGAGTGGCTCGTTTTTCTTGGTATCGGCCAGGGATAAAGTAATGCATTGGCCGATTCCTATTTCGTCCCAGTGGATTTGTTTGGTTGTAGCGATTCTCTTATGCCAGGTTCTATATCCGTTAAGCTTCGACGGCCCGGATCTGAAGGTATGTTTCCATGAAGAAACATTGGGCTTGGCTTGCCTAAAGGGGATTCTGTCTGTTTCAGCATTAATCAGCCAAGTTGGGTCGCAGTTGCCCATGGGGCCTAGTAAGAAGCGATGTGATTTGTCATCGGTGGGGATCAGGATTTGGTTTTTGAAGACCTAGGTCATAAGAATGACGATGAAAATATAAGACCTGAGAGGCAAAATTTTGAATCCCTAGTTTGAAGAAATCGGCGGAAAAGTGAGAATGTGGATTTAGAAGGGATTGACTTACCACAGGGACCTCGAAGGCGTAGAACGGAGCGGAGGCCATTGTTGTTGTCGAAAGGGGTCGCTGTTGAGGGGGTCGATGTCGATGGGACGCCGAGGGGTCGCCGGAGTTGAGGAACACGAAGAGATTATTGAATTGGCGGCGGAGGGATGTGAATCTGGATTTACGCGGTTTTCAGCCAAGCTTTAGTAAGGAAGTCGATGGGTTCCTCGGAGCTAATTCCGCCACATTATATAATGAGGCGGAATTGGGGGGCATGTGTTAACGACGGATTTTGGTAATCGACTTGGAAGTGAAAGAGGAGACCGAAGCAGAGAAGAAGGATTGAGTTGGAGTCGGACCAGGCTTCGTATCAGACTCGGTAACCGTATCGGACTGGGGAGGTGCTGCCAGAAAGAGTGTATCGGCCGATACGGATTCGATGTGATTGTTGGCCGATACGGGTTGTAAGTTGACAGAGTCAGCGTGGGTTTGATCTGGGCTCGAGATAAGCTTCAAGGAAGTTGCCAAATAGAGATAAAGCTCGGTTTTAGGCAATTGTATCTTGTAAATCAAGTAGGTTTAGATCTAATCTGTGGCAAGAGTCTGCCGTAAAGACTTATTGTTTGTTAGAGATAAGATCATGTCCTACAAGGACCCTGTTGTAACCTCGGGTATAAATATCCCGGTAGTTTGTACATAGAAACTCTCTCACAACTCAATACAACAAAACAGTTTCAATCTACTTTGGCGCATCGCCAACCCTCGCAAGAGGTTAATTTCGACGAGTTCTTACTTCCTGGAGCAGAGGTAAGAACTCGTTCCCGACGATTTGCATCGTCGGGGCCAGCGTGTCGCTTTAGACACGTTAAGCCTCGATGATGTGGTCATCGTTTATCATGTCTTGGATAATTTTGACAGGCGTTTTAGTTATGCATCGCCAGCGATCTACCCGTTTTAGGGTTCATTGCCGGTGACAGTCTAATTATTGTGCTTGGCTAGATTGTTCAATGCATCTACCATCCCCAAAATTAATCGGCGACTTGATTTTCTTTGTGTTAAGTCTTGATTCACACTTTGAGTTGTCATCGACCTTAGTCCTGTTTTGAGATTCAACACAAAGCCTGTTTCTGGTTGTAATTAAGGATAGCACTGGAGTTTCAGCCAGTCTTACCTGACGTATGTGATTATCGCTAGGTTTTTGTATGTGTCTGCCATCTGCATGAGTAGATCGATGAATATAGATGCATTTGTTATAGGTTGGTCCTTTGGGTTTATCTGTGATGGATGTGTTTATATTGACTGATTGGTTCATGTAGATTTGCACTAGAGTACTTGCTAGTGTAGTAGTCTTTATTATTCCTTATCGGCCGGTGCTGTTGATTGACATTAACATGTTGACAAAGGCCGATAAGTTTGGATTCATGCTTTAATCTTATTTTATCATGAGTAAGCCGATATAGCTTTGCCCTATTGGCTGGGTTATGACAATGTGTCATCGGGCTATCGGCCGGTCGGCCGTTGTTTTTTGACGTGGTTTACTTGTTTCTTGTTGATTGCATATCAAATCAACTGGCACGCTCTGCGCACAACTAGGCAAGCCATTTGGACCTGCACTGGAGTAAAGCAAATCTCCCAGGCCGCCGTGGAAACGCGAAACCCGTTTGGTCGCAAGGCGGGTCAAAATTCTGCGCCAACACTAATCTAGTCTTAGTTCGAAAGAAAACTGCGCAGTGGCGCATGTGCGTCGAATAGATGGATCTCAACAAATCTTGTCCCAAAGATCATTTTGGTTTACCTCGCATCGATCAGGTCGTTGATTCAACTACTGGCTGTGAGCTTCTTATTTTCCTTGATTGTTACTTGGGATATCATCAGATTAGCCTGAAGGGGTCCGACTTCTTGAAGACCTCGTTTATCAACCCGTTCGAAGCCTACTGTTATATCACAATGCCATTTGGTCTCAGGGATGCAGGAGCTACATATCAATGCATGATTCAATGATATTTGTAGACACAACTCGGACGCAATGTGGAGGCTTATGTTGATGATGTTGTTATCAAGACCAAATGAAGAGATGATCTGATTGTTGATTTGGAGGAAACTTTTCAAAATATTTGAGCTTTCAGGATGAAGTTAAACCTATAAAAATGCACCTTTGGAGTACCATCACGGAAGCTGCTTGGCTTCATGGTGTGTCATCAGGGTATTGAAGCTAACCCGAAGAAAATTAATGCCATACAAAACATGAAACCGCCTAGCACTCAGAAGGATGTTCAAAAACTTATTGGATGCATGGCGGCCCTCAGCCGATTTGTTTCAAAGCTTGGGGAACGAGGCATGCCTTATTTCAAATTGCTCAACAAAATAGACGAATTCCAGTGGACCCTTGAGGCCCAGAAAGCTTTTGAAGATTTTAAGTATTTTATCACGATGCCGTTTGTGCTAGCTCCGCCACATCCTCAAGAGCCCTTATTGTTTTATGTGTCGGCAACTTTTCAGGTGGTTAGTACAGTTTTGGTTGTTGAGCATGAAGAAGAAGGTCGGGTCCAAAAGGTTCAGAGACCTATTTACTTCGTCAATGAGGTATTGGCTAGATCTAAAACACGCTATCCCTAGGTACAAAAATTATTATATGGAGTTTTAATTACCATTAGGAAATTAGCTCATTATTTTCAAAGCCACTCGATCACGGTGGTTACATCTTCTCCACTCAGTGATGTCCTTCATAATCGTGAGGGCACGGGGCATATTGCAAAGTGGGCATTGGAGTTGATGGCATTAGACATTACTTTCAAAGCTCGGACGTCGGTTAAGTCTCAGGTTTTGGCTGATTTTGTTGCTGAGTGGACCGAGTGCCAGGGAGTTGTGCTTGCGGAGAGGTTGGAATATTGAACCCTCTATTTTGATGGATCTAAAAGAGTTTTTGGCACGAGGGCGGCGGTGGTCCTAATTTCCCCGACTGGAGAAAGGTTGCGGTATGTTCTTCAAATTCATTTTTTGACATCACACAATGTAGCTGAGTATGAGGCCCTGCTTCATCGGTTACGTCTTGCTATATCATTAGGAATACGACACATGATTGTATTGGGAGATTCTCAGCTAGTGGTTAATGAAGTTATGAAGGATTGGT
Organism: Oryza officinalis; assembly: GCA_008326285.1. NCBI lineage: Eukaryota > Viridiplantae > Streptophyta > Magnoliopsida > Poales > Poaceae > Oryza > Oryza officinalis. The sequence goes on from BDMV01000005.1 coordinate 14,250,230, forward strand.
CTTGTTTAAATGACAACATGGCTGCTTATCGCTAGGATGTTTGTAAGTTGGAGGATAAATTTGATGGTTTAGAGTTATCTCATGTCTTGAGGCACAACAATGAAGCTACTGATCAAATGGCTAATTTTGCATCCAGAAGGGAGGCAGCCCCGACAGATGTTTTTGTGGAACACCTTCATGAGCCGACTGTTGCAAAGAAAGAGATTTTTGAAGAAGACGCGGTAAAACAAGTATCCATGCTTGATATCGGTTAGAGAACACCTTTCATTAAGTTTTTAACCCAGCAAGAGTTGCCCCAAGATCGTGATGATGCTGAACGAGTTCCACGTCGTAGCCGAAGTTATGTGATGGTTGATTATAAGTTGTATAAGTGGAGTTTGACTAGTGTTTTGTTAAGATGTGTTTCTCGTAAGGAGAGCTGACAATTATTGCAGGATATCCACTCGTGAATATGTGGCAGTCATGCCGTGGCACACACTTTGGTGGGTAAAGCTTACCGACAGGGATTTTTCTGGCTCACGGTTGTTACGGATGCAGACAAAGTTGTTTGGACTTGTGAAGGTTGTCAATTTTTTGCGGCCCAAGAGTTGCAAACTATTTCTCTTTCATAGCCTTTTGTTGTTTGGGGGTTGGACATGGTGGGTCCTTTTAAGAAGGCTCTAGGAGGCTTCGCGCATTTTTTCGTTGCTATCGATAAGTTTTCCAAGTGGATTGAGGCTAAGCCAGTTGCTACAATTACGACTGATAAAGCTCGTGATTTCTTCATCAACATCGTACATCGGTTGTTGTTCCAAGTTGGATTATTACTGATAATGGCACTTAGTTCACGGGAGTAGTTTTTAAGGATTTTTGCGAAGACTTTGGGATTATAATATGTTATGCATCGGTTGCACATCCTAAGAGTAATGGACAAGTTGAGTGAGCTAATGGAATTGTTCTTCAAGGCATCAAGGCCCATGTTTTTGATAGATTACGCCCTTATGCTGGACGATGGGTGGAAGAATTGCCTTCAGTTTTATGGTCATTGTGAACCACACCCAGTTAGGCTACGGGTCAGTCTCCTTTCTTTTTGGTTTATGGGACTGAGGCTATGTTGCCGAGTGAGATGGAGTTTGAATCTTTTCAGGTTCGTAATTTCAATAAGGAGCGTTGCGACCAAGATCGTATTGAGGATTTAAACCGATTGGAAGAGGCCTGCGAAACTGTTCTTATTCACTCGGCAAGATATCTCCAAGGACTTCGACATTATCATAATCGCAATGTTCGATTGTGGGCATTTATTGTTGGTGATATGGTTTTATGGAGAATCCAGACAACCAAGGATAGGCATAAACTGTCTCCTTATGGGAAGGTTCTTTCATAATTTCCGAGGTAACTCGGGCAGGGACTTATCGATTAAAGCATGAAGATGGATCGATCGTGGAAAATTCTTGGAATATTGAACACCTTCGGCTTTATTATACTTAAGTTATACTTTTGTATCTTATTTCTCTCGACTGCCGATGTCAAGTAAGTTACCTTCTTGAGTTGCCAGTCGGGGCTATCAATAATAGTAAAGTGAACTGTTTCCTTTAGTTATGATTTGTTTGTATTCAGCTTATCATTGATTTTTTTTATCTATGTCAAGTGGATAAGGACTGAAAATTTTTTTAAGGCTTAATCAGGTTCGAGGCTTGATATAAGTTGGAGAAGAATTTTTAAGAAATTAAAAATTGGATTCAGCATTCAAAACATAAACATAAATAAGTTGATATATTACAAGGCAAATTACAAATGTGTTCTTTACATCGGGATTTCATCCTCAAAAATTTTCAAGCACATCTGCAGCTATTTTCTGAGTAGATTCTTGAGGTTCGTTTATCAGCTCCATGGTTTGCTCGTCTGAAATACCATCAGCAAAGCCATCTCCTACAACACTTATATCCACTCGAGGATATAAGGACTTTGTCATCGCTAGAGCTTGACTTACTCCCATGGTAGCCACTTCATTGATGTTCTTCAGATACATCTCTAGAGCCCTTCTGAGTTTTTCAAAGATCTTAGAGGCATCTTCAGAGCTTGAGCCCAAGCCATTCTGAAATATGGCATTCAGGATCGGAGCTGCAGCATTTGCGATATCATCTCTGATGGTTTCTGCCCTTTCGATTCGTTCGACAAAGACATTGAATTGGGCTCAGGACTTCATCTTTTGTGTTGTAGGATAAAAACAAACTAGGAATATTGGAATGCTCAAAGTCAGCTTAGCAACCAGATTTAGCGAGTAACCTTCAAGTTCAGATAAGGCTTGGGCCCTGTCTTTTTCCAATCGGGCATTGTTGTGTTCCGCTTTCTTGAATTGGGCCTTCAAGGATTCTATTTCTGCTAGATGAGCTGAAACATAAAGACATGGAATTAGCAACAAGAATTGATTAAGGATGGATGCAAATGTGATGGTTATACTTACCTCCGATTGATCCACGATATTCTAAGTTGATATCCCGGAGTTGGCTGATTTTTGCTCTCAGTTGTTTTTTCCTGGATATGGAGGCTTCTATGGCTTCTTTAAGTTCTTGCTGGACAGCATCCAAGGTATTCAAATGAGGCACTAGCCTTTCCAGAGTATTTCACTTGGCTTGTGATTGGCGATATATTCTCTGTATATGAAAGATGATTAGCTGATGTCATGTTAAGAAGCAGTTGGAGAACATGGGGTTTTACTTACGTTCAATAGCCTAGTGGATTCTGATAGTCACGCAACTAGCAGATCTTCTTCAGCCTCCTTTTGTTTGTTCAAGATGATTCCGTGAGCTCGGCCTTCAGAATCACATCATTGGATTTTGACAAGAGGAAGCGAGTCTTTTGTTGATTTAATATGAAGAATTTTTTCGTCTTCTCCGATTATTGGTTCTGAAAGAGAAATTGCAAACATTTAAGATAAGAGATGAATTTGAAGAGTTAAGTGACCAAGAACTCACTGTGATTATTTCGGAAAGCTTACGCGGAGGACCTTGAACTCTTTCGCCTGCACTAGGAATTGGTTCACCTTGCTCTTTTTGGGCAGCAGAATCATCTTTAGTTGGCTGGTCTTCGTTCATGTTTTCTTCTTTGCCCTTGGAGTGGTCTTTATCTGATGGCTCCTGGTTGTTGAGGGCTGGATCTCCTTCACCCAACTGGTTTTCAGTCAGGGACTCTTGCTCGGTGACCGGATCTAAAGAGCTCGACTAGTTTCTAGTCGGGGGCTCTTGTTCTGCAGTCGGGTTGTTTGAACCCGGTTCATTTTGAGAGGCTCACAGTTAGCTTATCCGACTTACCATAGGGAGTAGGCTATGACTTATGATTATGTAAACCGGCTGGAGACTTGGGTGTTACGTTATCATTGAGATAAGGTGGCGGCCCATAGTCCATAGTTGGTAAGATTGAGGAGTCCGGCATAGAATATGATAGGGTCTCCGACTTGTAAACCTACCCTTCGAGACTATATAAGGATGGTAAGGCGTCCCTTGAGGGGCATAGCGAAAATATACAAACTCACGAGAGCACATATTGAAAGAGATCAAGAGATCAATAAACCACTCGACAGATCGAATCCCCGAAACAGGAGTAGGGTATTACCTCTCGAAGAGAGGGCCTGAACCTGTCTAAATTCCCTTTGCATACTAATCCATCATGTTTGGCTCTTGACTGCTACCCCATATTCTTATTGCCGAAACCAAGTTTCGACAGTTGGTGCGTCAGGTAGGGGCTCTGCGTCAAGATTTCTTCTTCATCTCGCCGACAAGCGCGATGGGATCTACATCAGGCTTCGACGATTTCGTCTTCGCCCCTGGCAAGCGTTTCGCTTCGGCGGCCTCGACTTCACCACCGACAAATTCGGTAAGCTCTCACTCCTCGACTCGGATTCGAACCAGTCGGGAGGTGGAAATCCCTCGGCACCGTTCGGGTTACCGAACGACGCTAAGATCTACCACAACCTTCTGTGTTCCGAGTTGGATTCGATCCACTCGGGAGAATCCTCTTCATCATCTACATGCTGCGATCCGGGTGCGAGGGAGGTGGCTGTCATCCTCGAACGACTCGGGTCATACTCGTCTACGGACCTTGACGAAAACCTCAGCTCCGTCGACTTCGACGACCTCTACGACATCTTCACCGACGAAATCAACAGCCTTGACTCAGATAAAGATTACTACGATCCGGCGCTCCTCAACGTCCTCATGGCTGAAGTAGCTGAGACCGACTCGGCCATGGCCCGGAGGATCGCAGAGGAGGAACGAGCCAAGCTTGAGCAGGAGCGCAAGCGCGTGGTGGAAGAACGAGCCAGGCTTGAGCAGGAGCGCAAGTGCGTGGAGGAGGAGAACAAACGCAAAGAGGAAGATCTCAAGAAGAAAGAAGAAGCTGACAAAAGAAAACGAGACTTGAGAGTGACGGGGCATTCCGCTCGCGAGGCTATATTGCAGACACGAGTCGACAATGCCAACATCTTCCAGACGCCTCAACAAAACGCCATCGCTGCCCTCACCCTCATCGACACCGTCATCGAAGCGGCGCCCGCTGTGGTAACACCACTCCTGGACAAGATCAAGACCATCGTTGCGGCAACGGCCAACTACCCTCCATCTAGTTCCGCACGGAGACCCACAGAGTCCATCGCCGAAACACCTGGTGGAAGCCGCCTACCGCCATTACGATCCAAAGATTACAAAAGGCCCGAACAAAGCAAAACACCCATCAAGTCAAAAGACCCTCGCCAAGAAGCAGCATGGAAGCATCGAAAACAATCGGCTAACTCTCATGAGAGAGGTTATGGTCAACCACCCGTCCACGATTGGATTCGTCACAGCTACAACTCCAACCATCAAAGCGGCTCTCGAAGGCCCCCGCCAAGTGACTTGAGGGAGGTCCTTGACCGGCGCCATCGGGAGCGCGAACGACGCTCTTATGAAGATCGAAGGAGATCACCCGACTACGACGACGATGGAGTACCTGCGTTCACTTGGGACCTGCGTCGAGTGGATTGGCCGAGTAGCTTCAAGCCTACAGGGATCGACAAGTACGACAGAAAGACTGACCCTGAGTCACGGCTGACCGTATACACCCTCGCCATCCGCGCAGCAGGAGAAGACAACAAGGCTATGGCTAATTACCTACCCGTTGCTCTTGCCGACTCAGCCAGGAACTGACTCATGAGTTTGCCAAGAGGCCGATCGACTTGTGGAGTGAGCTTCGGGATCACTTCATCGCCAACTTCCAGGGTACTTTCGAAAGGCCTGGGACCCACTTTGATCTTTACAACGTCATCCAGAAGCCAGACGAATCGCTAAAGGACTACATTCGGCGCTTTTCGGAAAAGCGGCACAAGATCCCCAACATCACCGACGACGTTATCATAGCCGCGTTCCAGAAAGGCGTCCGCGACGAGTTGCTGATCGGCAAATTTGGGCGCAAGACACCGAAGACAGTCAAGCAAATGTTCAAGACGGCAAACTCCTACGCTAAATCTGATGAGGCAATCAAGGCCTCGCGACAAGACCGGCACGACAAGAGGGACGACAAGCCATCCAGAACTAGCTGGCGTCCTAAGAAGGACAACGGCAACAACAACAACAACGGCCAAAAAGATCACAAGCGCAAGCCCGAGGATCTGGTCGCCACGACATCAAACTACCAACAACAGCGTCCCCGAGACGCCACATACGACAAGATCATGAACGCTCAGTGCACGCATCACCCGAATCACAAACACGCGGCCAAGGATTGTTTCATCTACAAGCAGTTCGCTGAGCAATACGCGGCACAACTATGCCAGAAGTTGGCTGATGAAACCGGCCCATCGGGATCCAAGAGGAACGACCCGGCTGGCAGTTCAGAACCCTTCCAAGATCCCGTCGGGGAGCTAAACCATATCTTCGGGGACCGCAGGTGTACGAGTCCAAGAGAAAGCAAAAGCTGACCGACAGAGAAGTCAACGTCGTGCAACCCGAAGTCCCACATTACCTGCGATGGTCGGAGGTGGCTATCACGTTCAACCACTCGGATCACCCTGACCGAGTGGTTCACCCGGGGCGGTATCCCCTGGTACTAGACCCGTTGGTTCGCAATATCAGGCTTAAGCGCGTCCTCATTGATGGCGGCAGCGCCCTCAACATCTTATTCGCCAAAACACTAGACGAGATGCAGATCTCAAGATCAGAGTTAAAGCTGAGTTCAGCTCCCTTTCACGGAGTCATCCCAGGGCTGTCATCAACGCCACTCGGGCATATTACCCTTCCAGTGACCTTCGGAGTTCGGGAGAACTTCCGGACGGAGAACATTACCTTTGAGGTTGCCGACATCGAGGCAGCTTACCACGCGATCATCGGAAGACCTGCGCTCACCAAGTTCATGGCGGTACCACACTATACCTATCTCATCATGAAGATGCCCGGACCCCACGGAGTTATCACTCTGCGCAGTGACTTCAAACAAGCCTTCACCTGCAACAAAGAAAGCCGCGACATGGCCCAAACTCGTGAGAGATTACGCAGCCAACAAGAAGTCCGACTGGCTGCGTCGACATCCGGAGAAGGCGAGATCCCTGCAAAGAAGATAGCCAAGTCGGGAGAAGGCGATGCCAAGACAAAGAAAATTCCCCTTGACCCCTCTGATCCCTCTAAAACTGCTGTAATAGGCGTGGAGTTAGATCCCAAATAGGAAAGCGCGATCGTCACCTTCCTCTAGAATAATAAAGATATTTTTGCTTGGAAACCGTCTGACATGCCGGGAATTCCTAGCGAGGTGATCGAGCACTCATTAAACGTCAAAGATGACGCCAAACCTATAAAACAACGACTTCGCCACTTCGCCCAAGATCGAAAAGACGCCATCAAGGAGGAACTTGCCAAGCTCTTGGCTGCCGGGTTCATCAAGGAAGTTTATCACCCCGACTGGTTAGCCAACCCGGTCCTGGTTCGGAAAAAGACAGGACAATGGCGCATGTGCGTGGACTACACCGACCTCAACAAATCCTGCACAAAGGATCCTTTTGGATTGCCCCATATTGACCAAGTTGTCGATTCAACGGTCGGCTGCGAGCTTCTGAGTTTTTTGGATTGTTACTCGGGTTACCACCAGATCAGCTTGAAGGAGTCCGACTGCCTCAAGACGTCATTCATCACCCCGTTTGGAGCCTATTGCTACATCACGATGCCCTTCGGCCTGAAGAACGCCGGAGCCACTTATCAGCGCATGATCTAGAGATGCTTGCAGACTCAAATCAGGAGAAATGTGGAAGCCTTCGTCGACGATGTCGTCATCAAGACCAAGTAGAAAGAAGACCTGATCGCCGACTTAGAAGAGACCTTCGCAAATATTTGGGCCTTCAGAATGAAGTTGAACCCGGAGAAGTGCACCTTCGGTGTGCCGTCAGGCAAGCTGCTCAGTTTTATGGTATCTCATTGCGGCATTGAAGCAAACCCAGAGAAGATCAACGCGATCCGGAACATGAAGCCCCCGAGTACCCAGAAGGACGTCCAGAAGCTCACCGGTTGTATGGCGGCGCTGAGTTGATTTGTTTCCAGACTCGGCGAACGAGGTATGCCTTTTTTCATATTGTTGAAGAAGACAGACAAGTTTCAATGGACCACCGAGGCCCAGAAAGCTTTTGAAGACTTCAAGGAGTTCCTTACAACGCCACCCGTGTTGGCTTCACCTCACCGTCAAGAACCCTTGTTACTATATGTTTTCGCAACTCACCAGGTGGTCAGCACGGTTTTGGTCGTCAAACGTGATGAGGAAGGACGAGCTCAGAAGGTTCAAAGGCCGATCTACTTCGTTAGTGAGGTGCTGGCAGGAGCCAAAACCCGCTATCCCCAGGTACAAAAATTACTATATGGAGTTCTAATAACTGCCAGGAAGTTGGCCCATTATTTTCAAGGTCACTCGGTCACCGTCGTCACATCTTTTCCACTGGGCGATGTAATCCATAACCGGGAGGTTACGGGGCGCATTGCAAAGTGGGCACTGGAGTTGATGCCACTAGACATTACTTTCAAGGCGAGGACGTCTATAAAGTCTCAAGTCCTGGCAGATTTTGTGGCCGAGTGGACCGAGCAACAAGAAGATGTACCTAGAGAGGATCTGCAATACTGGACCATGCACTTCAACGGATCTAAAAGAGTCACCGGCCTGGGAGCGGGAGTTGTGCTGATTTCCCCGACTGGGGAGAGGCTACGGTATGTTCTACACATTCACTTCCCAGCTTCACATAATGTCGCCGAGTATGAAGCCTTGCTGCATGGCTTACGACTTGCTGTTTCACTCGGGATACGATGGATGGTTGTACGAGGAGACTCCCAGCTGGTGGTCAACCAGGTAATGAAGGACTGGTCCTGTTTAAATGAAACCATGGACGCCTATCAACAAGAGGTTCGCAAACTTGAGGACAAGTTTGATGGACTGGAGTTATCCCATGTTTTGAGACACAATAATGAAGCGGCAGACCAGCTGGCATAGTTTGGGTCCAAGCGAGAAGCAGCCTCGATTGACATTTTCGTGGTGCACCTCTACGAGCCGACTGTTGCCAAGAAATTAACCCCCGACAAGGAAGCTACAAACCAGGTCGCCATGCTCGATGCCGATCGGAGGACACCGGGGCATCGTGTTTGGCTCTTGACTGCTACCCCCATCGTGTTTGGCTCTCGAAGAGAGGGCCTAAACCTATCTAAATTCCCTTTGCATACTAACCCATCGTGTTTGGCTCTTGACTGCTACCCCCAGATTCTTATTGCTGAAACCAAGTTTCGACAGGCGTCCTTGTCACCAGGGCTTGCGGTTACTTGATCGACGGAAGGTGGCATTTTGGTTTGGCCGGTTGGATCGATGTCTTGGGGTTTTCTGCGGATGTGTTGTCCATATTTGTATTTGGGTCAAAAACAATCAAGGATATTTTTTGAAGATAAATTTGAAAGGTGTAGTCAGAGTAGAATAAGGATTACCTGTTTGATTTATTGATCTTGGGAATCGATCTGACCGATATTGGTCTTGGTAGAGTAATATTGACACTCAAAGTGTGGATTTCTTCATTTTCTTCATCCAAGGAGTCGATGATCAACTTTCTTTGCTTGTTGGCTCGTTTGCTTGTCTTGTCTATTGTTGTCCTCTTGTTCTTCGACAGTGGCTAGATTGTTGGCCCGCCAGTCGGTTGATTGTTGCTAGCCGAGCGCATGTGAGGAGCTTGATGTCTGACTGCAGAGGGCCTAGAGACAAGAAGAGTGTTTTTCTGCAAAGATGGTTTTTTTGAAATGTATTATTTGTATTTGAAATGAAGTAAGTGAGGATTAAAATAATTCGTAAGTTAGCTTATCGGAGGAGGTGGTTGATACAAACTGAAGGGGGTGACTTGCAACTTGTGGCCATAGTCGACTACGATCCCGGAGGAGAAGATTTTGTACATGCGCGAACATAAGATTTAAAAATCTAAGGATTCGCAGTCCTCGCAGTTTGGATCGGTGTGTCCTTCGTATTCAAAGGCTTGTTTTGATCTCTCCTTTATAGGAGCCAATCGGCACTTGATGAAATGCCAAGTGACTTGTTCTCCTAAAAGTCCTTTGTTTTTTATTTCGAGGATTTTGGATAGTAAGATGTTAGCTTCAATAAACTCTTGACCCTCCGGCTGAGAGTTCTAGTGAGCTTGATGGACTGGCGGAAGACCGACAAAGTCGGGAAGGCTAGGAGCGGGATTGGAAATATAGAACCAGTTGGCGTTCCAGCCTTTATTCGAGGTTATCAAACGAAGAGAAAAGTAGTCTCTGCGGAGGGTTCTGTGAAGCTGAAATCTAGAGCCACCAACAACACAAGGGTTTTCTTTGGTGGGGTGAGCTTTAAGGTAAAACATGTGTCGCAAAAGATTGAAATGGGGATGGATTCCAAGGAACATTTCACAGACGTGAATGAAAATGTGAAGAATATAGTTGGGATTCAGATGATAAATCCTAATTTCATAATAATCGAGAAGACTGCGAAAGAAATCAGAAATTGGAAGAGCAAAACTGGAATAAAAGAAATAGGTAAAAACCACAATTTCTCCAGTATTGGGAGTTGGGAATTGCTCACCAAATGCTGGTCGCCAACCAATGATCTCCTTCGTCGGGAGTACGCCCTCCTTCACCATTTCCCTCAGGGTCATTTCTTTGACATCGGAAACCGCCCACTAGTCGAAGGGAATTTCTCTCTCTTCTGCCATGGGCGAAGTTAGAGATTGTGTGGATGAGGTTTTTTGGGCTATGATCTTTGGAAGAGGTGGAATGGAGGATGCGCGCAACGAATTTTGCTGGAGTTTGAGGTGATTTGGTGGGCGGATTTTATGTGATTTAGAACCCTAGCTTTGGTGGCGGCGGTTGTGAACAGGAGCGCGAAAAGGGGATTTTCATAATATGAAGCGGCGGAGAAGAAGAAGGAGCAGTTTGTCAGAATTTTTTAAGAGTATCGGTGAAGCCTCTGTTTTGGGCCGAGGTCGATAGAGAAATTCACAGCCCATATTCCAGGTGTGGCTAGGCATGTGTCTTTAGGGACTTAAGCATATTTGCTCTTGGCAATGTTCACGTGCTCAATTGCCCAATACCTAAAAATCCTTTTGTACAGCTGTTACACAACTTTTTAGGAGTTGGTACAATGTAATTTAGAAGGTGGTAAACAGTGAAGCTTTATATATAGCTGCTTTGTTAACTTTTTTATATTAAAGGCACTGTTTGGGTTTTTACGAAGCAATTGATTTTGTATTATATCATTGTTTTTCTGCAATGATTGTGTATCTTTCCGATAAAGACCAATATCATGGCTTAGGCTAATTATTTTTTTTTGTCATTCTACATGCAGTTGGATGATCTGTTTATGAGTTTTATTAACTTGGATTTTATTCCACGAATGCCATATATTCCTGGGAATGGTGAAATTGTGTGTATTATAGAGACTTAGGCATATTTGCTTTGGCAAGATGTACACAATATAAAGCCAATATCTTACATTCGTTATGCAACAAGCTTTGTTGCCAAAGTTATTTGTTATGCGGTTTTCTTAAAGTGCTCTTGGCTTAGGCTGAGTGTAGTATTTATGTGTACTCATAAACCACTCGGATGGTTGGATTATTGATTTCTTGACTATATGCCTAGTTTGTTCAACTAAACATATAGTCGGGGGCTACACCTAATTAGGTGCATCTAGTCGATGTACCTAGGTATATATTTTTTATTATTCTTTGATATTTTTACAGCCCTTCGCAGCCTTTGGGTTTGTTGAAAACACTCAGGAGACTGTGAAAAAGATGATTGAAGCACTCGGCTTTGAAATAATTTGGTTCGAGATGGAATTATCTCTTCGATTGTGATGGTCTCAGGGGCTACTGTGGAGATTACGGGTATCATATACCCACATGACTGGACTATCCGAGTGATTATAGGGGATATATTGTATATAATGAATATGTAACAGATTAGGACTTGAGTATTACGTTTTCTTGTGTATTGAGGAATGACCTATAGTCCTTAGCTGGTAATATTGTAGAGAAGGTTTAGGAGACTTATACAATATTAAAGAGGACAGGATGTCCCTTGAGGGTTTAGAAGACTTATACCTATAGTCTCTATCTTGTAATACTGTCCTCTTGAGCTATATAAGGAGGACAGGACGGCCCTTGAGGGTATAATCACTTTGATAATCTTAACTCGAACGTTAGATCAATAGAACACTTGGTGGATACAATCCCTAAAACAGAAGTAATGTAGTACTTCTTTTCGAGAAGGCTTGAGCCTGTCTAAATATTTGTCTCATCATCCATCCACTTTAGATTTTGTGTGCTAACTTTTCTTATTGTTGAAATCAAGTTTCAACATTATGCAACAGTTTTGATGACTTTGCTGATTACTTTTTTCGTCAGCAGGGACCGGAATATCTTTGGAAGTGTGTGACAGTGTCAGCAAGATTATCTCTAACCTATCTTGTTCACCTGAAATAACATCTTCTCTTTTCTATTTCTTTCTGCTATGACACGAGTTGTGATCTGGGCTGCTTTAATTTTGTCCTAGTTTTGTCAGCAACGTGAACGGCGAAGAGGTCAAAACGTCATGCATTTATGGAGACCTGCCATAATCACCTTGCACGGGAAAAAAAAGGAGCAAGAGGCATGCATACTGTATCGACAACGGACTCTGAATGAGAACGGACGGAAATTATCCCTATTATATTTGTTTTCATAAGTTTTTGAATTGAAAACTCTGGATACGAAAATGAAATCGAATATCATCGAATACGGATAAGAAACAAATACAGTAGCTTGCCGGAATATAAAACCCTGAGTAAATTGCACATTTTTTTAACCAATGTTTTAACTTGGAAAGGGATAGGACAACACTTTTACTATGAACCTGAAAAGTTTGCATAAATTTTCACTTTGGGCCACTTCTTCTCTAACCAAAACGCTCCTGTCCCGAGCGAGTCCCACCGTCGCAGCCGCAACATACACGCGCCGCCGCAGCCATGGAGTATCGCTCGCCACCGTACTGCTCGTGTGCTGCTCACGGTTCGCCATCCAGTTGTTCTGCATTACCTCCATTCATTCCCAGGCTCTAGCAGGACGTATCAATTCGAGATAAGCGGCCAATCACATGTATCAATTCGAGATGGCCATCCTCTGTCACAGCAGAGATCAAGCTGCTGTGCGCCTGCCACGGTTTGAGCTTGAGCAGGATGCCAGATCGACCCTTTCCTCTAGATCATTTGCCCTGCTCCATCGCCAAATGTTAAGAGCGGGAGAGATGGTCTGCTACTCACCTGCTCGTCAACGGCAGCGAACGCAAAGATGGGGACGAGGAACTAGATAGATTGAGCACGCAGATTGGGGTGAGAAGCCAGCGAACACATGGGGAGGAGAAGAGCTCGAGCTCTGGCTAGCAGGTGATGGTGGGAGAAGAACCAATCAAAATCAGGTCCAATCTGCAACAAGTTATAAGGAAATGTGGTACAAAGTGAAAACATGTGATAAGCTCCAGCCCATCGTGCAACTTACATAAAAAAAAGTCTGGTGCAAAGTGCAATTTACTTTAAAACTCCTTAAATTGAACTTGAATCAGTAAAGAGATATTGTTTGCTATTTTCTGAAATAATAGGTCAAACATTTTCAAATTTTATATTGTCATTTCTTAGGCGGTAAGATCGATTTTATGGTTGTTTTTTAAGAGACCCGTATGTGAAAACGATTTTTCCCTTGATCGAACCCAAGACCTCTTCTTCCATGTATAGGTTACTTACCATCTCACTTATACAGTTATAAAGCTTTTGTTGTCTAATTTAAGATGTTATTCATTTATTTCACTTATCTGATACTTGTAATGTTTGTTTTGCACGTTAAATAGTTTTCAATATAAAGGTCATGAACTACAAAGGAGTAGATACGATCAAGGTCTACAACTTTGATATAATGCACATCTTCATTGAAGTTCGTTTGAATCATAGGTCTGAAATTTAATAAAAATAGATATGGGATTTTGTAATGAATATTTAGACCCCTAAATTATCGCAAATGATAAATTTGTCCATAACAGTGATATAGATCTTGTCGTCCTCTACAATTTTAATATAAAATTTGTCTTCACCCGACTTTATATGATAAAGTTACGTATATATACATTTTTCCGATAATTGATTGATACCTGTGGATATCTGAAAAAAATTCTGGATAGTTTTAGATTTCCGTCGGGTACTTAGCATTATTGTATTCATTTTCATTTCTAAAAAAATATCCATATTCGTTTCTGTATCTTGTAATATCCAAAAACTTTCCATCCGAGAGTATTTGTTTCCGAAAATGCATCGGGATATCCAAAACTATCCGAACTGATTTCATTCCTACTTTGTCGAAACCAGCTTCTAGTTCTCTTTTCCCTGTGGTAGAAGCTAGGGATGAAAACGGACTAACTTTAGCTCTACCTATTTTTTTCAAAATAAAAAACCCTAGATACATGAAGGGAATCGAATACTATTGCATACAAATACGGAGCAAATACGAAATGGAACGGATACGGTAACGAATATTTGTTGGAATATAAAAACCCCTCAAATTGAGATACTTGAATTTGTTGGATCGAATACAACAACCAAGCCTACCAGATAGGGGGTGAATAATAGAAACACCAAAAACCAAATTTTTTTGCGGATTTGAAAGAACCCTCAAACCTGATGGAGATTGTCGGCGTAGCCGGTCTGACCGTTGTGTGCACACCGGTCGGACCGCACCTATGAGCCGGTCAGATCGATGTTGTCTGGCCTGTCGGACCGCCGCCTCCCCACCTGCTACTGCTTGCCACCATCGATCTGAACGGTTGCTTGCCGCCGGTTAGACCGTCATGATCCTGCCGATTAGACCGCTCACCAGATGCCAGTCTGACCATCGGGATCCAGAAATCACGTATAGATGAAACTCTTAAAAGTTGATCAAATTTATTGCATCAATATATGTTTACAAAGTGTATCTGATGCACTCCTCTCTTAACTCATGAACTAGGATTGAAACCTCGAAGCAAATCCAAAATTTTCTCTCCCAAAAGTCTCTTTCTTCTAGCCTCAACCCTTTATCTATTTATACCCACAACGTGGTTGCCCCTAACCACGAATCCAACTAGGACTAAAACTCCTAATCACATAGGAAACCTACTAAACCAGAAAAACAACATCCCCATACAACTCTACACTTCAACATTCCCAAATTTAGACTCTAATCCAGATTTGACTCCTCTTTCCATACGCACAAAACACCATGTGTATGCCATATGAAAACCTTCACCTCCACGTACATTGTTCTCTAGCCTGAGCATCCCGCATGATATCCTTGACCGTCTGAACCTCAATTTCTCCCAAGCCTAGTCCTGATCTATTAATGGCTATACTCCCATGGCCTTAAGCAACATCTGCATATGAACAACAAGAAACTCCATATCCGAGTACAAGTTCACACCAACTTGATTCACATCAGCACACAATGTTATCATATACGAATAGAAGCTGTCGACGGTGTAGATCGCGACTACAATATTTGTAGAGTATGGGGTCGTTGGTACAAGGATATACACGAAACGAGTTCAAGCACATAGAAGACAAGGATTATGCTGGTTCAGGCCCCTCGAGAGGTAATAGCCCTATTCCTGTTTATATGGGATTATGACAAAAACAGCAGAGATTACAATAAAGAACGGCTCGACGAGATCCAAGCGGCGATTTGTCTTTGAGTCCTCCGAATTGCCTCTATTATGTGTTAACAGCAAAATTTGGTAAGGATGTGCTAAGATGGAGTAAGATAGAGTTAGATCCGAAGCGGATTCAAAGGGATAGGGTTGTTTCCAAAAACAGAATAGTGCATCGACTGGAGGCCGTATCGGCTCTTACAGAATCGGACTTGGTCAGCCGATACGGGCAACATGAGTCCATGTCAGACTCAGGAAGGAACTTAAAGATATTGCCAAACAAGGATTGAGTCCAGAACAGGCAATTGTATCTATTAATTAGGAATAAGAGTTAGTTGTTTCCTTTTAAGATTTCATGGTAAGAGTCCATCTAGGGACTTGTTTGTTTATTTTGTAATTAGGCAGGTTTTGAGTCATGTCTGATATGGACAAGGTTTGTATGTTCGGGTATAAATATATGCCCAGGGTCTTGTAAAAAAATTAACAACAATTCAATACACTCTTGACGCATTGCCACACTTTTACTTTTACTTTTCGACGAGTCCTTGTTTTGAGTTGGGCTACATCGGCTTTAATCTCCAATAAGAGGTATGGCTTATCACAGCGGTTTGTATCGGCGGATTAGTGCATTATATTTGTAACATACTAAAAATTCACCTAGAAAGAATTCACATGGAAAATTTAAAACTTTTTGAGTTCTGAAATTTTTTAAAACATTGAAGCTTATTCTAGGGCCTAACTTATTTAATAAAAGTAAAACACATAGATTTTCTTGGGTCAAGTCAAATGTAAAACCAAAACGTAATTTATCAATCATGTGTTGATATAATCCAATTCAAATAAAATGAGATTAACCTTAATTTAAATTTCAATTATCTTAATTTTACCTTTGGACTTGATCATCGTATTTAAGTTAAAAACAAACAAATGGGAATATAGGTTTTAAAAATATGTAAACCCAAATTATTATAAGATACACTTGGTGGTATGTGCATTTTATTATTTTGGGATTTTTTTTAGATTTTATTGTGCATCTCATAATAGGACTCATAAGCATGAAAAGGCTAGTGGAAAATATTAAAAATCAATGGTGCAACTTTAAACCCTACAAAAATTCACATAAATATTAATCAACACCATGATCTTACAGTAATTTTGGTTTGAATTTATCAAATAATTTGGTATCTCAAATAAATCCTCCAACTCAATAAAATCCACAAATTCCAGATATCACTTAGCCTAGTTTACACCTTCACCAAAATTAAACCATAATTTATTTAGCAAAACACTTTGGTCGGCATGTTAACTACATTGTACTCTAATGACTGATGTCTGGGCTTAATCCAAATTCGAAATGTAACCACAGGAAATGAGAGCCACAATTTACTTAAACAGTTTGGACTACAGTCAACCAAGTAATTTAAGCTACTTTACAAAATTACTATGGTAAAACTAAAAGTGGTCTAACCTTGAGACTTGAAGTATTAATAGGATGACACTCTTGTCTACCATATGTAATTTTGTCTCCCACTAAATCTCAACATAATTAAAGGAGATGAAGAGAATAAATCAATACATTGGAATAGTGTCAACACTTAGAAAATTTCAGCTTCTAAGCCTCCCACTCCATTTCTCTCTCTGCCAAATAGGGCCCAGCCCTTGTGGGACCCACCTGTCGGCCACACAACCTTTCCACCTCCTCCTCCAAGCCCAGGAACGGCTAACACGCATCAGACGCGTGCCACGCCGCCAGCGCGCTACCTCGCCGTCCACCGTTTCCTCGAGCTTCACCTTAAATAGCGCCGTCCACCCATCGACGAAACCTTTCATCCTTACCGCGTTCCACCCAAAACCCTAGGAAGACATCCTCGAGAGCACCGAGAACGAGTCATCTTCTCCGGCGCCATTGAAGTCCATCACCGTTGCCATCCTTCTCTGGTGAGCTTCGCCACAAACCAACCGTGGGAACATGATCCCCTATCGATGCCTAACACGGCCAGGTCCAACTTTTTCCTTACCATGTAGATCGAGTTTGCCACGCTGCCGTGTTCACGCTCTCGATCTCCACCGGCGCTGTCACCGCACAAGCCACGTTCTCGATGCACGGTGCGAATCCCGTCGAGCCATTTGACCATCGTCGTCGCCTCCTCACCAAGACCCCGTGGCCACAAGCCAAGGAGCTTCTAGTCGTGAGATTGAGGTCGTCCAATTCCTTGGGCATGAAGCTTCCTGGTAGCTCTACTAACCTTGTGCACACGTTTTCTTGAAAGTCCGTTGGCCGCTTCTCGTAGTCGCCGTCGCCCTGCCATTTCCGCCGCCGCCGGAGCGTTCTTCACATCGTCATCACTGTCCAAGCTTCGCCAAGCCATGCGCTACCTCAAGTGAGCACCTACGAACCTCATAGCCATGTATGCTTGCACTAGTTTGCACTGAATTGGGCTAAAACCTAATGCACACTTTCATGCCGAAAGGTATAGCCGCTCATGTCATCACCGGCGTTGACTCCGACCACCACAGCCAACAAGCCAACCACCGACGAGTTAGCCGGCTTCCCCTCCATTTTTTCTCTTTTGGCTGTGCCGCTTGAAACCACACCGTTCGCCGCCGTGAACATCGTCAGCGCTGTTGCCTCTACTTCCACGGCCACCGTCTCACTGACGAGTGCGCCCCACTTGTTTAGGCACCGGATAGTTAATTAGTGGAAGATTAAATCTTGCAAGGTCTAAAGTGTAAGACTCCTTTATATGACATCTAGGCCATAGGACTTAGTTCTAATTATGTAGAAATTCAAGCACTCTTTATAATGATGTTATTTGCAGATGTTAAGGACTTTGGGTTGAATCTTTAGAAACCCAGGGACCTTTCTGCAAAAGTTACAGAGACTGACCAGTGGACCCATCCTTTTAAAATCTGAAAAATATTAAAGAAAATACTCAATTCAATATTTGCATAACAGAAAAATGAGTGAACTTGTAAAATGCATATAAAATCCGTTTTAGCTTCAATTTAGATGAACCCAATTTCTCTAGATTCACAAAGTTATGCTCTTTAATTGTGTAAGATAAAAGATGATGCTTACAGTAGAAGAAATGTCTCTAAAAACTAGTATATGGAATAATTAACATATGGCATGCACTAATTTATAAAATCCATATAAAATTCACATTAACTCATTTAGAGGTGAACTAAGTTCCAGAATACTCATAGTATCATGTTCTCAAATGTCATGAACTAAAACTTGACACCTTCAGTAATAAATCATCACTAAATAATTGTGTAGTAAAATAATTACTATAATGCAAACTACAAACTATAAACTGCATACAAAATTCATTCTAACTCCAAATGATGTAATTCTAGATGGGTTAGGTTGTTAATCTCAGACTTAGTTTCTATAAATTAAAATGTGGCACATACAACACTGGAAACATAACTAAAATTTGTATAATAAAAAAGACCTATAATATGTCATGTAACTTGTAAAATTCACAATAAAAATCATGCCAACTCCAAAAATATTGAAACTAATTTTGTTGAACTCCTGAGAACTTAGCCTTCACTGCAGTAACCTAAAACTTCACAAAACTTGAACCTAAAATGCACTTAAAGCCTAATAGAGCTTAATTAAACTATTACTAGTATTAAGCTTGAAAAATTAATAACTCACAAATGTAATGTGATAAAAGGGAAATTCCATCACCACAAATGATGTCCACACAGCATCTACTCACACTAGTGAATTCATGCATTTTAGAGTATTTTGAATTTTTGCATGTTTCGGTATTTATTCGATTACCGTTATTTCTTTTAGAGGACGAATTCGTTATTGGTGAGGAGATTTGTCCTATTGCTGACACCAGTAAGGATATCAATCAAGGCAAGTTTGCCCTCACCCTTTGAATATATTGAATCCTATGTTTTCGGGTTAAATGTGTTGTTTTATAAATTTGCACGCGTAATTCCAACTATTGGTACTTTCAAAGATGTACAAGGTAGTTATACCCTAAAGATTGCATATATCCTTTTTAAAACCCCAACATCTTGCTGTTTGTAACCATAGAAAAATTTAGAGTACCATAAGTATACTCAAATGGAAACCTCTATGCTTTTATAAAGTGCAAATACTTAGTCTTGCTTAGTAACAAACAAATCATGGTTGTTATCATGGACACATTGAGATTTGAGTGGCTATTTATGCGTGTATGGATCCCACTCATCCAAATTTATGTGGTGATCACAAATAACACTAGACGGTATAAATTCAGTGTGCTCGACAATATTAGATGTTCTAATCTATCTTGTACAACTCCTGGCTACCATATATCTTAGTTAATCTAACTCGATGGTTTGATTTACTTGTATCGGCCAAGCCTTTTCCAAGATTTTGTCGGTATCGACTAAATCGTCCCATAGGCTTAGATTAGTTAAGGTATCCACCACCTTGAAAATCAGTCAAGGGCTCGATTGTTTATACTTCATGCTACTTTTCATACTTAGTGCTGTATCAATTGGGTTTGACCTACTAAGTCGTGATTAGAGTCATGAAAGCTAACTTGCCTTTTGATTGCCAATAAGGGTAGAATCAGGGTTTCAGCCGATCTTACCTAGTATAACTATTTTGCATTTAATCTGCTTTATGTGTTATATCTGCCATCTTATACAAGTGTATTAATCCTTTAATTCTGTCGAGCTTGTTTCAACTATCATGCTGCCATCAGTTAGGTCTGATCCATCAAGGTTGAAACTTTTTTGATCAAGATTGATATTTCTGTATAAGGTTGTATCAGAGTTTTAGCCGATACGTTACCTAAAATACCCCAAAGACAACTTATCGGGTATGAAATAGGTTCATATAATTATTGATTTATCCGATCTTGGTTACAAACAATTAATACTGTCTCGGTTGGGTCTAATCTATAATTGCTTGCATCTAAGAGAAGGATTAAATGGGTGATTACATGTGGTTTATATCTACAGCCGATCATGATTGTTTTGGGTTTAAACTATAACATCTATCCATCGGCTGGTTATTTAGGTTTTATAATCATTTGGCACCTAACTTTAAAAGATATCAATCTTATGCTGCATCAATTGGGTTCGACCTATAGGATTGATCCTGTTAAGGAAAAGTTGTTTATGATTATACTTAATCTGAATCTGGTTTATGAATAGCATTCTTCACCTTACAGTCGATTCATGCCGTGCATCGGCTAGGTTTCCACGATATGTCATCAACCCACCAACTGATCCGCTATCGTTTACTAACATTATTTTATTGTATATCTTGTTGGTTGCAGGATCAAACCAATTGGCACGTCTTGAACCCGAAAGCAAGATTTGGACCTGCACTAGAGCTAAGCAGAACTCCCAGGTCGCCGTATTTTCTTATCAACACTATGGTGGTGGTTTGCACTATGATTCGATCTCTCGTACCACCTGGGGGGCTTTGTATTTATACGCAAACTGCCTTGGCCTCCAAGTAGAACTCGAAGAATACTTTGGCCTACGAGATCACAGAGATTGTATCTTCCCCGAATAGGACTCTAACATCTTCAATTCAGGATACAATTTTCTTGTTCTTTAGCCGAATTCCATAACGTTAAGGTAACCTTCCCGTATCCTCAGGGTATACCGTATTCGTATACTTCACGACCCCAAGGATAGGAGGTATGCCTTATCCATAACCTTGATAGTAGCCCTGAACTTCAAATCAAATGAATTCATAATGTTCTCGAACCGAAGTTCTCGAATACACGATGTCGTGCCTACTTAACCATTCTCGAATTATCAAGAAGGTATGAAGCCTTCGACAACACCATCAAAAAGCAACGATCCACCATGAATTTGAATTGATGTCTAAAAAACTACCATAAACAAATTGCGAAAATCACGACAGCCGTTTCTCTTTCTTCCTTGAAATACGAACCGTCGGCCTCGAACTATAAATTACCATCTTGAGATTCACTTTGTTTTCTTCCCATAAGTAAACCCTCATTCTCATGCGCCCTTCCAACCTTCAGCAATCCAAAGCCAAACTTCACTCTTCATTTTCATCCTCATCCTCGACCAATCTAATGGATTTGGGCTTTCTTCGCTGGATGTGATCCTTCAATTTGTAGCACCTTTAGCTCCTCAGTATCGATGTTGGATCCAACATCGATACTGAGGAGCTAAAGGTGCTACAAATTGAAGGATCACATCCAGCGAAGAAAACCTTGCCCCGATCGGAAGAAGGTACAAACCCTAACCCGGCCCTTGGCCAAGTCGTTTGTATCAGAGATTTTGTTCGATGTGGGTTCCTGTGTCCTCCTTCCGAATTTCTTCTTCTTCTCTTGAACTTCTACGGTATCCATCTTCTCCACTTGAACCCCAACTCCATTGCTTTCCTCAACATTTTCACCCATCTCTGCGAGGCATACATTGCGGTATCGCCTTTCTTAGATCTATTTAGGTATTTCTATGAGCTTATATGGATGGAATCCCGTAGAACCTTTGGCTACTGTGGCTTCTGCCTCCAAGATGGGATAAAAGCGGAATACATCCCCTTCAACTGCCCTTCCTCTCGAGGAGCGTGAGGGTCAAAGTGGTTCTACCTCCACGTCGAAGACCAACCTGCTAGCCTTGCCGTCCCAGACGAGAAGCCCGCGCGTTTCCCTCTTTGGACATCAAAACCTTTTTTAACCCTAGCCCTCAAAAGCTTCTTAGAAAAAATCATTGCGCTCTGAGAACAAGGGTTGTCAGGGTATGAAGTCGCTGAAGACTTCATACGTCATCAAATTCAACCCCTACAAGCTCGTGATCACCTCATGTTTGAGTTCACAGGGGAGCAAGATGAGATGCGGATATCAGTTCGGGGTATACGTTCTTGTAACCCTCCTGACCTTATTCCGACCATAGTTGATTCTCGTGACCTACCATTACCGTTTCTTTTGCAGAGCACGATGACCTAACCCCAGCAACTTGGGTTGGTCACCTGATCGCAGATGCTCCGTAGGCCCAGACCACACCGTCACCCCACTCTGCGACCTCCCGTCCTCAGACCAAGATGCCGCCATCAATGTAAGTGACATAGATCGCTGCTTTTCTTTTTGACTTTTGTCGCCTGAAAGATTAGTAATCTAAACCTTGCAGGTTCTGCCTCTGACATACGTCACTGGCCCGCTCGCCGACCACCAGGTATCATCTTCTCTAAAAGAGAAGGCAATCTCAGAGCAGGCCACTACCGAGAACGCTCCCAGCGGCAGTGGAACTAAACACCCTAAGAGGAAATGGGCAGCCTTAACTAAGCCGTCTGGTGTCCGAAGTCTAGTGTCGACGAGCGACACAACGGTAAACATCGCTCCCTGTAGTTCACAACCATCCTGAGGAGGAATTTTCGGTCCTGACTTACGTATCTCGCAGACCACTTCCAGCACCAAGTCCTCCTCATTGGGGAACAAGATGCTCCTGAAGCGGCCCAAGCTGGGTAGGTGACCGTCCTTATCTATTTCTGTACTTTGTTTTTCTCGTGACGTCCTCTAAGACGTGTGCTTCTTTTTTGTTGTAGCCCCTCTCCCGCAACCTCGGCACAGAGCACCCATCATGGGGAGACGATCTCCGCACCTAATCCCATCATCGTGGTTGCATCCACTGCTCCTCTTTCTCCGCCCAGCACTTCCACTGCCATCGTTCCGCTCACCGTGGTCGACAGGCTGGCGAAAGCAAGCCGCCTGCTACTATCAAGCGTGCAAGACGTCCTGGCCGAAGTCGACCAGCTCCGAACAATGGCTTTGACTTCGCAAAAACATACCGTCGAGATGGAGGCTCAACTGGTCGAGGCACAGAAGGACTTGAAGAAATTCAAGGACCTGGTCGTGGACCACGAGAGGCAACGGCAAGGATGAGAGAAGTGGTTGGAGGAGACCTAGGAAAACTTGGCGTCCCTATGACAAGGCCTCCAAGATAACTATGGGTGACTAGACATGGTAGCCCATAGTCTGAGAGTACATGAGAAGGGCCTGGAGTTCCCTGATGAGACAACCGTCCTAGGTTCTCTAGGTTCTCTTATCAGCCGGCTAGAGGGCATGTCGATGAGGCATGCCGAGCAGGTCATCGAGGAGATGCGCAGTGGTCTCCGGACCGGCGCATGCCATGTCCTCGCATGCCTCAAGCTCACGCACCTCTAGTTGAACCTGAAAGAGGCGCCGGAGAAGGGCGGAGCTGATGACACATGCGAGGACGTGATGTTGGAGTTCGTTGACCTGGGGGAGAACGTCATTTCCTTTTTTGTACAGTAATTGATGCTCCCTTGTAATTTTTTAAGAACGGTTTGTTTAGGCTTGTCGTATTTTGAGAACGATGTCCTTTACCTTCCTTAAGTTTTTTTGTGATCATGTCGCTCTTTAGATGTATCGAGGACGAAATCATCATGCAAGGAGGATGGCCTCACAATTTTGACGTTGCACCTCCTTCTCGTTGCGTTTCCTCAACCCCGAGCGATGAAAACCAAGCCCTGGTTATCGTGAATGCTGACAGCGCGTTGGATCAACAGGGATTCTAACTTAACTCCCTCCTCAAGCAAAGCCAAGGTACGAGAACCTAATCCTTAGAGCCTTTTCTACCATACTCATGGAGGAAGCTAACTGAGATCATGTGTCCTATGTAGGTCTCGAGAACGACTTAGAGAAGAGAGAACGTCGCGTCGAGTATTGAAAGGCAAAGTTCGAGAAGGCAAACCTCGAGAAGATGGCCAATGCCGTCCGGAAAGACCAACTACTAGAGGCCCTTCGACGTAGGGAAGTCTGGATCGACGCCTATCTCGAAAGCTGTTGTCAAGCGCTGCAACGTCTTTGAGAAGAGCCGTGGATGGTGTTGGCGCAGCAATTGGACCCGTCCAGCGACAGAACGGGTTCCGCGTTACCACGGCGGCCTGGGAGATCTGCTTAACTCCAGTGCAGGTCCAAATTGGCTTGCCTAGTCGTGTGCAGAGCGTGCCAGTTGATTTGATCTGCAATCAACAAGAAACAAGTAAACCATATCAGAAAACAATGGTCGATCGGCCGATAGGCCGATGTCACATTGTTATAGCCCAGCCGATAGGGCAAAGCTGTATCGGCTTACTCAATTATAATAAGCAAATTGACAAGATTTAATCTCATCGGCCTATGCCAGAATCATGTGATAGATTAATGAAATTAGCCGATAAGAGTTTCATGAGGATAACATGTCTAATCTCATCTCATCGGCCTATTTTAACATGTCTAAGGCAAATTACTAGAAGCAGCCGATGAGGATTTCATGAAGATAAACACACTAGCTATTACCCTAGTGCAAACTTATACAAGCCAATCGGCCAATATAACTACACCAATCACAGAGACATCTTGAAGACACCCTACAATCGATATATTTATATTCATCGATCCACATGTATAAGTGGCAAACACATGCAAAAACATAAATAATCACATGCATTAGGTAAGACCGGCTGAAACCCCGGCGCTATCCTTAATTACAATCGAAAACAGGCTTCGTGTTAGATCTCAAAACAGGACTAAGGTCGATAGCAACTCAAAGTGTGAATCGAGACTTAACACAAAGAAAATCAAGCCGTCGATTGCTTTTGGGGATGGTAAATGCATCAAATAATCTAACCAAGCATAACAATTAAACTGTCGTCGGCAATAAACCCTAAAACGAATATACTGTCGGCGAAGCATAATTAAGACGCCTGTCAAGATTACTCAAAACACGATAGACGACGATCACATCATCGAGGCTTAACGTGCCTAAAGCGACACGTTAGCCCCAACGATGCCAATCGTCGGGGACGAGTTCTTACCTTTGCTCTGGGAAGGCAAGAACTCGTCAAGATCAACCTCTTACGAGGGTTGGCGATGCGCCGAAAGTAGATTGAATTAGTTGTATATTTTGATTGATTGAGAGAGAGTACATGTACAAACTATCGGGATATTTATACCCGAGATTACAACAGACCCCTTGTCGGGTACGATCTTATCTACAACTAACAAACAAGTCTTTGCGGCAGACTCTAGCCACAGATTAGATCTAAACTACCTAATTTACAAGATACAATTGCCTAAAACCGAGCTTTATCTCTATTTGGCAACTTTCTTGAAGCTTATTCCGAGCCCAGACCAAGCCCACATTGACGCTGTCAACTCACAACCCGTATCGGCCCACAACCAAACCGAATCCGTATCGGCCGATACTCTCTCTATAGCAACACCTCCCCAGTCCGATACGGTTACCAGGTCCGATACGAAGCCTGGTTCGACTCCAACTCAATCCTTCCTCTCTGCTTCGGTTTCCTCTTTTCTCTCCAAGTCGATTACCAAAATCCGTCGTTAACACATGCCCCCCAATTCCGCTTCATTATATAATGTGGCGGAATTAGCTCCAAGGAACCCATCGACTTCTTTGCTAGGTCTAATCTGAAAACCGCGCAGATCCAGATTCGAATCCTTCTGCCGCCGATTCAACAAACCCTTCACGTTTCTCAACTCCGGCGACCCCTCGGCATTCCGTCAACATCGACCCCCTTCACAGCGACCCCTTCAACGACAACGATGGCCTCCGCCCTGTTCTACACCTCCGAGATCCTTGCGGTAAGTCAATTCCTTCAAAATCCACATTATCGCTTTTTTTCCGCCGATTTCTCCAAGTTAGGGTTTTTACTCTCTGCCCCCTGGGTCTTATATCTTCATCGCCATTCTCATGATTTAGGTCTTCAAAAACCAAATCTTAATCCCCACCGACGACAAATATCACCGCTTTCTGCTAGGCCCCATGGGCGACTGTGACCCGACTTGGCTAATCAACGCCGAGACTAACAGAATCCCCTTCAGGCAAGCCAAGCCCACTGTTTCTGCATGGAAACATACCTTCAGGTCGTGGCCGTCGAAGCTGAACGGATACAGAACCTGGCATAAAAGGATTGCTACCACCAAGCAAGTCCACTGGGACGAGATTGGGATCGGCCAATGCATAACTCTGTCCCTGGCCGGTACCAAGAAGAATGAGCCACTCATGTCGGCTACTAGCTACTTCTGGTCCAGTACCTTGAATGCCTTCATGTTCAAGCAGGGTCCGATGACCCCCACCCTTGTAGATGTCAAGATACTGACAGGACTAGATATCGACTCTGAGATCAATCCCTTCAGCCTCCTGATAAACAGCAGCCACAAGTTGAAGACCAAGAAAATTGGAGGCTGGTCTGGGTACATTTTTGAACACATGGAACAAGGATCGGTCTCAGAGCGAGAACATGTAGCCTTCCTGACATTGTGGTTGGAAAGATTTGTCATCTGTGGATCGACCTGCGGCCCCACTACAAACTGTCAACACTTGGCTCAGTCCCTGGTCAACAAGAAGCAAATCCCTCTAGGCCGATACCTCTTGGGAGCTGTATATCGGCTACTCCATATCGCCACGCAAGATTTGATGCTAAAACAGACCGTGGCACATGGAGGACCATGGTGGTTCATTCAACTCTGGCTAACCATTCACACTAACACCATGGTTGATCGGCCACCTCTATCGGATTCGCGTTTCCCATCAAAATATGCCGATCACGAAGATCCTAGGAGCAGACGATGCATGTCCTATGGGGAAGCAGCCTCCGTCTATCCAGGTCCAGACCAATCGGCCGAAGACATGTCCACATGGTTCATTCGTTTCTTCACCGGACCTCCATCAGCCAGGATGGACATGTTCGTCTATACATCGGACCGAGATTTTGAACTCCCTGACGACCTCCAGCTGAGCTTGATAAATGATGACATGGAGTCACGGGAATTATTCATGATCGGCCTCACTCCGTGCCTGCTCCCAGTAGGCATATTTCAGGGAAGAAGCACCAGCCTGTCCTATGAGTTTTACAACCCAATGATAGCTGCTAGGCAATGCGGGCTCGGGCAACTCCCCATCAGTCTGTACCTTCATAAGCTCCTAGAGAGCAGAGGCACGATTCCATCGGCACTGATCATGAGCAAAGCGCTGTAAATTGAGCTCCCAAATCTTGGCGACTGCGACCGATTGCATTTGAATGCCTTCATCCATATCAACTTCCAAACATGGTGGCAAGAATGGGCCGCTCACATTTTTCATCAATCGGCCAGGTTTTATGTGACGGAGCTTATCCAAGGTATCAGCCCTCAAGTTCCAGACAAGCCGATTCCATCTGTGAGCAACAGTGGACAGAAGATCTTCTACGCCCAAGCCATAGCTCCATCAGGGTCAACCATCTTGGAATCCATCATCGGCCTCACTGCCCCAAAAGTGGCGTTGCTTCTCCAAGGTCCGATGCCTAAAGAAAACCCCAAGAGGAAAGCGCCGGCCAAAAGCAAATCGCAGAAAGCCAGCAAGAAGGCTAAAACCGATGACCAGGCCGATGCCGAAGAGCTAGACCCCTCCTTGGAAGAATTCCTTGATGAACAAATGATGGAGGAGGAAGTTGATGCGGCAGCGGCCGATGCACATGAAGAAGAGAACCCATCGGCCGAAACCACCAAGGAGCCATCGACCGAAGCTACTAAGATCCTGCCAGCCGATGACCCAGGCGATGCCCCCCAACCAAAGAGGACCAGACATGCAGTTCGCAAGGTCAATGTAATCCCTTTCTTGTGTTTACACAACCCCCTTGTAATGTCATACTTTAACTTCATATCCTCTTCAGGCCGCGGCGTCATCTATATTGAAGGAGAGAACTCGATCGGCCCCTTCACCTAGAACCAAGAAAGCCACCTTACAACGGCGCGAACGAGCCAAGGCACGATTGAGGACTCCTTCTCCTTCTCCACCACCCTCTCCGACTGTCTCGGTAAGAGTTGATTTTCGCATTATCTTGCTATTTACATAACCCTATTTACCAATTTCTTGCTTTTCAGCCTAGGGCTCCATCACCTTCAACACATCGGCCAACCCCCTCACCTACTGCCTCAACACAGCAAAGAGAGGCCGATGCAAGCATCACCGATGCTCCAACACAGGTAACCACGATTACCCTGATCCCCTTTCTGCCGATTCCTGATTAACGAGGCTAACCTCGACCCATATTGATATTTGCAGAACCTAGCCGATATGTTTTCTTTTGATATCGGCCAGTTTCTTGATGATGAGGACAAGGAGCCACCCACCACAGCCAGGGCGTCAATTTCTGATGATCTAAAGAATCGGCTGACCGACATCGCCAATCGGCTGGAGTCCTCGTTGGAGTACTTGGTGGAAGATTGCACCCCCATCAGGGTTAGGGTACAAGAAATTCAGGATGACCTGCCCGAAAGCTTGATGGAGATTCTAACACCAGCCATCTTCTTGGAGCAATACCGATTCAAGCTCAACAAGGCAAAAGAAAGACTCGCAGAGCGACGAGAGCGTGAGCAACTGGAATCGGCCCTGTCCGCTAGCAGGGCTCAAGTCAATGCTGACAAGACCAAGTTGGACGAGCTAGCGGTGGAGCCGATTGTCTTGAAGCACAGACTTGAAGAACTCCGTCGTCTCGAAGCAGAGCTCGAATCGAAGCTGGAAACCACGCGCCGCGAAATCCAAGAAGTTGAAGCCGGGATAGCTGCATCACCCAAGGCTATCAAAGACCAGACGGCAAAGCTCAAGGCATCGGCCAAGTATCTTGCCACCCTGAGTAAGTCATTGAAGCCAATCCCAGGGTCGACGGCCGATGACGCCCAAGCTATAGAAGATATTGAACAAATCCGCCGTAGAGCCATTGCAGCCATTGCAGACTTTATAGGGTGATGTAACCTATTTCTTCTTTTTACCGTGTAAACGCAAACCTTATCGGCCACGTAGCCGAATTTGATCTGAAGATTCTAGTGTGAAAATTGTTTCTGAAATCCATCCTGCAAACAGATGTCCCTTTACCAGATGTCCCTTTACCAATCAGTCTCATCGGCCAGAAAGCCGAATTCGATCTTACTCTGAAGAAGAAAATTCCTTAAAAAATTCCGCGCTTGTATATATATATATGCCCCCCAAATTTTAGAAGATGAGGGCTCATGTTGTAAAATTTGAACTAAGGGCGATAGTATGTATCGGCCATCTAAAAACGATGCATAACACATCGGCTGTAATCATAAATCGGCTGGAGGGCCGATCATGAGTCGATACAGACGCTAGGATAATATTTCTTCAAGTACTTGCCATTAAGAGCTCCTCCATAAATCTCGCCATCCAACCCCTTGAGCAAATAAGCATTGCGAGGAACACAACGATGAATTTGAAAAGGACCTTCCCAATTAGGTGACCACTTGCCGAATTTATTATCTCTGGAACCAATCGGCATTATTAATTTCCATACAAGATCCCCTTCTTCAAACGACTTGGCGACAACTTTTTTGTTGTAATGACGAGCCACTCTATCTTTATCACGTTTGATCTTCTCTAGGGCCTGTAATCGGACATGCGCCAAATCGTCTAACTCATCCACCATAAGATTATGGTACTCATCGGCTGTCAAGTCGTCTTGCAAAGCAATCCTTCTTGAGCCGATGTTGGTTTCCCACGGCAGCACCGCTTCATGTCCATAAACCAGCTGATACGGAGGCACTTGAATTGCACCATGGCAAGCCATCCGATACGCCCAAAGGGAATCGGCCAGCGTTGTGTGCCATTGCCTCAGCTGTTCGTCGATTTTCCTCTTGATTAACTTGATTAAAGTCTTATTAGACGCCTCTGCCTGTCCATTAGCCTGCGCGTAGAAAGGAGAAGAATTTAATAATTTAATGCCCATGCTATCGGCGAACTGGACGAACTCATCGGACACGAAGATTGATCCTTGATCGGTGGTTATCGTCTGAGGTAACCCAAACCGATATATAATATATTCCACGACAAACTGAATTGCATCTTTGGAATCAACCTTCTTAAGGGAAACGGCCTCAACCCACTTTGTGAAGTAATCGGTAGCCACCAAGATATATTTGTGTCCCTTGCTCGATGGCGGGTTAATCTGGCCGATCATATCTATTCCCCATCCGCGAAACGGCCACGGCTTTATAATGGGATGCATAGCCGATGCCGGTGCTCTTTGAATTGCTCCAAACTTCTGACAATCCTGACATCCTTTATAATACTTGAAACAATCCTCTAGCATGGTTGGCCAAAAATACCCAATGCGTTTCAACAGCCATTTCATTTTATGGACCGATTGATGTGTTCCACAAATCCCTTCATGGACCTCGCTCATAACGACTTTGGCCTCCTCAGGACCTAGGCACTTGAGCAAGACACCATCAATCGTCCGATGGTATAAATCATCATCTAACAGGACATACTGCAATACTTTGTATTTCATCTTTCGTGACGCCGATTGGGAAGGATTATTCAAATAATCAATGATAGCAAATCTCCAATCGTCGGCGTCCACGGTGGCGATTTGAACTCGTGCATCCTTGGCCATCGGCCTGTATCCCGATGCCCCCTGAGCCAGGTCATTGGCCTCAAAGTTTTGCTTCCTGGGTATATGCCTCATCGTTACGATCTTGAATGCCTGAAGCAACACCTTGCACTCTTCATTGTAGACTTTGAGGATGTCATCTTTGCATTCATACTCTCCAGAAAGTTGATTAATTACCAGTTGCGAGTCACCAATGATCTCTACGGAATCGGCCTCGACTTCTTGTAATAACTGCAAGCCTTTAAGCACCGCTTCGTACTCTGCTTGATTGTTAGTATAATAAGGCTTGATAGTAAAAGCAAACTCAAAGCTTGCCCCCCGAGGGGATATGATAACTAGGCCGATACCGCATCCATGTCTGCAGACGGATCCATCGAAATACAAGGTCCGTGGCACGATATCTGTATATGTGACTGACTCGTCTCTGTGTTGAACAATGAAATTGGCCAAGGCTTATCCTTTGACTGCTTTGGCCGATTCATATCTGAGGTCAAACTCTGTTAAGGCAAAAATCCACTTCCCAATTCGTCCTTTTAACACAGGGGCCGATAACATGTATTTCATCACATCGGCCTTACTTACCACAATACACTCGTTGGAAAGTAAATAATGTCTCAATTTAGTGCATGAAAAATATAAGCACAAACATAATTTCTCCACCGGTGTGTACCTTGTCTCAGCGTCTAACATCCTCCTACTGAGATAACAAATAGCTCTTTCCTTACCATCAATATTCTGAACCAAGACTGAGCCGATGGATTTCTCGTCGGCCGATAGGTACAGTCTGAACGGAACCCCTTTCTGTGGAGGGATTAGAACTGGCGGAGAAGTTAAATACTCCTTGATATCGTCCAGCGCCTTCTGCTGCCTATCACCCCATACGAAATCTTCATCCTCTTTTATCTTCAATAACGGAGTAAACGGCTCTATTCTTTCTGATAGGTTTGATATAAAGCGCCGAACAAAATTGATCTTGCCGAGCAGAGATTGTAACTTGGTCTTGTTTGTCGGAGGTTTGATTTTCTTTATAGCATCGATATTCTTCTGTGTAATCTCGATTCCTCTTTCGTGGACCAAGAAACCCAGGAACTGACCGGCCGATACGCCAAAGGCACACTTGTTAGGGTTCATTTTTAAGCCATACTTCCTCGCTCTTTCAAGTACCTTGCGTAAATCGGCCAAGTGCATATCATATTCTCGTGACTTCACGACGACATCATCAATGTAAACTTCAATCAAAGAGCCGATGAGATCATGAAAAATATAATTCATGGCCCTCTGATATGTAGCTCCAACATTCTTCAAACCGAATGTCATGACAACCCATTCATATAGGCCGATTGCCCCTGGGCATCGGAAGGCTGTTTTGTGAACATCTTCTTCGGCCATGAAAATTTGCTTGTAGTCTGCGTCCCCATCCATGAAGCTTATAACCTTGTGTCCAGACGCGGCATCGACCAGCAAATCGGCCAGAGGCATAGGGTACTCGTCTTTCGGTGTTGCTTTGTTCAAGTCTCTGAAGTCAATACATACCCTAAGCTTGTCATTTTTCTTCACTACTGGAACTATGTTGGAGACCCACTCTGCGTATCGGCAAGGTTTGATGAAGTTGGCATCGTAAAGCCGTGTGATCTCTGCCTTGATAGCTTCATGCATATCGGCCTTGAATCTCCTAGGAGCTTGTTTAAACGGCCGATAGCCTGGTTTGATTGGTAGCCGATGTTCTACAATCGATCGGCTTAATCCTGTCATTTCATGATATTCCCATGCAAAACAATCCATGAATTCTTTTAACAGATTTATAAGATTACTCTTGTATTCCTTTGGCAGGTTAGCACTTATGTACGTCGGCCTAGGCTTATCACCTATCCCTATATCAATCTCTTCAAGTTCATCGGCCGACGTAAAACCGTGTCCCAACTTGCCATCTAGCTTGTCCACCGCGTCATCTGTGTAGGGACTAGCTTGTTCATCTTCAACGGCGGACGGCGCTTCTCTGCTAAAGTAACTGCTTGTCTTGATCTTCGATCGTCTCGATGTCGCAGTCAGTTACTTTGAGGAAATCGGCGTCCCAGACTCGTCCGGACAAGCAGTCGATTCCCTCCATTTCCCATACTGCGAGATCGGCATTGGTCACGTGTACTGTCCGATCGGCCTGCACGATCTCAACCTGGTCCCCTTGCCATTGCATGAGGCATTGGTGCATTGTTGAAGGGACGCAACAGTTTGCGTGGATCCAATCCCGTCCCAACAACAAGCTGTAGGAACCCTTTCCATCGAAGACACAGAAGGTGGTGGGTATTGTTTTGCTGCCTACGGTGAGTTCCACGTTTAATACCCCCTTCGCTTCGGACGCGTTGCCACCGAAGTCCTTTAATACCATGTTGGTCTTGATAAGGTCTTCAGGTACCTTCCCGAGCTTCCTGAAGGTTGTGTATGGCATTAAATTGACTGCCGCGCCGCCATCGACCAGCATCTTCGTCATCGGCCGCCCATTGATGAATCCCTTGATGTATAACGGCCGCAAGTGTCTGTAGCTGGCGTCACCTGGCTTGTCGAAGATGGCTTGATCTGGTGACAACTGTAGCCTAGCCGAAGATTGTTCATCGTCGGCCACTGCTTCATCGGCCGCCTGCACGCTGTACTCTGCTGGCAGTATAAAAACCATGTTAACAGGCGTCGATGTCGCTCGTTTACCTTTTGAAGCCGCAAAGGCCCGGGCTGTATTGGAGGTGTCCTCATCGGCCGTGACCACCGTGGATTTTATCCTCCACTCTTTCTTGGTCTTGGCCGGCCGATGGGTTACTGCCACCTGTTGCTCTTGGATTTGTTCTTTCCTTCTTAGCCTCTGAACCCGCCGTTTTTGTGTCTTAGTGAATACATCGCTTGGGCACCATTGAGGGTTCTGGACCTGTTCCTCGGCTTCGGTCTGTTGGTCTTGGTGCATCGGGCCTAGCCTCTCATGAACAGACTTCCTTTGCTTGGCCGGCCGATGCGCTTGCATGCTTGAGCTGCCCTGATAAGAATTTTCTGCACCATTGCATGCAGGGCACTCCTAGATAGATGGCAACCTCATTCCCTCATTCCAGTAGAACCGGAAAAACTCGCACTCCCAATGCGGGTCGTAGGAGTTGTCTTGATCGGCGTAGTCTTGAGCTTGTTCTTCCTGCCGCCGCTGGTATTTTCTAATCAGGCCCTCAGAGGTCTGATAAGGTCGCTTGCCGGTCTGATCGGCACTGCCATCGGCCTTGTCCACCCGCACCGTGTTGACTAGAAACGGGTGTCCTTCGATCTTCATCGGCCGCTTGGCATCATCGATTTTAATCCTGCCTTGCTCGATGGCCGATTGGATCTGTTGTCTGAAGATCTTGCATTCGTTTGTATGGTGTGAATAAGAATTGTGCCACTTGCAATATCTCTGTTTCTTGATCTCTTCGGCCGATGGCAATATATGACCCACTGGCAACTGGATTTGCTTTTCTTGCAACAGTAGATCAAATATCTTATCGGCCTTGTTGATGTCGAAGTCATATTTATCTTCCTTGTCACCCTTCTTGGCCCATTGGCAAGTTGTCGGCTTTCTCATCCGGGCCCATTCGGCCAGGTCGACATCAACATCTTCCTCGTCGTCGTCATCGGAGGCATACTGATAAACTGTGTTAATCTTCTTCGCGAACTACTTTGCCTCCTGGAATCGCTGCTCGTGGGCCGATACTCGTTGTGCCAGCTGAGCTAGGCTGTCAAATTCCTGCGAGGAGAACCTCTCGCGTATCGGCCCTAGCAATCCCTGAAATGCCAAGTCGGCCAACTAGGAATCGGTCAAACTGAGGCTGTAACACCTGTTCAGTATGTCTCTAAACCTTTGTATATACTCTGGGACCGATTCATCCACTCGTTGCCTGATGGCAGTCAGATCGGACAGTTTCATCTCTTGTACGCTGTTGTAGAAATACTTGTGAAACTGTTTCTCCAGATCTATCCATCCTCTGATGGAATTGCAGGGTAAAGAAGAAAACCATGTGAATGCAGACCCTGATAAGGATAGGGGGAAAAACCTCACCCTCAACGCCTCGATAGCCGATGCCTCCCCGCACTGTGCTAGGAATCAGCTGACATGCTCGTACGTCGAGACGTTGTCCTGTCCCGAAAATTTGGAGAAGTCCGGGATCTTGTATCGGCCTGGCAATGGCACTCTGTCAAATTCCTCGGGATACGGGTGCCGATACACTGTAGAGTTTTCCTTAGGCTTCAAGCCAAACTGATCTCGCATCACTTCGGCTATCATATCGGCCCAGTATCCTGCGGGCCGATGTGGGAGGTCTTGCTGATATGATTGCTGCAAGGCCTCTACTTGATACTGCCTGGGGGAGTACGGTTGGTAGTGGTAATCAAGATTTTACGCGCCGTACTGCCCTGCGGTGTGCTGCTGGTAGCCTTGTGGCACATTGTATGCAGCTTGAGGTGGAGGATTGCTGAACACTAGGGCTTGTGGCTGTCCGGCCGATGGTTGGTGAACCGGAACTTGCTGCATCGGCTCGATCACTGGTTGCTTCCCCTTGGTCCATTGAGCATATTGCTCCCCCGTAATGTGCTGAGGGCTCCCCCCTGTCTGATTGGTGAGGACCAGTGGCAGTGTTGTTGTTGGCTGCGCCGATGGGGGTGGCATCGGCGCTGTCGGCTGAGCCGTGCTCAGGTCCTTCCTCAGGGTCCGATAGGCAGGGAACTTATTTTCTGGTAAGAAAATCGGTCCCTGAGGCTTGTACTGATGAATCGACCCATCTAGGATCGATTTGACCGTATTGGTCAATGTGTTCACCAGGATCCCCGATTGGTTGACTAGCGCAGAATGAATTGCGGAGTCAATCCTATCTTGCAACGTCGGCGCTGCAGTATCTTCAGTCTTGACGGTGTGGTCGTGTGCCACCGCTGACGTGCTAGCTCCCTCTCCAGGACTCGGCATAACTACCATGGATTTTTGGATCAAGGTGCCTTGCCGAGTCCTAGAATATGTTTGCAGGTACATATTCTGGAACTGCTCGACCAGATATTCCATCTCAGCCTTCTGCTCTGCATTGAGCTGGTCGGCGGTTACAGGGACGATGTTCTCCTCGAAAATCTCTACCTGCTTCGACATCTTGAGAAGATTTACTGCTATTGCAGAGTTTGCGTTCTTGGTCCCACCGGAAGTGAAGTTAAAAATAGAGGTCCCACCAAGCGTGCCAAAAGCGTGTTGGCGCAGAATTTGGACCCGTCCAGCGACAAAACGGGTTCCGCGTTACCACGGCGGCCTGGGAGATCTGCTTAACTCCAGTGCAGGTCCAAATTGGCTTGCCTAGTCGTGCGCAGAGCGTGCCAGTTGATTTGATCTGCAATCAACAAGAAACAAGTAAACCATATCAGAAAACAATGGTCGATCGGCCGATAGGCCGATGTCACATTGTTATAGCCCAGCCGATAGGGCAAAGCTGTATCGGCTTACTCAATTATAATAAGCAAATTGACAAGATTTAATCTCATCGGCCTATGCCAGAATCATGTGACAGATTAATGAAATTAGCCAATAAGGGTTTCATGAGGATAACATGTCTAATCTCATCTCATCGGCCTATTTTAACATGTCTAAGGCAAATTACTAGAAGCAGCCGATGAGGATTTCATGAAGATAAACACACTAGCTATTACCCTAGTGCAAACTTATACAAGCCAATCGGCCAATATAACTACACCAATCACAGAGACATCTTGAAGACACCCTGCAATCGATATATTTATATTCATCGATCCACATGTATAAGTGGCAAACACATGCAAAAACATAAATAATCACATGCATTAGGTAAGACCGGCTGAAACCCCGGCGCTATCCTTAATTACAATCGAAAACAGGCTACGTGTTAGATCTCAAAACAGGACTAAGGTCTAGCAACTCAAAGTGTGAATCGAGACTTAACACAAAGAAAATCAAGCCGTCGATTGCTTTTGGGGATGGTAAATGCATCAAATAATCTAACCAAGCATAACAATTAAACTGTCGTCGGCAATAAACCCTAAAACGAATATACTGTCGGCGAAGCATAATTAAGACGCCTGTCAAGATTACTCAAAACACGATAGACGACGATCACATCATCGAGGCTTAACGTGCCTAAAGCGACACGTTAGCCCCAACGATGCCAATCGTCGGGGACGAGTTCTTACCTTTGCTCTGGGAAGGCAAGAACTCGTCAAGATCAACCTCTTACGAGGGTTGGCGATGCGCCGAAAGTAGATTGAATTAGTTGTATGTTTTGATTGATTGAGAGAGAGTACATGTACAAACTATCGGGATATTTATACCCGAGATTACAACAGACCCCTTGTCGGGTACGATCTTATCTACAACTAACAAACAAGTCTTTGCGGCAGACTTTAGCCACAGATTAGATCTAAACTACCTAATTTACAAGATACAATTGCCTAAAACCGAGCTTTATCTCTATTTGGCAACTTCCTTGAAGCTTATTCCGAGCCCAGACCAAGCCCACATTGACGCTGTCCACTCACAACCCGTATCGGCCCACGCCCAAACCGAATCCGTATCGGCCGATACACTCTTTATAGCAACACCTCCCCAGTCCGATACGGTTACCGGGTCCGATACGAAGCCTGGTCCGACTCCAACTCAATCCTTCCTATCTGCTTCGGTTTCCTCTTTTCTCTCCAAGTCGATTACCAAAATCCATCGTTAACAGATGGTCCATCCTCCTCTAGAGAAATCTATCAACGGTCATTTGTCCTGGATGCGAAGTACTTGCGACCACCTTGCGAGAATCGGGAAGCGGATAGACAACAGCCTGAAACAGGAGTGTTGTCACGCCAGCTGGTATGCTGGTGGTCACCTTCTCGCCTGCATCCGCGATGGACGTCCGTAGATGAGCCTAAGTTTTCTCTGGGAGGCGTTCTCGCATTCTCGCATGATGGTAGATGAGATCGACCGCCTCACACATTCCTTCGCTCCGTTAGCCAAAGACGTCTTCTCCACAATGGACTGGCAGTGGTCGTCCTGATAGTTTCTATACCTAGGGAACACTTAACGTATATGTTTATATATGTATCAGAACTTAAAGTAAGAATTGAAATCTATTGTATAAGTATCTGAAAAAGACATAGTGTGCGAGTACGCTCGCAGAGGCTGCCCTCAGTCAAGAGAGTACAATACTCTCCCTAGCTCCAGCTATTTTCTTGAAAAAGTCATTTTCCATGAAGACAGCTTAAATATTATAACAAACCAAGCAGAAGCTGCGAAGTCCTAGCCCCTAGCCGTGAAGTTGGAAAAATCAATTGCTGGTTACATAGCTTAGTTAATACGCTCAAGTGGGTACTCTAACATGACCAGACCTAACTTGGTCATTTGACCCTGCATGGCCTGACGAAATTTCACAGTGCTAGGTGTCCCCATCCAGGTTCCATGGGACCCCGAAGCTTGTCAGACTAGCGTAATAGGATCGATTTCGAGACAAGGCAATATAAGAAAAGGGGATCCCTGGGTAAAACACTTCGAAAGAAAATAATTTGGAATGTATATTATTGAAAAAAACTTACAGACTTTGGTACATTGATTTTATACATAAAATTTACATAGTTGGTCAATGTTCCAAGAGCTTGCCAACTCGCGATCTTTGTCGTCTACGATCTTCACGCGCTTGGGCTTAAGACTTCGACCACCGTGTACGGTCCCTCCAACCTAAGTGAGAGCTTGTTTCGCTCTGCTTGATTCCAAACTCGTCGGGGGACGTAATCGCCGATGGTGAATGTACGGGCACAAACACGCTTTTCGTAATAGCGACGTAGGGCCTGTTGGTACATGGCTGCTCAAAAGGCAACACATTCTCTATGTTCTTCTAGAAGGTTGACATTGTTTGCTTGCTACCCCTCCTAATCCTTATCTGAATATTGTTCGACTCATGTAGACCGATGTCGCAACTCGGAAGGGAGCATGGCCTCAGAACCATACACGAGAAAGAAGGGAGTCTCTCTGGTGTAGGTTGTCAGGGTAGTGCGAACGGCCCATAGGATAGAAGGGAGTTCATCAACCCAGTGTGTGTCATAAGCTAGGAGCCTATCATACACACGTGTTTTGATCCCTTAGAGCACGATACCGTTTGCCTGCTTGACCTGCCCATTAATCTGAGGATGAGAGACTGACGCGAAGAAGATTTTTACTCCTAATTCAATGCAGTAGTCCTGGAAGGCACCGCTAGTGAACTGGGAGCCGTTGCCTGTCAAGATCCGATGTGGTAGTCCATATCTGCAAAAATATCTTTTTTATAAACTTGATGGTGTGTTCGGCTTTGATTTCACTTGTTGGCTCTACAACAATCCATTTAGTGAATTTGTCGATAGCAACAAACAAGAACTTGTAGCTGCCTTGTCCTCGAGGAAACGGTTCGAAGATGTCACTTGAACGATCATACAATAAGCTTTTGCCTGGCAAGAGTGTTTTTCTGCCTCGGTGTCTTCGTCCAGAAGTTTGTCAGCATCCAAGAATTTGATGAGCGGAGTACGCCAGTCTTTCATGGTTTCGATGTCGGCGACGATATGAGTGACCTCTTCAGTAGCCCCCGAGCTGTTCTCGGCATTCGCTAAGGTGCCTTCGTCGTCCATGGTCTTAATTGAAGGTTTCATCAGGACGTCCAGAAAGGTTCCCACTTCAACAAGTTCTCCTTTCAACGTTTCCGTGCTAAGTTGTCAGCGTCGGTGTTGTCTTTGCGATAGACATGATGTACTTCCAAGTCGTCAAACGTTCGCTCCAGCTTCCTGACTTTGGCGAGGTACTTGCTTAACTCTGGGTTTGAGCATTTGTAGTCTTTGTGCACTTGGTTGGCGACTAACTCTGAGTCGCCTTTCACAATTAATCGCTTTACCCCAAGTGTTGTTGCCGCTTGTAACCCGGCGAGTAGTCCCACGTTCTCTGCGGTGTTTTTTGTAGCTCTGAACTTGAGGTCTATTGCATGTCTGACCTGATCTCCGGTTGGAGATGTCAAAATGAATCCAGCCCCTGCTCCCTGACTGTTGAAAGCCCTGTCGAAGGCCATTGTCCATGTCTTGTTATTTATCTAACCAGCCGGTTGGGGTGTTCTCGGGAACAGTCCAATCGGTGATGAAATATGCAAGAACCTATGACTTGATGGCTATGCGTGCGACGAAGTTGACATCGAATTGGCTAAGTTCGACGACCCATTTAGCAATGTGTCCGACAACGTCTTTGTTCCTTACCACTTCACCAACAGGGAAAGAAGAGACGACTGTGACTTTATGGGCTTGGAACTACAGCATAGAGCAATTTTTGAATTTGGGGATATCGAGTTTTGGTATCGTGGAGGGCCTCGTTGACATAGTACACGGGATGTTGTAATTTGTCCCTCTCAACGATAATCACAGCGCTAACAGAATAAGGTGTGGCAGCAATATATAGAAATAGTTCATTCATTGGTTGTGGGGCACCGAGTACAGGGGGATTGGACAAGTACCATTTGAGCGCGATAAATGCGTTCTCGGCATCCTGTGTCCACTCAAATCTATTATGCTTTTTGAGTAAGGCAAAGAAAGGTTGTCCTCGTTCTCCCATCCTGGCCACGAATCGGCTTAGAGCTGCCATACATCCTGTAAACTTCTGTTCTTGCTTGAGTCTTGTCAGTGACTTCATGTTCTCGATGGCCTTGATCTTCTCGGGGTTTGCTTCAATTCCTCGTACGGACACAAAAAATCCTAGCAATTTCCCTGACGGTACTCCAAATATGCTCTTCTCCGGGTTCAGTTTGAGCAGATGTCGCCAGAGAATGTTGAAAGCCCCCTGGATTTCTCGCTGGTATGTGTTGCCTGCATTGATTAGTCCAAAGGGCATCTTGGTGTAGCAGAAAGCACCAAATGGTGTGATGAACGCAGTCTTCTCCTCGTCCTCTTTGCCCATGTTGATCTGGTGGTAGCCGGAGTAAGCGTCAAGGAAACTTAATAACTCACAACCAGCAGTTGAATCCACCAATTGATCAATGAGAGGAAGAGGGAAGTGATCCTTGGGGCACGCCTTGTTGAGATCAGAAGTCTACACACATCCTCCACTTGCCGTTGGCCTTGCACACTATTACTGGATTAGTGAGCCACTCTGGATGGAGAACCTCCCTAATGAAGCCTACTTTGAGAAGTTTGTCCAGTTCTTCTCGAATAGCTTCTTTTCGATCTTGTGCGAACCGCCGCAGTTTCTGTTTGACTGGCTTGACATCGGGGCACACCATCAGCTTGTGCTAAATCACCTCCCTAGGTACTCCAGGCATGTCGGACGGTTGCGAAGCGAACAAGTTTGAATTCTCGTGGAGGAAGGTGATGAGCTTGAGTTCCTATTTGTTGTCGAGTGTTGCCTCGATTTTAACTGTCTTATCGGGGTTGCTGCTGGTCAATGGGATGATATTTATTGCACCGTCGGGTTTAGGTGCCTTGTTGGGTTTGCTCACTTTCCAAGGGGGTTCTGTAGTGGTGGGTAGCGTGGGAGTATGCTCGACCATGTCAAAGCTCCTCTTATCGCACTGTCCCACTACTTTTGCGTACCCGGGGATTGTGACTGTCCCTCTTGGGCCTAGCATCATTAGAATCTGGTATGCATAGTGGGACATCGTCATAAACTTCACCAGTGTTGCCCTTCCGAGAATAGCACTGTAGGCCGTGTCGAACTCGGCTACGTCAAAGGTGATCTGCTCTGTCCGGAAGTTATTAGTTTGGTTGAACGTCACGACTAACGTGATCTTTCCTAGCGGCTTGGACTATTACTGTGGGGTGATCCCATGGAAGGGCTGGTCGAAAGCAATGAGCTCGCATATAGGGATGCCCATTGCATCGAGTGTGTTGGCGAAGAGAAAGTTGATGGAGCTGCCGCCATCAATTAGGCCCCATGCTACCTTGATATTCTGGATGGTAGGCTCGACTACAATTGGATATCGGCCTGGCACGATCATTGTTGTCGGATGGTCGTGTCCTGAGAACTCGATCTTTTGGTCCGACCACTTCATCTTGGCTGCGAATCCTTGTGACATAGAGCAGACTTCGTGTTCTACCTTCTTATACTCCTTTTTAGAGGTGTACGTCATAGAACCGCCGAAGATGTGGGCAACATGCAAGTCAAAATCTGGGAACACGAGTTCATTGTCGGACGAGAGATCATCAGTGCTCTTCTCGACCACACGAACTCGCTTTCCTTTTTCAAGGGCCCACTATTTTGCCAACATTTTCTGGAAGACCTGGCACTCTTC
Organism: Oryza officinalis; assembly: GCA_008326285.1. Lineage (NCBI taxonomy): Eukaryota > Viridiplantae > Streptophyta > Magnoliopsida > Poales > Poaceae > Oryza > Oryza officinalis. The sequence continues at coordinate 14,292,106 of BDMV01000005.1, forward strand.
CAGGGTATCTATACTGGTCTTGTAAATTAGGCACTATTGTCGTACTGGTTCATCACCTTGAAGGGTCGGGCGCTTTGGGGGTGGGTTCGCTTGCTCTGCGACAAGGACCTCTGTCTCCGCCTTGTGCTTGCCTTCCTTTTTGCAATTTTGTTTCTTCTTCTTGGTGGACACTGGTGCAACTTTTTTGTCTGGTTGCTTCTTCTCGACCACCTTACTTTTTTCGTTCTTCCTTCTGAGGGTGTCATCTGCGTGAGCGCCTCTGTCGATGATCTCGAACAGCTTCATGGCCAAGGTGATTCGTCTTATTGCCAATTCTCGGATAGTGTACCGATCTCGGACACCTAACTTGAACACGCTGTTGGCGCAGAATTTCGACCCGTCCAGCAACCAAACGGGCTCCGCGTTACCACGGCGGCCTGGGAGATCTGCTTAGCTCCAGTGCAGGTCCAAATGGCTTGCCTAGTCGTAAGTAGAGCGTGCCAGTTGATTTGATCTGCAATCAACAAGAAACAAGCGAACCAAGTCAGAAAACAATGGCCGATCGGTCAGCAGACCGATGACACATTGTCATAGCCCAGCCGATAGGGCAAAGCTATATCGGCTCACTTAGAAAATATGTAAGACATGAATCTAGTCTTATCGGCCTTCATTGATATGTAGACTTCAACTAATAATATCGGCCGATAATGATAACAAAGATAACTACACCAGCTAGTACTCTAGTGCAACCTTATACGAACCAATCGGCCAGTATAAACACATCAACCATAAAGAGATCTTAAGATTACTTCATGGTCAACACATTTATACTCATCGATCTGTACGTATAAGTGGCAAACATATGCAAGAAACATAAAGCAATCACATATGTTAGATAAGACCGGCTAAAACCCCGGTACTATCCTTAATTACAACCGAAAACAGGCTTTGTGTTAGATCTCAAAACAGGACTAAGGTCGATGGCAACTCGAAGTGTGGATTGAGACTTAACGCAAAGAAAATCAAGTCATCGATTGCTTTTGGGGATGACAGATGCATTGAACAATCTAGCCAGGCATGAAAATTAAACCATGGTCGGCAATAAACCCTAAAGCGAGTAAACCGCTGGCAAGGCTTAATCGAAATACCTGTCAAAACTATTCAAGACATGATAATCAACGATCACATCATCGAGGCTTAACGTGTCTAAAGCGACACGTTAGCCCCGACGATGCAGATCGTCGGGGACGAGTTCTTACCTCTGCTCCGAGGAAGCAAGAACTCGTCGAAGAAGACCTCTTGCGAGGGTTGGCGATGCGCCGAAAGTAGATTGATTTTGTTGTGTGATTGATTCGAGAGAGAGTACATGTACAAACTATCGGGATATTTATACCCGAGGTTACAACAGAACTCTTGTAGGGCACGATCTTATCTACAACTAACCAACAAGTCTTTGCGGCAGACTCTAGCCACAGATTAGATCTAAACTACCTAATTTACAAGATACAATTGCCTAAAACCGAGCTTTATCTCTATTTGGCAACTTCCTTGAAGCTTACTTCGAGCCCAGACCAAGCCCACGTTGACACTGTCAACTCACAATCCCGCATCGGCCCATGACCAAACCAAATCCGTATCGGCCGATATGCCCTTTATAGCAACACTCCCCAAGTCCGATACGGTTACCGGGTCCGATACGAAGCCTGGTCCGACTCCAACTCAATCCTTCTTCTCTGCTTCGGTTTCCTCTTTCCTTTCCAAGTCGATTACCAAAATCCGTCGTTAACACATGCCCCCCAATTCCGCTTCATTATATAATGTGGCGAAATTAGCTCCAGGGAACTCATCGACTCTTTGCTAGGTTTAACCTGAAAACCGCACAGATCCAGATTCGAACCCTTTCGCCGCCGATTCGACAAACCCCTCGTGTTCTTCAATTCCGGCGACCCCTCGGCGTCTCGTCAACATCGACCCCCTTCACAGCGACCCCTCCAACAACGATGGCCTCCGCCCCGTTCTACGCCTCCGAGATCCCTGCGGTAAGTCAATTCCTTCGAAGCCCGCATTATTACCTTTTTCCGCCGATTTCCCCAAGTTAGGTTTTTACTTTCTGCCCGCCTCAGGCCTTATATTTTCATCATCGTTCTCACGTTTTAGGTCTTCAAAACCAAATCTTGATTCCCACCGACGATAAGTCCCATCGCTTCCTCTTGGGCCCCATGGGCGACTGCGACCCAACCTGGCTCATCAACGCCGAAACAGACAGAATTCCTTTCAGGCAAGCCAAGCCCACTGTCTCGGCGTGGAAGCACACCTTCAGATCATGGCCATCAAAGCTAACTGGATATAGGACCTGGCACAAAAGGATTGCTGCCGTCAAACAAGTCCACTGGGACGAGATTGGAATCGGCCAATGCATAACTCTATCCCTGGCCGATACCAAGAAGAATGAGCCATTAATATCAGCTGCCAGCTACTTCTGGTCAAGTACCTTGAACGCCTTTATGTTCAAGCAAGGTCCGATGACCCCAACCCTCATAGATATCAAGGTACTCACAGGATTGGATATCAACTCCGAGATCAACCCCTTCAGCCTCCTGGTAAACAGCAGCCACAAGTTGAAGACCAAGAAAATCGGAGGCTGGTTCGGATATATCTCTGAACACATGGAACAGGGATCGGTCTCAGAGCGAGAACACGTAGCTTTCCTGACATTGTGGTTAGAGAGATTTGTCTTTTGCGGGTCGACCTGCGGCCCCACTACAAACTGTCAACACTTGGCTCAAGCTTTGGTCGACAAAAGACAAATCCCCTTAGGCCGATACCTTCTAGGAGCTGTATATCGGCTACTCCATGTTTCCACACAAGACTTGATGCTGAAACAGACTGTGGCTCATGGAGGACCATGGTGGTTCGTTCAACTCTGGCTAACCATATACACCAACACCATGGTTGATCAGCCACCTCTATCAGATTCTCGCTTTCCATCAAAATATGCCGATCACGAAGACCCCAGGAACAGAAGATGCATGTCCTACGGGGAAGCAGCCTCCATCTATCCCGGCGCAGATCAATCGGCCGATGACATGGCTACATGGTTCATCCGTTTCTTCACCGGCCCTCCATCAGCCAAGATGGATATGTTTGTCTATACATCGGACCGAGACTTCGAGCTTCCAGATGATCTGCAACTGAGCTTAATAAATGATGACATGGAATCAAGGGAATTGTTCATGATCAGCCTCACTCCATGCCTGCTCCCAGTAGGCGTCTTTCAGGGAAGGAGCACCAGCTTGTCCTATGAGTTTTACACCCCAATGACAGCTGCTAGACAATGCGGGCTCGGGCAACTTCCCATTAGCTTGCATCTCCATAAGCTCCTAGAGAGCAGAGGCACAGTCCCATCGGCCCTGATCATGAACAAAGCAATGGAGGTCGAGCTCCCCAATCTTGGTGACTGCGATCGGCTGCATCTGAATGCCTTTGTGCACATTAACTTTCAAACTTGGTGGCAAGAGTGGGCCGCTCACATCTTTCATCAATCGGCCAGGTTCTATGTGACAGAACTTATCCAAGGCATCAGCCCTCAAGTCCCGGATGAGCCGATTCCATCTGTGAGCAACAGTGGACGGAAGATCTTCTATGCTCAAGCCGTAGCTCCATCGGGGTCGACCGTCCTGGAATCCATCATCGGCCTCACTGCCCCAAAAGTGGCGTCACTTCTCCAAGGTCCGACGCTTAAAGAAAACCCCAAGAGGAAAGCGCCGGCCAAAGGCAAATCGCAGAAAGCCAGCAAGAAGGCCAAAACCGATGACCAGGCCGATGCTGAAGAGCTAGACCCCTCCTTGGAAGAATTCCTGGAAGAACAAGTGATGGAGGAGGAAGTCGATGCAGCAGCGGCCGATACCCACGAAGAAGAAAACCCGTCGACCGAAACCACCCAAGAGCCATCGGCCGAAGCTACGGAGATCCCACCGGCCGATGACCAAGATGATGCCCCGCAACCAAAAAGGACCAGACATGCAGTTCGCAAGGTCAACATAACCCCTTCTCTGTGTTTACATAATCCCCTTGTACTGTCATACTTTAACCTCATATTCTTTTCAGGCTGCGGTGTCATCTGTGTTGAAGGAGAGAACTCAATCGGCCCCTATGCCAAGATCCAAGAAAACAACTTTACAATGACGCGAACGAGCCAAAGCACGATTGAGAACCCCTTCTCCTTCTCCACCACCCTCTCCGACCGTCTCGGTAAGAGTTGATTTTTTCTTGCATTACTTTCGTAATCACATAACCCTATTCACCAATTTCCTGCTTTTTCCAGCCTAGGGCTCCATCACCTTCACCACATCGGCCAGCCCCCTCGCCTGCTATGTCGACAAAGCAAAGGAAGGTCGATGTAAGCACCACCAACGCTCCAACACAGGTAACTATGATTACCCTGATCCTCTTTCTGCCGATTCCTGATTGACAAGGCTAACCTCGACCCATGTTGATACTTGCAGAACCTAGCCGATATGTTCTCCTTCGATATCGGCCAGTTCCTTGATGATGAGGATAAGGAACTACCCAGCACGGCCAGGGCACCAATCTCTGATGATCTGAAGAACCGGCTGACTGATATTGGGAATCGGCTAGAAGCCTCGCTGGAGTGTTTGGTAGAAGACTGCTCCTCCATCAGAGTCAGGGTACAAGAAATCCAAGACGAACTGCCCGAAGACCTGATGGAAATCCTTACGCCGGCCATCTTCCTGGAACAATACCGATTCAAGCTCTTCAGAGCAAAGGAAAGACTTGCAGAGCGACGACAGCGCGAACAACTGGAATCGGCCTTGTCCGCTAGCAAAGCTCAAGTGAACGCCGATAAGACCAGGTTGGACGAGCTAGCGATAGAGCCGATTGTGCTGAAAAATAAGCTTGAAGAACTCCGTCGCCTCGAGGCAGAACTAGAATCGAAGCTGGCCGCTACACGCCAAGAAATCCAGGAAGTCAAAGCCGGGATAGCTGCATCACCCAAGGTCATAGAAGATCAGACGGCAAAGCTCAAGGCATCGGCCAAGTACCTCGCGACCCTAAGCAAATCACTGAAACCAATCGCAGGGACGATGGCCGATGATGCCCAGGCTATCGAAGACGTTGAGCAGATTCGTCGTAAAGCCATTGCTGCTATTGCAGACTTCATAGGGTGATGTAGCACATGTTATTTCTATAATGTATAACCATACACCTTATCGGCCATGCAGCCGAATTCGTTTTGAAAATTCCAGCCTAATTTATTGATTCTGAAATCCTCTCAGACCTTATCGGCCGTGCAGCCGAATTTGTTTTGAAAATTCCAGACATCTATATCTTTAACATGAACAATCCCATTATAAGCAATCTCATCAGCCAGAAAGCCGAAGTCAATCGCCAAATTCTGAAAAATCCTTGAAAATTGAAAAATTCTTGAAAATTCCTATATATATGCCCCCCAAATTTTGGGAGATGAGGGCTCATGTTCTGAAATTTGAACTAAGGGCGATAGTATTTATCGGCCATCTAAAGACGATGCTTGGCGACATCGGCTGTGGTCATAAATCGGCTAGAGGGCCGATCATGAGTCAATCCAGATACTGGGATAATATTGTTTCAAGTATTTGCCATTGAGAGCTCGTCCATAAATCTCGCCATCTAATCCCTTGAGCAGATAGGCATTGTGAGGAACACATCGATGAATTAGAAAAGGGCCTTCCCAATTAGGTGACCATTTGCCGAATTTATTATCTCTGGAGCCAATCGGCATTATCAATTTCCACACAAGGTCTCCTTCCTCAAACGATTTGGCAACGACCTTTTTATTATAATGACGGGCCACTCTATCTTTATCACGCTTGAGTTTCTCCAAGGCCCATAATCGAACATGTGCCAAATCGTCCAATTCATCAACCATAAGATTATGGTACTCATCGGCTGTCAAGTCGTCTTGCAAAGCAATCCTTCTTGAGCCGATGGCGGTTTCCCACGGCAGTACAGCTTCATGCCCGTAGACCAGCTGATAGGGAGGCACTTGGATTGCACCATGGCAAGCCATCCGATACGCCCAAAGGGAATCGGCCAGCGTTGTATGCCATTGCCTCGGCTGTTCGTCAATTTTCCTCTTGATTAATTTGATTAAAGACTTGTTGGAAGCCTCTGCCTGCCCGTTAGCCTGCGCATAGTAAGGAGAAGAATTGAGCAATCTGATGCCCATGCTGTCAGCAATTCGGACGAACTCGTCAGACACGAAGATTGATCCCTGATCTGTAGTTATTGTCTGAGGTAACCCAAACCGATATATGATATGCTCTTTGACGAACTGAATAGCGTCTCTGGAATCAACCTTCTTGAGAGGAACGGCCTCAACCCACTTTGTAAAGTAATCTGTAGCCACTAATATATACTTGTGTCCCTTACTTGATGGTGGGTTAATCTGGCCGATCATATCTATTCCCCATCCTCGAAACGGCCACGGCTTTATGATTGGATGCATAACCGATGCCGGTGCTCTCTGAATTGCTCCAAATTTCTGACAATCCTGACATCCTTTATAATACTTGAAGCAATCTTCTAGCATGGTTGGCCAAAAATATCCGACGCGCTTCATCAGCCATTTCATTTTATAGGCCGATTGATGGGTGCCACAAATCCCTTCATGTACTTCGCCCATAACAGTCTTAGCCTCCTCAGGACCTAGGCATTTGAGTAGGACACCATCAACCGTCCGATAATAGAGGTTATCGTCCAATAAGACATAGCGTAAAACTTTATATTTCATTCTTCGTGACGCCGATTGGGAAGGGTTTCTCAAATACTCAATGATATCAGACCTCCAATCATCGGCGTGCACGAGAGCGATCTGAATTGGAACGTCTTTAGCCATCGGCCTGTATCCCGATGCCCCCTGAGCTAAATCATTTGCCTCGAAATTCTGCTTCCTGGGTATGTGCCTCATTGTTACGATCCGGAAACCGTGTAATAACTCTTTGCACTCCTCATTGTAGACTTTGAGAACATCGTCTCTGCACTCATACTCCCCAGAAAGTTGACTAATTACTAGCTGTGAATCACCAATGACTTCCACGGCATCGGCCTCGACTTCTTGTAATAACTGCAAGCCCTTAAGCACCGCTTCATATTCTGCTTGATTGTTGGTATAATAAGGCTTGATAGTGAAAGCGAACTCAAAACTTGCCCCCCGAGGGGATATGATGACTAGGCCGATACCGCAACCGTGTCTGCAGACGGATCCATCGGAATATAACGTCCACGGTACAATGTCTGCATATGCAACTGAGTCATCTCTATGTTGAACGATGAAATCGGCCAGGGCTTGTCCTTTAATCGCTTTGGCCGATTCATATCGAAGATCAAACTCTGTTAAAGCAAAGATCCACTTCCCAACTCGTCCTTTCAACACAGGGGCCGATAGCATGTATTTCATCACATTGGCCTTGCTCACCACTATGCACTCGTTGGAAAGCAGGTAATGCCTCAATTTAGTACATGAAAAATATAGACAAAGGCATAATTTCTCTACCGGCGTATACCTTGTCTCAGCATCTAACATTCTCCTGCTGAGATAAAAAATAGCTCTTTCCTTGCCGTTAACATCTTGAACCAGGACTGAGCCGATGGATTTCTCATCGGCTGACAAGTACAATTTGAATGGGACTCCTTTTTGTGGAGGCATTAAGACCGGCAGAGAAGTTAGATACTCTTTGATATCGTCTAGCGCTTTCTGTTGTTTATCACCCCATATGAACTCTTCGTCGTCCTTTATTTTCAACAGTGGAGTGAATGGCTCTATACGGCCCGACAAATTTGATATAAAACGCCGGACGAAGTTGATCTTGCCAAGCAGAGACTGTAACTTGGTCTTGTTTTCTGGAGGCTTGATTTTCCTGATGGCATCGATGTTCTTCTGTGTGATTTCAATCCCCCTTTCATGGACCAAGAAACCCAAAAACTGACCGGCCGATACGCCAAAGGCACATTTGTTAGGGTTCAACTTCAAGCCATATTTCCTTGCCCTTTCTAGTACCTTGCATAAGTCAGCCAAGTGCATATCATGTTCTCTTGACTTTACGATGACATCGTCTATATAAACTTCAATCAGAGAGCCGATAAGATCATGAAAAATGTAATTCATAGCCCTCTGATACGTAGCTCCAGCATTCTTCAAACCAAATGTCATGACGACCCATTCATATAGGCCGATTGCCCCTGGGCACCTGAAGGCCGTCTTATGAACGTCCTCTTTAGCCATAAAGATCTGGTTGTAACCCGCGTTTCCGTCCATGAAACTAATGATCTTATGCCCAGAAGCAGCATCGACTAGCAAATCGGCCAACGGCATAGGGTACTCGTCTTTGGGCGTCGCCTTATTTAGATCTCTGAAATCGATGCATACCCTTAGCTTGCCGTTCTTTTTCAATACCGGAACTATGTTGGAGACCCACTCCGCGTATCGGCAGGGCCTAATAAAGTTGGCGTCGTAAAGTCTTGCGATCTCTGCTTTTATGGCTTCGTGCATATCGGCCTTAAACCTCCGAGGAGCTTGCTTAAAAGGCCGATAGCCTTGTTTGATTGGTAGCCGATGTTCTACAATCGATCGGCTTAATCCTGGCATCTCATGGTATTCCCATGCAAAACAATCTCTGAATTCTTTCAAAAGATTTATCAAATTATTCTTGTATTCCTTTGGCAAATTAGTGCTTACATACGTCGGCCTAGGCCTATCACCTATTCCTATATCAATTTCTTCCAATTCATCGGCCGACGTAAAACCTTGTCCCAACTTGCCGTCTAACGCATCCACCACGTCTTCTGTGTAGGGGTTGTTGTCAACGGCGGATGGTGCATCTTCGCTAAAGTAACCGCTTGTCTTGGTCTTCAATCGTCTCGATGTCGCAGTCGGTTACCTTGAGGAAATCGGCGTCCCAGACTCGCCCGGACAAGCAGTCGATTCCCTCCATCTCCCAAACTGCGAGATCGGCATTGGCGACATGTACTGATCGATCGGCCTGCACGATCTCGACTTGGTCCCCTTGCCATTGCATGAGGCATTGGTGCATTGTTGAGGGGACACAGCAATTAGCATGGATCCAATCTTGCCCCAACAACAAGCTGTAGGAACCCTTTCCATCGAAGACAAAGAAGGTGGTAGGAATTGTTTTACTGCCCACGGTGAGCTCCACGTTCAGGACCCCCTTCGCCTCGGATGCGTTGCCACCGAAGTCCTTTAATACCATATTTGTCTTGATAAGATCCTCAGGTACTTTTCCAAGCTTCCTGAAGGTTGTGTATGGCATTAAATTGACTGCTGCGCCACCATCGACCAGCATCTTCGTCATCGGCCGCCCGTTGATGAATCCTTTGATGTACAACGGCCGAAGATGTCTGTAGCTGGCGTCAACTGGCTTGTCGAATGTAGCTTGGTCTGGTGACAACCGTAGCCTGGCTGAATTTTGTTCCTCATCAGCCATAGCTTCATCGGCCGCCTGCACACTGTATTCTGCTGGCAATATAAACACCATGTTAACAGGCGCCGATGCCATTTTCTTACCTTTTGAAGCTGAGTAGCCCTGAGCTGTATTGGAGGTGCCCTCATCGGCCCTGGCCACCGTGGATTTTATTCTCCATTCTTTTCTGGTCTTGGTTGGCCGATGGGGTATTTCAGCTTGTTGCTCTTGGATTTGCTCTTTCCTCCTCAGCCTCTGAACCCGCCGTTTCTGCGTCTTGGTGAATACATCGCTTGGGCACCATTGGGGGTTTTGGGCTTGCTCCTCATCTTCGTTATGTTGGTCTTGGTGCATCGGCCCCAGCCTTTCATGCACGGATTTCCGTTGCTTGGCCGGCCGATGCGTTTGTCTGCTTGAGCTGCCCTGATAAGAATCTTCTGCACCACTGCATGCAGGGCATTCCTGTATAGATGGCAACCTCATCCCTTCATTCCAGCAGAAGCGGAAAAACTCGCACTCCCAGTGCGGGTCGTAAGAGTTGTCTTGACTGGCTTGGTCTTGAGCTTGTTCCTCCCGCCTCCGCTGATATTTTCTGATCAAACCCTCAGAGGTCTGATGAGGCCGTTTGCCAGTCCGATGACCACCGCCATCGGCCCTGTCCGCCCGCACCATGTTGACTGGGAACGGGTGGCCTTCAATCTTCATCGGCCGCTTGGCGTCATCGATTTTAATTCTGCCCTGCTCGATGGCCGATTGAATTTGTTGCCGGAAGATCTTGCATTCATTTGTATGATGTGAATAGGAATTGTGCCACTTGCAATATCTCCTTTTCTTGATATCTTCGGCCGATGGCAATACGTGACCTACTGGCAGTTGAATCTGCTTTTCTTGCAACAGCAGGTCAAATATCTTATCGGCCTTGTTGATGTCGAAATCATATTTATCCTCTTTATCTCCTTTCTTGGCCCACTGGCAAGTCGTTGATTTCTTCATCCGGGCCCACTCGGCTAGATCGACATCAGCGTCTTCATCGTCTTCATCGTCGGAGGCGTACTGATAAACAGTGTTAATCTTTTTCGCGAACTTCTTTGCCTCCTGGAATCGCTGCTCGTGGGCCGATACTCGTTGTGCCAGCTGAGCGAGGCTGTCAAATTCCTGAGAGGAGAACCTCTCGCGTATCGGCCCTAGCAATCCCTGAAATGCCAGGTTGGCCAGCTGGGAATCGGTCAGACTGAGGCTATAACATCTGTTGCGTATGTCTCTGTACCTTTGTATGTACTCAGGGACCGATTCATCCACTCGTTGCCTGATGGCAGTCAGATCCGACAGTTTCATTTCTTGTACACCATTATAGAAATATCTATGAAACTGTTTCTCCAGATCTATCCATCCTCTGATGGAATTGCAGGGCAAGGAAGAAAACCATGTGAATGCAGACCCTGATAAGGACAGAGGGAAAAACCTCACCCTCAACGCCTCGATAGCCGATGCCTCCCCGCACTGTGCTAAGAATCGGCTGACGTGCTCATATGTCGAGACGCTGTCCTGTCCCGAAAACTTGGAGAAATCCGGGATCTTGTATCGGCCTGGCAACGGTACCCTGTCAAATTCCTCGGGATACGGGTGCCGATACACTGTAGAGTTCTCTTTGGGCTTCAAGCCGAATTGATCTCGCATCACTTCGGCTATCATGTCAGCCCAGTATCCTGCGGGCCGATGCGGGAGGTCCTGCTGGTAGGATTGTTGGAGGCCCTCTGCTTGATACTGCCTAGGGGAGTACGGTTGATAGTGGTGGTCCAGGTTCTGCGCGCCGTACTGCCCTGCGGTGTACTACTGATAGCCTTGCGGCATGTTGTATGCAGCTTGAAGTGGAGGACTATTGAACGCCGGGGCTTGCGGTTGTCCGGCCGATGGCTGGTGGACGGGAACTTGCTGCATCGGCTCAACCACCGGTTGCTTCCCCTTGGTCCATTGAGCGTACTGCTCCTCTGTGATGTGCTGAGGGCTTCCTCCCGCCTGCTTGGTGAGGACCAGCGGCAGGGTTGTTGTTGGTTGCGCCGATGGAGGTGGCATCGGCGCTGTCGGCTGAGCCGTGCTCAGATCATTCCTCAAGGTCCGATAGGCAGGGAACTTGTTTTCTGGCAGGTAAATCGGGCCTTGAGGCTTGTACTGATGGATTGAACCATCTAGGATCGACTTGACCGTATTGGTCAACGTGTTCACCAGGATCCCCGACTGGTTGACTAGCGCAGAGTGAACTGCGGAGTCGATTCGGTCTTGCAACGTCGGCGCCGCAGTGTCTTCAGTTTTGACGGCGTGATCGTGCGCCGCCGCCGACGTTCCAGCTCCATCTCCAGAACTCGGCATGACCACCTTGGACTTTTGAATCAAGGTGCCCTGCCGAGTCCTAGAATATGTTTGCAGGTACATATTCTGGAACTGCGCGACCAGACTATCCATCTCAGCTTTTTGTTCTACGCTAAGCTGGTCGGCGGTCACAAGAATGACGTTCTCCTCGACGATCTCGGCCTGCTTCGACATCTCGAGGTGTTCTTGCTGCTGGTGAGAAGCTTGTTTTCTTGATGTCCCACCGGGCGTGCCAAAAGCGTGTTGGCGCAGAATTTCGACCCGTCCAGCAACCAAACGGGCTCCGCGTTACCACGGCGGCCTGGGAGATCTGCTTAGCTCCAGTGCAGGTCCAAATGGCTTGCCTAGTCGTAAGTAGAGCGTGCCAGTTGATTTGATCTGCAATCAACAAGAAACAAGCGAACCAAGTCAGAAAACAATGGCCGATCGGTCAGCAGACCGATGACACATTGTCATAGCCCAGCCGATAGGGCAAAGCTATATCGGCTCACTTAGAAAATATGTAAGACATGAATCTAGTCTTATCGGCCTTCATTGATATGTAGACTTCAACTAATAATATCGGCCGATAATGATAACAAAGATAACTACACCAGCTAGTACTCTAGTGCAACCTTATACGAACCAATCGGCCAATATAAACACATCAACCATAAAGAGATCTTAAGATTACTTCATGATCAACACATTTATACTCATCGATCTGTACGTATAAGTGGCAAACATATGCAAGAAACATAAAGCAATCACATATGTTAGATAAGACCGGCTAAAACCCCGGTACTATCCTTAATTACAACCGAAAACAGGCTTTGTGTTAGATCTCAAAACAGGACTAAGGTCGATGGCAACTCGAAGTGTGGATTGAGACTTAACGCAAAGAAAATCAAGTCGTCGATTGCTTTTGGGGATGACAGATGCATTGAACAATCTAGCCAGGCATGAAAATTAAACCATGGTCGGCAATAAACCCTAAAGCGAGTAAACCGCTGGCAAGGCTTAATCGAAATACCTGTCAAAACTATTCAAGACATGATAATCAACGATCACATCATCGAGGCTTAACGTGTCTAAAGCGACACGTTAGCCCCGACGATGCAGATCGTCGGGGACGAGTTCTTACCTCTGCTCCGAGGAAGCAAGAACTCGTCGAAGAAGACCTCTTGCGAGGGTTGGCGATGCGCCGAAAGTAGATTGATTTTGTTGTGTGATTAATTCGAGAGAGAGTACATGTACAAACTATCGGGATATTTATACCCGAGGTTACAACAGAACCCTTGTAGGGCACGATCTTATCTACAACTAACCAACAAGTCTTTGCGGCAGACTCTAGCCACAGATTAGATCTAAACTACCTAATTTACAAGATACAATTGCCTAAAACCGAGCTTTATCTCTATTTGGCAACTTCCTTGAAGCTTACTTCGAGCCCAGACCAAGCCCACGTTGACACTGTCAACTCACAATCCCGCATCGGCCCATGACCAAACCAAATCCGTATCGGCCGATATGCCCTTTATAGCAACACTCCCCAAGTCCGATACGGTTACCGGGTCCGATACGAAGCCTGGTCCGACTCCAACTCAATCCTTCTTCTCTGCTTCGGTTTCCTCTTTCCTTTCCAAGTCGATTACCAAAATCCGTCGTTAACACACGCGTATGACAAAAGCATCAGTAATCTCGGGAATCATATTATGGCATTCGTTAAAACGCCGTATATAGTCCCTTAAGAATTCACCTGGATTCTTCCTAAGGGCGTGAAGATCATCGTCAACTGCATGTCGCTTGTATGTTCCTTGAAAATTCGTGACGAATTGTTGCCATAAGTCTTCCTAGGAAGAAATCGAGCGAGGTGGGAGGTGTACCAGCCATGACCGAGCAAACCCCTTCAATGCTGCCAACAAATAATTTGCCAACGCGTTGTCGTCTGCGTCGGCCGCGTATAGAACAATCGAGTAGACATGCAAGAACTCCTCCGAATTAGTACTGCCGTCATACTTTTCTACCACAGCGGGACGGAACATGCTTGGCCATCGCACCTCTCGTAGATCAGGTACGAAAGCGCGACATCCACGTCCTGGTATAAAGGGTGGACGACAACCTCACGGCCTACGAGAACCGCCTCCAGTGGATGATGATGATGACGAAGGATCACCATGGTCGGGGATGCGGCCCCTTGACCTATGGCCTTGTTCTCAGTCCCACTTGGAGTTTGGGGATCACGAGTTCCGTCACCGTCGGTAGTCATCATGTTGTCGTCGATCTTGATCGTTCTCATCCTGTTGACTCTGGCGGTCCCGACGATTTTGATCATTGTTGCGATCTCTTCGGTTGTGGTTGTCTCCCGCCTTGCGTTTCCTCTGTGAGGTGCGCAAGGTTGGCGGTGGTCGACGTCGTTCCAATCTTGTCGCTCCTACCTACGTCCATTCAAGTGATTGCGAAGATCACGGTCATCTTGATGAGAAGGAGGCTGATTGTCCTGCCGTCTTGGCGATGCTATTTGAGTGTTGTGGCTTGGGTCCTGGCTGGGGTGTGGATTGAGGGCGTCCTCAGCAGCGTCATCTTCTGGTACTCGATCTCTACCTCGAGGTGAGGATCTCGAGACAGGCCCTGTGGGTTAGATCCAGCCACGGCCAGGAAGGCAGAGTTAAGATTGGCCACCGTTGACTGTAACTATCTGACCCAGACATCTGCCTCTGGGAAGGTAACCGGGTCAAACGGAGTTTGCTTTAGTAACGAGTTGACCACGGTGAAGTGTTCAGGGGGGTTCAAACCAGCTCCTCAGGTGGGTGTGACACATCGGGAGCAGGCAGCTCTTCCCCTTAACGAACCTCGCCCTCTTTAGGTACGTCCTCGACGACTCCCTCAATCACATTTACATCCCACGGAGAGTTAGATCTCAAAGATTCCAGGTTGTGAAGGATGAAGGGCTCACAAGGATCAATGCCGACGAATCCGACTAGACGATCTAGGGTTTTCGTTACACTATCGTTCACCGACGCATCCCAAGATTGATCTCGATGTTGGTTAATCGGACAGCAAGGAACATGAACCATAGAACTATTGATTTTCAAGAAGATCTTGCAATCTATAAGGGGTGACTTTTTGATTTGTGGATCGGGCACCACGCCTTGTATGGAGATGTGCACTAGATATCATGATATTTGCAAGCATCGAGTTTAGCCTCCACTTGCAGTATTGTCACGCCTCGATTTTCTATCGGGATTAAAAATTGCCTAATAATACATTTTCCAGAAATTTAATAAAAATTTAAAGCAATTTAATCAAGTGAAATTGTGAGGGAAATTAAATTTTCCATAAAAAATTATGGCCGGAAATATTTTTGTAATATTCCCCGTGCCCTAAAGTACTCTCCAAAATTTTTCGCGAATTTTTGCAGCTAAAGAAATAATTTTAAAGTCACAAAGTTCATTTAACAAATTAAATTAATGGAAAAACAAATTAAAAATGTCCCCTTTTGTTTTGGGCCGTTTTCGGCCCAAAATCCTCTCTCTCCCGCGGCCCACGCGGCCCCCTCCCCTCTCCCTCCCGCGCGGCCCACAGGGCACGTCCCTCCCTACTTCCTCTCTCCCCCACTTCGGCCCAGCCCGCGCAAAGTCTGGATTCCCTCCCTTCTTCAACCTCCGCCGGGTCAACCGCCGCCATTTTCGCCGGCAACCACCCCCACTCCGCCGGCGATTCCGGGCGCCCCCGGCCACCCCGCGCTCTCCCTCCTCTATAAGAAGCGCCCTGGAGCTCCTCTCTCCCTTTTCCCCCACTCCCGCGAGCTCACCGCTCCCTCCCCGCTCTCCACGCGCTCCGCCCGTGCGCCGCCGCCCGCCCCCGTACTCCGGTCGTATGCCGCCGCCGCCCTAGTCGCTCCCGCGCGTCGCCGCTGCCCCCTTCGGCTTCGCCGCTGCTTCCCGCGCCTCCGCACCGTAGCGTCGGCGCCGCCGTCGTCTTCTTCGGCTCCGGCCTAACCCGGTAAGCCCCTCTCCCTCTCCCTTTCCTCTCTCCTCCCCAATGCGCCGCCCCGCCCGTGCGCCGCCGTCGCACGCCGCCGCCGCCGCTCGCCGGCCGTCCCCGCCGGTGGCCGCTCCGCCGCCTCGCCGTCGCTCGGTCCGACCGCCGCCGCCGTGCCATGGCCGGTTCGGCCTAGGGTTTGGCCGAACCCTAGTCGCCTGCCCGGCCATAGAGGCCACACCCGGGCCGGCCCACCACTCCCTCCGGCCTAGCAGCCGTTGGGCCCATTGGCCCATCACCCTCGCAAAAGTTCATTTCACGTCCCTCCGCCCGCTTCTTTGGGTCGTCGGCCTATTATCCTTTCCCCACACAAAAGTCTACTTTATGTCCCTCAGCCTGTTGGTCCTTTTTCCAATAACAAGTCCATTTCACCTCCTTTTTCTCTCCTGTTCGCCGACACCTGTGCCGCCGACACGTGGGCCCCCTTTGTTTAATCCGGTCCACACCTAGACCACGTGGCCGCCCGGGGCTTCGCCGCGTTGGCGTGCACGTCGGCACTACCTTTTTCCGTCCATCCGCCGTGGCCGCCACGTCAGTGCCACGTGGTGCGTCCGCACTCGTGCGTGCCTGGACTTGGTCCACCGTGTACCGGCCGCCCCTTGACCCGTTGACATGTGGGACCCGCCGTTCCGGCGCCGATTCCCTTTGATGATGTCAGCGTAGTCCTTTCCTTTGTAAAATTAATTAATAAATCGATTTAATTTCCAGAAATTCATTTAAATGGCTCAAAACTTCTAAAATTCATATCTAATTCATACGAACTCCAAATTGAGCCATTCAACCTGCAAAATTCATCTAAAATTAAGCTCTACATGTTTGTTTACTTTTAATGTACTGTTCACTTGGTTTTTATTAGAGTTTTTCCTCGTTTGGCGTGCCAGCGTGTAGATTCCGCTGTTTCGGAGGTTCGTGCTCGTGAGGAAAGGAGTCTGGAAGATTGTTTGAAGAAGCAAGGCAAGTCACACATTCCCCTTGAGCATGTTGTACCCATTATACGAAATATTTTACATTTGCAAATAAAGTGCATGTTTTGCTAATTACATGGGAATAGGGTTTACCTATCCGTCCGCTTGTGCCATGTTTACTTGTTAAACCGTCCTTTGTTAACCATGGGTGATAATTTGACTAGCGTAAGTCACTTATGTTGACTTTGCTAGAATTATATATGCTTAGCCATGCTTAATTACCACTAGCTCATTTAATGGGATAATTACACTGTTCACATTAACTTCTAACGAGCAGTTCGCTCGAGGCACCCGACCATGCTTTATTGGTCATAATTATCCAACTAAAATATGACCTAATGGTGGGCCGTGGGTGCATGGTTTTGCTGGTCGCACCCATGGCAATTAAGGACCGGTTCATGGGAAACCCTGGAAGACTAACAGTGCTTACCACAAGCAAGAATGGGCAACTGCTGGATCTGTAGCATAGCTCTTCCTTAGCTGACACTCCCCGGCAAGGGTGGGCGTGATGGAGTTGGGTCGGCCGAGGATATACCGGTTGATCGGCTGCCGGATTCACCGTGGCACGAGGGGGGCTGCCCGCTACTGGTAAGGGAGCGGGGGCGAAACCTGCGGTGTGGTGCGCTTGGTTAGGAGGAGTTATGCGAAAGGTCTTGTCACGATTTCCCCCTTTGCAGTATCGTGGCGATACTTCGGGGCATGGTAACATGTGTGGAATCGTGTCTTGTGGGTACAGTTGCGCACCTCTGATCAGAGTAAAACTATTCGAATAGCCGTGCCCGCGGTTATGGGCGATCAACTAGATTCACCGTGATTAGTCCCACATGCTTAATTAGTTTGACTTAATGAACTGGTGTAGTTCAGGTGGAATGGTGGGGCCTGTTTAACGTGGTTGTAGCGTTGTTCAGTGGAGATTTAATCCTGTCATAAATAAACAACTGTTTATTGTTTTAAAATATAAAGATTTGCAACCGCTTTTCTACAAATAACCACAAGCCTCCCTCTGTCTCCCCTTTGCACGTTTGCATCTTTGGTGTGGCTTGTTGAGTACGGTGGTTGTACTCAATCTTGCTATTTTTCCCCCTTTCCAGAAGTTTAGTACTTCTGAGTTGAAGATGAAGTTAGAGGACCAAGGCTCAGACCCCAGTTGAGTTTGCCTGTGGAGTGGAGCTGAAGCCCCGCTAGGATCGCATTTTTCTGCTGTTGTTTTCTTTTCGGTATGAGGACTAAGTGCCTCTGTTGTAAGTATTTATCGCTTTATTTACGTTTGGGTCTGTTTATTGATTTTTTGTTTTGTGTATCCTGGTTGATGCCTGGACAGGGACTTAATACACAAAATGGTCTGGAAATTTGGGAAAATTTCCGGGCGTGACAAGTATCACCTGACATTCGACCAAAAAGTGCTAAGATGTCTTCTGAATCGAACACCAAGTGTCGTAATTTGGAGAAGATTTTCTTTTCGGCACCTGGCCCCCAGGAGAAGTCTGGGGTTTGGCTGCTTTAGGAATTCTTTGGGGCGCTAAAGTCATCGTATTCCTCTTCTCTGACATGACGGGAGAAATAGCTGATGAAAAATTATTTTCTATTGTCATCGTGGCTCCATTCTCGATCCCAGCAGGTATTGGGGAAGGCAAGATTGGAACTGCGGCGAAAACAGGGAAGACGATGGATCCAACCTGAGTGCAAACGAACGCTAGTTGAGTAGGATCTTCCAGGGCAGGACGAATATGGACATTGTTGTCGGAAAGCCTTGAACTTAAAACCATCTCAACAAAACCTTAAGCACCAAGTTCCTCTACCTAGAGTACCACTGTCGACGGTGTAGATCGCAACTATGGTATTTGTAGAGTATGGGGTCGTTGGTACAAGGATCTACACAAAACGAGTTCAAGCACACATAAGACAAAGATTATACTGGCTCAGGCCCCTCGAGAGATAATAGCCCTACTCCAGTTTATATGGGATTATCATGAAAACCACAAATATTACAATAGAGAACAACAGAAAGGTAAAGTACCAACGAGATCCTATCGAGAGCGGTTCGACGAGATCCAGGCGACGATTTGTCTTCGAGTCCTCTGGATTGCCTCTGCTATGGTGGTGGTTTGCACTTTGATTCGATCTCTCATACCCCCTAGGGGGCTTTGTATTTATACCGCAAACTGTCTTGGCCTCCAAGTAGACCTCGGAGAATACTTTTGGCCAACAAGATCACAGAGATTGTGTCTTCCCTGAATAGGACTCTAACACCTTCTATTCGGGATACAATTTTCCTGTTCTTTAGCCGAATTCCATAACGTTAAGGTAACCTTCTGGTATCCTCAGGGTATACCGTATCCGTATACTTCACGACCCCAAGGATAGGAGGTATACCTTTTCCATAACACTGACAGAAACCATCTAAAAGTAATAAACATGAAGCAATCTAGAATTTCATGAAAACTACCCGAAACTGACTCCCTCCCGAAGTCTGTCGGTCTAACCGTCAGGCTATCCGGTCAGACCGTCCGGATACCTCCGGTCAGGCCGGCATGCACCACCCAATCTGACCGGCCATCCAATGATAACCGCATTGTATACTGTCTAAAAACACTTTGCACCGTATTTTCAACAAACATTTACCTTTGACAATTATTCATCACATAGATTAAATCAACTCCTTGATTTTACATATTCAACAGAGATGACTTGTTACTTTTCTATAATAATAGGTTAATATTTCTAAATTTTGTATCGTCAATTTCCCTAGGCGGTTACATAACTGTTTGTGAATCAATTTTCATAGTCGATCCTTAAGAGACCCGCATCTGAAAATGAGTTTTCACTTCATGGTGCCTTAATCGAACCCAAGATATCTTCCTCCACTCCACGTGTAGCTTACTTATAATCTCATATATCAAGCTTTCTTGTGCAGATTGAAGATGATATTCATTTTATTTTACCTCTCCGAAACATGTAATGTTTGTTATGCACTTCAAATATTTTTAGACAAGAAGTTCATAAACTACAAAGTACTACAAAGTAGAAAATCCCATTGAGCTATATAACTTTTATATAGAGCATGTCCCCATCAGAGGTTGTTTGAATTGTAGATTTGAGATTTTACAACGATTATTTAGACTCCTAAATGATCTCAAATGATAAAGGTGTCAGCAATAAAGTTGTAGATTTTGTCAAGCTTTACAATTTTTATATAAAGTTAATCTGCATCTGACTTTATATGATAAAGTTATGTAGATATACATGTTTTTTTCTATGAAAATTGATCCTCCAGATAGTTTCTGACTGTTTCCAATATCCATCAGATACTAGTCCCACCGTATTCGTTTCCATTTTTGAAAAAAAAATATCCATATTCGTTTCCATATCCGATACTATCCAAAAATTTTCTGTCCGAGACTTATCAGTTTTAGAAAATGCGTCTGAAAATGTAAACTATCCAAACCGATTTCATCCTTAATCCGGCAACACAATGATTTGTGCTGCAAGCCTGCGTGGTCCAACAAGCAACGAATATATGGAAGCCAAACAAAACCTACATAGCACATAGCATCGATCATCTGTGCCTATAGGTTTCTCTTATTTAATAATTTTTGAAAATTGGAATGCAAGTTCTTCCATTCTTCTCATGCGTCCAACTTCACCAAGTTGCTAGTACTGTACACCTCTTCTTATTTAATTATTTGAAAATTAACTGGAATGCCAGTTCTTCCATTCTTCTCATCCAACTTCACCAAATTGCTAGTTCTGTACACCTCTTGTGGAGTCTCAGAAGTCCCTCTCGATGATCATCATCTCATTTCAGGTTGTTCCTTGCACTGAGTCGTCTACGATGTCCTTGTCCTCCCTCTTGTTGATAAAAAACTAGGGTATGATAGCATCCGCGTCCCTAAATTTTTATTATGTAACTTTGTAGTTTCCTAAAATTTATGCAATCACTACGCTAGATCCAGTCACCTATGACGGGTCCAAATCCTCATCTGTGACGGGTGTAGTTGTCGTCCCTAATAAATGGTCAGTGATGACTCAACCTCATCTTTAACGGGTAAAGACTTGTCAATGGTGATAGATATCTGTGATGAAAATACCTGTCATAGATGAGATTGTCAGATACTAGTCCCACCGTATTCGTTTCCATTTTTGGAAAAAAAATATCCATATTCGTTTCCATATCCGATACTATCCAAAAATTTTCTATCCGAGACTTATCAGTTTTAGAAAATGCGTCTGAAAATGTAAACTATCCAAACCGATTTCATCCTTAATCCGGCAACACAATGATTTGTGCTGCAAGCCTGCGTGGTCCAACAAGCAACGAATATATGGAAGCCAAACAAAACCCACCCGTCACAGGTGAGTCATCTGTAACGAGTTGGTTTTAACACCCGTAACAGATATAGATAAGGGGAATAAAATACACTCATTGCCACCCGTTACTGCAGTAAATCACTGCTGAAAACAAATTTGACTTGCTACTCCCAAGAATTTGAATGACGAAAAACATCACAAGTACTTGATCTGCATTCCTCACAAAAAAAAACAAACATTCGTACTGCATAATAATCACACATTCACACTGATTCATCCCTAACAAAAACCACAAACAAAAATCACACACAAAAAATCACACGGACGTGCTGAGTGAGCACAGGGGACATGGGTGGTGGTTGTGGTCGCTGCCGTTGCCAACCATCACGGATATGGTACCCCAGAGCTCAGGGGCGGCTGTCGGTGCTCGAGGATGGAGGGTGGAGGAGGCAACAACTGGAGGTCGAGGTGGACGATGGGGCCACTAGGGCGGAGGACAGAGGAGCTTGGAGAAGGGGCCATCAACGCTCGGGGGCATTTAGATCTGATGGTCCTCAACCACCTAGAGACCGGATCTGGTGCCTCGAAGCTCGGGGACGATGGAGGGGCAGCCGTCGGCCCTCATGCGTGCAGGACAGAGAGGAGGCCATCGGTGCTTGGGGAAAAGGGACAGAGGAGACGATGGAGGTGGGCGGTGGAGCTTGGGGTAGAGGAGGTGCCTATCGACGCTCGGGAACGAAGAAGACGAGGAGGCAACGGCTGATGCTCGGACCTTGTGCAGCGATGATCGGGCGACCGAGGCGACGATAGACCGTGGTGGAGCTAGCGGCGGGCGATGGAGAGCTGGGGAGGTAGATCAATGTGGAGAGAGGAAGAGCTGGGGCGGTGGAGAGTGGGGAAGATACTGTGGAGGGAGATATGGATAAGGAAAGACTAGCGTGAGATTATTTATTCGGTGGGAGGGTGCAGTGATTTTGGTGATGGTGATGGCCAGTAAAACGGACTCGTTTGAGATGTGGGTGTCCTATCTCTAATTGGTTATCATTTTTTACCCGTCATAGATGCAGTATTATTTGTGACGGGTTGTAGTGCTAACCTGTTATTGATATATCTGTGATGAGTCACTACATTAATCCGTCACATATGACAATATACCTGTCATGGGTCATCTCTTACAGTTTCATTTTAAACAAGCATTTTTTAGATCCGTTAGAGATAAGATTGACAGGTCGTGTTTAGCCGTTAGAGATGTCTGATCACCGATGACCGATTCTATAGCAGTGAATGTTTTTGTACAAATGAGTTCACCTTGTCATTGTCAAAAATCAAGCGTAGATTTAATATCAAGGGACAGTACGTCGAGGAAAATTCGAATCAGGTAATGCGAAAATTAAATAATATATTGGTCCAGCAAATTAAATAATAATATCTGGACTATTATTTAATTTTCCTCGACGTATGTCCCTTGATATGATATTGGGCTAATCAAATTTGCTGGCCCATTATAGACTCAATTATATATAGGTCCAGCAAATAAATGACCAATGCCACGTACCATCGATCGAAGCCTCATGTGCCCCAAAAAATTATTCAGGAAATTCCACTTGTAAATATACATTTTTGTAGGTGCTTATAACCCATTTACCACTATAAAATTGAATTTCACAGATGAGTCCCATATCACCATGCAGACGGTATTTTTAGCCACAAAATGGTAGCACAAATGACAGCCTATAAAGTCCTAGGTGAGGGTGGTATGGGCGTCCTTGTGCGAAAATATATATTTGCTTACGGACGGCTTAAGGCCCCACCCCGCCTGCGTATACACATGCGTTTTATAATCCACCTACAACTAATAGCCTCAGAAATCAAGTATCTAATAGAGGCTGAAATCAAGGATTCATGAAAATGAATGTCCAGAACACAAGAGTTTTTCAACCTTCATGCAACTGACTGTTAACATCCAAATTTGACACTGACGTAATCATGGTTACTATAGATATAACCGTTGATCACATCATAGATCTACTGAAAGATGTCAAGATCAAGCTGTACAAGTTCTGGAATTCAATTCGACCACCTACTATACTGGTAAATTCAAATGACCGCCAAATATGCATACGAGTTCCATTTTGGACCTATGGGTACTTGATAGAAAGCTCTTGGAGTCCTCTTTCAAATGGGTTCAGTCTCATCTCCAAATTCCATTTCAGTCGGCCGCAATCACAAAAACAAGATGTTGCGTCACCTGTAATGGGTCTATGGGCTTGTAATTTCATCTGGGACCCTGACCCAAGTGGGGCCCATGTTGGGTGCACCACAATCTAGTAGAGCATGACCCTAGAGACCCCTTGGTCGTCCTCCACCTCTTTAAATAGCTAGGTACCCATTTAGGGTTTCTCGGGGGTTTTGTTAGATTAAAGTTTTATCCATTGCTACTTTACCTTGTAGTTACGTGTGTCGGTTAAACCACCTAATTACTCGTCTTTGGAACCCCAACTTATCGTGAGCTTTAATTCTTATTTGCAATTCTTGTTCTTACTTGTTTTTTCGATTTGCTTGCAGAAATAAGGTTGATCTGCACTGGTAAGATCATCAACCTATGAAGAGCTGTATCGATTGCTAAGGCGCAACACAACAACGTCTTGTACGGTTGTAGTCGGGTCGTCAACGTTTCTCTCAAATTATAGTTATCATCAACTCACCAAAAGATCGGGACAACCAAATCCCTGAGCGTATCGAGTGGAGCTCAGGGTTTATCAGGCACTTAGACTTGAAATAGGAAAACATTATCAAAATTTGGAAAGGACCGGGTTTCCTTCACGGGGCCGATCTGACCGCCGCTAGTAGGCCGGTCTGATTGGCGTGTGGGGCCGATCTGACCGGCGGCATGTGGCCGGTCAGAACGGCTGAGTCTGAGTTCAGGTCAAATTTCGCTAGGTCTCGGGTTTTCTTATATGGGAAGATGTTTTTCGACTTCTAATTGATCTCTATCCCGAGTTTGACGTGGAAGAGGTCATGTAGGAGGCAAGACCAACTCCTTTATAAAGACCAAAGTTGATTTGAATGGACATAATGTACTTTCAACACAATTAGCCAATTGAATCATTTTTCAATATCGCATCTACTTTTTGATTTTTGTAGGCACAACCACCCCCTCCTCCCCAAAAAAAAATTTATTAGGTATCTATATAGGGTAGCGTTAAGTCAAAAATCACGCGATTTTATACTCGCGTGTGGTATATAGGATTCAAACCTAGTACCTCTTACTCCACACTCCACGCGTAGCGGCCTTACAATCTCACTCCAATTTGTGAGCGTGGTATGAATGCTGACTTCACCGAAGTAACATGTTGGGCACTCTAAAAGGCATCATAGGGAAACTCACAAATGTAAACTTATAGATCAGGTTGAGGTCTACAATTTTTATATAGAGCATATCTTCATCTAATTTTCTTACGAAATTGGCTCTTAAAATCATGACTTTAACATGCAGTTTCTTAAAAACTCTGTCAAATGAACCTATTTACACATGTAGTTTTCTTAAGGACCCACCTATAAAAATAGATTTTAACAGACAGTTTATAACCATGAAGCGGGGTCAACCATCTTCACAGCCGGTTTTCTTTTGGGGCACCTATAAAAAGAAGCCTAGAGTCTGCGCAAATCTTTTTTATAGTGTTCAATTCAACCTTTTTCCACTTAAATTTTTCTATGTATCTTGTGGACAATTTTTTATTCTTTTTATTTTTCTATTTCAACTTTTATTTCCTTTGTTATTATTATCATATGCCAGATATCAAATGTACATTACTGGTTAAATAGAATTAAGGAAACCAAATTCTAAATTGAAAGCAAGATATACAGGGACTAAGGCTGCGTTCATTTAGATGAGAATGAAGAAATCCTTTATTTTTCACGTGTATGTTTTCCAGACTACTAAACAATGTATTTTTAAGAAAATATATAAAAAAGTTGCTTTATAAAATCATATTAATCCATGTTTTTAATTTTTTAAAATAATACTCAATTAATCGTATGCTAAAGGCTCCCCTTCTTTTATATATCTTGTTCTTCTTCTCTTTTACCCTACTCTCAAACGGAGCCTAAAACAGAAAATTAATTAGAAATCAGTTGAACAGGCCCGCCAAGTTGAATGTGGAGTGCAAATAACAGAATAAGACGCAACTAGAGACGAACACATAGTGGATAGTCTTGCCATGTATGCAGCTTTCCACAGAGAGTCTGTTATCCGCCCTCTTGGCAAAACAACCAAGGAAAACGAGAGGTCGGTAGAAAAAGGTAGGCAGAGGATGCTGTCATGCATGACTATGGAAAAAAAAAACAATAAACTCCCTTCACGTGGGCCATTCGGACACTTGGATAAAATGTTGGCTTTGCACATGTCATGGTCAGCTCAAACTCTCTTAAATTTATTTTTGGGTCAATCATTTTAGCAAGCCAAATGGACCGACTAGGCTTGCAAATGGTTTCACACACCCAAACCGGTGAAAGAAAAATCATTGCAAATAGCTGTTCTAGACTCTCTGTAATTTGTAAAAGGAAAAGGTCCCAATTACTCCTTGAACTATAGCGTTGAACTATAGTGATGATACAGGTTACCCCTAAATTACAAAACCGAACATTTTAAGCCCTCGAACTCTTTATACCGAACGAATTACCCTCCATCTCAATCCAGATTTGTTTTAGTCCTAATTGAGAATTAGGGGTAATTCCTTCAGTTTAAAGAGTTTGATGTTTAGAATGTTTGATTTTGTAGTTCGAGATATTTGTGGACTGCTACTCACTACTACAGAAACCTACATAGAGACCGATCACATATAGATATCGGTTTGACAAAAACCGATACCTATAAAATGTTTTATACCTATCAAATTGAAAACCGGTACCTATTAGGTCTCTTTGAGAGAACGGTATTGGTACCGGTTTTACTTAAAAACCGGCACCAAAGAACCACCACCAACAGTCCTTCAGACTCTATCAGTACTGACTTTTGATTAAAAACCAGCACCTATGCGGTAGATGTGCTGTCACGTGTGACAAATAGGTGCCGGTTCTATCTCTACATGCTTTTCATACAAATTTTCATATGAAGTCTGATGAATATAAACTTTATAACAAATTTGTAGAGATCGACGAGATCTATAACTTTGTAGTTGATGACTTTTTGATTTAAGATCGTTTGGATGTCCGAAAATGTGTTATGATGTCTCAGATCTATTTGCATAAGTGAATATTTAAAATTTCTAAACGATCTCGGATGGAGACAAAACATATACAAAAGTTGTAGATCTAGATAAGATCTACAATTTTACAATTTTTTAGTTGACAAAAATTTCATTTGAGCTTATTTATGATGTTAAATATGGATTATAAATTCGGATAACAATTGTCTCAAAAGAATAACATTTGTTTTCAAGATAATAAGTGTTTGTAAGTGAGTTGTAAGGATACTTTGGATGAAGAGAGAGGTTTCGAGTTCGTATCTTATTTGAGCCATATTTATGAATATATGGATTAAAAAAATTAATTATATGACTTGTGGATAGTAAAGTGTGACCGTATATGTACCAAATAAAATATCAAATATAGGTGATTCGCAAAACATATTAGTATAGGCATACGTATGTATGGTAGCACGACTCGATTACGGCAGCAGAGATCGATCGGTGTTCCTTCCGCAATTCGGTCCAGGGCAGGTTTTTCCTTCCCGCGGCTGTCAAAACAACGGTGCAGTTGCAGCTAGCGACGACGACGACAACTCTAGGTTGACAATGAGGGCCACTTGAAATTATTAAGACTATATTATACATATATATGATAGGAGTATAAAACAAAAGATGAAGTACAAGATGATTACGAGAGGGAAGAAAATCGAAGGATATGTATAAAATAAAAAAAAGACAATATTTGTAAGGAAGCAATTTTTTAATCTATGTTTTATATTATAAGACAATTTAATTTTTTTTCAAAGTCAAATTTGACCATATGGCAACATGTACAACACCAAATTACTTTCATTAAATATAGTATAAAATGTATTTTGACAATGTTTTTGTTTTGGGTTGAAAATGCTATTATGTTTTATATAAATTTGATAAAACATAAAAATAAGTTTAATTTACAGGGAGTACGTAACATCTGAACTTTGGCTATGAAAAGCCATATATAACTAATCTATTAAAAAGTCATAAGCAAACATCTACATACTCCGTTAAAATAATATCTCACGCCATAGTAGCGTGTATTTTTTGCCTGCGATGTTGACACGATCCTCCGGTGCATATATTCTAGGACTACACCTTTTCCTAATTATATTTTTGTTGACAGATCTACTAATGTTTATTTTGACAAAACAAAATCTTATTATATTTTATGCATGTACTAGCTCCCTTTTTTTTTTCTATTGTTTGAGTGCACAAGCTATACTCCATATAGCGACATCTACATATCTCTATTTATTAACAAGCCAAGCAAAAACCCAACGTTGTTTCCACGGTGTGTATGAGCGAGCGAGCGATCAGAGCTAGAGATGCGGCGTTGCTGCAGCAGGATGAGCGGTCTCGTGTGGGTGGTGCTTGTGTGCTCATGGACATGGAGGATCGCAGCTGCTCAGGCTCAGCAACCACCAAAAACTGATCCACTCGAGGGTAAGTACTACTACATCGATCATACCGTGCGTTTGCGCCTGTACTGGAAAACTGGTGACTGATCCCAGATTTTTTGATGTATATATCCCTTTTTTTGTTTTGTAAAGACTCTGTAATTAAGTTTGTTTGGCTCAATTTCTACGTACCAAAGGCTGAGTCAATCGATCTGATTTTTCCGAAAATGATATCTCATACCATGTGCAATCCTCGTCTTCTTGGTTTTCCTCCATCGATTGCAGGACGTCCTCTTGCCTCACAAAAAGAACCAGAGAAACTTGATTCATCTTATAGTTCTGCATGGATATACATGAACACTAATTAAACAGTAACGCTGAGTTTAACCATGCCAGCGGCGGCCCTCAACAAGATCCTTGGGAGATGGGGCAAGAAGGCGTCGTCGGAGTGGAACATTAGCGGCGAGCCCTGCAGCGGTCTCGCCTCTGACAAAAGCGACTGGGATAACTATCCCGACATCAACCCGTTCATCAAGTGCGATTGCACTTTCAGCAACGACACCCTCTGCCACATTACCAGACTGTAAGTATATGTACGCTTCATCGTCTCTCCTCACTTTGGTCAGGTGTGCTGTGCACTATGAGTTCAATGAAGTCCCCTTTTTAACCGAGTCCATTTAAATATTTGATGGTACAAGTATATATGATCAAGTGTCAGACTGTCAGTGATTGCTTGTTTTTTGATTTAGTGTCCTCTAGTTCAGCTGATTAACTCTGCATGTGTTGCTTGCAACTGCTTCCTACCATAAATATGGTCCGATCCACCCACTGCTTTTGATCCAATTGTTTAATTATATTCTACTGCTTCTCTGTTTTCTCTATTTTAAATTACTTGTCTTTTAACTTTATTATAAGTCAAATATTTATCGCTTTACGTCCATTAACTTCTACTCCTTCCGTTTCATATTATAAGTCGTTTGATTTTTTTCTTAGTTAATTTTTTTAAATTTGACCAAATTTGTTCATAGACAAATATACTAACATTTTCAATAAAAAATATATTATTAAAATATATTCAATGTTAAATTTAATGAAACTAATTTGATGTTTTAGATGTTGTAAATTTTTTTTATAAATTTGATCAAATCTAAAGAATTTTGATTAAGAAAAAAGTCAAATGACTTATAATATAAAACGAGGGGAGTAGTATTTGGTAGTATTTGCCTGTATGAATTAAAAAAATAAATACTATATTATTAAATTATATGATTTTTTTGAAATTGATGGTCAAAATATTTATGAATAACAGCTGCTGGCATATATATGGCTAATAGAAATCGTAGAGGGGTGAGATTGAAAAAATAGAGGTAGTAAATTTCTTAAGTACTTGTTGATTCCCCATGCTTTGCTATGAGAATTATTAAGTAATGTTCAATATGTTTTTCTCAACAATCAAGCTAGGAGTAAAAATGATATTAGTTATTAACAACAAACAAATTTGGTTTGTCAAATCATGTTTGGAGGTGTTTGGAGAAAAATAAATTTAGTAGACTCTGTCGAAGATTATAGATGAAATATTAAGTTGTTAGCCAAGATTTGCAGCGCGAGAAGCGGAAGGTAGGAAAAATACGATAAAATGCAGGGTTTATTAAGTAATCATCAGGAAACAAACTAAATGATACCCTAAGCTTTGACGCGGAATATATGAATGAATATATGTTAAATATTATAAAAATTATAGATATAGATATCTGAAAATATATTGTGGAAATGATGTGACGGCTAATGAATAGATATGCTTGCATATTAGTTTGTAAAATTTAATAAATTGTAGGTGATGTTGCATGAGCTTTGATAAATAACCATTGCTATTGAATGATGATGTGATATATTTGCATGTTGAGTTTTAGGCTTAGTGAGTTGTTATAATGTTGCATGGGCTTTGATAAGTAATCATTGCTAGTGAATAATGATGTGACATGTTTGCATGTTGAGCTTTTAAGTTTAGTGGGTTGTAACTATATAGAACGTAGTGATAGATGTGACCTTTTTTTAACATCAATTACGACACTTATATGTGTAGTACAACTAAGTGAGCGTAAACTAGTTAGGTTCCTTGTGGTGTAACCAGTCCACTCAAGTTCAAATCCTAAATTTAACAAAAGTGTTCGTATTTATGGCTAATTATTCTTTTAGTAGTAGGCGACGTATCCGTCGACAGCGAGATGCCCATGATGCATTCGTCAATCTTAAGATATGTCGGATCAAGTCTTTTGAAGGTACTTATAGAGATAAGGTGTGTATGTGTGTTCATAGGGATGAGTCTGCATACGTTGTGAGCGTCTGCGTTTGTATTGTGTTTTTAAAAAAATAAAACAAATTAACATCTAATAAGAAAGTACATTAAAATTTTAATTTATACACGTTCAACATGATACATCATATCTTAAAAATCAATTAATTAATATTAATACTATGTGTGCATGGAGATATTGGCTTTGTTCGTTTACTGGTGTTCCCAGCACGCACAATGCGCACGGAAAACGAAACGATCCATTAGCGCATGATTAATTAGGTATTAGCTAATTTTTTTTGAAAATGGATTAATTTGATTTTTTTAAGAAAATTTTGTGTAGAAACTTTTTGAAAAAAAATACACTGTTTAGTAGTTTGAAAAATATACGCGTGAAAAAAATCACTGTACACGTAGGAAATCAGCAAACTACCTCAGCCTAGGACACCCAGGGAAAGTAAAAAAAAAAGTTCCTTCTTTCGTGACGGGTCTGTGCTTTCAAATGCTCCTTTCTTCAAGACTTCAACGAAGAATTCAGAATCGGTGTACACACGAGCTGGCGAGTCGATCTCCCGGTCGATGCTGTTTCTCGTTGCCTGTCAGATCTATATACTAGAAGACAACCCCTCCACACGCCTGAATAAAACGACTAAAATGTCCAGGAATCAACGGTCAGATATAACTTATATATACTACCAATCTAACGTATATAGACTAGCTCCATCCAACAAACAATATGCAATTCTAGAATTCAGAAGGTAAATTAGTAGGGAAGGTTTGCAGACTTATATGCCTCTTATAAATAAGGTATAGTTAAGACTTAGTTGAGGATAAGATGGAGAAAAAAAATGAAATTAGTACTATAAAATTGCACTCCTTTTAGATAAATTATAAATCCTAAGATTGCATTCTTTGTTGGAGTAGTTTCTATGCATATACAACAGTGTAATGGTCATCTATCCATGGTAATGTCTGCAGTATACTTTTTTCCGCATCCCTGTCCTCTACTCCTCTCCCATCTAAACCCTAACCGCCACTACTGTCGCCTCCACCTTGCCGCCCCCTGAGAGGGCCACTGGAGGGCAGACAGTGGTCTGAACCAGAGATGAGTGATGTGAGCAACAACGATGGCCAGAGTGGCGCGGAAGGTGGCGAGCCGGCAAAGCCGTGGTGGGCACCTGCGAAATGCCAGAGGAACCCATGTGTGGCATGGTTGCATGGGGTGCTGGGTTACATGTGCCAATATATGGCCTTGGATGTAGCGTCGCGGTAGGCTTAGAGTCGCGGTCGACTTAGAATGGTGGCGATGATGGCCATGGGCTACATTTGGCTGAATATGGCTGAATTCAGAGATCAGTAGTACAGAATCATTTTTCCAGACAACCAATACCAGTTTTTCATGCGGTTGGGCTGCTTGCCTGCACCCAGGTCTTTACGGAAATAGATATTTTTTCATGCGGGCAGCCCAACTACATGAAAAAATAGGATTTTCGCATGCGGTCACCTATGCTGACTGCATGCGAAAAAAATAAAAATCCCAAAACAAAACAAATTCAGCCGAAACGCTAGATCCCTATTCTCCCAAAACCCTAGCTCCTCGTCGTTGTCCTTGTCGTAGCCGCCACCGCCATCGTCATTGTTGCAGCGGCCACTACCACTGTAGTTGTCGTCGCAGCCACCGCCACAGCCGCCACTGCTGTGGTCGCTCGCTCCCTCCACCGCCGTTCCCGAGGGTGGGGGCGGAGGATCCACACATCGTCATTGCTCCTGAGGTCGGGAACGGGGGATCCACCCCGAGCCCACCAGATCTGTGTGTCGGCGTTGCTCCCAAGGTAAGTGGGACGCTGAAGCTTGGCAGCTTGGCAGTGGTAGGGAGGTAGGACCGGCTAGTCCCTAATCACCCTGTCGTGATGTCTGCAGGATGGCGGGCGGGGTGGAGCAGATGTTTCTTCGGTTAGGCACCCTCAATGCATCCTACCCAACTTGGTAGAGGGTGGGCCCAAACAGTACATAGTAGTAGCATATGATAGGAGGCCACAATGCTTGTGTGCAATGGTAAGGAATAAGGTGGGTCCCACTTGAAAAAATATCATCCATCACTCAGTTGTACACCTGCACGTGGATCCCAGTTGCTTTCATTTGATTTTTTACTACATATGTCAGGCATACAGTGCTTCTTACCAGGTATTAGCTATATGATCGGATAGTAATTATTTATCACCCTCATAATACTTCTTACTAGATAATAAAGATGCATTGAATGTCTAATACCTGGTTTCCCCTGAGAGGGCCGGCAGAACCACAGCCACAAAAACGGATTTGGGTAGGTCATTTGTCAAAAATTAAACAAATGAGACAAGTCCGACAACGGCAAGAAAACCGGAAGTAGCTGTGACTAGCCCAGTTGTCTAGTTCTGTGCGTGTCAACGGTTTTTTAATTAGCCAACAATTTAAAAAAAAAGTTTCTTAGCCAAAGGACGCACTGGCCAAGTCATATATTGTATCGGCACACACCATGGAGATCTAAGCTTTCACACTATAGCTAGCTACTGAAAAAAAAACGTCATCATAGATTCATAGGCGGTTCGTCTAACGAGCTATCAAAGGCGGTTTCCTAAACTGTCCATTGAGTGTCTGTCATTCATGATGTCGTTTCAAACTAATCCATCCATGCACATGAAAGAATATATTGCAAACAATTTTTCACAACCAACCAATAAGAAAATCTATCACATATATAATGTTCAAGACATGATGTATACCAGTGTCAGATAAGTGCGTGCATGGTTGACCAACACATATTTAAAGCTCTATTTCACATAGTTTAAAATCCAAGATACATATTACATTTGAAGTTTGTATGCTAAATAAAAGTAGTTTAAAATTTTATATTTCATCTAAAATAAGAACAAAATGATTCATCTAAATAATATTAACATAATTACATATTCAGATTCAGAGATATGTGGAGTTAAAAATATCCATATCCGAAACTGCAAACCAATTCTAACTTGAGAAATAAAAAAGAAAGAAAAAACATCTACAAGAAAACTAAAAAACAAGGTTTATTCTAAAATATTTATCTGCTTCCTGGAGTTGTTAACAACTAGAGGAATTAGGCCAAAGATCATACTGGAGGCGTGGAATCAGAAGTTGCAGGCTATACGATGGAAGTATTCTGGCTTCATTGGATCTTATTTGGTTGGGCCACATTTGGACCATATTACCATATATTTCATTTCAAAATGTATGACGCCGTTGACTTTTGACATAACGTTTGACCATTGGTTTTATTTAAAAATTATAAAAATATGATTTATTTTGTTGTGACTTGTTTTATCATCAAATAAAATATAATCGTAACTTATATTTTTATATATTTATATTAAATTTTTAAATAAGACAAATGGTTAAAAATTATGAAAAAGTCAACTACGTTTAAAAAGTACAGCAGCGATCCTCTAGCGTCTGCGGAATGACGCCAACCTTCTGCGTCAGCACCAGCAGCAAGCCCAGCCACCCGGCACTGGCTATGGGAATGAGATGCTGCGCGGCCATTCGCGGAGCTCGATGGGGCCAAGCGTGTCATGGCAATCGATGTCGGTCGTGGCGAAGTCGAGAGATGTGACGTCGGACAACCGCGTCGCCGAGGAGCTCATAGAGAGGGAGCACAAAAGCTGGTGGCGCCCCATCTCCCCGTTGTTCTGGCCGGCCGTGCGACAACGGAGCGACGAGCGGAGCGAGCACGCACGCAGCGACGTGCGTCTCGGTCGTCGGGCGGACGGGTTGTTGGCCGGGTTGCCGCGGGGTCGAGGATGGTGCTTCCGGCTGATGTCGCCTTTGAGCTCTCGCCATCGCGCCGCTGGTTGCCGACAAGCGAAGAGGACAAGTTGCCGGCCGGGTTGCCGTGGGGCCGAGGATGGCGCATTCGGCCGATGCCGCCTATTGCCACCGAGCAAGGAGGGGCAACATGGATCATGGGAGACGGGCGGCGTTATGGAGAAGGAAGGTGAGGAGCTGGGATAGCAACCGCTGCCCGACCATAGAGCTAACCATCAGCCGTGATGGTTGGACTGTAGGCACAAGGAGAAGCAACGAGACAGAATGGCGGCGGTGACAGGCACAAAACAAGGATGGAGAAGAGATGTAATCTAGAGGGTTATTTTGGTCAGCTTGCCTAGAAAATAGGGCAAAATTCATTTAATTGATAAGAAACGGAAGAAATTGCATTGTAGCATATTAACCTTATTTGAAAGTGGCATTTTAACGTAACGAAACTCCGCTTCAGGATGGTATCTTGCAGCGAAACGCCATCCGAAGATGGCATTTCTCTCCACCCGAGTGGCCACGGAAACCGATTCGGCGCCGCCGCCGTCGCCCACTCGGGGAGACCTCCAACGCCGCTGCATCCGCCGCCGCGCGCCACCAACAAAGCCCTCTTCTCCCTCTCCTCCTCCCGATGCTGTGCTCGGGTGTCCTCTTCGTAGGCCAACAAGTGCGGCGACGGAAGAGGCTATCAGAGGGAGAAGCAAGAAGAGGCCGAAGTAGCAAAGGTAGCCGGTTCGCTTTGGCCAAGGGGCAAATTGCCCGGAAACGTAATCAAATAATACAGCTTGTCGCCTGAACCAAATGGATCAAGAAAACCCATGTTACAGCTCTGATAACTGAAAAATCCTGCTCTGAAATCAAACACTACCTTGATGGTTCGTTCCTGTAATGCAAACATTACAGGAATTATGTAATTCAAGTAGTAATTCATTTACTTATCAGGGCCTATGTAATCATGATACATAGGCATAGGGAGGTTCAGCTGCAGACTGATTTAGTGACCATTCCAAACAGGAATTTTGCTTCATAATTACTACCGATATTTCACTCCTTCCGTTTTCCCCGTTTGTGGTTCCAGAAACCACACCAGTCCGTCCCAAATTTGGTATGCTGAACGAAAACCCGGGTCTTCTGTTTTTTTGGGTGAAGTAGCCTGATTTTGCACGTTCTTGCGGCAACCCAAATGATTTGGGAGTTAGGGTGAAAATTGAATAGTCTGATCCACAATTCAAGGGAAGAAATAGAATTGTTTCATTTACTTATCAACATATACTTGTTTATTTTTGCAGGAGGGTAAGAAATTTGAGCGTTGTCGGTGAAATACCTTCGGAGCTGCAGAATTTCACCTATATGCTGGACCTGTATGTTATCTATGCCTTATCATCTTAATCCTGATAATCAATGTTTTGCAGAAAATATTAATTCAACTCCTTGTTTTAAATTCCCAACTGTCGATATCCTGGCGAAAACTAGCAAATAGTAGTCGGGTAAGCAAGATTTTTGTGTTAGCTAACTGATATGATGTTTCTGGTGTTGTTGCAGGAACCTGGGTTATAATTACTTGACTGGTGCCCTGCCATCATTCTTTGGAAAGTTTACTTTCATGAAATATTTGTAGGAGCTCTACGTCAAGTTCTCAATTCATGTAGCATCCATTGGTTGGTGTTTTGTGCTAACTATTTTTCATCTTTTAAAGGGCTTTAGCTTTCAATTCACTGTCTGGACCACTTCCTAAGGAACTTGGGAATCTCACCAATCTTCTCTCGCTGTAAGGAATCTTTTTTTTTCATGGCAGATCAATCTTCAACTATATATTTGGGATTGCCTGAACTAAAATATTTATACTAGAAGCAATTAATCCCATTTTTTCTCAACAATAAATTTACTGTAAACTCAGAAGTCTATATGTTAGTCCTGTACTCCTGTCAGCATATATATTGTAAGTCAGATGGCTCATCAGGGAAAACTGAGCCTCTTTCCAGCTATTAGATGAATATAGCTAATTTATAATGATGAATAATTTCGTTTTGATTCAGGGGCATTAGCTTTAACAATTTTAGTGGTCAACTTCCTGAAGAACTGGGGAACATGACCAATCTTCAGCAGATGTAAGATGCACCATTTCTAACTTCCGATTGCCACTTCAAGAATAACTAATGTTTTTATGGACAGTATATTGTTGTACAGGATAACACTTCAATCTTTCAATAACAGGTACATCGATAGTTCTGGATTCAGTGGTCCGTTCCCTTCAACATTCTCAAAACTTCAAAACCTGAAGATCTTGTACAGTCAATTACAGAGACTCAGCTGTTATGTTAATCGTGTTCTCATGCTAAATGTCTAACATTTTATTGCGGTTGCAGGAGGTCATCAGATAATGATTTTACAGGGAAAATACCTGATTATTTGGGGAGCATGCCTAAGTTGGAAGATATGTAAGATTAGTTATATAAACTTGTTAACATATCATTCAGTGTATCTTATTCAGAGACAAATGAGATTGTTCGACATAAAGTTTCTGCATATGTTCTTTCCATTTGAACTCAGACAATAGAATTTTTTCAACTTTCAGTCTCAGTCAAAAGTATTGCACCCATTTGCATACAATTAGAGTAATCTGCATGGCGTGTTGATACAAACAACTTTGACATAAAAATGTTGATACATGCAGCTTACTTTTTAGTATTAGAATGGACTTCGCATGTCTGTACTTCTTTTCTCAAAGTGTGAGCTTGTAGGGCTTTCCAAGGAAATTCTTTTGAAGGACCGATCCCACCAAGTTTATCTAATCTAACCAAGTTAACAAACTTGTAAGTACATTGATTTGGGCATCGTTGATTCCTAGATGGCTAAGAATGTCAAGCTTGATAACTGATTTGTAAATTATACAAATGAGCAGACGGATTGGTGATATTGTAAATGGGAGCTCTTCACTGGTCTTTATCAGTAATCTCACATCTTTGAGCAACCTGTATGTGATGTTTTTAGTTATAGAGCTTAAGAGTTTTGATAAAGTTTCAAGTTACTGAAATTGGATGTTGTCACAGAATATTAAGGAACTGCAAGATCTCTGGCAATCTTGGACCAGTAGATTTTTCTAAGTTTGCAGCTTTGATCCTGCTGTAAGTTTTCACTCTTGGCCTGGGTACTAGTTATTACGCTGTTATTAATTTCTTCAGATTGTCCAGCATCTCTTAATGTAAAAAATCTGTCCTGAATCACAGGGACTTGAGTTTTAACAATATCACAGGCCGAATTCCTCAAACCATTCTGAATATGAGAAATCTTGAATTTCTGTAAGAAATTTTTTCATCACTTTAATCAAGTTTACACAAACACCTGCTAATTAAGCTCATAATTATGTTCCATCATCTTGTACCATATCAGGTTTCTTGGGAACAATAGCCTCACAGGAAGTCTTCCAGATGCTATAAGCCCGTCCTTGAAAGCGATGTATGTCAAAAAGGCCAACATAGCACTATAGCTCAAATTATTTTCATAATATAATGTATTAATTTTATACGTACTAATTCTGGACTGTTTGTAGAGATTTTTCCTACAACCAGCTCACTGGAGTCTTGCCTTCTTGGGCTACTGAGAGCAACTTGCAATTGTAAGTATGAAACTCTCAAATTTGGTTTGACGAGTGACAAACTTAGATATTCTAATATTCCATTTTGTACAAGAAATTTGGTGGCAAACAACTTTATACTTGGTAGCATCGGCCACAGGTACTTATGACATTTAGTTAAACTTCTGCAAGAGCTTAACCGTCAAAAGAATGTTGCTCACAACTTCTAATAATTAATTGAAATTGTTCACAGCACTTTACCTTCAGGACTAAACTGCCTCCAGCAAGACACCCCTTGTTTCCATGGATCTCCAGAATGTATATTTCTTCACTCTTCATCAACTGTAGTAGTTACCATAAACTTAGAAATTTGAAGAATTGATTTTGCAAATCTTAATTCCAGACTACTCCTTTGCGGTTGACTGCGGCAGTGATAGATCGACTAGAGGCTTGGATGGCACTATTTACGAAGCAGATGCAACAAACCTTGGGGCTGCGTCATATTATGTTACCAGTGACACAAGATGGGGTGTAAGCAATGTAGGGAACTACTTTCTGGCTACAGATGGAGTGAACATAATAAATAGTCCCCAGAAAATTCAGAATTCGGTTGATTCAAAATTGTTTGATACTGCAAGGATGTCAGCATCGTCAGTGAGGTACTATGGCCTTGGACTTGAGAATGGAAATTACACTGTTCTGCTTCAATTTGCAGAGTTTGCTTATCCGGACTCACAGACGTGGCTAAGCTTAGGAAGAAGAGTTTTTGACATATATGTCCAGGTAAAAGTTGAGTGCAGTAGCCATTGTTAGCTGAATTTTTTATTCTTTATCTGAACGCAGTTGCAACTTGCCTAGGGTGATCTGAAAGAAAAGAATTTTGATATAAGGAAGATGGCGGGTGGAAAATCTTTTACTGCAGTCAACAGAAGTTACACAGCAAGAGTGTCCAAAAATTTCCTTGAGATCCATCTCTTCTGGGCTGGTAAGGGAACTTGTTGCGTACCTACTCAAGGTTACTATGGGCCGATGATCTCAGCATTAAGTGTCACACCAAGTAAGTGCAACCACTATGTTATCTTCAACAAGGATTATGTAGAATCTAATAAGATCAATATTTTTTTACAGATTTTACTCCAACAGTTCGAAATGGTGTACCAAAAAGGAGAAGTAGAGCAGGTGCAATTGCTGGAATAACGATTGGTGCATTAGTTTTGGGATTAGTAGCCTTAGTTGGAATATTTATGTTGGTAAAGAAGAGAAGAACGATAGCACAACAGCAAGAAGGTATTATTTATTTTTATAGTAATTCAGTCCAAAATTTTGTAGATGATTTATTCTTTCTCATCTGTCTATGAAAAACAAGCAGAATTGTACAACCTTGTTGGACAACCCGATGTCTTCAGTAACACAGAACTCAAGCTAGCTACTGACAATTTCAGTTATCAGAACATCATTGGGGAAGGCGGATATGGGCCAGTGTATAAGGTTGTCTATTTGTTATTAATAATGTGCAAATAGAGCTGAGTATTTCATTTTGTATGAAGACCAGCATTTTGGTAATCTTTATGTCCATGTTCAAAATATACATGTAATAGGTTTCTTCCTTTTGGCAGGGTAAACTACCTGATGGAAGAGTTATAGCAGTGAAACAACTTTCTGAAACATCTCATCAGGGGAAAAGCCAATTTGTGACAGAGGTAGCAACAATCTCTGCTGTGCAACACCGGAATCTTGTTAAATTGCATGGGTGCTGCATTGACAGTAAAACACCCTTGTTAGTTTATGAGTACCTTGAAAATGGAAGCCTGGATCGAGCAATCTTTGGTAAGTTTACTGATGCAAATTTCCAGCATATGACATTGTACTTGGTTTATTTCATTAATACAATTCTGCTTCATTAACACATGAGAATTTTCTTTTTTGCATTTTGCGAACAATTGAGTTATTTCTGCTTGCACAGGACATAGTAGCTTAAAACTAGATTGGGCAACGCGATTCGAAATCATTTTAGGCATAGCAAGAGGCCTAACATATCTCCACGAGGAGTCAAGTGTTCGCATTGTGCATAGGGACATCAAAGCCAGCAATGTCCTACTTGACACTGACCTCACCCCAAAGATCTCTGACTTTGGACTTGCCAAACTCTATGATGAGAAGAAAACTCATGTGAGCACAAGAATTGCAGGCACATTGTAAGAACGTTTAACCGTTTCTCTTCTTACAACCGTAATATCAATATGATTGCTACTATTAATTTCTCTTATCTTTGTCAAGGGGCTACCTAGCTCCTGAGTATGCAATGAGAGGTCATTTGTCAGAGAAGGCCGATGTTTTTGCATTCGGGGTGCTTATGTTGGAGACTGTTGCTGGTCGATCGAATACCAACAACTCCCTTGAGGAAAGCAAGATATATCTCTTGGAGTGGGTAAGCTGATCAATGATCTTTCCATCCAAGAAAACATTAGTTCGTTCGTGTTTTTTGTCTTGACCTCACTGAACCTATGTTTGTATATAGGCCTGGGGTTTGTATGAAATGGGGCAAGCTCTGCGAGTAGTCGATGCAAGTCTTAAGGAATTTGACGAGGATGAAGCTTTCAGAGTCATCTGTGTTGCACTCCTCTGTACACAGGGCTCACCGCACCAGCGGCCGCCAATGTCAAAGGTCGTGGCAATGCTCACCGGAGATGTTGATGTGGCTGAGGTGGTCACGAAGCCGAGCTACATCACCGAGTGGCAGCTCAGGGATGGTGGGAGCAGTAGCTACACGACCAGCAGCTATGCAGGATCTAGCAACCCTGAGTTCAGTAGGCAGAGAGAGACTAACCCTCTCGCGCAGTCATCACCAACGATCACCAAAGCTAGTCTCGTGGGAAGGTGAGAAATGAAAATTGAATTGCTGCAGGTGATTGACCCTTGGTTTGCAGTGACAATATTCTACTTTGGTGTGATTTGGAGCATATAACATAGTTACTTACTCTATTTTCTGTTATGAAAACAAAAGCTTTCCTCCTACAATTTCTAAAAGGTTAATGTGGCGTATTATTAGTCCTCTGAGTGACACAACAGTTGTTGGGTACAGAACCACATCATGGGAACAAATGCTTGTCACATGAATGTTTGAGGTGTACAATGAAAGGTCATACAGACATCGATTCAACAATGAGAAAATGGTTTGTGGCAGAAAGTATTACTACTTCCATCCCAAAATATAAGAAGCTTTGGGGTTGAACACATGTACTAAAAAATAAATAAAATTAAATCG
This sequence comes from Oryza officinalis, assembly GCA_008326285.1. Classification (NCBI taxonomy): domain Eukaryota; kingdom Viridiplantae; phylum Streptophyta; class Magnoliopsida; order Poales; family Poaceae; genus Oryza; species Oryza officinalis. The sequence continues at coordinate 14,332,812 of BDMV01000005.1, forward strand.
AGGAATATTGTGATTGGTTGATAAGAGGAGGTAGATGGAGAAATTAAAATATGGAAGCTTGTGATTGGTTCAGAAGAGAATAACTTGTTATATTTGGGACAAATTTTCAATGCTAGAAGTTATTATATTTTGGGATGAAGTAAGAGATTTCCAGTATCTAGAAACGTTGATACGAATAAGTTCGATTTTTCATGGTCCAGCAAGCAACAATGGACATGATACAGCGAAGCCGCAGTCCAGTGATATGCCGGTGTGGAGGAATGGCCGGCCGGAATTGCTCCGGCGAGGCGGATGGACAGGCCAGCGCAGCGGTCTCCGGGCGAAATCGAGGGCAGGCTGGGGTGGGACACCGCGGCCAGCCGGCGCACGAGTGCCGAGGCAGGGGCGGCTGGAGACAACCGGCGTCAGGGAGAGAGAGGAAGGCGACGGGGAGGGATAGGGATGTGGCTAGGGACTCGGGTAGGACCAAAGGAAAGGAGAGGGGAAGGATGACGATCTTATATAGGTCAAGGAGGGGAGGAGCCGACCACGGGGAAGAGGAGAGGTGGCGGCAATCACGGCCGACGACCATCAATGGTGCCCATAGAAGAAGGGGAATTAAATCCCGGCCATTAAGAGCGGGAATCTGGCCTTGTTCGGTTGATCTCCAAGAGGGAGGGATTGGAGGGAATCGAGGGGTGTCGGAGTGTGGTACTCCCACAATGGGGAAGAGAAGAATCCCTCCCTTGAAGATCCGGCCAGGGGGCGAGTAGGGATCAACCTTGTTGCGCTTGTAGTATGAAAAAAATATGTAAAATGAACAAGTATGAACACAAGCAAGTATACAGGTTCAGGCCGTCCGGAGGCATAATACCCTACTCCTGTGTTTTGTACAATGGAGATGCCAAATTACACAGTGCGAGATTGTATGATGAATTAGAGTTTCTCTATCTAGGGTTTCCTCACTCCAAATCTTCCAACCCCCTATTAAGTAGCATGACCCCTCCTTTTATAGGTCAAGGGAAGTCTACCGTGCTGTTATCACATAAGGAATGCTGAAACTACATCTTGTCATTGTTCCCTCTGACATCTTTGACTTAATGGAATGATTACCACGACAGGCTTGTTTTTACTGTGCCCCAGGCACTCTGCCAGGAGGCCCCGGGACAGCTGTGTCTTGCTCTTCTCGCCACTTGTTCAAAACCGGGCTTGGTGGGCCCAAGCCAAGTCACGATAGAGCCGCCGCTGATTTCCTTTGCTTGGCGGTGAAGTCGTAGATCACCCGCCAGCGCCCGACACGTCGCATCGCCCCTGTTTCTACAAGTGATGAGGCATCGCCAGCATTTCTATGCCTCGCCACCTCTTGTTTACACCCGGTCGAGCTGTAATCGCGAGCCGTAATTTCTTGGGCGCCGTATTGTCAGTGGCATGATGATGTTGCCCTCGAACAGGTCGTTGGGCCCACCATTCTGCACAGCCTGTCAGCAGCGCCCATCGATTCTGCCTCGAGGTGGTGAGCTCCTGGCAGAAGCCACCATGAAGAACCCAAGGCAAAAGATGCATCGAGCTCCTTAATAACAATATTATGCTGTTTGTTTTCATCTTGGGAGTGAACCAACTCCCAAGGTTGTTCTTATCACTAGTAGGAATTTGCACATCTATGATAAAACATTATTGTCATGGTAGAGACAAAATTCATCATTAAGAAATTTCTGTGATGAATTTGTGTTCATAAAAAATGGAGCGTCACACTAGTTTCTTTATGACAAATCAGCAAATTTCGTAATAGAACTTGTCTATATCCATGACGAAAACCGGTTCCTCGTAGTACCTACCCCTTTCTATGATGAAACCTAACGTCATTGAAATTTCCCCACGATGTTGTAAAACTGCAGGTCAGCGTGACATGTCCATGCTGGTTGCTGACGTGTCCGCCGGCTAGGATTTGGCATGCCATGATCTGTTGTACACGCGTCTGGCTTAGCTTGGTCCAAGTGTCAACGACTGGTTGGTCCATGCGTCGGTCATAGGTTAGCCCACTTGTTGGCCCCTGGTTGGTCCATGTTTCAACCACTGGTTGCTACATGTGTTGATATTAGGAATGTCCACTTGTCACCCACTGGTTGGTACACGTGTTGGTATTAGGAATGTCCATATGTCGGCAACTAGTTGGTCCATGAGTCTGTCTTTGATTAGCCTACGTGTCAGCAGTTCATTGGTCCCATGTGTCTCCTATTAATGGCCCACGTGTCAACCCTGAGTTTGTCCACATACCCATCTTTGGTTGGCCCATGTGAAATTCTCTCATTAGTCCACGTGTTTCTTTCTATTCACAAAAGGCAATGTGGGCTAGGCCATCTGTTTGGTCCAGTAGGCCCATCTATTCACAAACGTGTTCCTTTCTATTCACAGAAGGAACTGTGGGCTAGGCCATCTGTTTGGTCCAACAGGCCCATCTATTCACAAACCATAGAACTTCACATATAACAAATTAAATTTTCAAACTCACAAACCACAACTTCATGGGACAATTTTCATATAAACACCACATCAAAAGACAATCTCACATAACTGACAGATACATCATAAGACCAAACAATAATATCCCGTATCAACATCACAATTCACATAACTCAGTTCACCATGCATTAACCGAAATACCATAGAGTCAAGTTCACAACCTCGGGAGATTATAGTTCAAGTTCACAACCATAGGAGATCATCATAATACAAGTTCACAACCACAAAACTTTAGGTATGGTCGACATTCCTTCAGTGAATAAGATCATAAATTAGTCTAGGACAGAGTCGAGTTACCGTTATTCAAGTTCAAGATACACCTAAGAAGCATATTGTTCTCATCCTGCTGCTTCCTGAATTCCTCAAACTCCTTTTGGGTCTTCACCAACGCTTGCTCAGTAAATTCAGATTCTTCTTCAGTTCATCAACTTCTTGCTAGAGAATAGTTGAACCTTGTTTTGCAGCTACAAGTTCTTCTTGAAGTGCTCTTTCAGTCGATGTCTCAGATTTCTTCGAGCTTGTCAGTATACCAACATTCTTCAAAAATGTGCAATTGGTGTTGTTCTGAGAGAGGACCTTGGAAACAACCTCAGCACTATGTCTTGGTGGTTGACCATCAGCAACATGTTCTGCCCGCAAAGATTCCATAGTAGATTGCAAAATCCAAGGATTGAACATTAGCTTCAAGATAGAGTGAAAACATGCTTAAAATCTAAGGATTAAACAAATAGGGAACCAAGACAGAGTGAAAATCTGCTACTAAATAATGCATAAAACCAGAAATGGAGCTGCACACATGCATTACAATCCTTAGGTACAACCTATCATTATGGACTACTGCTTATTACAGAAATTTGAATTTTGGAATTGACTTGGATGCTTATAAATTAACATCGCACAGTCAAAGTAAATAGCAAAGATTTATATACCAATTTTCAACTCTAAATGACCATCCACTACAAAATCAAAGACAGTGACTAGACAAAAAAAAGACACTCTCCATAAGATGAGAGTAACAAAAATAAAAAGCAACTATTATCTCAATTTTCTATCATAATCTGTTATAGAAGTTCCGTTGCAAAATTTTCTAACACACCATAACCAAAATCTAGAAGGGCGGGAAAGCTCCCTCTTGATGGGTTCAATAGCATCGAAATAGTGCGATTAGCAAGTACAACATTTTGATGCATCATTTTATCAGGAGAAAGTTCCAGGAGATCACAGATATAAGATCTTAGGCTCTCAGGTTCAAAAACAGTTAGCAAGAACTATTTTCACACAATAGAAGAAAAAAAGTAGGTGCCGACAATTAGTAGCCTAGCAACTCATAGTCACACAAATAATGCATAACAACAAGTGATTTAATTGCACGAAAAACAAATGTCTAGGGACTTACAATTGCATCTCTTGCTGCATCACTAAGACCCTTTTTCCTGCTGGTATGACAATCCTTGAAGACTTCTGTCACGTCCTGATAAATTCATCTCAAGTTAAAAATCGTTTGTTAAAAGGAATAATAGAATTAATTAAAATTCAAAAAGAAAATTGCAAACATTAAAATGCGTACAAGAAAAATTCGAAAGTGGCTTGGAGGATTTTTTCTAAATTCTTCATGCTCTAAATTGGTCCCTCAACTTTTACTTGAATTTTCATAGCACAAGAAGTAATTTTAATGCAACAATAACCAATTTCAGATTTAATTAAATGGAAAACCAAAAAATAATTATCTTCCTCTCTTTGGGCCACTTTCGGCCCAAAGTCCTCCTCCTCTCCCTCGGCTTGCCGCCAAAGTCCCCTTCTTGTCCCTCCCTCTCTTTCCCCTCTTGGGCTTTTTTTCCCCTTCTTGGCCCATCTCGTCTCCCCTCCCCTTGGCCCAGCCACCCCCCCCACCGGCCTGCTCTCCTCCTCGCACGGCCCAGCTGGCCCAAGGAAGCAGGAAGACGTCGTCTTCCTCCTCCAGCAGCCGAGCCGCTGCCCTCCCCTCTCCCTCCCGGCCGAACAGAAGCACCGCTGCCACCTCTTGATCTCCCTCCCCGATAGTTTTCCCTTCAATTTAATTGCAAAATTCGGTTCCTCTCCTCTCCCTCATCAATTCCCCCACCTTTTCCCCTTCCAATTCATCCTTAATTCGCTGAATTTAATCCTCCTTGCATGGCTGCATGGATGGCTGGTGTGCTCCCTGTCCCTTCCTCTTCCCCGGCCGTTCCCCTTCCTCTCCGGCCTATAAATGACGCTGCAACTCCTCCTCCCGTTTTGCCTACACCCACATGCCGAGTTCCTCCCCACCGTCCCTCCTTGCTGCTCTTTCTCTCCTGTCACCGGTCGAGCCTCGTCTTCACCAGAACCTCGCCGCAACGTCGTCGACCCGCTGTGCCGCCTCGTCGTCGGCATCGCAGTGACGTGTTCCACACTGGCTTCACCTTTGTATGGCTGTCACCAGCTGCCATCGTCGTCCTCTTACCGATCCCGGTCGTCGTCCTAGTCGGTGGCCCTCCTTTCGTCGAGCCAAAACGTCGTCACTGCCCCGAGTTCGCTGCAGCGCCGCCCGTCATTGTCGTCAAGTGTGCAGCACCAAGTTTGTCGTCGCCCATGTTCCTTCAAGTCGTCATTGCTTCCCTCGCTCATCGTCTTCGTCCTTGGCACTTCGTCGTCAGGCTCGTCCTCGCCTTCGCGCAAGGGTCACCGCCGAAGTCGTCTCCCCGTTCGTCGCCGCCCGTTTCCTCCGTTCGTCGTCGGTATTCGTCGTCGTCCCCTCGCCTCGTCGCGTTATGGTAATGTCCGCTCCCTCGCTGCCCCTTACTCGTCCCCCCCGAGTCGCCACCATGCCCATCATGCCGTTGTTGGCCCCGGTTGAAGCATCTAGGCCCCCGTTGTTAATTTTGGTAATTAATGACAAGCACTAATTATAGACTAACCGTTGTCTTTGAGCTATATATTTTAAGTTAGATTCGCATCATATGTGCGCATGGATGATTATTGATGGATTAAAATTGACGGCACAAAGCAAAAAGAAGAGAAGACGGTAAACTAGTGTTTTCATTTTAAATTGATCGAGGCGTTGGGCGATCAAAATTGTGCTAGTTTATTTATAGCTTTGCCGTACTATTAAGAGGGGTAATGACCTAGCAAAGAGATGATTTTAATTGCCACATTAGGTCATCATGTATTTAGACTTGTGCTCACATTTCTTCACACACACTTTTGTATTCACTGTCTCGGCCTGACCAGGGGCGGTCAGACCGGCCATATAGTGGCGGTCTGACCGGAGTGCCCCGGCCGGTCTGACCAGCACCAAGCGGGCGGTCTGATCGGTACATAAGGCTGGTCTGACCGGCGGCACTTTTGCGGTCAGACCGACCCCCTAGAGGACGGGATGGTGCTACTCGGGGTGGCCGATCCAGAGCCGCCAGAGCCGTTTTCGGTCAGACCGAGCCGATGGCGGTCTGACCGAGCCGCAGGAGGTCTGACCGGCAGTTTGGCCTCCGGTCTGACCGGCCATGTGGTCCCAGTGCATTTAATGCAGTCCAACGGCTAGTTTTCCAGCCGTTGCGAAGTAGTCCGGTCTGACCGGCCACACAATGGCGGTCTGACCGGCAGTACACAGAGTTGGTGGATTTCATCCCCAACGGCTAGTTTTGGTGGGTGGGAGTATAAATACTCCCCCACCAGCAGCAAGGGGACTCTCTTGGCACCAATTCAATTGCATACACCCCTTGCACCTCTCTCACACACACTTGAGCTTAGTGTTCATTCATTGTAGTGATTGAGGTTGTTCTAGCCAAGAGTCAAGTGCATTTGCTTCCCTTGTAGAGCTAGTGTGGCACTTGATCATCTCCGAGCCACGTCATTGCTTGTTACTCTTAGAGGTTGCCGCCTCCTAGACGGCTTGTGGAGGAGTTGTCCGGTGACCTCTCCGAGAAGATTGTGGAGGAGGCCCGGTGCCAGTTTGTGAGTGGTTTGGAGTTCACCACCTTCGGAGTGAAGGAAGAACTACCCCGAGTGATCGAGGCTTGGGTAGTCCTCTCCATGGGCCGGCTCCCGCCTTGCCCACCCCTTGACGAAGGGGGCGTGCGGTGGCTTCGTGGTTGAGTGGTGGAGTTGGGCTCGCCTCAACGGGGAGTAGGAAACCGGCAAGTTTTCGAACCTCGGTGAAAAATTTCTTGTCTCTTTGTCTCATTTGATTGTCGCATTTACTTTTGTGAAATTTACATTCCTAGATACATACTTGAGATCATATCACCCTAGGATTGCTAAACTTTGACATAGGAGTGTGATTTACTTTTCTAGAGATACAATTGAGCCACTATCACCCTAGGTTTGCAAAACATAACTTAGTTGCTTAGTTAGACTTGACCCTCACCAAGCCTAGCAACTTAGGTTAGTTTTGATTAGGTGTCATTTAGTTTTTAAATCGCCTATTCACCCCCCCTCTAGTCGACATCTCGGTCTTACACCGGTCTCGTCCATCGGTGTCGACGGTCGTTTGGGCGGTCTTCGCGTGCACGTGTGGTAGTCGTGTTTGTGTGCCCATGTGTCCGCCTCATGCTTGCCCATGTGTGCAGCCCACGTGGCATTTGTGTGAGTCCTTGCTTGTCGGCCCCTTGTTTCGGTTGACATGCATAGTCTCACTCCGTCCTTCCTGTGGATCGTCTCTGTGAACCTGATCCACGGTGAACTAGCCGTCTGACCCGTGGGTCCCGGCTGCCAGTCGCTCGATCCTTTCCCCTCCCCGTGCGATGTTGCATTAAACATAATTTAATGGTATAATAATAATTAAACAACTCGGAAATATCCACTTTAATTACACCTAAATTTCGGATGGTCGTTTCTCAGCCATACGAGCTCCAAATTGACCCGTTCAAATTGTTTAGTTTTTGTTGTAACTTAAAGAACCCATGTTTGTTGTTTTTATGTATTGTTCTTGTTTCTTTCTTAGAGCTGTAGCTTTGTTTTGTTTCTTCGTGTAGTTGCTCTCGTTTCGGTGGTTCCTGTGGTGCAGCTCAAGCTCGTCGCTCAAGCTTCAGAAGCCTCCCTTTTTCTCTGAGCAAGGCAAGTCACGCTCTCCTTGAGCATATTGAGTCCTAGTTTGTGAAAAGTATTTTAATTTAAATTATTGTATTCGCTTTACTAAATTTACCGCGTTATAACTGTTTTATTTAGCCTTTCATACAATCCTTGTTATAACCTTATTATTTGTTATTGTGTAATTACCTTTGATAAACCTAGGTAACAAAAACCAGCTAGTGAGAACTCTATATGTGGTGCTTACTAGAAATTTTAGGATTATGCTTAGCCATGCTTAAATAGAAACATTTTAGTTGTTTTATAATATCTAGACTTTGGGAATGTCACTATAACCTTATTTATTGATGGATTAGAGGCTTGTTAGCCTGGATATGTTGGCTCCCCTTTCAAAATTCCCAAATTTGTTTTCGGCTGGGCTCGAGGTGCTTGGTTTAGCTAGTCGCACCTCGGTCGACATAAGGACCGGTCTTCGGGGCACGATTGCAAAGCATATTCCGTACTACCACATGTCTAATGGGTAAGGCTTAACGTATCGGTTAGTGTGGTCATGAACAAGGAAGACACGGATAGGGATGGATGAAGCCCTTGGTGGGGTCGACGTCTCTGGCAGTATGCCCGGGGGCATAGACTGTCCGCTCGACCCAGGGCACCTAGCGGGGGAAGTCTATGTCGGTATTCCTTGTTTAGAGTAGTACTAGACGGTGGGTTATGTCACGGTTTCCGCCCGTATGCCGTGGTGGCATGTGGCATGTGGTGACACGTGAGGAAAACGTGTCTTGTGGGTAAAGATGTACACCTCTGGCCAGAGTATAAACTATTCGAATAGCCGCGCCCTCGATTATAGGCAAGCAGAGCAATGACCCAAAGTTAGAGGTTTTATTCCGATGAACTGGAATAATTGGATTGATTATCTGTGGGCCTGGTTTAAGGCAAGATCGCGTTGGTGCGTGGCTTGATAATAATTTGACTAGAGATAAGCCGTGGTTTGATTAGAATGCCTTTAAATGATTAAATGTTTTGAAATGCTTATTTACCGCAAAATAACCCTTATAAATGAATCCTTGTACTCCCTTGCATTAAGTGCATTTTCCGGTGTGGCTTGCTGAGTACGGTGGTTGTACTCATCCTTGCTCAATCTTTTCCCCTCCAGTCAGTGAAGCTCTTGAAGAAGAAGTCTTAGGCGGAGTTCTGGCTTATACCCCAGTTGAGCGCCTGTGAAGATGGAGCCATAGGCCCGCTAGTCCGCTGCTGTTTTTCTTTTGTTGTCAGGCCTTATGTGCCTTTGTAATAATGTAAATATTATCGTGATAATTAATAAAGATATGTCTTTTGTATCAAGTTTGTGTGGTGTACCCCCGGCTTTTCCTGGGACGGGGATTAATACACTAGCGTTCGGGAAAGGTATTTTCCGGGCATGACAACTTCCACTGCATCAAGTTCTTCGTTGCATAGTTCACCGAGTTCTATACCCTTGTTCTTCTGCATCTGCTTCAGTATGGAAATTGCATATGAATTATATCCTTGAACTATGATACCAAAGAAGTGGTTGAATAAAAAAGTAACACCATAAGATAACCTTCACTTACAAATGAATACAGCTGTGCAACATAATTATGAGATCCTGTAGACTGAGGGAACCTGACTCGATGGCGGTTTTGCTTGTTCTGATTAGAGATTGCCTACAAGAGATGTCGAGAGATGTATCTGTTAGACACCACAACAAGTTAGAAATGGAAGGAATACAAGAAATAAAACATACCTTGCTCTTTGCAGTTGACCATTTTGCAACAAGTTGACCCCATTATTCATCGGTCATGTAAGAGAGAGGAGAGCTTGTTCTGATCTCATTAGCAGGGATGCCGTTGAAGTAGGTCTGCTTCAACTTGTGTCGTGCCTGCCATATACCAGACTGGAATACACTACTACATGCATCCTTTGTTGGCTTGTCATTGGTGTTAATAGCCAACCTCCCCTACAGATGTGAATTCATATCATTACTAAGTTAGACAAGGGCATATAGAAAGTGAATGTAACACAAAGAGAGTAGATAGGCACTTATGAAATCATCAAAATGTACAGTATTTTCCTTTTCCTTGTATTCTTTCCAATGAGAGAAGATAGGAACTTGAGCCCTCACGACAACACCAGCCTCTGATGCAAACTTGGCAGATTGCACTGGTTCATGTGGCCTTCTCTTTCCCTCAACAACATTGATGGGCAACCTTCTTCCCATAGATTTGGTCATCTTGTCAAGCATAATTTCCCTGGTTGTTGGCCTCGGCTTTCTTGGCCCTCTCCGTCTAGGTTTTAGATAGTTTTCATTCTGATTGTTAGCATTCATCAAATAGTGAACAAAAACTTGAGGATCATGGAACTATAACCAACCTTCATCTCTAGAGTCGATCTGTCTAGACTGGGTCTGCAGTTTGGTCTGCTCTTCATTGCGGTCACAGACGTCGTCATGATGTGCATCATCTGGATATGACCAGTCCATCACAAGGCTAGCAGGCCTATGCACATCATTGTCTCCTAACAATTCTTCATTGCCCACGCCTTCATGACTAGTGTTTTCTCCTACTGGAGGTAAGTCTTCATGTACATAATCTTCAGCCTGTTGTGATGCGTGTTGCCTTTTTGATGACCTTGTTGAGACTCCGGGAGGTATCTCTATTGGTGCACTTATCCTCACTCTCTTGGATTGCCTTCCTCCTGGTGCCATGTTGGCGTTGCGTTTCGTCTTCTTTGTACAAAGCTTCTTTCGTCTAGTTTGTATAGGGGGCTGCAATAGGAAAAAAGTCATAATCATGTGAATAAATTAGCAAAGTGTATACACTAAGAAATGCCTCAAAACAACGCATTGCAGATATCTATCCCCCCAGCCAAGATTGTAGAAGCACCTCAATCCTTAGGGGTAATAGCTCCTCGTCTAAGTATGCATCATCACCTCCCCGAAACCCCTCTTCTCCTTTAGGGAGATACTCCGATGAATCTGAACCTTCATCATGACTACCCTTGTTGCGTGACTTCATTGCAGTTTGTGTTGAGAATGTTTTAACGGTTGATGCTAATTCATTGATT